>JAFKAC010000008.1:0-1200000 GCA_025766275.1 Lactarius indigo
TAAAGAGTACCAACAACGATAAAGAAAAGGACAAGGACCTTTCCGACACGTCTTCGGCTCCAGACCTCCCCCACCACCCATTCCGGTCTCACCAGCGGTTGCTGCCGGCATCCCAGGTTTCAAGAAACTGTCCTCGCTCTCTTTGGACCCCGAGGACGCGGTGACTCTGCGAGCGCGCGTCATTCGTTTCCGTTATCTCACCGGAAGAGAGAGCAACGACGCCGACAATGTGTTTGCGACGCTGCGCCGACTGGTCGAACGTATCTCTGATTCAAGTGCCAGTGAGAAGGAGGTTGGGAACGCGCTCAAAGAACTCGCAACGCTCTTTACGTCGGCGCACACGTCCGTGTCGAGCTTTGAGCTGCTGCAGAGCGGCGTAATAGATGGGCTGTTACAATTTGCTACAGACAAGGCACGGAACAGTATGTGGAGTTCAATTCATTTAATAGAGCCCTCGCTTAGTTGACTTGCCCCAGTTTCCATTGCTCGACGCCAGGAGCTGCTGCTAGACGCATTCATTGTTCGCAAGTCGAAAGTACTTGCCGGTTCACAAACTCCCTTTGCCATCTTCGTGAAGAAGCTGCAGGAAAGCCTGACTCGAATGGAGGCATTCGATGTTGTCACGGTAACCCAAGGTATGGATGGTAGGTTGACACTTCTTTCGCAGCCGAAACACTCTCCCATGATCCATCCTCGCAGATTCAAAACGGAGCAGCTCACCTTCACTCCTCGCTCGGCAGCTGCGTCTACGCTTGGTCGCCGCCGAAGGTTCTGACATCCCGAAAAATTTCAACAATATTGTCGTATCCATACATGCTATCGCGACGTTCCAGGCTCTGCACGACTACCTACGACCACGCGTCTCTGGCTTGATGTTTAGCGGGTCGCGCCTCAGCGGTATGCTGGCCGCACTCGCTGGCGTCACGTCTGGCGGTCTTTCAGCCACCAAGCCACCGGACCAACCCGAAGCAAGCACTTCCGCCGGACCTTCCGCGACGGTCGAGCGCAGGCGTAGCCAAAGACTCAGCGCTAAGAGTGCAGCTGCTGCGAGCGAGTCAGTTCCGGAACCTCCTGCCGTAGAAGCCGGCCCATCTAACCCCCCGCCTGCTTCGCTGGGCTCAAGCGCGGAGCCACCAACCTCCGCGGCGGGTGAAGATAGTTTTGGTGACAATGCCGAGTTTACTGCGGATTTCACGGACGACGATGTTGAAGCCGAAGTTGGTTTTTTCGCATTGTCGTGATCGAAGCCGAACTGAGGCGACTGATCGACAGGTGTTTGACGACGAGATTGATCCTGATAATGCGTCGGCGGAAAAGACAGTTACATTGTCGGTTGCAGATGGTTCGTGGTTTTACCTGTTGATTCCTCGAGGTTTTCCCGAACGAATTTACCTGACCAGATGGCTCCAAAGTTGAGGCACAGACCCCGGAAGGTACGAGGGTAGGTACACCCTCAGCTGTACCTGGCAGCTCGAAGGGTTCGCTATCACGTGGCTGGGCATCAGGAAAGGGCTCGTATGCGTCTGCACTCAAGGCTAAGCAGACAGATTGGCACCTCGAATTCTCCATGGACGATCATCCCTTACCATTAGATTTGACGATCTATGGCGCCATCCATCAGCACGAACTTCGCAAGAAAAAGGCGGGACCAGGCTCTGCGCTACCTCCCCACTTGTTATGGCAAGGAGTGTACACCATTAAGTTCAAGAAGGTCCCGGGCCCTACTGGAGGCAGCAGCGAGACCTCAGAGCCTATCGCACGGAGCCGCTCGCCTACCCCATCGTTGTCTTCGCTTCCGGAAGATGCCCCGCATGCCAAGATCTTGCGCCTCCTTCGAGTCTTGCACAAGCTGAACGTCGTAGAGGCGGAGCGGCAGAACCATCCGAACCGCAGCCTGCCCGAATCGGCATTCGTAAACAACAAACTATCGGCCAAGTTGACGCGTCAATTAGAGGAACCGATGATCGTCGCAAGGTATGAGCCTTAGAAAAGATGTCGTGCTTTGATTGCTGACGGGACGAATGGTTCCAGCCAATGTCTCCCTGATTGGGCACTTGACCTACCGCAACACTTCCCCTTCTTATTCCCCTTCGCAACGCGTTACAACTTCTTGCAGTCGACGTCGTTCGGATATGCTCGTCTTATCCTCAAATGGCAGAGCCAGCAGAACCGCTTCCAAGACGGTTCGCGACGAGACGATGGCGTCGGGTTCCTTGGCCGGCTGCAGCGACAGAAGGTCCGGATTTCACGGAAGCACATCCTCGAAAGCGCCATGAAAGTGTTCGAGCTGTACGGTTCGTCGTCGTCGATACTCGAGGTGGAGTACTTTGAGGAGGTCGGCACGGGCCTCGGGCCGACGCTCGAGTTCTACGCGCTGGTGTCGCGCGAGTTTGCAAGACGCGATTTGAAAATTTGGCGTGATGACGACCCGCTGCGGACGGGCGCGTATGTGTTCCACCCGCGGGGACTGTTCCCGGCGCCGATCAGCGCAGAGGATATCGCGAACGACGGAGATCCTAAGCGCACGCATATCATTCGGGTTATTGGGCAGTTCGTGGCCAAGGCGATGTTGGACTCGCGGATCATCGACATGTCGTTCAATAAAGTGTTCCTCAAGCTTACCCTCGGGGAAGATGTCCCGCTCACCATTGACTCGCTGAAGGTGTGTTGATATTTCGGGTTGCGCGTGTGATCAATGCTGAAGTAATGGGAAGCTCGTCGATGAAGACCTGGCAAAGTCGCTGGAGAAGCTGAGATCCCTCACGTCGTCAACAAAACCCCTCGACAAGGTTGGCTCTTCTCCAAAAATTTACTAATTAGGTTTTGGCTAAATTCGATCATAGCTGCAGAAGCTCTTGAAGGAGAAAGTGGATGTTGAGGATTTGGCACTGGACTTCACAATCCCAGGATACGACATCGAGCTGAGGGTAAGTAGTTCTATCTCTGCTGGCAGGTGACGGTTGAAGCTGAACGCCTATTCCCAGCCAAATGGCAGGAATATAACCGTGACGTCGGAGAATGTCGAGGAGTACATCGCAGAGGTTATCGAGGCTATTATCGGGGAGGGTGCCAAATTACAAGCCAAGGCGTTCCGAGAAGGCTTTTCGAAGGTGTTCCCGATCACGGACTTGCAGGCATTCGCGCTTGACGAACTAGTCATGCTCTTTGGTAATGGCGACGAAGACTGGTCGATCGAGAGTGAGTGACTTTTTACTCTCGCTGAACGGCAAACAAAATATTTATTTTTCGACGTGTAGCGTTGAATGAGGCAATCAAAGCGGACCATGGATTCAATGCCGAGAGCCGGACCATCCGTAGCTTGATCGAGGTCATGTCCGGATTCGAGACGCCAACACGCAGGCAGTATCTGCAGTTCCTCACTGGAAGCCCAAGGCTCCCCATCGGAGGTCAGACCTCTCGTTGAGAGTTACGTATACGATAACTCACTCATCTTTCGTAGGTTTCCGCGGGCTCAACCCGCCACTGACAGTGGTGCGCAAGCCGCACGAGGCGCCACTCAAGGCGGACGATTACCTCCCGAGCGTCATGACGTGCGTCAACTACCTGAAGTTACCAGAGTACAGCTCAAAAGATGTCATGTTGGAGAAATTGCAAGTGGCGATGAAGGAAGGAATTGGGAGCTTCCACTTATCATAAGGAGATTTTTGTGCGAGGCCGAATGGGGCATGTGTCCTTTGTAGAACCGTTTTTTTTTTGTTGCTGTGTAGTACTCTAGTTCTATTATCAACTCTTGCTTTTCCCTTAACTTGGAGTCATCGCTGAGTCAGCACGTCTGGGGTTCGTCTTTTGCTAAATCAGTCAGCACAAACGCGCCCGTTAATTCCCTTTGACCCCAACCACCATGTCTAAACACCATCCCGGTGCGTGCCCACTTTGCTTGTGTAAAAAGTCCTGATCTGACGCACGAATGATAGATTTGATCATGTGCAGACGCCAACCGGGAATAGGTGAGTTCTTCCAGCACAAAGGTGAAAAACCAGCTGATTGACCCCACCCAACCGCAGCCATCGGCCGTCTCTGTGAGAAATGCGACGGAAAATGGTGTGTTCTCTCCCCGCGCCAAAAAGCGAACGCTGAATCGTTTATAATAAATTAGCCCCGTCTGCGACTCATACGTCCGCCCAGAAACTCTCGTGAGGATCTGCGACGAATGTAATTTCGGAACGTACGGTGGTCGCTGCATCATCTGCGGCTCTCCAGGTGAGTGAGCGGTGTGCTGGGTGGTGGTGGTGGTATTTTTTGACAAAACGCGCGCGCGCGTGCTAGGGATCTCGGACGCGTATTACTGTGCGGAGTGCACGCGCTTGGAGAAGGACCGTGATGGCTGTCCGAAGATCGTCAACCTTGGAGCTAGTCGAACCGACTTGTTCTATGAACGGCGTCGTCTCGGTGAGCTCGACTCTCCTTTGTCCTCGCGACGTGCGTGTATCGCTGACCAAATTTGCACTTGCAAGGGTTCAAGAAGGGCTAATCTGTCTCATTTCCTATATTGTATCCCTAGTACATTGCTGGTCCATACTACAATTTTTTTTTTTTTTAGAGAGATGGTCGGACAACAACTTCACACACAGCAATGGCAAAGCACAGCAAAGCGAAGCGGAAAGTCGTATAGTAATACATGTTAGTCGCGTTGTGGATGGTATATGTTTCCTTGCCACACTGGTGGAATATTAGCCGGGTTGTCTACGTCAGCAAGTTGTCTGTTGGAAGGGAAAACTCAGCGTGGACTTTGGGCTCGTACAGGTACGTGAAAACACACCGGAAGACCTGCTTGTCAACAGGCGCCTTGAACACGAGGAAGGCGTGAGTGCTGTCGTGGGTATCGAGCGCTTCACAGTCTGCGCAAAGGTCCCTAGCGCAGAATGCACAGCGGTACCACTTTCCAACGATCCGCCCGCGGGACACGTGCCTGTCGCAGAGCGCAAAGCCATGTCTGAGGTCACGAAGATACGCTGTTTCGACGTCGATGAACAAAATACGAGCGAGTGAGTTTGAGTGACGTACCTTCGGGATCACCCGATATATCGGCAGGACTGCCCGGTGCAGGACCAGCAGGATATCGATATCTGTAAAATTTGAATTTTCTACTCGCGTGACCCAAAACGTGTATCACAAACAGGATTGGTATGATAGGGTATTCGGATTCGAGTGGGCCGGGGATGTCCACTGGCCGAGGAATCTTGAGGAACGTGTGCATAGGGTCATGGACCCTGTATGACTTGACCTCGCAGTCCGAGCACTGAATCAGATGGGTAGTGAGAGGCGACGTACGAGTAGAATAAGAACGTTGCCACGTACTAAGTTGAATGATGAGGGCTTGGAGGGGCAGCTAAGGCATTGGTACCTGACGCCGATAATGGGCTAGTAAGTCAGAGCACGGCGGATGTCAGAATCGAAGTATAAAATCCAACGGAAGACGGGCAGACCTCTCCGCATGAATTACAGCCTTGGGGGTGGATGTGGACATAGTCTCCCTCTCTATCTGTCCCAGCGCCGTTACCGTACGAGACGGTGTTCGCAGACATCGAAGAGACAATACCAGGGGCCGAACGTAAGTTAACTGTGTCTTGGCTATAACGCCGTCCATGAGTACGCTGTAAAACATCCTGTGTTTCGTTGATCGGCACTGGTATCTGCCCCGATGGTTAGTCAATGCGAGCGAGCATGGATAGAGATTGTTACCTTCATCATGATGTGGGAAGAACTGTGTTCGCCGTTGGACGCATAAGGGCTGCCGGGTAAACCAGCAATCTCGCAACCCGAACAAATGTTGACGTCTTCCCTACAGTCGACGCAGTGGAATCGAGGACCAACAATGTCTTGCTGACAGCTGCACGCACGTCAGGGTAAAAAAGTGTCAAACCGGTTGAGAAGAGCACGAACTAAGAACATTGGTAACCATGGTGTTTCAGAGCTACTAGAGAGTGAGCAGAAATCCGTGCGGATAAACGAGGTTACTGACATGGTTCGTCCACGATGTCGTCTGATGTGGTATCGTCCGATATTTCTGACTGGCTGCGCGCTTCGGAAATAGGCTCGTTGGCCTTCATTTCCAAGAACGGGTGTATCGGGTGATTTTCGTGCACGTCACTGTGTTCGGTATAATCGCACGAGGAAAGACTTGAGGAATTGGCGATGCTCACCCGTAGCACACTCGACAAAGGGTAAACTTCTCGCAGATTCCGCATTTGTACCGATCCCCTGACAGCTTGGATTCACATCCGGAGCAAGGGCGCGAAGTCTCGGCCTGCTCTGCTCGTTTTTCAACTTACTGGAGTACAGACCACAGAGAGTAATTCGCGCACCTATGACCTTCCAGCCGCGGAGATCCCAAAACCGTTCCAAGAACGCGTGACGTAGTTGCCCTTTCGTTTTTGGCGCGCTACGCCGCGCTATCCCGCGCTCTTGCGCCGTCAGCGGTAGTTTACGAGAGCCCGAACCCTTGACGCTACTCGGGGAGGAATGATCGGCGCCGACCTCCTCAAAACAGGCGGCACAGAGCTCGTATCCAGCGCGAGTCGTTGAGGAAGACGACCCCGACGACCAAGGGCTTCGGGCGAGGATCGTCTGTGTGGGCGAAGAGGGTTCCCAACTCTTGCTGTTTCCCTTCGCTGCTTCTGCGATGACCGTAGCGCGTGACGTCGGGGTCTTCTCGCCACAGGTCGTGCAGGTGTACTTGATCTGGTCGAGGATACAATCACACTCAGAGCAGCAAGTAACTTCTTGGGGTACCGGGAACCCGTGAGTAATGCCTGTGTCGTTGTCTGTGTAGGCGCGTGGTCGGTTCTGGGAGAAAGGTTCGCAGTTCTGAGATCGCTCACTGGACTGACTCTGGTTCACTGGCGCTTCATATTCCGAATCTCTGGCAGGTCCTGAGGATCTGGATTCCGCGTAGTGCTCTCTGCGCTCGGGCGGGGTTCCCGTGTCGGGAAGACCATCGGACAATGGAGAGTTAGTGTTGAGGGAGAAGGAACTGCTTATAGTAGAAAGTGTGTCGAATGCCGTTATCATTTGATGAGAGGCTTGGGCCTGCCGCAGCCACTCCCGCTCCCTAGCAGTCCGGAACAATGAACGTTCATGAGAAGAAGAGGCGTTGCGCTGCTCCTCGTCAATACTGCCGTTTAGGATACTTCTGTCGGTTCCACCTTCGTCTGTACTTCGGGTCGATGCGCCAGAGTCGGAGTCAAGAATACGCGACGGGGAAGATCGCGCGTCCTGAGAGAGCGTGTACCATTAGTCTCTCCACGATCCTGACGAGAACGAGGGCGTATGACCTTCGAGCTTGTCGTCATAGCGTCGCCACCTTGTTGAGGGCCAGAAAACTCTCCGTGGGCGAAAGAGACCTCTTCTTCTCTGCCGGCTAGCGGAGAGTGGCCAGGCCCATCGTATTCGAGAGATATTTGGACGGACACAGTAACTGAACTTTCGTCGGTGGAGTGGTGGTATTCGATGGCATCGTCCAACGTCACTTTGTCGTGGATGCCGTTCTGCTCTCCGTCATCATCCTTCCACTGTATCTTGAAGGGACGCGAGGTGAGCCTGAAGCCTTCCTTTATCTAAGGAATGCTTTTTCAGTACGAAAGGTGTGGTAGAAAGGGGAGGACCTTCGCCCAAAGCTCGTCGTATGAGCAGTCTCGTGCAGATTTGAAGCTCAGATTTTGGCGATTGGTATTATAGTCGCACTCGATAATCAGAGGCTTATCTGCCCGTTCTGCCAGTGGACCATTGGGGTCCAACGAAGATCTGGGCCCATTATTCATGTATGTGTAGTGGAGAAGTGAAAACGTGTTCTTCCTATCACAGGACCGCAGCAACTGCAGTGGCGACATGTACGACATGTATTGATCTTATCTTATCCAGATAGTCCATCTTATCAATGAATTGCATCTCTACCCGGGATGACCATTAGCCCGAAAGTAAAGAACACCCACACATACAACAATCGCAAAGCACAGTAAAAACGGAACTGATATACGATTATTGTTACTCAAGTAAATGTTTCCGCACAACACTGGTGGACTACCAGCCGGATTCTCCAAATCAGCGAAGTGTCTGTCAATACGCTGTCTGTCAGCACCGACGTGGATTCGCAAGGATGTAGGAAAACGCACCGGGACACTTTCATATCGACGGGAGCCTTGAGCACGAGGAACACATGAGTGCCATCGTGGGTGTCGAACACCTCGCAGTCTGCGCAAAGGTCCTTGGCACAGAACGCACAGCGGTACCACTTGCCAACGATACGTTGCATATGCCGGTCGCACCGTGCAAATGCATGGGTGAGATCACGAAGATAAGCTGATTCGGCGCCAATGAGCAACCGTTGCACACGAGGAAGATTACGGTTCCAAACCTGCTGGGTCACCCAGCGTGTTAGCAGAAGGGCTGCCTGGTGCAGGCCCAGCGGGATCTCGATATCTGCCGTGTACTTGATTTTGAGCTTTTGCTCGCATGGCATAAAACGTGTATCACAAACAGGATTGGTATGACAGGGTATTCGGACTCGAGTGGGCCAGGGATGTCCACTGGTCGAGGGATTTTGAGGAACGCGTGCATCGGATCATGGACCCTGTAAGACTTAACCTCGCAGTCCGAGCACTGAATTAGTTGGGGTAGTGAGAGTCGATGCACGAGTAGACTTAGGACATTGCCACATACCAAATTGAATGATGAAGGTTTGGAGGGGCAGTTAAGGCATTGATACCTGACCCCTATAATGGGCTAGTAGAGCAGAGCGAAATGTCAGAACCAATGTAAGTTGAGCAGCAGGACACACGGACCTCTTCGCACGAATTGCAGCTTTGGGAGTGGATGCAGTCTTCCTCTGTATCTGTCCTGGCGCCGTCACGGTATGAGATTGGATAGACGCTACCAGGGGTCGAACGCAAATAAGTGTCGTCTTGGCTATGGGACCGTCCGCGAACGCGCTGCGTTTCATTGATCGGCACTGATATCTGCCTCGATTATCAGCCAATTCGAGCGAATGCCTTCTGAGAGCGAGAGATATGAGACTACCTTCATCATGATGTGGGAAGAACTGTGTTCGCCATTCGACGCATCGCGACTGCCAGGTAAACCAGCAATCTCGCAATCCGAACAAATGTTGGTGTCCTTCTTACATTCGACGCAGTGGAATCGAGGTCCAACGATGTCTTGTTGACAGCTGCCAGGTGCACGCGCGCCGTCAGGGGGGGAAAAGCGTCAATAATTGAGATTAAAAAAAGCACTAACGAAGAGCATCGGTAGTCAAGGTGCTTTAGAGCTACTCAAAAACAGAGTGTGTGAACGGAAATTGGCGCAGATTGACGAGGGTCGCTAACATAGTTCGTCTACGTTGTCGTCGATGTCGTCCAATGTCGTGCCAACCGTTATTTCTCCTGTTCGGGATGTAGTCTCAACGTCCATTGTCAATTCTGACCCAAGGGGGTCCAACGAAGATCTGGGCTCATTGTTCATGTCTGCACAGTGAAGGGGTGAAAGAGTGGCCTTCCTGGAAGCGCAGCAGTTACCTTTTTGTTTTTTCGAATCCGATTTTATGTGCGCGTACGCCTTAGGGTACAGGGTACAGAACTCCGGGCCATATGTGGCAGTCGATGTGGCAGTCGTCAACGCGTCAACTGCCACCGTGTATCTCTCTATCCCTCTAAGTTACGATAAACATATTATCTTATCGCCGCGATGGCTGACTCAATTCTGGCTATCATAGTTCATCCTATCACCGATTAGATTCCTAATACACTGGTGTCTACACTACAGTCCCCGAGATGGTTATGAGCACAAAAGCAAAAAAAAAAAAACAACAGTCGCAAAGCAAATGGAAATCGAAATAGTATAACTGTTACTAATGTCGTGGATAGTAGATGTTTCCGTGCAGCACTGGCGGACTACCGGCTGGGTTCTCTAGATCAGCGAAGTGTCTGTTTTTTTTGTGAACGCCATAGATCAGCCAATCGACGTGGATAATTCGCAAGGGGATGTAGGGAAAAAGCGCACCGGAACGCATGCATATCGACGGGGGCCTTGAACACGAGGAAAAGGTGAGTACCATCGTGGGTGTCGAGTTCCTCGCAGTCCGCGCAAAGGTCCTTGGCGCAGAACGCACAGCGGTACCACTTGCCAACGATACGTTGCATATGCCGGTCGCAGAGTGCAAATCCGTGCGTGAGGTCACGGAGATAAGCTGTTTTGGCGCTGATGAGCAACTGCTGCAAACACGAGGGAGGTTACGTTCCATACCTCCTGGGTCGCTTGGTATGTTCGCAGAGGGGCTGCCTGGTGGGGGTCCAGCGGGATCTCGATATCTGCAAGGAGAAATAGTTGAGTGTCTACCCGCATAGCCCAAGACATGGATGACAAACAGGATTGGTATGATAGGAAATTCGGATTCGAGCGGCCCAGGAATGTCCACTGGCCGATGAATCTTGAGGAACGTATGCATTGGATCATGGACCCTGTACGACTTGACTTCGCAGTCCGAGCACTGATGGATAGTGAGAGGCAATGTACGAGTAGAAATAGAATATTATCACATACCAAGTTGAATGATGAAGGTTTGGAGGGGCAGTTAAGGCATTGGTACCTGACGCCGATAATAGGCTGAAAAGTAGTGCATATGTCAGAATTGTTGTATTTGTACGAACGGGAAGACAAACCTCGTCACATCCATTGCAAATTTGAAGGTGGACGTAGTCGTCCTCAATATCCGTCCCGGCGCCATTGCCGTACGAAACGGTGTTTGCGGAGAGGGAAGAGATGCTACCAGGGCTGGAGCGCATCAGTGGCGACACTCCGCGCAAGTCAGCGCGGTCTCGGCCATGGCGCAGTCCGTGCGCGCGCTGCGAAACATTCTGTACCTCGTGCATGTTGAGAGGCACTGGTATCTAATTTCGATGGTTAGCCGATGCGGGTGCAAAGAACGGGAGAAAGTTTACCTTTAACATGATATGGGAGGAACTATGCCCGCCGTCGGACGCATCAAGATTACCAGGCAAACCAGCAGTCTCACAGTTCGAGCAAATGTCGATGTTTATGTTTGTACAATCGACACAACGGAAACGAGCGCCAACAATGTCTTGCTGACAACTGCACACACATCAGAGAGTATGGGTGAAAGTGGAGAGGAAGTACCGACTTGAAGCATTCGACGCCAGGGTGCTTGAGAGCTACCAAAACGAAGGACATGAGCGGAAATTGGTGCAGATGGATGAGGTCGCTGACATGGTTCGTCCACGTTGTCGTCTGATATCGCGCCATCTGATACTTCTGAGCGGCTGCGTGTTCGGGAAGCAGGCTTGACCTTCATTTCCAAGAATGGGTGTATCGGGTGGATGTTGTGCACCTCGCTATTTCGACATCGTCACATTAGGGGAGGGGGGGGGCCTAAGGAAATGTCGATGCTTACCTGAAGCACGCTCGGCAAATCGTAAAGTTATCACAGATTCCGCATTTGTACCGATTCCCTGACAACACAGATTGACATCCGGAGCAATGGTGCGACATCTCATCCTGCTCTGTTTGTTTCAGCTCGATCAGCTCACAGAAGCACGAGCAACAACAAGAAATCGCGCACCAATGACCTGCCAGCCATGGAAGCCCCAGACCTGTTCCGCAAAAGCGTGACGCAGTTGCCCATTCTGCTTTGGTGCGCTACGTCGAAGCTCCGACGCAGTTTGTGGTGGTGTAGGAGAAGATGGGGCGCCAACGCCACCCACCAAGGAATGGTCGACACCGACCCTTGTGAAGCACATGTTGCAGAGTTCGTACCCAGTGCGAGCTGTTGAGGACGACGATCCTGATGAGCTGGACGGGACCAGAGTCGTTTGAGAGCCGATGCTTCGGCCGAGGAGTGTTTGCGTAGGTGAAGGTAGGGCAGGTAGCGGCTTATAGGATGGATAGGCAGGCGTGTTAACACTGGTTGAGAAGCGGGACGTGATGGCGACACGGTGTGCACGGGGAGGGTATGCAGGCTCCTCAGAATTATAGTCGGTACCGGGCCCATGATGGTGGTGTACGTAACTGGGGAATTCGCGACTCTTGCCTTTTCCTATTGCGGCTGCGGCTGCGGCTGCTTCTTCGAGCGCAGCGCGTGACGTAGGAGTCTTCTCACCACAAGTCGTACAGATGTACCTCATCTGGTCGAGGACACAACCGCACTGATCACAGCCAGTAACTTCCTCGGGTATCAGAAGCTCGTGCGGAATGCCCGCATCGTTGTCTGTATGGGCGCAAGAAGGTACTGAGAAAAGTTGAGTAGTCCCCGATGCGACGTGGCTTACTGGGCTGGCTCTCGTTCGTCTGAACTTCATACTCCGTATCTCCTGCAGATTCAGAGGACCCAGAACCCATATAGTTATAATAGTATTTCCCGCGTTCGTCTTTCTGGAGTAGGATGTCCATGTCGGGAACACCGTCAGACATTGGTGAGCTGGTGTTGAGAGAGAATGCGTCATCGCTGGTGGGAGGTGCGGGAACCACGCCGAATGCGGCTTTCGTCTGATTGCTTTGTTCCTGTAACCAAGCTTGCCCCCGATCAGTCTGAAGTGAGTGTTCGTGCGAAAGAGACCCGTTAAGCTGCTCCTGAAGCTTGAGACGTGCAAATACGGCCGATGGATCATTTGTATATGCTCTTTCGGTACTTGCAGGGTTGTCCGAGCTGGGTCCATTGGTGTTATCCTGAATGCTTCTCCCGGTAGGGTCTTCATCTGTACACGACGCGCGAGAACCAAAGTTAAAAATACGCGAGCGGGATGGTTTCCGCGGCAAGGAGTTTTGAGATGAGCTCCCTGCGACCTGAGAGCGCGCACCACCGATCAAGAGTTTCTTGAATAAGGACGGGTCTCTGCAAGTCTGACGAGAACGATGGCGGGTGTCCTTCGAGCTAATAGTCACGGCATCGTCATCTAGTTGGGGAGTAGAAAGCTCTCCTGGGGCGGGGGAGAAGGAGAATTGGCTTTCTTCGGGCGACTCATCCTCTCTGCTGGCTAACGAAGAGGTATCCGAGAGACTGGGCCCGTCATATTCGACACGGACTTCGACGAACATCGTAATCTTGTGGTGCCTCGAGGAGCTGCGCGACGCGAATGCAGAACCGGATGATCTGACAGAACCTTCGTCGCCTGAATGGTAGTATTCGATAGCTTCGTCCAATGACACTTCGTCCTGGATGTAGTTCTGCTCTCCGTCGTGATCCTTCCATTGTATCGTGAAGTGGTGCGCAGAAAGTGTGAAGTTTTTCTCGATCTAAGGGGTGAGAGTTTTCAGTATGAAAGGAACAACAAGAGAGGGGAGGACCTTCTCCTTGAGCCTGTCGTAGGAACAGTATCGCGCCGAGGTGAACGACAGTTTTTGGCGACGGTTATTGTAATCGCACTTGACCACCAAAGGCTTGTCTGGACGTTCTGACACAAAGGAGCCGGGTTCATAACTCATCTCTGCGCAGTCGAACGGTAGAGATCTCGACTGGCTGCAGTGGAACTCCCTGTGATTGGGACCGCAGCAGCATCCCGTGTTCGATTACGTATAACGTTCGCGCCTAACTCTCCTAAACAGGAACCCTCGAAAACGTAAGCTGATGATGCGCCGCGATTTTAGGTGCTTCCATCCCGCAACTTTGCCACTTTCTCCATTGTCGGCGTCAGCCCAAAGGCCAGTCATCAGCCTGGACATACCGACCTCGTCCACAGAGTGTCTATTTCGCAGGGGACATCAATTCTCACCATGCCTGCCTGTCCGCAGTAATTTTGTTCCGGGTACTAGTGGGCGCTCCCGCGCTGACAGGCATATGACCAATTTCCTTCATTTCATTGGCCATTTATACCGTCTACTCATCTGCCTCATGGCAGATAATACTGTACCGCAGGCGTCCGTGTATAGGTATCCCACTTTCATAGTCTCATTTTATCTTCCTTTTCAGCCGCGCGTAGTCTGAAGCATCCTGACCCGCCCTTCCGAGTTCTAACAGCTGTTACAATCCGGTTTCGGAACATTTTCGATTCGCCTTGATTGACTGTTTTTATCTTTTCTTCAGATTGACACGTATGGGGACTGCGGGGCCGCTAGAAACTTTTAAGCTCGTCAGTTGCGTCCGTCAGTACTCCGAGAGACACCGGCGTCGCATAACGTTTTCAAGACGTTCTAGCACAAGGTGGGCCCATGCCGTCAACTGCGCTTCTCTATTTCCGTCGCAAAATTGCGCGGGCCCGTCGGCCCTTGTGGTCGTGTCTGGCCGGACTTCGTACTTGAGGCCGGCCCTTACCTTTGTCTTCCCCCCCAACTTTTGCGGGCGGGCGCGTTGTTCTCCGTATGCGCCATGGGGATTCTGTGCCGTGCCCCGGGGTGGCGTCTAGTCGAACGTAGGTCCGCCAAACCACCTTCCGGAGCAGTAACATCACGAAACCCGAAAATTTACGCGTGTTCAGCGTCCGTGACGTCAACTGTCATGCAAAACTCCTTTGGGGATGAAATATAGCCTGTGAACAATGAAGCCCGCGGGGCCCACCGTGTCTCCGTCGGCTACCTAGCTAGCTGCAGCCCCGCTGCCGCCGCCGGTTCGCATACCCGGGCTCTTTTGCGTTTTCCCGACGTCCTTTCTATATGTCGCTTCTACTCCTACCGTTAACTTCTTAGCAACGACCTATTACGATGCCACCCCAACACCGACCATCGCACACTCAATGACGCACGGGTGACCGTTTCGATGAATAGAAGCTTTGTTGACGTTGACATACTGTACCATTGTGGCGTTCTCGTATGCAGTACTGTAGACTCGGTTGCACCTATCCCCGAACCTCACAAAGTTTTGTTGCAGTCTTCTACAGTTTCCGCACTTCTGCTGTATAGGAATTTCGCTTGGGCGGCATCCCCAGGGGAAAACAATGCCGACATGACTTCTCACACCTACGACCGCCGTTTGCCGGTGGTGGGTTCATCTTACCGTGGCGTAGTAAGTGTTTCCTCTTCTTTTCCCAGTCTCTATGCGCCTGGGTTGAGAATGCACATTTCGGCATGCTCCACCCACCAATGGCGGGCAACAGAAATCGCTTGTTGTAACATAATGTGTAGGTTGCCTGCCGCTGGAGGTCTGATGGCTCCATTGATTCAGTTATTTGCGACTTCTCTTGTACGTTAGTTTAAAGCACCACCATCATAAGCCCCACATAAGAAAAAAAGGCGTGAGGTTCACAATCAAAATCTTGTTGAGTCACTCTTTTTGGCCCTCGCCAGCTATGTTAATCCAATCTGCGTTAATTAGCCTACATCAGCATCAGAACGTGAGGGGTATGTATATATATATATAATGTGCGGGGGCCGCACAATAGCCGAGTGCCCGGGTACACAAGACTGCGTTCCAGGGGCGAACCGAGCGCGAGCGCGAAACTTCGACAGTACGCGTCCGAGCGGTGGGTTTCTGTAAGGACAGTCAGTCGTTCATTGGAAGAAAACATGGTTTGATGGCACTGCCTTGGGCGCTGCTGAGCAACGTTGCTATCCGACGAATTTCATCCATCGACACTGTTCAGGTCGGAGCGGATACGCCGTCGTGTAGTGGCAACAGGTATATTAAAGCGAATGTGTGTGACAAAGGAGTACTAACTTAGCATGAGCGGGCGCCGAACGCCACTTTTAAAAAAAATAGCAGGTCTACGAATTGGTCATGGGGTAACTCAACAGCGGTGCCGCACCAAACTCAAACTCTATGGAGACCATACGCCTGCCCTGTAGGTACGGCTTATGGCTGGGCGTTGTCAGACCGTTCATATTTGTTATCGCCCGCCGTTGTCAATGTCATGAAGCGGCGCTGAACCAATAATCGCACACTCACCATAATTGCCCAGGCCAAACATATAAAGGTGAGAGCAGAAGAGGAGGAAGAGGGCAGCAACGCACATTGCAGAAACAGTAACCAGACTACCACCACCCTGCCATGAAATCTGCTTTCATCCTCACCGTGATCTCTCTTCTCGCCACCACCGTGCGCGGTAGTGTGGTCGAGCTCGAGCCCAGAGCTACGGGCGGATACATCCAGAACCCTTCGGGCACTGCGTCCTTCACGTTTTACTCTGGCTGCGGCTCTCCCGGTAAGCAACGCGAGTCGCTCCACACAAGAGTAGACACGCTGAGTACAGTATCCCCGTAGCGTGTGGTAAATCCGCCACTGGCTTCACGGCCGCGATAAGCCAGCTCGCCTTCGGTGCCCCGTCAGGTCTTGGTGCTGGAGACGCGTGCGGACGCTGCTTCAGGGTGACTGCTAACAAGGACCCTTTCTCGCCGAGCTTCACGGGCCCGTTTAACACCATCGTCGTAAAGGCTACCAATCTCTGCCCCGCCGCTGGCAACGAGCAATGGTGCGGCCAGACCACGTCCAACCCCACCAACTCGTTTGGCATGTCGATGCAGTGCGTCCCCCCTCCCCCCCCCCCTTTGTTGTCTGTCGTCACGGCTGGCGCGCTCAACCAAATTTATGTCGTAGCTTCGATTTGTGCCAGGACACGGGAACCGACAAGGCGTTCTTCCCGCCGGGTCATGGCGCGTTGACGGGCACGTACCAGGAGGTATCGTGCAGTCAGTGGTCTGGCACGGACGGCCCAAGCCTGTGGACCGGCGCGTGCCTCTCTGGTGAAACCGCTGCTAATTGGCCCGCAGTTGGCTGCGGCAATCAAGGTGAGGAAACTCTCACTGCCTACGCCATGAAAAGTGTTGACTCATGTATACTGTAGGCACCGCGCCTTGAACAAGCAGAGTGAGAAAACCAAGACGTTATATGGCAAAGAGATTTATGTGTCTTCCGATTATTAGTAGCTGGAGACGAGATAGACATTCAGTGTAGCATGGTCACAAACTGAGAGAATACGAAATATTACTTTTGGCTTCATTGGATGGGACGAACCCTCAGAGTTCATCATTTATCGAATCACCTCCGGGCTCATCTTCGGCCACTTGTACGTGGAACGCAGTGAGAAGGCCAGTGTGCAATATTTGCTCATAATGTTCAACTTGGGTCCCATTGTCGAACAGCAGTTTCAAGTTTCAACAACGCCAGTCCTCACACCAGCCGAGGTCATAGATACGCTCCTCAATCAGGACCAGGTATATGAGGCGAGAGTTGCGAGACCCAGGACAATTCCACTGTGCGGCAGGAGTGGTATGACTGACAGAAGCGTTCGCAGGAGAAATCTGTCTGGGAATATGAAATGCGGGTCCGTTGTCTTCCGGGCCGTATTTTCCGGTTTCACTGGATTCAGTGTGAACAAGATGAGTCAGCGTGGTCTTGTGACTCGCAAGCTAACGCAAACCATGACGCAAACTACGATATATATTGTCCCATTGTACGAATGAGAGGCTGCGTCAGCGAGTAGTCCTGTACTATATATTAACCCCGAACTAGACGCAAGGAGGGTCAGAGTTCTCTCTTGCCCTTCCCTATTATCTTTCGTCACATTGTCACGTGGGTGACCGGGTCAATTACAGTCTGCTTGCAGGCGTTTATGTGAACTGTGCAGTGGGCACACAGCTCGCGGGAGGGGTCGTTAGATGGAGGGGTTCTGGAGTGAGTACTCTGGTACTCCAATTGACACTTGGATCAACTCTTGAGGCCTCTACGTCACCCAGCCAAACAAAGTTTCCACGACTATGGTCCTATCTTTCTCTGGTACCGGAAACGTGAACATCGGCCCTCCGTGCGACACCTTTACGTTTCTTCGTCAATTAGCGCCACCCTAGCGCAGGCGACGTCCATTGCGTCGGTGTCTCGAGCAGGTGCGCCTCATTTGTGCGCCGCTTCCCGCCGATGCGCATGCTTCGAGTCCGATACACGCACGAATTTCTACGTATTTTCTCCGCTCTTTCTGTGCTGCCTCTACCCATTCGTCGGATGCCTCCACTGTCGTATCTCGTCTCAGAATTGCCGATAGAAGATAGGACCCCGGCCGCGGCAGTGAGGTCATAACTGGCCTTTGCTACAGGGTCCCAGATTTTCGCTGTATATAAGTAGGTCGGTCCCTTCCATTTGGAGAAGATCCCATGGTGTTGTTAGCATCCTGTTTTATTGGTGTATGCGATTTTGAACGGCCTCACGAAAACGTTCCATAGGCTATTCGTCGGATTTTGCGACGCACATCGCGCCTTCTGCACCACTCACTATATTGCGTAGGTTTTCGAGCCAGGTGTCAACACAGTTGTTGATGTCCTGCCCTTGGATGAAGGGTAGGGCCAGAAAACTCACTAATCTGGTTTTTCCAGAAAAAGAAAAAGAAAGAAAAGAAAGAAAGAAAGAAAATCGACATTTTCGTCCATACCGCGCGGTTAAGCTCAATTCGCGCAGAAATTTTCGATTCTTGTCTCTTGTCTCGCACCCCATCGAATATGCTAGGCGTGTTGCTGCTTAATTCTTCCTTCTGATGCGGCGGTAGGTCGCATATATGGTAACTCGCATCCTTGTACACCTCCGTCCCATCTGCCTCACTCTCCCCCTTCCTCGTGCCAATTAGCCCGAACCAGAATTCCTGCGCAAATTAGATATCATCCGAATCGTTGGTTTCAAGGGGAGTGCGCATTGTCGCATTGAACTGTCGCTAGTGTGAAATTCAGTTACGCATGCGGGGAGTTAGGGGTTTGTAGATGCCAGATGGGAGCTCGATACTTGTCGTTGCTTCTCGGGACTGACGGTATGGGGGTTTGTGTCGAGACTCTGCAATCGCGTGTTACTAGCTCGTTCTCCGCCTCCTCCGCGGACTTGTCATACGCACGTGTTCAACTGTTCTGCCGTTCTCTTGGTACCATAGCTGCATCGTTCCCTCTTCTATTATTTGTATGGGTCGGGCTAAAAAAACCCTTTTTCTCGGACCCTCAGTCAATTATTGTAGGTGCGAAGGGGAGTAGGCTATATACCCGCTGAGTCGGAATCACGCGGGGGCCCTTCTCTAGCTTGATTCAATAGTTTTGGTGTAAGGTGCCAGTTCCCGCCTAGTGGATACCAACGCCTGTTCAAGCTTGCCCAGCCCAGCTCACTGGTTCATTCATGCACGTTCATGAGCTGAATCGCCAAGCTAGCTTGTCACCTCAGGTGGCTCAGCTCACCTGGCTCAGCCGTTTTGAGCCGAGCCATGACAACACTACTGGCAGTGCTCTCAGGCTGGCAGCGGCCGAACCAATAAAAGTACCAATAATCCGCACCTTCGCTAGTGTTGCCACGGCTCTGCCACAACTACTCATCGGAATTACTCAGGCTCTCAAGCGTACAGTATAAAGGTGAGAGCAGATGAGGGAGGAAGGGGGACAGCACCGGAGGTACTAGTAGCCGCGATAATCCACCATGAAATCTGCTCTCATCCTCACCGCGACCTCTCTTCTCGCTGTTGCCGTGCAAATTAGTGCGGGCGAGCTTGAGTCCAGAGCGACAGGCGGCTACGTGCAGAACCCCTCGGGCACTGCGTCCTTCACTTATACCTCGAACTGCGGCCATCCAGGTAAGCAAACGCGGCGTACTAGTCGCCCTCTCACAAAAGTGTGCACACGCTAAAGTACAGTATCCCTACAGCGTGTGGCAGGAACGCCACTGGCTTCACGGCTGGGATAAGCCAGCTCGCCTTCGGTTCCTCGCCGGGTCTCGGTGCCGGGGACGCGTGCGGACGCTGCTTCAAGGTGACCGGGGACAAGGATCCGTACTCGCAGAGCTTCACGGGCCCGTTCAACAGCATCGTCCTAAAGGCCACCAATCTATGCCCCGCCTCTGGTAACGAGAAATGGTGCGGCCAGACGACTTCCCAGCCTACCAATTCGTTCGGCATGTCGGTCCAGTGCGTGATCTCTCTCCCTTTGTTATTTTTCGTCAAACGCTGGTGAGCTCAAACAAAATTCTGTCATAGCTTCGACTTGTGCAAGGACACTGGGACTGCTGATGCATTCTTCCCGTCGGGACGTGGCGCGCTGACGGGCACGTACGAGGAGGTTTCATGTGATCAGTGGACCGGCACAGACGGCCAGAGTTTGTGGGACGGCGCCTGTCTCGACGGCGAAACCGCTGCTAATTGGCCCGCAGTGGCCTGCGGCAATAAAGGTGCGGAGCTCTCCCCTTGTTTATGCCACGGAAGGCTTTTGTTCATGTGCACTATAGGCACTGCACCCTCCTGAGCAAGTGGAGTGAACATCATATTGAAAAATAAGGAGGTACATCGGTCTTTTAAGGGAGACAAGCCAGATGACCCCTCCAGTACGGTATAAGAGAATATAATATGTTGCTTCATTGGCTTCACTGGGTGTGGTTCCACAAGCCCTCGGAACTCAACATGCGTTGAATCACCGCCGGGTTCATCTTGGGCCACTTGTACACACTGTGGGTACTCAGCGAGAGGGTCAGTGTGAAAGACTTGGAATAACTCGCCCATAATGCTGGATCCCATTATCAAACAGAGGCTGCTTCAACAATTGACGCCAGTTTTCACGCCAGCCAAGGTCGTAGACACGTTCCTCTGTCAGGACGGGGTATACGAGATGAGAATTTCGAGACCCGGGACTACTCCGCTGTGAGCCAGAAGTGGTATGGATCGCGGAAGCATTTGCAAAAGAAGTCTGGTTACAGGAATATGGGATGCAAACAAAGCGGGCCGTTATCTTCCGGGCCGGGTTTCCCCGCCGCGGCACACGAATACGGATGGTGTCCAGACTTGTCAGGCCTCGAGTTACGTCCCTTGCAACAGCAACAGTCATAGACTATGCCCTCGTCAACTCCGATCTGTTACGTCTGAACCGAAACACGCACAACAGAAAATATCCAGAGAAGGGCCGCGGCACCTACGAGGATTACGATGCGGGCGTGAGGCTGCGCGATAACAGAGCCACTAAGCCACGGTTCGGGGATGCGTCGCGCACGAAGCACGTGGAACCCCAGTAGGGTACCGACGATCCAACGTCCCGGGGGGCCTCCGCATAGTATCCAAGAATACGGACGGTCCCACCACACGTCAGTTATCCAAGTGTCGGCGTGGGACACCGCCAGCGCGGCTACGACGTGGCTCTTCAGGACCGGTAGAATTGGTAGGCTGGCAAGGGGCACGGTGACAGACGTCACAGCAAGTAAAGCCAAGAAGGCTTTCATGCGACCAGTGGTAACGCAATTTCCCAGCTGGAAAGGGGTCAACGGTCCAGAAGGATTCGACGCCGGAGCTTCGCTCACCCAGGGACAGTGATGATCAAACCCCAGGCGGCATACGCCGCATGTCGAGCAATGATGTGTTCCGGGCGGTTTCCAGCGCATTTGGCAGTTCTCCCTGGAGCAAAAGTCGAGACTGCCATCTGAGCGACACTCGAAAGGTTCGGTGATAGTTTCAGGATGTGGGGCAGTGTATGCAGGGACGCTGTGCGTTGTGCGGCCTGAACAAGCGTGTAGATATACTACCGCAAGGGAAGGAAAGAGCATTCCCACCGTCGTCATGTAAACCCCTACACTCACAGGGCATCGCGTGCCTCAGTGTGTACGATTCAGGATTTATTCATTCGAACTAACCTGCAGTGATGTGGCGTCTCTCATGATGTACTAACCAACCAACTGCCGAAAAAAGATGGGATTGCAAAAGGGATGTGTCAAATTCGGGACGCACCGCCGACTTCTAAAAAAGAGATGTAGTATCCGAAGCTGTTCGAGGTTTCGACATGAAGGGGTGAGAACATAATCAGGTCAGACAGAGAACGCACCCAATGATGGAGACGACCAAGACTTGGATACCAGATTCGAGGATGCGGGTAGCAGAAATTGGGCGACGATTGGATTCTCTTTGGTGCGGTTGCATTGGATGTTGCGTCGGGGCCTAGTTAACGTTATAATAGCCCATGGAGATGAGCGCTATCAGCTTGTGCTGCGCATACAAACGGACGCCGCATCACCGGGGAAGTGATTACGTAGGCTGCACACTCAAAACCTTGCCACTGCAGCGTCCATTCGGAAATCGGGAACTGGAAATCCGCCCTGGAGACCTTCAAAATGACTCTTCTCTGTCCTTCCCCTCGATCTTGCCATTCACCACCACCATCTCCCCCCTCCTCTCTCCGATATGCTCTCCATCAATACGCCGACTTGGCAAACAGCCCTCCTGTCTGCTGCACGGGAACGTAGCGGGCGACAATGGCCATCATTCGATCGCAGGCGCACGGCCAGCGAGGTGCTACCGAGAGTCTACCTTACAGACCTCTTCACTGCGCGTGACGAGGCCCAGCTTTCCGCCCTCGGAATCACCCATGTTATCTCGGTCATAGAACATGCCCCGACGTTCCCTCAAACGCATCCGCTTCGGACGTTGCATATCCCCCTCTCGGACAGCTCAGACCAAGACATCCTGGTGCATCTCCCGACCACGACGTCGTTCATCCGCGATGCACTCGCCGAGAGCCCCGATTCGCGTGTCATGGTCGGTGACCCCCGACTGCGTTTCATGTTTTGTTTTGTCTGACCGGTCTGAACTAGGTTCACTGTCTCATGGGCATCAGTCGGAGCGCAACTGTCGTATGCGCGTACCTCGTCGCCACGGCGAGAGTGACACCTCACGAAGCGCTCATGGCTGTAAGGGAAAAACGTGGAATCGTGAGCCCCAACATAGGATTTCTGTCGCAGTTGGACCAGTATGCGAATCAGTTGCTGGGAGGACAAGACAGACCACGCAGGGGTAAGATAGGGAAGAACGTAGCTGAGACGATGCGCAAACTTAGAGAGGCGCAAAAGGAACCACATTCGGGAAGCAGCTCCTCGACC
Organism: Lactarius indigo; assembly: GCA_025766275.1. Lineage (NCBI taxonomy): Eukaryota > Fungi > Basidiomycota > Agaricomycetes > Russulales > Russulaceae > Lactarius > Lactarius indigo. The sequence goes on from JAFKAC010000008.1 coordinate 22,760, forward strand.
TCGACCTCGACCATATCCGACGTTACATCAGCGCCGAGCGGATAGAGTAGGACAGCCACGCGAAGCTCCTCGTACCTTCCCTTGTTTTTTTTTATGATTTCATGGTATACCGGCGATTAATGAATGGCAAAGCAGAGATATCCTTCGAATGTATGTTATTTTGGCCATCATTTGTTGTAATACGACCATACGGTGTATACCCAAGTGGTTACAGTGAGCGATGATGACAAATCGGTAACATCTTCCATTCGATTCGGTGGCCAGATCATGGGAAGCTCGACCGCCAGATCGGAGTCAGACTCCGGAGTCAATAGTTGCTGTACTATGACTCGAATGACTCGACGCGTAGCCTTCCGATACCCGGGGCACACATGGTTCCAGTGACTCACACTTTCTATCTATCGCTTCGATGATGCACAGCCAGGTACGTGTAATGCGAGTGAGTGAGTATAAAGTTTCGCGTATCTCGTCCAAGGAGACATTTTCGCTATCATCCAAGCATCCTTCATGAGTTTTGGGGTCCCTTTCTACGAGCTATCTTTCTTCCAACAATACCCAAATTCCCTACAAGAACAACCAGAGAAACGATACACAATGCGACCTGATCGCTCCGCAGCAAAGTATAACAAGCGCGTGGCAAGCAAGATAGCACCGCGCCTATACCTAACCTGTCGTTCCACCGCCAGCGACGTGGCCCAGCTGACCAGCCTTGGGATCACACACGTCCTATCGGTCTTGGAGGATGCGCCGACTTTCCCGTCTACCGTCCCCTTGCGCAAGCTGCACGTGTCAATATCCGACTACGACGGCGAGGACATCTTGACGCATCTCCCCGCTACCACCTCCTTCATTCGCGCTGCGCTCGCAGAGAGCCCGAGCAATCGGGTTATGGTGCGTTTTTTTTTTATGAGCGCGAACCACTCACGACGCAAATAATGATAATAACAACAACAACGAATTAACAGGTCCACTGCGCCATGGGCATCAGTCGGAGCGCGACGGTGGTGATAGCCTACCTTATCGCCACCAGCCGCATGACAGTTCACGAGGCGCTCGCCGCGGTCCGGGCAAGACGACCGATCGTGCGGCCGAATCGCGGCTTCGTGTCCCAGCTCCACGAATACTACTCGAGGTTTTCCAATTCTTTACAAGCTGGGATTATCGACGAGCCGCCAATCGACGAAAAGGGAGAACAACAAGAGAAGAGTCGGGAAGATGGGAAACCGAATATGGATCAAAAAACGAAAAAAGATGGGAAACCGCGGTGGGGCCACAATACATGGAGTCCCAAGAAGGCGGAGAACGGATACATTTACAGTGCCTTGGCCGCGTTAACCCTCTCTCCGGCAGCTTTCCCGCACGAGGGACACGAGTATTGGAAACTTGAGCATCGAATATCTTAATTTTGTTAACGACCTTTTGGGATACATTTTCCCCAGTACGTCCAAGGACTATAGGGCCGCAGTCGAAGACTAGATAGAAGGCCCATACGTAGCAGGATGGACCCATCCAGGCAGCCAAGGCGAGGAGAAGTGGGTGCTAAAAGAAACAGTGATGACACGATGACGTTCCAAAAGACCTTCCCTTGCATCATTTGATACGTGGATAGTTCGTTACCATGTCTTATCTAGAAGATCACGATTTATATATCCACAGCTACAGATCGATGGACGGATCAACACCTCTTGAGTGATTGCGCTCTGCTGTCTGGCATAGATGAAGACTATTGATGAAGGGTTATCAGGTACAATTGTGTCGCTATCGCTATCGTAATTATACTGTAGTCTAAACGTTATGTTTATCGCATGGATGATGAGGACTACTAACTCTATGGTGTTGCATGATGTTTTTGATCTGTTGAGTCCCGTCTCTTTTCGTCCATTGGCACATCCCCTGGACTCGGATGAGCTGGCGAATCTGGCACATGCGTCTGCCCGACAATACCCGCCCCACGCATGAACACACACAACAGCGTACCTGTGAAAAAATAGGGACAGTGATGAGTAAATAGTTCAGAAATTTGAAAGTTCCAACACAACACGCACAGAGTATGCCAAACGCGAATCCGGTCCACATCGCCGCCTTGTACGCCTTGAGCTGCGCCGGCAGCGGAACGTTATCACCCTGCGCATCCGCCACGACCCCAAGCTGCTTCGACTGCGTCCTTAGCACGCTGTTGAACACGATCGTCGACACGCTGACCCCAATCGCCGACCCGATCTGCGTCATCGCCTGGAACAACGCCCCCGCGACGCTCTGCTCGTGCGGCAGGGACACCTTGGCGATGAACAGCGTGCCCGATGCGAACGTGAAATCCGCGCCGAGCACGATGAGACACGCCGCGGGGAAACCGAATGCCCAGTACGGTGCGCTCGGGTCGATCACGGCGAACAGGACGTCCGCGCAGCCGGTCAGGAGCGTGCCAATGGCGACGATGTACATGACGTCGACGCGCCCAATCGTGAGCGCGATGAGGATGTTCGCGACGATGCCCGAGGCGAACATCGGCAGGAGGCGCAGCATCGTGTGGATCGGACTAAGGTTCAGGTATGTCTGGTAGTATAGCTCCACCCACACTATCCAAATGGTGAATGCAGCCCAGTTTACGCACGCGATCGTTTGCATGACCGCGAAACGACCGTTAGCACGCGTCCACATTGACGGTTTCATGAGCGGCGGCGCTGTCCAACGCGTGCGCGGAAGGTCCGGGTTCTCGAGTCGCCGCTCCAAGTAGTACTGCCAAGCGACGAAGAGCAGGACGAGCAGGACGCCAATGACGAATAGGGCGATGATGTCTGCGCGCACCGGAAAGTCGGGATGAATATGAAAAGAGCGTAGAACGTGGATGGGGGAAAACTCACGTGGACTCTTCCAGCCTTTGTGCGCGACCGGCGAATCGCTCAGAACAAACACGATCAGAACAAGACCTGCAGTGATCAGGGCCGCGCCGATCCAATCAACGCGCGTGTCTTCCTCGGTTGACGGCTCGTCTTCTTCGAAAACAAAGAGTCCTAAAATCATGGACGCGAGAGCAACCCCCGACAGCAAAAATATAGGTGTCCGCCAGGTGGGTCTGTAACAGACGAGCTCGTTAAAATTCCAAATGGTACGTGATGCCTCGTGCGGACGTACTTTGTGACTTGTGTAAGGACACTACCAAGAACAGTTGCAAAGATCGCTCCGACTGGGGCACCTGCAGAGAAAGTGGCAAATGCGATGGAACGTGACTGGCCAGGCGGGAACGCCTTGGCTAGAATTCCAAGCTAATGGGGGCCCGCCAAGTTTCAGAGTGCGGCAACAGACGATAAAAGAAATCCCTACGGAGGCCGGTATTACCGCTGCAGAACCTATCCCTTGTATCCCTCGCAGGGTATCAAGCGCCTTCTCTGCTGTAGTATCGAGGTGTGAGAATGACAAATCCTACACCAAACGTAACGGAATAGAACGTACATTGAGCGAAGCCGGATCCGATACCAAACACCACCAATATCGAGTATCCAATGAGCCAGACTCGTTTGCGACCATAGAGGTCTGCCAGTCTCCCAAAGAGAAGAAGGAAACATGCCTGTGCACGGGGCGAGGGTGAGCTTTTCCTACTGATGCTATCTCATGCGCTTTAAATTATTCACCGAACTGATGGAATACGCATTGAGGATCCACTGCAAGTTCTCCTTTTGAATGTGCAAATCTTTGCCGACGTATGGAACTGAAATAGCATAGGCAGGACCGAGACCGATACTGGTCATTTGAGCACCGGTACATGCTGCGACGATGCATATCGATGCAAAGGTGCTGCGTGTTGACGTCGCTGGTGCCAGAGAGGGACTTGGCGAGCGGCGATCTACTTCCACTTTCCCGTCCCACGCTGTGGGACTCTTGATGCTTTGCGATACCGGGCCTGACTTCTCATCTAGGGTAGCTACAGGCGTCAAGTCTGACGGCGTGGTCATGAAGGGTGGTCGTGATGGGTGCTGTCTGCGAGTCGGACCAGGTGGACGTGCAGAGGTCGACCGTACGAAGTGCAGGGTTGTTCGGGTCAGGTCATATAAGAACGCTTCGGGCTCGTGATGGTCACCAAAAACATCTGGTCACTGGTCACTGACTAAAAGCAACTAAGGATGACAAACATAAGCGGACCTAGCAAGCCAATGAGATGCCTTGAGGGTTCCAAATCGATTTTCTATATTCTTGCCACCATGGGACCGGTCTACTGTATATAGAAAATCGTGTCGTGCCGAACTTAGAAGCCGCCAGGGCCAGGGGATAAGGCACACGCTACAGGCTGAAGCGCTGACGCCTTGACGCTTTGCCTCTTCGTAAGCCAACGGTCTGACGTGCTCTCGCTTGAACTTGAAGACCTCAATCACCAGAGATGTTCCTCATCAATTTTGGGCTTCCGGTCTTGTACAGTCTCTTGAAGGACTGAACGGGACTACCGTGGTAGGCAAGGTGGTAGGCGTCAGTTCCATGGAAACATATGCGAACAATGAAGCCTCAGTATTTGCCGACAAAAGTTACGTATTGACACCAATAGAAACGGACACGCGACCCACATCTTAGTGGTTTGAATGTTTGCCTCCTCCGATGGGCATCTGTTTTGACAAACAAGCGTCATAACAAAGACTTCGCCTAGGTTTGGTTCCAAAACGCGGCGAGCAAGTTCGAGTCTCAGGAGAGTTTCGGTGGCAACAAAGACACTTGGAATAGCGTCTATCATTGATCTACCCTCGGGCCCCCGCTCACTGAAGTTTATCATCCAAGTCCAAGGCTGGAATTGATTGCCATTTGAAGCAAACATTGAAGAATCCTGATCGGCTATTCAGCTGCTGAAACTCAGATTTTGGGTTTCAATATAGTTACTGCACATCACCGTGCTGACGCATTTTATAGTAGCGGGCACCCTACTGTAATGAAACTATAGGGCGCCAGTTTTGCCCTCGCTAATCAAAAGGAACGGCGGCGCTAGGAGGGCTGAGAAAATAAGCATTTAGTTTCTGTGCCGAACTTGAAGGCGAACAGCATCCATTCCATTACATCCATTGCAAGGCGCATGACATCTTCCCTTCAAGTTGTGTGTGATCGCCTGTGATAAAACAGCATTATGGGAATGGGGGGGCTATAGTGGGAGAGGAAGAGAAGAACCAGAATGAACATCCATGCTTTTACCTTTGTGTCAACGACTCGGATCCGCCAGTGCGCCTGCGTCCGCGTCGCCGCTCCGTGCCTCCATCTGCGTTCCGTGTTTCCTTATCTCTTTTCTATCCCTTTTATCTATGCTCCCCCTTGTGTCGACATTTACTACTCGCTACACCAATCTGGTTCGGTCGGTGGTGAGGAGCACGTACTGTGAACGGATTTGAAAAAGACAATTGGCAATTACTGACAGTGTAGCATAGCATCATGATCGGCATCCTCTGCTGCGTCTGAATCACCATGACTAGTTCATAATTTCTACAGACCAGAGCTTCACCAGAGTGAGGTTTTCGAACGTGTACTTTACCCACTGATAGCGTGACGAGATATCGGTGCACGCATATACCTACACCGATGGTAATCCCACTTCCAGGACCCACTTCCAGTTTGACAAGCAACAACCGAGTGGACTGCAACGGGGTCCTGTTATATCCCTCAGTAGAGGTCTGTCACTGGTGCTCATTGCAATGTCGTATCCCTCTTATAAATTACTCACAGGACTCTGCGACAACGCCATTCTCAGGCTGTGACTTGTACTGGATCTGGGTTTCATTCGCTGGATTATCGTACGACCACCGGCCCTCTCTACCTGGTCACCCAGTGGCACAGTGCCGACGCAGAACTTACCGACATATCTGTGGGTTACGTGGGACCCAGACCTCACTAGCGTGCGTCTGGCCGTCAACAATCTTCGGGTACTTTTCCATGAAACTGTGGGATTCACTGGGCCACATCTAACACATTGTAGGCTTACAGTCCTTTCTGCCACCCACGATACAGTAACTTGAACTCTTGTCAGACAGGCATGACTCAGGGCGACTCGGGCTGTATGTCCATCCCTTTTAAAAATCGAAAACTTTGAAACGCCAAGTCGATTTATATATATTAAAACACCAAAAATTGCAAGCCATAGTAGTCATGTCTTGTCCAATTATAGTGAGATGCTGCTGCCATGGTCACTATTTACCATGACACTCGATGACATGTGCTTATACGAAAAGAGGAATCCCACCTTTGCGATGGCATGGTTCAAAAAAAAAAAACTTTACGATGGTAAATGATGTTCTGCCTTTAATTTACCATTTGCATCCACTAAGCCACCGTCCTCTGGGCTGCGGCGAGATGACGAATCCTGCTTAGACCTCTCCCCAACAATGCCCACCCCACGCAAAAATATAACACACAAGATCGTGCCTGGGGGAAAGCAGGGTGAATAAAGAAAATAAGGTTCAGATATCTGGGGCACACGCACAAAGTAAACCAAAAGCAAATCCGGTCCACATCACCGCCTTGTACGCCTTGAGCTGCGCTGGTAGAGGGACGTTATCACCCTGCGCGTCCGCCACGACACCGAGCCTCTTCGACTGCGTCCTCAGTACGCTGTTGAAGACGATCGTCGATACGCTGACCCCAATCGACGACCCGAGCTGTGTCATCGCCTGGAACAGCGCCCCTGCAACATTCTGCTCGTGCGGCAGGGACACCTTGGCGATGAACAGCGTGCCGGACGCAAACGTGAAGTCTGCGCCGAGTACGATGATACAGGCTGCGGGGAAGCCGAATGCCCAGTACGATGCGTTCGGGTCGATCACGGCGAACAGGACGTCCGCGACAGCAGTCAACATCGTGCCAGTAGCAATGATGAGCACGACGTCGATGCGCGCGATCGTGAGCGCCATGAGAATGTTCGCAACGATGCCCGAGGCGAACAGCGGCGGCAGACGCAGCATCGTGCGGATCGAGTTCAGGTTCAAGTAGGTTTAGTTGTACAGTTCCACCCACACTAACCATATCGTGAACGTTGCCCAGTTGATGCACGCGATAATCTGCATGACCGCGAAACGACCGTTAGCACGCGTCCACATCGACGGTTTCATGAGCGGCGGTGCCGTCCAGCGTGTGTGCGGATGATCCGGATTCTCGAGTCGCCGCTCCAAGTAGTACTGCCAAGCAACAAAGAGAAGAACAAGGACGACGCCAACGACGAATACGGCGATGAGGTCTGCGCACATCGTCAAGTCAGGGTGAATATGAAAAGAGCGTCGACGCTCTTGGAGGAAAGCTCACGTGAATTCCTCCAGCCTTTGCGCGCGCTCGTCGAATCGATCAGAACAAAAACGATCAGAACAAGTCCAACAGTGACCAGGAATGTGCCGATCCAGTCCACTCGCTTGTCTTCCTCAGTTGACGGTTCATCTTCGAAAACAAAAAATCCCAAAACCGTGAACGCAAGAGCGACCCCCGACAGCAAAAATCTAGGTGTCCGCCACGCGGCCCTGTGACGGACAACGGGCTCGTTAAAAATGGTGCGTGATACCTCGTGCGGACGTACTTGGTTACTTGTGTAAGGACACCACCGAGAACAATCGCAACGGTCGCTCCGATCGGGGCACCGGCAGAGAAAATGGCAAACGCGAGGGGACGTGACGTTCCGGGCGGGAACGCCTTGGCCATAATTCCAAGCTGGAGAGAGTCAGCCAAATGTCAGACTCCGATTGGGTCAACAAACGACAAAGAAAAATCCTTACAGAAGCTGGGATTATAGCTGCGGTGCCTATCCCTTGTAGCCCTCGTAGCGTGTCGAATGCATTCTCAGCTGTATTATCGACGTGTGAGAACGAGAATCCTGCACCAAACCTGGCGGGACAGAACGTACATCTAGCGAAGCCAGATCCAATACCGAACACCACAAAATCAGGTATCCAACAAGCCATACTCGTTTGCGACCATAGAGGTCTGCTAGTCTCTCAAAGAGAAGGAAACATGCCTGTGTGCGGGGATAGGGTGAACTCTTTCTACTGGTGCCGTTGCATATGCTTAAATTACTGACCGAACTGATGGAATACGCGTTGAAGATCCACTGCAAGTTCTCCTTTTGAATGTGCAAATCTTTGTTGGCGTATGGAACCGAAATAGCATAGGCAGGACAAAGACCGATACTAGTCAATTCGGCACTGGTACATGCTGCGACGATGCATATCGATGCAAAGGTGCTGCGTGTCGGCGCAGGTGGTTGTGGTGTCAGAGAGGAACTTGGCAAGTGGCGGTCTACTTCCGCCTTCCCGTCCCACACTGCGGGACTCTTGAAGCTCTGTGATACTGTGCCTGTCTTCTCATCTAGGATGGCTACAGGCAACAAGTCTGATGGTATGGTCATGAAAGGTGGTTGTGATGGGTGTCGTCTGCAAGTCAAGCCAGGTGGACGTGAAGAGATCAACCGTACGTGGTGCAAAGTCGTCCGGCTCAGGCCACAGTATAAGAACGATTTGGATTTACAACAAACCTTAGTCAATGACTAAGGGGAGTCAGAGATGACAAACAAGTGGTCGTGCGGAGCCCAGAAAGCCAATGAGACACGTTGGGGGTTTCAAATCAGCTTGAAAAGTCCTTGCCACCATGGGACTGGTTTACTGTACATAGAAAATCACGTCGTGCATCAGGGAAAACCTCCCAAGCTAGCGAGCGATAAATTATCAATAATTGGAGTAAGAGAGATAATGAACTACTAATTGATGCTAAGGAACAAAAAATTACTAGCGCTGGCGTAGTCGATAATTTATCACTAGTTTATCACTAGTTTATCACGGATTATCTACAAACATAAGAGAAAGACATCTCGGTTACTAAAGGGGTTTATGTAGAAGTTACGGCATAGTTCGAGTACCGAAAATGTGTTCCATTCCAAAGTCTCCGGTCCAAAGCGAGGTAATAAATGTACACTAGAAAAGAGATGATCAACGGGGATGACGCTGGCAAGGTGCCGGCCATTTTGAGTTAACCTAGATACCTTGTAAAGGTCATTACTGTCGGGCACAGTGGGGATCGGGGAAAACCATTCCACGTAGGCAAGGTGCGTCGGTAGGGCGATGTCCGAAGATAGGAAGACTTGTTGAATCACCTTGCTTGGTAGTTGAAATACGACACGGACCTGAGCTATTCGGGGACCTGAGTAGCAGTTAGACAGCTATAACACCAATATTACACGAACTTACCTTTGTTTCGAAGCGCACCAACTTGGGCGTTACCGTGGACAATAACCGTGTCAAATCGTGATGGTATCACACGACCGCGTGCGTCCCTTTGCTCCGGCCGGGCATGTACAACGTCGACAATTTCCGAGCCATGTGATGAGATGAATTTGATCTTGTGGTAAACAGGGACGGAGCGGAAGGGCAACAAAGTGTCTTCAGCTAGAGCCCTCAATGCTGTTGCGGAGGCTCGAGGGTGGTTGATCCGAGCAATAAAGTCGGCGAGTGCATCCTGGAAGTCTAACGCTCGGTATTTGTCAGCAAGGGTGTCGAAGGAAACCGCCTTCCGAGAAGGGTGTCGAGTCATTTGGATGGTACGCAGAACAGGTTTTGGGGGTCCAATTGGCATCAACTCTTGGACGGTTTCTTGTTGGGCTTGCTGCCGCCATGTGACAAATGTTCCATGCTGTTGGATTTTCTCGCGGCGCTCCAGCCAAGCGGTCATCTGTGGGTACTCATCTTTATGATTAGTCGCACGGTAGGCGTCCTTCGTGAAGTCAATATGGAGCCGCTCAGTTTGCTCCGTGTTGTAATTGTCTGTGGTGCCAAATAGGGTGATTGACGATTTGTAATGCATCATGCTGTGGAACTTGGGGATATGGAAGTGTTCGCGAACACCGAGATCGACAAATACCTCTTTATTGTCGTGAAATCGAGATAGGGACTGCTCAAGGCGCAGCAATGTGTCAGTTGTGTGTGATGGAAGCTGCGCAAGGTATAAGAAATCAAGTAGCGCGCGTACAGTCTTGATAATCCGCGAAGGGGCTTCTCCAGAAGGAAGCGGGAGATCGAGAACGAGTCCAAGGAGGATCTTGCACATCTGTTTATGTTCGAGACCTGAGACCCGAGAAAGCGTTGAGATACCCCGGACAAAAGTTGTGATATGGTGATTTGGCGGTAAGGACCTACAGCGCGCATCGATTTTTACTGGCCCGAAGGTACTGGTGAGCCATGCAATCAAATGCTTCATGGTGCCCTGAAGCATCTGATGCAGAATATCGGGTGTGATCGAGATGAAGACGTCGGTGAGGGGAAGTGCCTCCCAGAAAGGATGGAAGATAGGCTTGAGGCCTGCTTCACGACACGCGGCATGGAATGGAAGTACATCCCCATCCGCTAAACGAAACGTTTCCAATGCTTCATCATAATTGCGGGGAGGGAAGCTGGAATAGTCACCGATATTGTTGCGATGCACAGTACACTTCGGGCACCGGCCGGAGTATGTGCACGTCACCAGGACCTGCTCGGGATAATCACCAACAAACACAGAAAAAATGGGATGGCACCGGCGCCAGATGCCATCCCCGCTCATCATTGCAATACCTGTTTCACCATGGGACGCAATTGGAGCCAGGATCTTTCGCATACACAGGTGGAAGACATTGCCGAGAGCACGCTGTCGAGCGGCCTTATTGTTGATCCCTTCAAGCTGTTGATAAGTGACCCTTGCGCACTTAGCGGCTCACACAGACCGGACTTGCAGCATGGACTGCTTTAGATTAGATATAAAGGACTTGTAGATTAGATACTGTTTTGATCTGTACAATCTATTACTTATCATTGCGTCACCTATGACATCATGTACTATGACATCATGCGGACTCCTCTGGACTTGTCATTGTACTACGTCTTTGTTCTTCCTTTAGATATATCTTTATTGTGATGTCATTATGATATCATCTTAGTCTGGACTCTTCTTGTTCTATACGCCTTGTTCTCCATATGCACACTCCTTTGTCCTGTTGTAGAACAATGCGCTCCTTGTATTCTGTGACCTATAGTTACTTTCCTTGTATTAGTGTCACGGCTCTGTACAGTATAAGTAGACTGCTTGTACGCCCTGGTCCACATCAGTTCTCTCACTGCTGTGTGCCAGGTATGTCCCCTACTCTGTAATACCATTATCAGTTCTCTCACTGCTGTGTGCCAGACTCCCTGCTTTACTTGCAAGATCCCCTGTTACACCTCTGCTTCCAGCTACCTTCCATATCTCACCACAGTCCACTTGTTCACTGTGAGTATGGTCTTTATGTATGCTGTTCATCAGGTTATGGGCCCTGGTGCCCTAGCCACTCCACTTGGCTGGTCACTGTCTTCCTAGGAGGACACACCAGGCTAAGGTCTGTCTGGGGCCTTACCAGCCTTGCCCAAGGCAGAGAGCAGTGGGGCGCCACTTGTCTCTGCTAAGGAACCTCCTGTGTATGTACTGCCCAGTATCACTGGCATACTATCAGGAGGCAGGACGCATTAGTGTTCTGGCCTTACAGAATCACAGACAGGAGTGGTACCCCCTCTATCTTTTATGTCTTGCAACTATGAAGCACTATCGCTGACTGCTCCTCGGCGATAGATAAATCATCCCAATGTCTTCTCGCGCACCATCTCCCACTGGCGCTGCTGCCGGTGCTACTGCTACTGCGGGGGGCTCTACACTTCCCCCCACTGGATCCTCACCCTCTGCTCGTATCTCTGCTGCCTATGGCGCAACGTTCGGCATGCCTTCTGGCATTCGCCTTGAACAGTTCGACGGGACTCACTGGAATGAGTGGTCTGGGACGATTGAAGCCATCCTCACGCTGCACGAAGCAGAGGATGTGTTCACCCTCCACCATGGACCAGCTGACGTCCCTCAAGACGAATGGGACTCAGTACAGCGTCAGGCAAAGGCGTATCTCCGCCTTTACCTCAAACCTGACGTCTACTCCCTCGTTGCCGACAATGCCGCCTATCCCACCTTCAAAGCCAAGTGGGACAAGCTCAGAGATGTATACGCTGGTGCTTCGGGTAGCACCACTATCTTCAACTTGTGGATCCAGTTAACACAAGCCCGACTCGACGACTCCGCACCCATGGCCTCTCAATTAGCCAAGCTCAATGAGCTGCGGGTTGCCCTTTCCAACGCACAGATGGGTGTCACTGACACTCAATTCTGTCTCATTCTCCTCCACGCACTGCCGCCCTCTTACGAGGTGTTGGCCTCTACCATCCTCGCCAGTGGGGCTCCGTCCACACTCAAGCATGCTGAGATCATAGCGCGCATAGTGTCGGAAGAAGCTCGCCGCTCCGGGCCCTCTGGCTCCTCCCTCAACAAGGTGGCCCCCGTCAAGTCGACGGGCAAGAAAGGCAAGAAGGACCACTCTGGTCTAACTTGCCATTACTGCAACAAAAAGGGCCATATCAAGCCTGATTGCAGGAAGAGGAAGAAGGATGAGGCTGACGCAAAAGAGAAGGAGAAAGCAGGCAACAAGGCCGCCAATAGTCATGTCCTAGTACCTACCACCGCCTCCATTACAGAGGTCGTAGAGCCCAAGATAGATTGGGCCTCTGAATCAATTGGTGTTGCCTTGTATGCTGCCTCGCGTGTGCGTTGGATGATGGACAGTGGTGCTACACACCACATAACCCCACATCGGTCTGACTTCAAGGACTACACCCAAACCAAAGGCACTGTACGCCTGGGTGATAAGTCCACTATAGACCAAGTGGGTGTCGGGTCTGTCATCTTTACTACGAGCCAGGGTATCTCTATCACCCTCAGTAATGTGCTACACCTACCACAGGTGAAGACGCGCTTCTTGTCGACGCGCGCCCTAGCACAAAAGGGTGCTGAAATTGCCTTTGACAGTGGCTCATTTAAAATATCTGTCAACCAAAAGTGTGTGGCTAAAGGCTACCTTGAGGACAACCTTTACTGGTTGGACGCAGCCAGCGTCGGCCTCAACGCCCACACAAAATCAAGTGCTGCCACACTTGATATCTGGCATCAACGCATGGGACACATCTCCTCTGCGGCGCTGAAGGCGCATGGTCCCTCTGCCACCACTGGCATGGACATAGATAGCTCCACCACGGCCCACACAGTCTGCCGTGGGTGCGAGATGGGTAAATCCACTCGCCAACCCTTTTCTGCGTCCTCAAATAAAAGGACAACTCGTCAATTTGAGATTGTGCACAGTGACCTCGCTGGTCCTATGCAGACTCAGTCCCTGCAAGGCTCGACCTACACAGCCACCTTCATAGACGACCACACTAAGTTCACTGTGGTCCACTTTCTTAAGTCAAAGGATCAGTTTGCTAAGTCGCTGCAGATGTATTTGGCCTGGGGTGAAACCCAGTCTGGCCATAAATTGCGCGCTCTGCACTCTGACCGCGGTGGCGAGTACATGTCGAGTGTCACGCAGGACATTCTTAAGCAGAAAGGGATAGAGCATCACCTCACGATGCCGGGTTCACCACAGTCTAATGGAAAAGCCGAGCGGTTTAACCGCACCATTATGGATAAGGCAATGTCCATGCTTCACACAGCTGGCATGTCTAAAGGCTTCTGGGAGCATGCGGTGTGCGCAGCTGTGCACATCTATAACCGCTCTCCAGTCCGTGGGCTTAAGTGGCGCACTCCTTATGAGCTCTGGCACTCTGGCAAAGTGCCTGATGTCTCACATCTTCGCGTCTTCGGATGCAAGGGGTACATGCATGTACCCGCTGATAAGCGTCGCAAATTGGATGCGAAGGCCATTGAGGTCACGCTTATCGGGTTTGAGCCCGAATCTAAGGGCTATAAGCTCTGGGACCGCTCAACCCGCTCCGTCCAAGTGTCCAGGGATGTGACATTCGACGAGAATAGCTTCCCGTCCCTCCAGGGTGTTGAGACACACCCCACACCTTCACCACCAGTCGTGCCTAGCACAACAGTGACTGCCGTGCCTCACCCGCCGGCGTTACCACCAATGCGAGCCCCCTCCCCTGCACACTCCAGTAGTAGTGAGGAGGAGGATGTTGAAAAGCTCCTAGACCCCCCACAAGTCCAACCACGCCCCACCACTCCACCACCTGCTCTGCCGGCTCCGCCCACCACACCAAAGCATGAGCAAGCCACTCCCACTTCTCCCCCGCCGCGTCCTAGTGCAACGCGCATTATGCGCCATGTCCCTCCTCCCTCACCAGAAATGCCTGGGGGATTTGAGGATCGTGCACAGCGTAGTCAGCTGTTGCGCGAAATGGACAATGCACCAAGGCGCAGTACTCGTGCCCCTGTCCCTAATCCGCGTTACTTCAATGCGGACAATGCGGCATGGCGCGGCAGGCGCCTGGGGTATGCGGAGTTATTGGCTGCTGCCTTTGTAGGCCGAGACCCTGCAACTTATGCAGAGGCCATGCGGTCTGCAGCTGCAGATGAGTGGACTAAGGCGTGTCAGTATGAAATGGACGCCCTAGCTAAGAATGGGACTTGGGAGTTAGTGGATCTCCCGCCTAATCGCAAGGCAGTAAAATCCAAATGGGTCTTCAAGCTCAAAGCGGATGGCCGCTACAGAGCTCGCTTGGTGGCTAAGGGATTCACGCAGATCCCTGGCGTAGATTTTGATGAAACCTTCTCTCCCGTCGCACGATTTGAGTCGCTACGTTTACTTCTGGCGTTGGCCGCGCTGGAGGACTGGCACATCCATCAAATGGATGTTAAGTCTGCTTTTCTCAATGGCGTGCTTGACGAGGAGATATACATGGAGCAGCCACAAGGTTTCACTGTCACTGGCTCTGAGACGAAGGTGTGTCGCCTAGTTAAGGCGATCTATGGTCTCAAACAGGCCTCCCGCGCATGGAACTTGCAATTCCATGGAGTGCTCACTACACTCGGCTTTAAGCGGACGTTTGCTGATGCTGGCATATATGTGATGCCTCAACGGGAGGGGTATGATCCACTCTTCGTTATTGTCTACGTTGACGACATCACTATACTGGGTCCCTCACTGAGTGGTATCAAGCGTTTGAAGTCGGACTTGTCTGAACGCTATGAGATGACAGATCTCGGGGAGATAGAGTCTTATCTTGGGATGCGCATTGTGCGTGACCGCTCCCTCAGACGCATCGAAATAGATCAGTCTGGCTACATCAAGGATGTCCTTGAACGCTTTGGCATGTCTGATGCCACACCACACAACACGCCCTTGCCCGCTGGTGCTGACGAGCACCTGGTTAAATATACGTCGCAGGCAACTGCCTCAGATATCTCTCACTACCAATCTCTTATTGGGAGTCTGCTTTATGTGCAGATTGGCACTAGGCCAGATATCTCCTTCGCTGTGTCACGTCTGGCGCAGTACGCAGCGAACCCCTCACCACAACATCTGCGACTTGCGCAGTATGTCCTGTCCTACTTAGTGGGAACTATGGATATGCGTATTGTCTATGATGGCGCCAATGGCAATGGCCTTCATGGCTACACTGATTCCAGTCTGGCTGATCAGACTGATGACCGCCACTCCACCTCTGGTTATGTGTTCTTACTAGCTAACGGTGCAATAAGCTGGTCTTCACGCAAGCAAAAGACTGTTGCCCAAAACACAACGGAAGCGGAATACATGGCCATGACCGACGCGGCTAACCAGGCTGCGTGGTATCAGAGCTTCCTCACGGAACTCGGGTACGAGGTCGACGACCCCATCCCACTTCATGGTGACAATAAGGGTGCCATTGACTTGGCCTTGAACCCTGTCACTGGGAGACGGTCTAAGCACATTGCTATACGGCATCATGTCATTAGGGAGTACATCGAAAAGGGGACCATCACCCTCATTAGAACTCCTACTGTGGATATGGTTGCGGATGGCTTCACAAAGTCACTACCGCGTGTCCTGCTACAGAAGCATAACGATGACATGGGACTTATGTGTACTTAGATTGTAGATCACGGGGAGATGTTGATAAGTGACCCTTGCGCACTTAGCGGCTCACACAGACCGGACTTGCAGCATGGACTGCTTTAGATTAGATATAAAGGACTTGTAGATTAGATACTGTTTTGATCTGTACAATCTATTACTTATCATTGCGTCACCTATGACATCATGTACTATGACATCATGCGGACTCCTCTGGACTTGTCATTGTACTACGTCTTTGTTCTTCCTTTAGATATATCTTTATTGTGATGTCATTATGATATCATCTTAGTCTGGACTCTTCTTGTTCTATACGCCTTGTTCTCCATATGCACACTCCTTTGTCCTGTTGTAGAACAATGCGCTCCTTGTATTCTGTGACCTATAGTTACTTTCCTTGTATTAGTGTCACGGCTCTGTACAGTATAAGTAGACTGCTTGTACGCCCTGGTCCACATCAGTTCTCTCACTGCTGTGTGCCAGGTATGTCCCCTACTCTGTAATACCATTATCAGTTCTCTCACTGCTGTGTGCCAGACTCCCTGCTTTACTTGCAAGATCCCCTGTTACACCTCTGCTTCCAGCTACCTTCCATATCTCACCACAGTCCACTTGTTCACTGTGAGTATGGTCTTTATGTATGCTGTTCATCACAAGCCGGGCAGTTGGAAGGTACCCAATTAGTATTTGAGCGCGGCGTGACGGCTTGCGACGGATATCTTTTGGAATATTTCCAATAGTTAGATAAACAGGATACGCCGTCTTGCCACGGAAAAGTGTGAGCTGAGTCTTGTCCGAAGAAATTATGACTGGGACGACAGTAGCGCCCGGTCGATGTGCCTCGAGGGACGTCTATTACAACTTTTGAGTACTCGAACCTGTCCAAAAAAAACAATGACGCACCTGCACTGCCCACCACCAATCGCCGGTGTGCATCTCACTGTACACACGGCACGCCCGCCCGTCGTCAACATAGTGGCGCTCTGGCGCAAATGTCAGGTCATGCGCAAATTCGGGGTTGCCATATAGGGATCGAATACATTGCAGTGCGTCGCGGAAATAAAATTCATAGGCGTCACCAGCGATGGTTAGGTCCTGGCACTGGAATGGAGGGCACCCCGGCAACTCCTTGTCGATAATGTCATTTAGCTCTTTAGGTGTGCGATAGGACAGCCCAAGTTTGTCGGTGACCTTCCAATTGGCGTTAGCAACACGATAAACAAAAGCAATGGTGTACGTACCTCAGGGATTGCAAGTAAATCAGCGACAGCTGACGATGACGGCCCCCGTAACTTAGCCCAACGCGCAATCTCCCAGTCACACTGAGTGCGAAAGGGGGCCCAAATAGAGGACCCGAAAAGGTCTTGACTGGACTGATATACGTTAGAACCCTGTTGTGCACCGGGTATTGGTGCACCTGGACTGCCGGATGGGAAGGTGTCAACAATCAATTTTGGTAGGCCACCTGAGTTGCCGTGCTCAGAGTGTACAGATGGTGGCAGCTCCGGGTCTGGAGACGGCGACCTGACTGGTTGAGACTGACTCGATGATGTGGGAGCACCTTGATCAGGCGCAGTGGTGGCACGAAAGTTGAAGTCTTGAGCTAGAGATTCGAGAACGTCGGCATCAATAGCATCATCTGGATCAGGGGCGTCTTCACAGTTAGCGGCCCCAGTGTCAGCACCATCGCCGGCATCTGAAAACAACACATTAGAAAGTCACCTGCACACGACAAGAAGATATTACCTGTATTGACTATAGGTGTTGTGCTAAGTCCGGAACTTGGGACGTCGCCAATGCCTCCGTCGTGGTCCCATGATGTGGGAATTAAGTTTGCTGCTAATGTTGACACTGTGCGTGTTTGAAATGCGCACGGCGATTGCATAGCCGCTTGTGAGGCGCGACAGCTCAGATGCGGGGATCTGTTGACATGTTGAGAAAGGCCGCGAGGGGTAAAGACCCGATTGCAGCCACAACAACGGACTTGTACTCGGCTCATGATAGTGGTGGTGAGGCAGGAAGGAGGGCGCGACACTCCAACGCGATGAGCGGGGCCCTATTAACACTTTTTAGTTAGTCCGATTGACAATTGATATAAAGAGGACTTACTTTCGCCAGGTTCCCCATTCCATCTCCTCGTTCTCGTTGCCTTCAGCTTTGAGCACCATACATGGCCCCACGAACCCGCCGTTCTCAGAGGGGTGGGTTGAGTGGTCGCGTGAATCCAGCGCGGAACGAAAATGTTGCTCCATTGCAAACACCGAGTACTGTTACGGTTCCATTTCAAGCAGGCGAGAAACGTACCTCTAGCTCCATTGACACCACTACTTCCACGCCCCCGGAAATGCAGGCGAGCGGGTCTAAGAGAGCCCGAATTGTTGGTAAGTATATCGCAGAGAGATGGCGTGGTAGATCTGACCTTGGTGTATAAGCAGGCCCTTCCCAGGGTCGTCCAATGCCACTCAGGATGGCCCATGAAAACGAGATGGTGAATCAACAAGAGTCAGATAGTAGCGCGATAAAGGGTAAACAAGTTCAACTCCAACGCGGTGAGGGAAAGGATTACTAATCTGTTTGTTCCTCTAACATACGAAAAAATTTCAGCTCCGACTTTTTACACCGGTCACTCTGATACCACCATCACCCGCACGCTGTCCTCTGATAACTTTCCCATCCCCGAAGTTGATGGTCATGATGGCTTGACAGATTCCGAGGAAGAGGATGAAGAGCAGCTGGTTGAACTCGCTCTCAAACACCCGGCTAGATTCGCTGACGCTATGGCCACCGAGGTAAGTTTGCAACGTCCATAAGCCCATTTAAGCTAATATCTACTTCACAGCGGGCCACCTGGAGTGGTACAGGTGGTATAGACGTGTCTCGCCCAATGGGTCTGAGACTTAGCCAGAGTACTGCCAGTCCTGGTGTTTCTGGTCGTGCTACCCCAGTGCCGACTACACCGACGCCGATACCTAGCCCAAGAACGCGTCTGGCTGAGCCGAGACTTAGGCAGACCACCAGTCCCGGTACTCAGGGTAGTGCTACTCCTGTGCCCACTACGCCGATCACAATGCCTAGCCCAGGAACGCACCTGGCTGAACTGTCAGGTGATTTTTCTTTTTCTTGTGCGTCTTTTCCGATGGCTGATCATTACACGTAGTTGAGACTCCATCGCCAACTGTAGCACTTGCGAGGAGGCGTGCGACGCCCGAGTCACCTAAAGTCACACGTGCTGATACAGATTTAGTTTTTACTGATGGCTCCACTAAACTCTTGCTGAGACACCAGCAACCGGTAATCCGTACAATCGTTCAGAAAGCGATCGAGAATCTTCGCGCAACCCTCGTATTTCAAGATGCCTTCCCAGATGGATCTGTCGCGTTCGCCTTCTCCAGAGATGCTCTCAGTGCCGCCGCTGTGAGTCACCAACTCGGCGGAGCAATTGTTCAACGCCGACTTGAAGCTGACGACGAATATGTCGCCAAGCTTGTTTCTCTCGTACGTCTTATGTTTTTTTACGATTACTTCACTAATGGCAACTGTCAGCCACGTGCCCGGATCTCCCTTATTCGAGCCAAAGTCAAGGAACGGTGTAACGCAATTGTTTTGGGGGGATTCTTCTCCATGGGTTCGGCAAATGTTATAGCTGAAGTTGTTGAGAGGCAGCTATCCTCGTACACCTATACTTTCCCTTGCGTAAGTGCGAAACATGCTGATGGTACATGTTAACCTAACGACATCATCAGGGCCTCATGGTCAATTCATTGGTGAGGCGCTCACGGCCTTATCGAAATGATCGAATCATCGCCGCTGTTCGGGATGTGTATTTTACTGGCGGGGCAACATCATTTGCGTCTCAATTCGAACATCTTTTCCCAACTTATCAAGGTGCCAATGGGCAGGTAAATCGGGAGGTTCCTATTCCCATGGTCGCCCTGGTTGCAACTGCGGTATGTCATATGTTTCTGTTTGCCCTGTACTGCACTAACTTAATCTTTCAGCTGTATGCCACTCTGTATGAGTGGCGTACAGGTGAGCACCAGGTCTCAGAGTTTTCTCAGAACGCGTACATGGATGTCTATCAAGGCCACGTGAATACCTTCAAGCACATCCAGGAGAACCGAGAAGGTGCGTTTCACATCATGATGAGTGATATATACACTCGAGCAAGGTGAGTCTTCCACGGTTAGCACCATTTGTCATAACTGACCAGTACTCTTGTAGCTGGCCCATCGGAAATATTGGGGTGCCGCCATCATTTGCAATTGCTGATATCGATCTCGACGAGCTTGAAGAATGAAAGTCCCCCTTGTAGGTTTCAACACCTTATCATTGAAAGCACACCCACTGTGAGTTTTGCACGTCATCATAACTGACATCGCTGATAAGATAAACAGTCAACAGTGGGTATCATATTTGATCTCGATTGCTCCTCGTTCGGTTTGGTATCATCTACTCGGATCTGATCTCCTGCAAGATCTCCTGTTTAGTTTTGTTGTTACATTGTCACACTCGCTACCATTGTTTTGGTTCCAGCCTCCATTCGTTACAATAGGCCAAATAAAGTTAGTTTCTAAAATGTGATAAATGTGTGCTACGGCGTGATAATCCGATGCTAAGCGGTGATAATTTTGCACCAAATTATCACCGGCCTATTAGCGAATATCAAACAATTATTGATAAATTAGTACTATTTTAGTTGTGGCAAAGAAATAAGTGATAATCTAATAATTCCGATAATTTAGCGATAATTTAGCGGAATTATCGCTCGCTAGCCCGGGAGGTTTTCCCTGATGTGCCGATCTCAGAAGCCGCCATGTCCAGGGATAAGTACACGCTACTTGATGACTTGCTGTTTCGTAAGCCAACGCATTAGTCTGATGCTCTCGCTTGAAGACCTCGATCAACGGTAATCGGAGATGTTCCTTAATAATTTTAGTTGTCCGGTTTTGTACGGTCTCTTGAAGGGGCTGAACGAGACGTCGGGGGAGGCGTTAGTTTCGCCACGAAACAATGAGGTCGACAGAAGCGGACATGCAACCCACATTTGGTTGTTTGAACCCGTGTCCCCTCTGATGGGCGTGCATGCATCACAACGAAGACTTCGCTCTACGGGAGGTTTGGTTCCGAAAAGTGGCGAGCGAGTTCGGGGCTCAAGTGAGTTTCTGCAGCAACAGAGACAGGTGGAATTGGATCTGTCATCCATCCATCCCCAGCGGGGCCTGATTACTGTTACACTTATCAAGTTATCATCCAAGGCCAGTATTGATTGCCAATGAAGCAAACATCGAAGGATCCTGATTGGTCGGTCAGCAGCTGGGACTCTTGTTTTCGAAATAGCTACTGTACTGCGCCGTGCTGATGCATTTTAGTAGGTGTCTTACCGGAATTGTAGGGCGCTAGTTCACACCTGTTGATCAAGAGGAACGGCGATGCTCGGGGAACGGGGGAAATGTTGGCGGAGAAAGGCAGAGACGATGAGAATGTAGTTTCTATGCCGAATAGCTTGGTGCTTGGCATCTTCCCTTGTGTTTGATAAAACGGCAACTACGAGGAGCGGGGAGGCTATACTGGACTAGTAGGAGAGGAAGAGAAGAACCGGACTTGGTCAGTGACTCGGACTCGGAAGTGAAACAACTACCCTGTGAGGGGCACCGCATTTGAAAAAAAAAAAAAAACGCAACTAATACTGTATAGCTTCAACTGCAGTTAGCATCGAGGTCCTCTATATCCGAGTCACAATGGCTGGTTCGCACAGACCAGAGCTTTACCAAACAAGTACTTCACTCACTGGCGGTGAGACAGTCCTTGAGACAGTCCGAGAAGACTCGGTGCATGTATGCATCCCGAGGCGATCACAGAACTCATGTCCAGTTTGACAAGCGGAGACTGAGTGAACTGTAATGGTGTCGTGTAATATGCCTTGGGATTTGGTGCTCATTGCAACGCCGTATCTCGCCGCTCTAAGACACTGCGACAACACCGGGACTCCGAGTCTCTGATTTCCCTGTATAAGACTCAGGTCGCCACGGTCATACTTCCTCAGGCTGATCTGAGTTTCGTCCAACCATCGGTCCTCTCTATCCGGTCACAGGCCCGGGGTCGACATGACTGTGTGTCATAAGGGACCCAGGCCTCACAAGCGTGCATCAGGTACTCTGCCACGAAACCGTGGGGTCCACTACCAGCGGGCGACATCTGGCACATTTTTGGCTTACATTAATATGTCGCCCGTGATAACTTGAACTCTTCGCCAGACGGATGCGACTCAGGCTGTAGGTCATGTCTTTTAAAAACTAAAAAAAATTGTAAGTCATGTCCCATCCGATCATAGTGAGATGATGCTGTCGTCCGTATTTATAATAACAGTCAATGTCATGTATGCGTAAATGAAAAAGAGGAATGTCAACGTTACGATGGCGAATGATTTTCTGCTTTCAACTTAACACCTGCCTCCGCTGAGGCACCGTCCACTGGAGCTAGCGAATCTCGTGCAGGCGTCTCCCCGACAATGCCCACTCCGCGCAAAAATACAACACACAAGATCATACCTGGGAAAGCGAGGTGAGTAAAACAAGCTAATTTTTAGAAGTCTAGGGCACCAATACAACACGCACCAACTAAGCCAAAAGAACACCCTGTCCACATCGCGGCCCTGTACGCCTTGAGCTGAGCTGGCAGCGGCGCGTTATCTCCCTGTGCGTCCAGAGCGACGCCGAGCTGACTCGACTGCGCTTCGAGGACCCCATTGAACACAATCGTGGACACGCTGACCCCGATTGCTGTACCCATCTGCGTCATCGCCTGGAACAGCGCCCCCGCGACGCTCTGCTCGTGCGACAGGGATACCTTGGCGACGAACAGCGTTCCGGCAGTGAACGTGAGGTCCGCGCCAAGCGCGATCAGAAATACCGAGGGGAAGCAGAACGCCCAGAACGACGCGCTCGGGTCGATCACGGCGAACAAGACGTCTGCGCAGGCGGTCATGAGCGTGCCCGTGGCGACGAGGTATACGACCTCGATGCGCCCGATCGTTAGCGCGATGACGATGCTCGCGACGATGCCCGCGACGAACAGCGGCAGCATGCGCGGCATCGTTTGGATTGGGGTCAGGTCCAGGTACGTCTGGTAGTACAGTTGCACCCACACCGACCAGCATGCGAATGCCGCTGAGCTCACACACACAATCGTCTGCATGACCGCAAAGCGGCCGTGCGCACGCGTCCACATCGACGGCTTCATGAGCGGCGGCGCCGTCCAGAGCGTGCGTGGAAGATCCGGGTTCTCGAGCCGCCGCTCCAAGTAGTACTGCCAAGAGATGAAGAGAAGGACGAGCAGGATGCCAACGACAAATAGCGCGATGATGTCTGCGCATGTGGTTTAGTCGGGATGTATATGCAGACAGACGGGGGAAACTCACGTGGATTTTTCCAGCCTTTGCGCGCGCTCGGCGAATCGCTTAGAACGAATACGATCAGAACAAGACCGGCAGTGATCAAAGCTGCGCCAATCCAGTCTACTCGCTTGTCTTCTTCCGTTGACGCCTCGTCTTCGTCGAAAGCGAACAATCCTAACATCATCCAGGCGAAAGAAACTCCCGCAAACAAAAACATAGGTGACCGCCAAGTGGGCCTAAGGCGTACGACGAGTCAAATTCAAATCGGTGGGACAGGACTACCTGTGCGGCGGAACTCACTTGGTCAACTGCGTAAGGACACTACCAGAGGTGTAGCTAAGGACTCCCCCGATTGCGGCACCGGCGGAGAAAGTGGAGAACGCAATGGGACGTGAGGGTCCGGGGGGGAATGCCTTCGCTAGAATTCCGACCTGCGCTAAAGGTCAAGGTGTGCAAACGAACCAGAAATGCTGATCCTTACGGAGGCGGGAATCAGAGCTGCGGAGCCCAACCCTTGTATTCCTCGCAGTATATCAAGCACCATACCAGCTGCGCCGATCGACGTGAGAGAATTAAATATAATAAAACCAAACTGGTGCACATACATTGGGCGAAGCCAGCGCCGATAGCAAACACCGCCAAGATGAAATACCCAGAAAGCCATACTCGTTTGCGACCGTAGAGGTCCGCTAGTCGTCCGCAGAGAAGAAGGAAACACGCCTATGCGCATGAATAAGGTGAGCTCTGTCTATATTGCCGTTCCATGCACTTAAAATTATTCACCGAGCTGATCGAGTACGCGTTGACGACCCATTGCAAGTTCTCCTTTTGGATATGCAGGTCCCTGCCGGCGTATGGAAGAAAAATGGAGACGGGTGGGCCGAGTGCAATGCTCATCATCAAGGAGCTCGTACACGCTGCGACGATGCACACCGACGCGACAGTGCTGCGCGTCGGTGCTGGTGGTTGTGGTGCAAGAGGGTCTGGCACTGCTTTCCCGTCCGACGCCGCGGGACTTGCTACTATGCCGCGGGAGACCGGGAGTGTCTTTTCATACATTGTGGTTCCAGACGACAATGATTCGGGCGTGGAGAACATGATGGCAGGTCGGTTTGCATGTTATCTGCGACTCAGAGTAATTATAAGCGTAGGGTTCGACCGTTTACCCTCCAAGTTGGTCGGGTTGGGTCATATGAGAATTTTTCGGATGAACCGCAATGAATACGTAGGCCCTCGGGTTTCATCTTGGATGAATGAAATGCTTCCCACCATGGCCTGTACAGCATCAGTAAGGTGACCGTGGTATGAATACGTTCAAAGACAGGCAAATGCATGAAATTTTCTTTCACGAGTATGAATGATCTGCGCCATCTTTCGTAACTGATGCGTATGATCATAATGATTCTTGTTGCCTACATGTTAGAAATCCATCACAAGGGATTCTATTGGGCATTACCATGGATATACATTGCGTACGTATTTCTTTGAAACCCTGCGTAACGTAGCATCAGTATGTTTCTAAGTTGGTCAAGAATCCGAAGTTGGTGGTCCAAGTAGTGGACATTGGGTGGGCAGGTGGCTTGGTAGAAGTTTGGTAGAGCATGGTCGCGGGCCGTTCCTGTACCGGTGACTGGGGAATGGATTCTCTCGCGAATTCTGGTATTACCAGTACTATCGGTGGTGTCTATTTGTCCTTAGTGACTTAGGACAGACCGTCACCGCTGGTAGAACGTGCCTAGGCATACGGCAATCCAGACTTGTTCGACGTGTACCTTAAAGCCTGAGTGTATGTCACGGTCACAACAGTGATAATGTTCAGGCCCCGAGCCGGCTTTTATCCATCTACCTTGCCATTTACTCCCGTGTGTTATGAGGGACTCGGACTTCACAAGCGTGTATCTGGTTCTCAACAATCCTCGGTAGACTTGTAATCGGTCGCAGAATGAGGTTGAGGTCGTCACAGACGACGAGAGCGGTCACCGGACTAGCCTGCTTGGTCATGACATCGTGAGATTCGCTGGTCGGACCACATCCGGCATTTTGCAACATTCTTGGCTGGTGTTGTCCGCCCTCACCAGGTCCGACTCAGACTGTAGGTCGTGTCTTATTCAATCATAGTGAGATGTGGTAGTTATCGTCTATATTTACAGTGACGTTCAACGTCATATGTGGATACAGGAAAAAGAGGAATGCCAACTCTACGATGGCGAATGATTTTCTGCCTTCAGCTCGCCACTTGTGTCCACTAGCCACCGTCCTCTGTGTTGCGACGAGCCGACAATTCTTGCTCAGGCTTCTCCCCGACAATGCCCACCCCGCGCAAAAATATAACACACAAGATCGTGCCTGGGAAAGCGGGATGAGTAAATAAAACAAGGTTCAGAAGTCTGGGGCTCCAACACAACACGCACAAAGTAAACCAAAAGCAAATCCGGTCCACATCGCGGCCTTGTATGCCTTGAGCTGCGCGTCCGGGACGACACCGGGTCGGTTCGACTGCGCCCCAAGGACTCCATTGAACACAATCGTGGACACGCTGACCCCGATCGCTGAACCAATCTGCGTCATCGCCTGGATCAGCGCCCCCGCGACACTCTGCTCGTGCGGCAGGGACACCTTGGCGATGAAAATTGTTCCAGCCGCGAATGTAAAGTCTGCGCCGAGCGCGACCAGACATGCTGAGGGGAAGGCAAACGCCCAGAATGGCGCGCTCGGGTCGATCACGGCGAATAAGAGGTCCGCGCAGGCGGTCATGAGTGTGCCAGTGGCGACGATATACACGACGTCAATGCGTCCGATTGTGAACGCGACGAAGACACCGGCCCCTGTGCCAACGAAGAACAACGGCAGCATGCGCGGCATCGTTTGTATCGGGGCCAAGCCCAGGTACGTCTGGTAGTACAGTTGCACCCAGACCAACCAGCATGCGAACGCCGCCGAGTTGACACACGCGATTATCTGCATGACCGCGAAGCGGCCGTGCGCGCGGGTCCACATCGACGGCTTCATGAGCGGCGGTGCCGTCCAGAGCGTGCGTGGAAGATCCGGGTTCTCAAGTCGCCGCTCCAAGTAGTACTGCCAAGCGACGAAGACGAAGACGAGCAGGACGCCAACGACGAATAGGGCGATGATGTCTGCGCATGCGGCTAAGTCGGGACGTATATACAGACAGACGGACCAAACTCACGTGGATTTTTCCAGCCTTTGCGCGCGCTCGGTGAATCGCTCAGAACGAATACGATCAGAACAAGGCCGGCAGTTATCAGAGCCGCCCCGATCCAGTCCACTCGCCTGTCTTCCTCCGTTGACGGCTCGTCTTCTTCGAAAACAAAGAATCCCAAGATCGTCCAAGCGAAAGAGACCCCCGCGAATAAAAACATAGGTGACCGCCAAGTGGGCCTAAGGTGGACGAGTTAAATTCAAATTGGTAGGGTGTGACTACCTGTGCGGAACTCACTCGGTCAGTTGTGTAAGGACACCACCCACAACGTTGCAAAAGACTCCTCCAATTGGGGCACCGGCGGAGAAAGTAGCGAATGCTATGGGACGTGAGGGCCCGGGGGGGAATGCCTTCGCTAGAATTCCGAGCTGGTGGGGGCCGCTGAAGGTCAAGGCGTGCAAACAGACAAGCGGAGAGGATCCTTACGGAAGCCGGGATCAGAGCTGCCGCGCCCAACCCTTGTACTCCTCGCAGTATATCAAGCACCATACTAGCTGTGCGCATCGACGTGAGGACTATATACACTTAAACCGAACCAGTCTGGAATGCAACTTACATTGGGCGAAGCCTGCTCCAATAGAGAACACCGCCAAAATGGAGTATCCAGAAAGCCATACCCGTTTGCGACCGTAGAGGTCTGCTAGTCGTCCGCAGAGAAGGAGGAAACATGCCTGTGAGCAGGGCCGAAGTGAGCATTTCCCACTGGTACCATTGCATGGACAAAATTCACCGAGCTAATCGAATATGCATTGACAATCCACTGCAAGCTCTCTTTTTGAATGTGTAAATCCTTGCCAGCGTATGGAAGCAAAATGGAGACGGATGGGCCGAGCGCGATGCTCATCATCAAGGAGCTCGTACATGCCGCAACGATGCACACAGACGCAATAGTGCTGCGTGGCGGCGCTGGAGGTTTTGGTTCGAGAGGGTCTGGCACCACTTCCTCGTCCCAACCCTCAGGATTTGCGGTACCCCGGGAGACTGGGAGCACCTTTTCGTTAATGGTGAAAACAAACGACAACAAGTCGGGTGTGGAGAACATTGCAGGTTGGTCGATATGTCACTACAACTCGCTGACAGAATAATTATATGCGTAGAGTTCGACCCTAAATCCTAATAGTCGGCGTTCACTCCTCCTAGCTAGTCGGGTTACACGAGGATTCGCCGGATGAACCACAATACCTTGTGGTCTGGGGCTTCATGCCACGTTGTACAAAGCGTCATGCGACCCACGTGGGTGTAAGTACTGTACACTCCGATCAACCCCACTTCCTTTCTCGCCTTTTTCGTTTCTCGCTCATTGCCGGTCTCTAAAAAGACCAATGCACGCCAACATCTCAGCGCGCAATCTGTACCAAAGGCGCAACTCGGATAATGGTGTATCCACCGGTAGACGGATTCAGATGCAAGATCTTGAATAGAGCCGAAATTAAATGTACTGTAAAGACTAAAATTCAGTCCCTCCGAGTCGAATGCGGTCCCCACACTCCGACCAATTCCCCTATATGTAATCATCGTCCCAATTTCCGAATATGACAGTTCAATTTCATTCCCTTTCCATGACTTGGATTTCGACTGGGAAGCCCGCTTGAAGACGCTATCTCCCATGTTTTATTCGTGTATTGTGTATTCGGAGAAGCGGCGATGCTTCTAAACATAGTTTGCGTGGCGGTGGCGGTGGCGTCGCCTCGGTCTCAACGAGATCATCCCTCATTCCCAGAGCAACTGCTGACGCGGCGGAAACAGGCCCAGACAGATTCAGACGTATGTACGTTTTATCTGCCCCGGATGTACTTCTACGATAGGCATGTCAACGAAGACTGTTACCATGGTTTGCTTTTGAAGTGGCAACTCAAAAACTCGCGGTGACAGCTGAGACACATCGGAATTGTCTCGTTCAATATGTGGAGGTGGAGTAAAGAACTGGCGTGTTCTACACAAAACATAGCTTTTGATCGAACAGATGAGGCGGTACGTGCAGTTCCTCCCTTACGTACCGCCATCCAATTCTAAGAACCGAAACGTTTTTATTTCGCCCGCCCGACGCACCCCAAGTGCTCCTTGGCTCGCTCTGGGAGGGCCCCTGCGACTTCGCCCCGGACATCGGCATGGGGAGTGATCGCGACGCCGCCTTCTTGACACCGTTGATAAACCCCGCACTTCTCGGGGAAGTTCTCCGGTAGGACTCTAGGGTGCCCATCTCTATGCCCGGCCATCTAAATCAGGGCGCTCCGGGATAGCGCATCGCGCATTGTCGTGCTACTCTAACTCTGAAGGTTTCGGGCGGCCCCCTGATAGACTTTAACATCTACCCCGCGGGCCGCGGCGGACCGCAACGGGTTGTTTCTCCGCCAGTTCTCCACCTACCTTTAGGGTGCTTTTCAGCTTGCTTTTCAGACCTCTGGGACCGAACGGTCAGGACATGAATGTGGCGCTCGGTGATCAAGGGTACTGGTGGGTTGGGTGAACGAAGTTCAGGCGACTTCTCGTGCACCGAGGCCTCATCTCCAATCGTGTCTTCCGCTGCTTGTTTCGCTCAGTACCTGTTTGGTGTCTATTCGATATTTACAGTAACTTTCTCGCCAACAAGTATACAGTAGTGTGGACTCCTTCGCGCCAACAACCCCCTGCGCCATGTGCTGGCTAGTCCCCTTTTTTTTCTTCGGGCACCACAGCCACTTTTTCAGTGAGACCAAGCAGTGACATTCAAAGACAACAGTTTGGACCTCGAGTCACCTTCTCTATCTGCGTTTGCGAAAAAGATCAAATAGAAACCCAGGGACAGGTGTCAGCTGCACGAGGACGTCGATAGAAGGGTCGACAATAGGGTTTACTGAAAGACAGGTAGGATAGATGAATGGAGACTTGGGGTTAGAAACTATGATCGGCATGATCCGGTAGCACGTTCGACAGATTGCGCCCGCGCTAAAGGAGATAACTGAGGATAACTCATATTGCCTGCTTTGACTCTCCGACGTGTCCGTGGCACACTGTAGCACCCGGATCCTTTGAAAATCGTGTCTGCCTGTCTGTGCAGCAGCAGCTTGCGCGGGGACACCCCGCTCAGGCGCTCGTTATTCTTGAGCCAAAAGTTTGAATCTACCGTGTCTGTGGGTTCCTCATCCATCGGACAAATACCGCACATGCAATATTTTAAGGAGCTTGCGACATACGGGCATGACATGTAGAAACAATACAGTGGGTCATCACTGGGACTCAGCAGCCCGCTTCCGCCTGACATCGCGTTCCTCAGCAATCGTAAGTTTGGTACCCTTTCCTTTAGGAAGCGAGACCCAAGGTTTTGGGCCTTCGCCAATAAGAAAGATATTGGTTATCCTGAGTAATATCAGCCGTCTATTACGTTGTCACGCCAATGTCACCCACCGTGTTGCGAAAGTGCGATCCATGGCATCCTTCACGTGCACAATATCAAAGTCACCAATATGCTTTTCGCGGTGCACGATGAGACCCACACGGCCCATGTTACGGCCGCCAGTGATCATTACCAGATTCCCCGTATCGAATTTGACGATACCGGTGATCTTACTTTGAACGAGATCAAACCTGATGGTGTCGTTCACTCTGATGGCAGGATCGGGGTAACGAATGGTGCGACCGTCGTGGGTGACAACGTAGGGAACCCCCCGATTACCAAGGGCGACTTTCTTCACCTTTAGGAGTTTGTAGACTGCTTCCTCGGGGGTGATCCGGTGAATCACAAAGCGGCCTTTGACGTCGTAGAGGAGACGGAAGTGCTCCTCCGACTTCTCGATGGAGAGCACGTCTGCCGAAATATAAGCCAACTCGACCGTGCGAGTGTTGTGTAGATATCGCACCCATGAAACCAGCAGGATATGTGTTATCGGTGCGGACCTTGTTGTCTACCTTGATCAGGCGTTGTTGAACAATCGAGGTGACTTCACGGCCGGTCAGCGCATACTTCAGCCTGTTACGGAGAAAAATGGAGAGGGGGAGCGATTCCCGGAGCTTGTGAGGTCCAGGAGAAGGACGAGGAGCCTAGAAGGACGTAGGACCGGGATGGAAAAGACAAAGTAATAGGGCACGTACATATGTACCGCTCAGTTTGTCAAGCATCCATGACGAAGGCGCGGCAAGACGCTTGAGATGCTTTTTGGGTCCACGGGCCTACAAAGCGGGAATGGTGAGTATCGTGAATGCAAGAGGGCGATCTACTCAGAAGGGGTTGTCATCCAAATCAAGCAGATAGCATCCACCCTTCGCATGAACCCCACCTCTCGCCTATGACACACAATAGCGTGAAACAAAACGCCAACTGACCATAATGAGAGTCTTGAGAAGTGGAACGTTGTCAACAACGGCGACCTTTTGATTTTGCTTGCGACGGCGACGTTACGCCCAGCACCAAAGTTTGGTTCTATCGTGGGTAAACTCCGCTTTAGGGTAGGTCGCCAACCTGCACGTGACTATTCGTTTTCTCCATCCACCACTAAATAAGTTGTTACAGTGCTAATGTTGTAACATGACTATAATAATCAACTACTTTTCGTAGCGCGCAAGACCATATTCTCTAGAGTGATGGCTCGATATTCTCCTGCCTCGTCTGGCGCCCACACGGCATCATCGAGAACATAGACCAGTATTCCGCCCTTCCCATCTGCGGTTGGTGAGACACGGAACAGCGGCATGCGCGAGCGCTCGTGGACACGGCCGGCTGGTAAGAACATGAGATTATGCGTCGCTGCATAATCCTCCACAATGGCGCGGAAGGTGATCTCCTGCACGCGTGCCGGAGGCTTCCTTGCGGCTCCTCCCTTTGCCGTGGCAGTTGGTGGCGCTGGTGATGGCGAGGTATCGCGGTTGTGTTCTGGGCGGGGGAGCTTCGTGGGGGCATCGGGACCGAGTTCGATCGCCATGTTCATAAGTTGCAGTCCGCGCGTGAAGCCGTCGCGCACGGCAGGGAGCGCCAGAACCTCCTCGGAGAACACGCTCTTCCAAAACGCGTACCATTGTGCCACCTCGTCGAAGTTTGGACGTGGCTGCACGAGCCAAACGTGCAGCACGTCGAGCCACTTGGGGAAGAACTCGGCCGCGAGCAGAGAAGCGAAGATCGAGCCACGTAGGAGTGGTGCCCACGCAAGCACGCGTTCTAGTGGAGCCATATCCTGAGAGCGCGGGTTCACGCGGAATTCTTCGCGTAGGGTGGCACCAAGCTTGGGAACGACGTATTTGAGCATCATCGTGTCCCAATCGCCTACACTGAAGACCTCGCGCCAGGTTGGTAGATCATCAGGAACACCTCCTGCGATATCCCATCCACGAAGGAGGGACTTGAGTTTGCGGCGAGCGTCGCCTAGGAATTCCTCCATACGCAAGCCGACGTGGGGCAGCCAAGGAAAAACAAGAGTCCGTAGAGGCACATCTGACCGCCGTGGACTCCAATCGGCCACTGCCCGAGAGACTTTTGGAAGGATAAGTTGGTCAAGGAAGTTGTCGCGAATGAATGAAGGAAGAAAAGTGGACCACGCTTCATACAGCCGAACCGCTGGCTGAGGCGCACTGGGATCCCAGTCGTTGTTAATAGACGACCGGACTCTTGGCAGCCAGACGTTCCACAAGAGACTCTCGAACGGAGTCATCGGCACCTCCACCTTTGGCGGGGGAACAGCGAAAGCGGCGCTTCCGAACAGACCCACCCGAGTGTCTGGTGGCCGCTGCTCACGGTCTGCGAGTTTAAGGGCTCGTCTCCAGAGCCGGAATGTCGAAAGTAGCTGGGTAGGATCTTCAAGTGGGTTCCACCGCGAAAGCATCCGTCGCACCTGAGTAATGCATTTGAGTATTAACGCGGCTCTAAGACAGCAACGGCACTTACTATCGGTACAATAGCTGCAACTACCACCTCGTCTAGTCGGTACTTGTCGAATTCCGACGGAAATTGCGATAGGAGCTTGTCAAAATGTGGCGAGAACGGCTCAAGTGAAGCCTCGTAAACGGCCGCCTGTTGTCTGGATAATGTCTGTATTTCGTCAACAACGAGATGGACTTGCTGCATCCTAGATATAACTAAATAGTACACATCAGCGTTCATGCGGGGCTAGTACGGCAGAGAGGGAAAGACATACGCTCAGCCTCCTCCTGAATCTTCTTATTCAACCTGACCGAATCATCTTGGAGGGTCTTTCTTCGCTTCTGAATTTCTTTAGCTTCACGAGCGAGGCCCTCTAAGTCCCTTGCAGCAGCTTCGGCAATAAGTCTGACGTTATGTCTGACTTCTGGTATGCGCGTAGAATCCGTGGATGGGGTCCACGAAGCGATAGACACCTCCGCTAGCGAAGAGACTTCGCGAGGCTAGGGGGACGACGGTCAGCCAGCCCTTCGTCAATTGCTTAAGGACAACGTACCGTTGCGCCAGTAGCGTCTATGATGACCCCGAGTCCAGAAGGTCCAGCAGTGTCGTCCCCGACCTCGGCAACGATCTGCTCGTAGGTCTTATGCTCGATCTTCGTTTTCACCTTCTTCGGTTTCTTCCACGCGTCTGAGGTTTTATCCGCCTTCCGATTCTTCGGCACTTTCTTTTTCCCTGCCTCCTCTTCATCTTCACTGACAATTTCCCCACGACGACGCGCCTCCGCTCTCGACTGCTCCGTGCGCTCGCCGAAGCCTCTGAACGCGATACCCATATTCTTCGGACGCATTTTCGACTCGATCGGGGTCACGATACCCTGGCTCTCCGTACCGAGGCCAGTCCCCGCCTCCCACCCCATCTTCGCGAGCATGCGCGCGCCAAATGAGCCCTGGAGCTTGCGGAAGTGTGCGCTCTCGCTAGCAGAGAGGCTCGGTTTGGGCGGTGGAGGCGCCTGCGGCGTGGCATTTCTGACAAACGCGCGCTGTGGGCGTGAGTTCCCACCAAAGGCAGAGGGAAGGCTACCGAGGACGGTGGGGTCTTCGGGTGCTGTCGGGGCGGGGGACGGCGAAGGCGCAGGAGAGGGCGTTGCAGGGATGGAGACGGCGGCGGGGCGTGAGGCGCCGATTCCGCTTTTCGCAAAGCCAGAGAATGTTGTTGGAGGGTGCGATTTGGATGCGCCAAGGCCCAGTCCGCCGAAACGCGGTCGCTGCTCTTCTTCCTCATCCTCCTCATCTCGAATGCGTGGTGAAGGTGCCTTTGAAGGTTCAGAATCCTCTTCATTGTCGTTAATGTCATTGTCTGTATCGTCCGCGTCGGCATCCTCCTGACCACCATCATCTTCGGCACCGTCGTCTGAGGATCCAGAACCAGAGTCGGGGAGGGCCTCGACGTCTGGTATATCCATGACTTCGGATTGGTCGAGCTTAGGCTTAGGACCCGCCGTCTTGCTGGACACGAATGCGGGTGCTTTGGCCCAGTCGTGTCGCTGGGCAGGCTTAGGCCTGCCCCCGAAGCCCTCATCCTCGCTATCCTCGTCAGCAGTTCTACGGCGCTTCTTCTGTTGGTAAGGTTCGTCGTCGCCAGCATTTTCGTCATCGGAACCGCCTGAGGAGTCTGAGATACCGTCGTCCATGAAACCACGCTTTCTGCGAGCCATGGTGGGTGGAAGTCAAGGGGTGCACAACACACGAGTCACAAATCACAAGTTGTGATTCACAATTGCCCGCGTCCGAAACTTACAGTAAGGCAAAAATTAAGACAAAAAGTCGAAATAACGACCGTTCCAGAGAACTAGAGGTGGTAATGACGGGGAAGAAAATGATGGGCCTGGCCGGGAATTGAACCCGGGACCTCCTCCAAATAACGTGAAGCCCTAAGAAGGAATCATACTACTAGACCACCAGGCCGATATCTCCGGGATCATTCGGTATCAATGTAAGTGAGCGGGTCGCAACAAATTGGGAAGCTGACGCGTCTCGAGCTCAGACTCGGACTCGGACGCGTGCAGCCATGGACACACCACCTTCAACATCATCGACACCGATGGACCCACTCAGAGTGGAGGCCCTCACGGCCTATCGTGAAGTCAGGAGTCTTCTAAGATGGCACTGAACATTTACTGACGCAGTTTTATTCAGAAAATGCGGACACATGAGAACATTAGCGAAACGTTAAAGAGTCGTGCGTCTAGTATAGGACCATCACATGCGTTCTGTCTCTTACCAGAGATTAAGTTCGGTTCTCGATTAAGG
Source organism: Lactarius indigo (assembly GCA_025766275.1). Classification (NCBI taxonomy): domain Eukaryota; kingdom Fungi; phylum Basidiomycota; class Agaricomycetes; order Russulales; family Russulaceae; genus Lactarius; species Lactarius indigo. The sequence goes on from JAFKAC010000008.1 coordinate 57,386, forward strand.
ATTTACAGAAAGACTACAAGAAGACCGAGGATGACATCAAAGCCGTGCAATCCGTCGGTCAGATTATTGGGGAGGTCATGAAGCAGCTAGACGATGACCGATGTGCGTGCATCATCTTATCACTATCCTTATACACTCAAGGTGTTCGCCAGTCATTGTCAAGGCATCTTCAGGACCGCGATACGTCGTGTCATATCGCCCCGCTCTTCCTGCACAAAAACTAAAGACAGGGACGCGCGTCAGCCTCGACATGACAACCCTCACAATCATGCGCATATTACCGCGAGAAGTAGATCCCATGGTGTACAAAATGAGCCTAGAAGATCCAGGAGGTGCCTCTTTCGCTGGCATCGGCGGTCTCGGCGAGCAAGTACGCGAGTTGCGCGAGGTGCGTCCTTCCTAACACTCGAGGCGTTTTTTTAAAAATAGACCGCAGATCATCGAGCTCCCACTCCTCAACCCCGAGCTCTTCCAGCGCGTCGGGATCAAGCCCCCCAAAGGCGTGCTGCTCTACGGACCACCCGGAACGGGAAAGACGCTGCTCGCGCGCGCGGTCGCCGCGACGCTCGAGACCAACTTCCTCAAGGTGGTCTCTTCCGCCATCGTCGACAAGTACATCGGCGAATCTGCGCGCGTGGTGCGCGAGATGTTCGGCTATGCGCGCGAGCACGAGCCATGCGTCATCTTCATGGACGAAATCGACGCCATCGGCGGCAGACGGTTTTCAGAGGGCACCAGCGCGGACCGCGAGATCCAGCGCACGCTCATGGAGGTTCCCGTTCCGTCTACTACCAAATTCGCGCAAAAAAAGACTGACTGGCCATGGACAGCTGTTGAATCAGATGGATGGTTTCGACTCGCTCGGACGCACGAAACTTATCATGGCCACTAACCGACCGGACACGCTCGATCCTGCACTGATGCGCCCGGGCCGCCTCGATCGTAAGATCGAGGTGCCGCTTCCTAACGAACAGGCGCGGCTTGAGATCCTCAAGATCCACGCGGCGCCCGTGAATAAGCACGGTGAGATTGACTACGAGGCTATCGTCAAGGTGCGCGCCGCCTCGTTCTCATCGTTGCCTCCTAAAAAATTGGGGTTGTCGTGGCTTGCATAGTTGTCAGATGGCTTCAACGGCGCAGATTTACGGAACGTGGTGACGGAAGCGGGGATGTTTGCGATCCGAGATGATCGGTACGTCAGCTCTCTCGTGGTGGACAAACCAGATTCAACGCTATTGACTCTTTCGCTCTGTAGGGAATATATCCAGCAGGAGGATCTCACGAAAGCAGCGAGGAAGGTAGGCGAGGCGAAGAAACACGAGAGTAAGCTCCGACTCCATTTGAACTTTGGTCTGCGTGGGTATCTAACTTTACTATTATTCTCACAGCGAAACTTGATGTATCAGCATAGACCCACTTTTCTTGTTTCTCGACTTATTATTTCATTTTTTTTCCATTGGTCTCCTCGCAATCGTTACATCTCAAGACGATCCTCCATCAAAAAAGTGCGTCCACAAAAAAATGCCACAATAATAAAAGTAAGTAGGTATATCCCCCAAACGCACCTTCACGTCCTATCCGCCACTGGGTCGGTCGCCTCTCAAAAGCCCAAAAACCGTCTCTTTTTCTCTTTCCCCGATTTCTCCTTCCCGTTCGACGGTGATGGCGTGTACGAGTTGACCGACAGCGTGCTACCTGATAACGACGGCTCGGGTGTCGGGCGTCCCGCGTTGCTCGCGCTCGCGCTCTTGACCATTGGTGGCGCACGCTGCTGAGGTGGCGGCGCGTCACGTGTGAAGTACCGCTCGTCGTAGAACGCCTGGTACGGCCGCGGGCCCTGCAGCTCTCTGAGCCCGTTCGGGATAGCGCGCGAGCCAGTACCGCTAAGGTCGAGCACCTTGAGGTCGTCGACGAACTGGCGCGGCGTCAGCGCGTGAGTCGAACCTGGCACAGGGTTAGTCGATCAGAACAAATCCACGCAAACACAGACACGCACCAATGATGACGTCCTTCCCGAGCTGGCTCGAGAGCAAGTACGCATCGCGCATCTCCGAATAGGTCATCCCGCCCGCGACGAACACGAGCACCCGCTGGCGCGTTTCTGCCACCGCGCCCCCTGTCCGTGCCGCACGGTGCCAGCTGGGCTTGGCGCTCCGCAGTGAGGTCGTCGGTGTGGGCGACGGCCGAGCACTGGACGCAGCTGGCGCAGCCTGGGGGTAGTCTTTGACGTACGGAAATGCGGCCGGGTCGAGCCTTCCTGAGACTTGGTCCTGCAGTGAGCGTGCGTGTGCGGTGAGCGGCGAGACATGACAGACAGACATAAACCTGCGTACCTCAACGACGGTGCGGAGCAGGGGTTTGTATCGCGAAAGCTCGTACTCCTCCTCATTCGACCGTTTCTGTTTAATGCGCCGCCTGAGGTCCTTGTCCCCTGGCATCTACTAAATCGTAAGTGCTCCGCGGACAATGTCGTCAGAGTATGCGTGGGGCGCACCCTGCCGATTCGCACACCCAAGTGCACGAGCGCATTTACGGCATCCATTTCTGGACGCGTCAGTCGCGCGTGCTGGTACAGCCGCCGGCGATCCTCGTCTGGGACACCTTCTCGGTATTGGATGTATAGCGCGATAATGCGGACCTTGTTGGAGTTGCTGCCGCAGACTAGATCAGGATTTCGTATAAGGTTCTGTTCTTGTGAACATACATGACCTCCCGACTGTCCAATAATGGAACCATCTCCTCGACCAAAGTTTTTGGCGTTTTACCTTCCGCTGTCACCCCCGTCGAACAATTCTAGGAGTACGTTGTCAGAAAACAAGTTGGTCCCCCCGCATAGACGAACATACCTGCTCGACCGTCGCCACCACTGGCAATTTGTCGCGCTCAAAAATGTCCATGCACTCCTGTGCCATACTTAGGTGCAGCGAAAACTGAGCGTTCATACTGAGTGCACTGCGGTAGACGGCGCATACCCGAAATTGGCCCGCGTACCTTTTCCCGCTGCTCCTGGTATTGGGGCAAGTTGGCTAGCATGTCCTTCATATCGTTGAGTGTAGCAGCACCCTCTCTATATCGTAGTGAGTAACATTGGGAATGACACCGAATGCACGCACCCCTTAAAACCCGCATTGTCGGTCATAAATTTGTTAAAGTCCGCCATGAGTTTATCGATCGCCTCTCGCATGTGCATATGCCGCACGTCGGTCCACACCGTATCCGCGTCCGATAGAACCGCCGTTTTGTCCTCATACGCGCCAACAGAGGACTGGAACTTGTATCTGTAATACGAAGCACACTAAGTATGACGCGCGCGGACCCAGGTAGGGGGGGGACACGCACGTATATTTAGAGCCGTCCTCGATAGGAAGGAGGTCATTTGCCATCGCCTGGTACGTAAACTCGTGAATGAACGGTGCAACGACGTCCATCGCGCGATCCGTCACGATCAGCGTCCCCCGCTGCCTTCCCGGATCCTGTTTCTACTCTCCCGCACGTACAATCAGCTCTCCACACACGCACAAAAAAAAAAACATGCATGCGCAAGTCAACACGTACCGGGAAGTCAGGGTTCGCGCGCTTGTATTCGTCTAGCGCTGACTGGATCTCAAGCGCCAGGACGCGCGACACGACCTCCGCCTCTGCTGCCTCGTTCTGGCGCGCCTGCTCTCCGCGTGCGAGGTTCGTCCGCCAGCGCAGCGAGTTCTCGTTCGCAGGACGCGGTGTGGCGCGGGTGCTCTCGTGCGGGCGCAGCGCGCCGAGGGGCCCATGATGTGCGGGGATATAGTATCGGATATACGGATACTCGTTAAGGGTGATACACACGTTTGCGATCTGCATGTGGCGTGAGCAAGGTGAAGAGGACGTGAGAGGCAGCGATGCGCACGGATTTCGCAGCGAAGCGAATGTCCTCTTCTACACGATCCCTCTCGGCGCGCGCAGTAGCGTCAGACCGTGGTGGTGAGTAAATGCTGAAGAAATGCTCGGGCACACGTAATGAAAAGGCCTGTGCCTCCATCGCTGATGCCAAGCTTCAGGGCTGTGTCGCGTAGCATTGCACAGAACGGATGGGACCCACCCCAAAAGTTGATGTAGAGGTCCTGCAAGCCGCGGAGGTACGGCTCCGCGGGGGAGGACGTGAGCCGCTGGAAGAGCTCATCTGCCAAGGCTGTGCGGCGGGGGCGTCAGAATGGTGGCGCGAAGAAGATCCGAGTGACGTGAGGTAGACGTACCATCGACGAAGAAGAGATGGGCACCGGCGTACTGCTGTCGTCCACCGGAGAAGTCACGGATGATACGCTCGATATTGGCGGAAGTGGGCATGAGGATGTACACCGCGTCGAAGCCTGGCTGTGCCTCGCGGTTGCTCGTTATGGATTCGATGACTGGTGCTAGGTGTTTAGGCAAGTCGGACGACAGTAACAACAATCAAAGACCGCACGGGTTACATTCTCCTCTAAAATATCAAACTGCTTGAGAACAGAGTTGAGCAGCTGTTGTGAGTGCTCGTCGATGACGAGGATCTTCCATCTCGAAGGGGGATTGACGGAACGGATTGCATTCAGGAACTCTGGGACGGGGTGAGCAAGCAGGACCAGAAAGCGAGGAATAGTGAACGGGATTACTGTTTCTGACGAGAGTGATGAGAGAGGACATGCGAGTTCGCAATTAAGAGCCAGCCAAGAGCAATGGGCCCGAGTCTTGGGTCTCTCCGACAGAATTATTATTTGAATTATTATTTAATAGGGGGTATCAATTCATCAAATGCACAACCGCACAGCCCACACCAACCAACCCGGCCACTAGCCACGAAACAGAAACCTTCCCATTCGCACTGTTTGAACTCGACTGCCCAGAAACTGAACTCGAGTTGGAGTTCTTACTCGTGATCACCGTATGGTTTGTGTAGGGGAACGTCGTGTTCTGATTGCTCTCCGCATACATGTTCCTCGCGGGGATGTTTGAGCAGGTTCCGATCGGTTTGAGCTGCGTGGGTATACTTTTCAGGAAACTGAACCCTGACAAACACTGTTTACTCACAGAAAATGGTGGGTTATGCGTCAACGCAGCATTCAACGTGTACCCAACTGCAAGATCGACAGTGATCTCATACAAGTCGTGTTGCAAAACGATAAAGCTAGACAATCACGTCATCAGACGGCATTTATGCAGATCATCGATCCGGACGCACCCAGTAGAAAGAGTAGACGCGTTGCCCAGGATCGACTGGAACGTGTTGAATGACGTCGTCGCATTGACAAGTCCGCCGGCGACCCTCCAATCTATCAAGGTCGTTAACACTTTACTTTGACACCATGACACTGTTGACTCACCATTAGTGTCGAATGGGCCGGAAGAGGGAGCGCTCGTCCATATGATGGGTACCATTCCCATAGCCAGAGCGATCGCCCGTACGCGGTCGTCTATGATTACGTGCCATTAAGATCCCCATTCGCCGGTATAGATCTGCAGGAACGTACCAATATCCCCGTAAGGAGGTCGCATTGTCGTAGGCGTGACACCAAGTACCTTCTGGATCGCCAAGCGTGTCCATCCGAGCTCGGCAACGATCTGTTCGTTTGTCAGCGACGTGAGAGGCTAAGGTATGTGTCATTAGCCAGTCGTATCGAAACAAAGGATGTAAAGACATACGCGGTGGGACCACGTGTGCACGCTGATCTCATGGCCAGCCATGTATTCCTCGATCAACACTGCGGGACGCTCAATGACCCGGGAGCCAACGACAAAGAAAGTCGCCTTGATATCTTCCTTTGATAGATAATTGAGGAGTGTCCTGTGCTCGACAAAAGGTACTCAGTCAACGTGCGCATTCTAGGACAAGAAACACTGACTGAGCTAAAAGCAGAAGATCAGCACACAAACATCGAAAGAAAAAAGGACGCGAAACACCCACTCCATGGGCTTGGGCCATCGTCAAAGCTAACTCCCCAGTCATATTTCTTAGGACATGCGGTGATATCCGTGTCACGCGTGATCCCGCCACACGTCCACCAGCCGCGCGTCTTGCCCTCCGCCGCTGCCGCTGGGTCACCCGCGCATGTACCGTCCGTCGTTGGTGACCAGTCGGGGATATCGAAGCCCTCAAGTTCTTGGATCCACTGCTGTACCTGGGGAGAATCTGTATCGCAACTTAGCCTTCCATCCCAAACAGGTGAGAAAAAAAAGGGCGGCTTACTGGTATCAGGCACTTTGTCTTGGGCCGGCCAGTCTGCGGCATTAAAAACGACTAGAAACAAACAGACATGAGTCGCAACGAATGTGGAGGACCGTGAGGCGGGCACGAGAGACGTACACGCGGTGGGGAGCGGAGGCACTCCCGGGATTGGCGGCGTCGCGCCGGGCGTATATGTCGATGCGAGGGGTAACGACGTGCCGGTGGGCATGCCTGACGAGATCATGCTCAACGGTGGCACGCCATTCTGTCCGGTCGGGACGGACGCCGACGATGACGGAGATGAGTTTGTCGTGATAGATGACGAGGAACCGCTGCTGCTGCCCGTAGAAATGGAACTAGGAGAAGAGGTAGTGGTAGAGGAGGAGGTAGGTGTGCTCGCCGAGGGTGAGGACGGGGACGGGGAGCCTGAGTGCGTGCTGGTGGTCACACCGGCGGCGAGCTCGACTTGGCGACGGTGACCACGATGATGATGTTGTTGTGCGTGCGTGCCCGCCGTGAGCGCGACTACAGAAAATAAGAGAGCGACCAAAGCGTGGAGCTTCATTAAGAAAAAATAGACAACGAGTGTGGGTGTGCTTCGCGAAGCGGCGGGCAGGACAGAGGAAGTGAAGGTGAGAGAAAGAGAAGGAAAAAGTGATACGGCGGACGTGGAAGACCGACGGTCCACACGCCAAGATCCATAAAAGGATATGCGGAATGCGCTAGTCGCTTTGGCCCGCGTTCTCGTGCCTGTCGCTGCCAAGGGCATGTGCCAGGTGCCGTGGTCCAAGGAGAACAAGTAGCCAGATGGTCCTGATTCAATGGTGATCACTCTCTTCTCCCTTTTTCATGGTTGGCGTGCTTAGCAAAGTCCATACTCAGGTGTCTGGGACGTACTTCCCATCATGGCGTGGCACGGGCCAAGCGGTAGAGGGGTCCAGTTGGAATAGCTCGAGCTTCTGGATTGGCATCTGATGATGAAACGGCCCTCGATTGGCTGTAGCAATCAAGCTGTGGAGCCCTTTCCCGCATCGCGGGAAACTTTAGTCCGCACAATACTCCCTAGGATTTTCGAGAAGGTGGAAACCAAGATGTCGCCTTATTGTAGGGAAAAAGTGTCACATCTGGAACTTTTGATTTGTAGCAGCTGAAGCCGCTAACATTACCCAGACCTATCCAGCGCGTGGACCTGAACCTGACTTCGTTAGATGATCCAAGCCGAGACCCAAGTCCGGAATTAGTTCAGTGGCTATGTGGAGCAGGAAAGTATGTTGCAAGCATCTCGCCTTACACCTTAGGAGGCAGAAAACAGAGACGATGCATTTCATCATCGTTGCTGATGAGTACAGAGTGACCCCCAATCATGCCTATATGGGACTATCTAGTCCCGTATACAGCAACGGGTGGCGCCCGGTACCATCCGAGTACTACGTACAGCAAGTACTGTGGTTGTAGGAACTTCTAGAATCCAGTCGCCGAGGTATGCCTACATTGACTCAATTGGGGGATCGACTCGTGTGTAGACCCCAATCGATAGTCTGGTTGATAGTGCTGCGGCGCCGACAGTTCCGCGGCCGTCGAGTCCCATCGTCGCCACTAATACAGCACCTTTAGGTCTTTTCCGACGTCGTCCTGGAGGCTTATCTCCTACGGCCTTCTATCCCCAGAACTGGCGTCTCGTCAAATCGACGAGTCCATTCCATTCGCATACTGAAACGAAAGGGTAACCGTTTCCAGAAGCTTCCCGTACTCGACGCTCTCGGCACATACATAAAATCGCTTTTTGAGTACATACTGTAGCAGTGAGGAACGAAACAACACACCGGTAGAACGAGTGACACAACTTCCTCTCGATCCGCGGGTGCTTGTTCGGTGGTGGGGTGTCACCGACCGAAGAACGTGTTTCTGATATCGATGCACTTGTGGTTCTCTCGACCCATTGTGGCAACCCCAGGAAATAAATGGACGACTGGCGACAGAAGTTCTTTTCTGATCCATATTCATTCTGGGTTACATGCCGGAGACGACAGACCCGTCGTAACCACGAGCCGTTACATTTATGAAAGGCGACAAGATCCGATGCGCAACTTACGAGTAATTTACGCCTATTCCTTAACGCTACCGTGACAGCCCCCCTTACGTAGGATTTTTTTAGTCTCTCTCATACACACCCTTCCATTCCACACTACTGTATTCCCCCGGCACCAATGCCCGAAGGGAATAATATGCGCGTGTGGCGTACCACCGTCGAGAGCGGTGACAAATACCTCGGTACATGGGTCGCGGTGCTCAAGAACGTATGCTAAGTGTCCGAGGACCAGTGCGAAGGCAACTAGATTTAACTGCGATACCGCGGGGCGGTGTTCTTCGATGGACTGTATTTTTGAAAACGCGCAGTACGACGCTCTGAAAAGAAGTCGATTCATTTGTCATGGGGAACAAACACTTGGCCCGTTATTGCAACGCAGATCGATGTGCGATTACGCAAGAGATGCAGGTAGATAATCAAGACACCCTTTCACACTGTCCACCAGAAAGCCGGAATAATGTACTGGCCGAAACACATTTCGCGTGTATTCAGAGAGACTATGTCATGTAGGAAATAAACTCAGACCACGATCTCATTCATTTGCTGATGCGTAGCTTCTGACCATGTAACCGTCTGGCGCGCAATTTTCGTTGTGCGGCGCCCAACCAGTAATCACGTAGTCAGCGGAGGTGTATAAAGAGGAGGGTGGACCGCAACAGTAAGAAGACAACAGCGCAGACGATAGTGAATAATACCACCACCGTCCATGATGAAGTCTGTCCTCTTCCTCATTGCGTCCACCGCATTCACCGCCATTGTGCGCGGTAGCGTGCTCGATCTCGAGTCCAGAAACAACGGCGGCTACGTGCAGAAGAGCCAGGGCAGCGCGACCTTCACGGTATACACAGGCTGCAGCACCCCCGGTAAAGTGCCCGCCAGACGTCGCGTTTCGGCACACCGACTGACTTGATGATAGCGTGCGGAAAGGTTGCTCACGGCTACACAGCCGCGATCAACCAGCTCTCGTTCGGCGCGCCGGGGGGGCAGGGCGCAGGGGACGCCTGTGGGCGTTGCTTCAAGGTGACGGGTAATAAGGATCCGTACTCGCCGTCATTCAAGGGCCCGTTCAAGAGCATTGTCGTCAAGGTCACCAATCTATGCCCGTACGCAAAAGGCGAGGACTGGTGCGGACAGTCGCTCTCCAAACCCCTCAACCAGTTCGGCGCGCCAGTGCAGTGAGTGCTTCCTCCCTCCCCTCCCCCATTCTTGGCGCGCTTAACGGTCGAAGCTTTGACCTGTGCGAGGAGTCGGGCGCGTATGACGCGTTCTTCCCAGAGGGGCGCGGCGCGCTAAGTGGCTATTACGAAGAGGTATCGTGCAGCCAGTGGTCTGGTTGGGATGGCCCGGCCCTCTGGAATGGAGCATGCCTCGCTGGCGAATCGGCTCATATGTGGCCCTTGGTTGCCTGTGGCAATACAGGTATGAAACACTCTTTCATTGCCCATGCCATGAGAAGTATAGCTCACGTACACCCTAGGTCATGCACCCGCTTGAACGGGTTGGGATGTCGCACTGCAGGACAGTAGCGATGGTCGGGGGAAAGTAGGAACTCATGTGGCAAGCCGTAGCTCCCCCAAAAAATACGAGTTATGGCCTCCTTGGCATTGAGTCCATCGAGTAGAGTTCTAGAACTTAGAAGCCTTTACATGCGCACTGGTAGAATCTTCGGTTGTACATACACAGCTCGGGGATCTACCGAGGTTCTGTTGTCGACCGGCTGGGGCAATGCTCGGCGTCCAATTTTTACGTCAACTGGGGCCACAGACACATCTCTTGGTAACTTAGTCCTCAATTTGAAGGGGCCCGAGTTATTGTACCAGAAATAGTATAAGAGGAAGTCAGAAAAAAGAGCCAGCAGCCTGAAATCCACGTGACTGTCGTAACAACATGATCGTCGCGTGAGCACTGCGCCGGATGCCGATGTGGTACCACTGATGTCAAGAGGTTTTTTTTTTTTCAATCCATTTTTGTGCGCGTGAAGGCATAGTACCTACATTTTCAATGTACTATTCGTCCAAGCTGTCAAAAGGAATATTTGAGAGCATGCGTGCTCAAGAACTTGTGCCAAGTGCCCAAGGACCAGTGCGAAGGCAACCAGATTTAACTGTGACGCCGCGGGGCGAGGCGTTGCTCTTCAACAGACTGTATTTCGAACCACGCGGCGTAGTACGACGCCCTGAAAAGAAGTCCGTTTGTTTGTCATGGGGGGAAAAAAAGGCTGTCTAGTTACTGTAATGCAGGGTACGCAAGGCATGCGAGTAGATAATCAGGCCAATCAAGGTCACTATCTACTAGAAAGTCGGAAATTTACTAGCCAAAGCACATCTTGCATCCACGACTACGTCATGTAGTACAGTGGTTGATGGAAATAAGCTCAGACCATTTGCTAATATGTAGCTTCCGACTATGTAACTATCCGGTGTGCGAATTCCGTCGTGCAGCGCTGGACCAGTAATCACCTAGTCAACTGGGATGTATAAAGAGGAAAGCAGACAGGCAGGAAGAGGGTAACAACAACTGACGACAACCAACAATACCGCCACCGTCCGCGATGAAGTCTGTCCTCTTCCTCATCGCGTTCTCCGTGTTCACCGCCATTGTGCGCGGTAGCGTGCTCGATCTCGAGTCCAGAAAAACCAAGGGCAGCTACAGGCAGAAGAGCAAGGGCAACGCGACCTTCACGGTATACACGGGCTGCAGCACACCCGGTAAGTCCCGCCAGACGTCGCGTTTTGCACACTGACTAACTTAATGATAGCGTGCGGAAAGGTCGCCTATGGCTACACAGCCGCGATGAACCAGCTCTCGTTCGGCGCGCCGGGGGGCCAAGGCGGGGGGGACGCGTGCGGACGCTGCTTCAGGTTGACGGGTACCAAGGACCCGTACTCGCCATGGTTCAAGGGTCCGTTCAAGAGCATCGTCGTCAAGATCACCGATCTATGCCCATACGCAGAAGGCGAGGACTGGTGCGGACAGTCGCTCTCCAAGCCTCTCAACCAGTTCGGCGCGGCGGTGCAGTGAGTAGTGCGTCCTTCTTGTACGACTGGCGCGCTTAACGATCGCAGCTTTGACCTGTGCGAGGACTCGGGCGCATGTGACGCATTCTTCCCTGAAAAGCGGGGCGCGCTGAGCGGCCATTACGAAGAAGTATCGTGTAGCCACTGGACGGGTTGGGATGGCCCGGAGCTCTGGAATGGTGCGTGCCTCGCTGGCAAATCGGCTCATATGTGGCCCTCGGTTGCCTGTGGCAATACGGGTATGGAGTTCTCTTTCCTTGCCCACGTCACGAAGAGTATGGCTCACATGCACCCTAGGTCATGCACCCGTTTGAACGAGTTGGGGATGTCGCACTGCAGGACAGAGTAGCGATGATAGGGGGCTAGTAAGAACTCATGTAGTTCCCTCAAAATATACCAGCTGTGGCCCCATTGGCTTTGGACCTATTGAGTAGAGTTCTAGAAGTCTTTGCAGTAACATGGCATAATTTCAGGCTATACGTACCCACCTCGAAGATCTAACTTACTTGGGGATCTACAGAGGATCTGTTGCCTGGCGGCGGGTAAAACAGTCTGAGTCTGTTTTTTTACGTCAACCATAGACGCACTTCTTGGCGTCACTTGATAGTCGTAGCGGAGAGCCTCTGGGTTACTGTATTGACTGTACACCAGAAATAGTAGAGGAAGCACTGGCATTTGCCGAAGGCAGAAAAAGGCTCAACCAGGCCGATCCACGTGACTGTCATAATAACTTAGTAGGGATGGGAAGTGTCTGCTCACTTCCGGTCCACCACTCTTGTCCTCTATCGCAACCTGTTGTCATCGGCCCTGTCCTCGGCGGGAGATTACTTTGGGATCTAGGACTACTTCTCTTGTACCAACATAGCTAAGGAAGTGGCTATGGCGGGGGTAGTTGAGATCGAGGTGTGATTGGGATCGACTGGCCGGGTCGTTGGGGTGAAACCGGTCCAAATATGTGCTGGTGAACGTGTGGTTCCCCGGAGAGCTTAAGTTAGAGCCGTGGGGCTCTCGTCCATTTTTGGTCGAGGGGCCCCTATCATTTTGGTTTTCGCGATGGTACCAGCCGCCGAGAGTTCTTCTTGCGATCTCCCACCATGGCCTCACTCTACGAGTTTGTAAAATGGATCTACCTTGTGCGTACCATGCCCAGTTTTATTTCGCCACGGTATACTGATAGTATTACCCCCTGACGGATTGCAGGTATTTAACCCACCCGCCCCAAAAGAGCCCACCGCGTCGCCATTGCGGTTTGGGATCCTCGGCGCGGCGAGAATCGCGCCTATTGGGCTGGTTTTACCCGTGAAGAACCACCCGGATGCAGTGGTGACGGCTGTTGCTGCGCGGGACCAAGGGCGCGCGGACGCTTTTGCGAAGAAGAACGGCATCCCAAAAGCATATGGCGGGGAGGGGGCGTATCAAAGTGCGTTGTGTTCTATAGACATGTGGGGCGCTAATCAAAATTATGAATCGCAGAGCTGTTGGACGACCCCGAGATTGACGTCGTGTATAACCCGGTGCGTTACGCGCGCCGCCCAGTCATGAATATCCGGGTGACTGAGGGGAGTGTATAACAACACAGCTGCCAAACGGCCTTCATTACGAATGGACTATGAAAGCGCTCGCAGCTGGAAAACATGTCCTGCTCGAAAAGCCAAGTGCTAATACTGCCGAGGAAACGCGCAAGATGTTCGCATTCGCTCAGGAAAAGGGCCTCGTCTTATTGGAGGCGTTCCACTATCGGTATGGGATTTCTTCGTTGGCGCGGATCGGTGCTCATACAGTACTGGGAAGGTTCCATCCCGCAACGCGTCGCGTGAAGGCAATAGTCGACAGCGGCGAGCTCGGCACGCTGACGAAGATTGAAGCCAACTTGGGCCTCCCAGGCTTCTTCTTCAAGGACAACGACATCCGGATGGTATATGACCTAGGTGGTGGCGCCATGATGGACCTAGGATGCGAGTTTTTCACACACTGCCCTCACTATCTATCCCACTGAGAAATGTTCGTTTCCCGCAGGCTATGCCATGTCCATCACGCGCTATTTAGCAAACGCCAATCCGACAAAAGTCATCAGCGCACATGCCGAAGTACTCCCAAAGTCCCCTCGAGTCGACATCGGCACCACCGCCACGCTTGCCTTTCCCGCATCCACCACCGGCACCGACACCGACACCGACACCGACACCGACACCGACACCGACGGCCTCACCGCGACCCTCCTGACGCACTTCCGGCTCCCGCCGCTGTTGGGGTTCCTTCCACGCTGGCCAAAATTGTCCGTGCGTGTATCCGGGACGCGCGGTACCGTCGAGCTGAGCAACTTTCCTGGTGCGTGGGTGCATCACACCATCACGGTCGAGAGCTCGGAACAGGAGGGTGGCGGCGGCGGCGGCGGCGGCGGGCAATTGCGGAAGCGCACGGAGAAGCATTATGGGAACCTCGGGTGGACAACGTGAGTACTTGTACCCTTTGCACTCCCCTCCGAATAATTTTTTTGGAACGCGTGTGCGTAGATATCGCTACCAGCTAGAGGCATTCGTTGACAAGTTGCGCGGTCGCACACCCGAGCACTGGTTCGACGCCCAGGACTCTATCGCCAATTTGGAGTGGATAGAGGCCGTCTATAAAGAAGTCAGTCATCTGTTTCTCTCTCCAGGAAGAGCGATCTCGGGCTGATACCTGTGTACTATTCTCAGACCGGGCTCGGATCCCGTCCTCCGTCAACTGCCCAGGTACCATAAATTTGATCCTTTCCAGACTGCTCTTCGCCTACGGTATTTTACCACTTCAATCTACTCGACTGAAAGCCAAGCGTTTTCGGTGGCTAGGAAGATCTCTATTAGGCTCTGTTGCTGGCTTTTAACGACTGGACTGATCTTTTCTCATCAAGTTTGTTGGCTATTTGATGTCATTATGTAATATCGAACTGAGAGTTTGTCCGCGGCACTGTACAGTATTTACTTTCACAGAGTATTCTACAAGTTTTTATTGGTCTGAAAACCCTGCTTTGCGTGTAATGAACGGCTACCTAGTACCGTCAACAATGTCATCATTACAGTACCTACAACTCTTGAGCTGCGCAGACGAGACAGAGCTGCGTCATGTGAGGGGTACGTTTACGAGAGAAAAAAACTCTGGAATACAGATGCAGCTAGGATATATGATGCTGGGTGTGGTTGGTGTGTAGCAGATGAACAAATGAACAAAAAAAAAAAAAAGGAGTGAATAACTACCCGGCGAAAGTGGGCGTGGAGGAGCATGAAAGGGGAGAGATGGTGGGGGGGGGTTGGATGGGGGGTGGGGAATTAAAAGAGGGAGAGAGAGAGAGAGGAAAAGATCACTACTACACGGGGAAAAAGAAAGAGGATTCGTATAAGACAGATTGCAGTTGTTCACAGCGTAGTAGTCAGACAACACTCAAAAAAAAAAAAAAGAGAACAGGCCACGATCATGTACGTGACGAGAATGAAAGAAAGGTATTAGAGAAGGTGGGAAATTCATCAATCAGCGGTGAGAGAGAGACAGAGGTCGGTACTCGTGTAGGTTCGTTCGGCGTGGAAGGAGAGCGCCCAGCACTCACTCACTGTCCCGGCAGCGCCATGCGAAGCGTCAACACGCGATCATCCGACACCAGGATGATCTCCTCTCGCCCTCCCGTGTTACGTCCATACGGTGGCGGCGGCTGCTGGCCCGGATACACCGGTGGCGTGGGCAGTTGTCCCGGGTACACGGGCATCATCGGCGGCTGGCCGTACGCAGGGAACGACGTGTGTCCATTATACGATGTTTGTGGACTATTCCCATAAGGCGGCGCGTTCGTGTGTCCAAGGCTACTACTACCGTTGTACGACGAGAGCGAGCTTCGGGACATCCGCGTGTACGCTTGCTGTAGCGAGGGCGGCGTGTCGGTGAACAGGCACCGCAGGTTGTTGCCTTGGATGACCTGCGACATTGAGCCTGTCTCGACGTTGCGGATCTCGACGAACGTGGGCTCAAACGCGAGCACGTAAGGATATTGGAATGCTACGTGGTGCATGAGGCGACTACATACAAGGAACGCAATGTCAACTCACCAAAGCTAGTCGGTGCTCCTTCCCAAGAAACCAAAAAGTGCTTCCGTGACCTACGCCCGCCGCGATTGATGTAAAACGCGAACTCTATGGAACCAAAAGGTCAGTTTCCGTCGTGCTTTGCGCCAGGCAACAAACACACCATCGTAGCACAACAAGAACTCGTTCTCGATGCGATAAATCGCAACAGGCTTCGGTCGCGTATTGTCTCCTCTTCGTCGTACAAAGTCGAGAGATTCGTCGCTGGGATCAAGCAAGCCCTGGGTGTCTAGCGTATCCGGGTCGATGATCTCGAACCCGTTCACGCACGCAACACACAGCTTTGTTCGTAAGAAGTGAATCGAGCTCGACTGCACGGGGATGTAGAACTCCTTATAGATCCGCAGCGTGTCGTTCCCGCCTTGCAGCAGCTTGCGGAATGTCGGCTTGTTCCTGCCACGCACATTCTGGTCAATCGGCTCGAATATCTTGATCGTGCTCGAGAGCGGACTCGTCTTGACAACGCAGACGAACGTCCGCCCGACGCACACCCCCGACTTGAAGAACGATGTATGCGCAGCGATCCGCTTAGCACGCTTCAGCCCGGCAAGGGGATCCATTGCCTCCAGTGCGTCCAATGGGAACGTTATAACCTGTCCCTCTAAAGAAAAGACAGTCAGATTCTGGCTGGAAGGGAAAGAAACACACGACGTACCTGACAACACGATTAACAGCCCATAGTCGTCCAGGACGTCTACCTGAGCGACATCCGTCAGCGCAAGCACCTTGATCGGTTCTCGATTTGGCTCCCGCAAATCTTGGAAGTAGACCCCATCGAACGTGCCATATGCGACCTTCTGCCCACCACCTACGCGACGCCCTCGTATGTCAACAGCCCACGCAACTAATCCCAGCGATAATCACTCACTGAACGGGGCTGCGCAGTTCGCACGGTTCACGGACTGGAAGAAGCCCTCGGAGAGAATGTCCATCTCGAAGAACTGGCTCCGCTCGCGCATGAGATCTTGCTGGCGCGTTATATTTTCAATCCACTTGCGATGGTTTGCGTGCGTTGCCGCCCAGAGGGTCATTTGGTAGAACTTGCGTCCCAAGTGCACAAACGTGATCGAGAAACCAGCTTTGCCTCCACCTTCGAATTTGACTGGGAGTATGGGCGGGTACGGCTGTGCGTGGTGATCGTCGCTCTGTTTGGAGCTGTTGCGCTGCGGGCGCGAGGAGACGATAGGCCGCATGCCGGTTTCGTCCGTAGCGATGATGAGAAGGAGTTCGAGCGGAA
Source organism: Lactarius indigo (assembly GCA_025766275.1). NCBI lineage: Eukaryota > Fungi > Basidiomycota > Agaricomycetes > Russulales > Russulaceae > Lactarius > Lactarius indigo. Next base: position 74,010 of record JAFKAC010000008.1, read on the forward strand.
TCGGCTAAAACAGGTCGTCAAGGCTTCTAGAAGCTGTAATGCAGGGCTCCTACGTACTCGCCGATAGACCTTGAACTGGTCCGCTTTGTTCTTCTGCTTGGCCATGAGCAACGCATGGTCAAGCAAGAAAACCGAAAGTTCTCCACTGTCGCTTTGCGAACCACCGCGGCGCTTCAGAGTGCCTTTGTATACCATCTCACGGCCTTCTTCCTTCAATCTCAGATCCTGATCGCGAAAACAAGTCAAACCGCGAAGAAGACCTTGTTATTCGTTTATAGCACGCACCACCTGCTCACCAGGACGGAACAGGAGTTGCTGCTCCAGTTGCAACAGGTTAAACCTGTTCTCCGCACGGCCGGTTTGGAGATTGACCTCGGCAAGAAATTCGCGTACAAGCAAGACGACCTTTGGTATATCCTGTTTGTCGGAGCACTCTTCGGGTGTTTGTTTCAATACGGCCTCAAGAAGTAAGGGGTAGCGTGCGAGACGAGTAGTCGGTTTCGTCAAATATGCGTTGAGTTCAAGCTTGCGCGAGTCAGGCCGCCGCTCCGTTTCCTAAACCAACACCTTAACCTGACATCAAAAATGTGGCAATGCGCCATCAAAACACACCTCGACGAACTGTGCGAACGCCGGATTTGAGCTTTTCTCCTTCTCAAACTCGTACTTGCCGTAGAGCTGGTGTGCGCCGTAGGATACAAAGGGGGCAAAGAGTGGCACGATGTCAAGGAATATATCTGCTATTCCCTCGATGACGGCGTACGACTTTTGACGCTTGTTGAGTGCATCGCGCAAGCGGGTGTTGACCCCGATGACGTCGTGGATATTCCAAAAAACTTGCTCGATAAAGTCAGCGCGACGGTGTTCGGGGATGATATCCGACGCGCTGAGCGGGGCTATCCAAACCTATTCCCTTATTAGCACGCACCAAATGAGGAGGTGTCAGAACCAAGCATACATCGCGCAAATACTCCATGTCGCGCACGAAATCGCGCTCGGTATAGATGACCTCGTTGATCGCCTCCTGCCGCCTCTTCTCTTGATCGGACACGCTGTCTACGATCTCTTTGGACACGGTATGTATCCAAAGCAATCCTGGCTCAACATGGTCCAAGTCGCCCAAGCTCTCACGGCTGAGTTGGCGCTTAATGCCAAGCCCGGGTTGCGGTTTCATGTTCAGACGACTCTGCTGCTCAAGTCGTCGGGGGCACGTGATAGAGTAGCACAAACGGTCTCTGGAACATGTCGGCGAATAGCAATCCGTCAAGAGAGTAAATACCCCTGTTGGCAGTAACACGTCCTCAGCCGCGTCCGTCGAAGGAGCAGCGGTCGTATCCGGATGTTTCCCTGGATCCGACTCAGTCGACGCCTCATTGGAGGGCGAACCAGTGTCACGCGTAGTAGCCGAGTCAGTGGGGATACTCGTATTCTGCGAGGCAGGAGACGTGACGGGTGGAGGGGAGAGTTCACCAGAGTGGAAGGGACTCCCGACACGTGTACGGAACTGGTAGACATCCGATGGGGAGTCGCGTAGCCGATGATCATACGTGACGGCATGAAAGTATTTTTGGGCATCAAGGGCACGCCCTAGGAGAAGAGCAAGGTTGCGATCGGTCGTCTTGATGATGTATGCGATCTTGTCTACTGCCTGACGGCCATCGAACGCGTTCTTGTAGGTGAGCCCGTCTTTGACGATGTCAGAGAGTACGATGCGTGCACGGAGGGCTTCGGCAACGCGAGAAAGTAAAGCAGGATATACAATAGGCGAGCGGCGAGGATATGGGGACGGAGAAGATGGTTGCCCGAGTTGAGAAGGTACAGGGCGAACACGCGAAGTAGAAGCGGGAGAGGGGACGGACTGATCTTGGTGCGAAGAACGAGCGTGTGTGGAAGCGGTTGCAGACATGGACCGGGTTCGGTCCTGCACCTGCAGCGAACGATCACGGCGGAAGGGGCCGGGCATGGTGCGGGAGGACTCGGAAGAACGTCGGTTACTGTTCGCCGAACCTGAGGCAGAGGGGTCGACATGGGTGGAGGAAGCGGAAGCGGCACGGGAGGCGGCGGGGTTCATGAGGGCAGTGTCGAGCTGAAGTGAATAGGGTTTAGAGGTAGGAACGGAAGTACCGGAGTAACCAGAATCAGTGGAGCGAATTGAGTTTGAATCTGGTGGAGACTGTTGTCGTTGTGTGGATAAGCGGTGGTGGGCAGGTGTTGGTTGGGGAGGTTGATAATAAGACTGATGAGGCTGCTTGCTGGCTGAATGGTACGATGCGATTAGCTGTGGACCCAAAAGGCGACTCGGCGCATGGAGTGATACATACACGAACGAGAATTTGCCCAAGGTAGTTCCGAATCGTCCGTGTCACTCGGGCTACTCTCATCGTCGTCAAAATCAAGACCGAGCCTACCATTGTCAACGTCGATGTTGACGCCAAGGTGGGGTATGTTGGTATGGCTTCGGCTGGCAGCGCCATTTTGGTAACGGAAATCATGCTCGTACTCATAGGCAGGTTGTTGGGGCTGCTGCTGCTGTTGCTGAGAAGGGGGTGGCGGCCGAGGACCCCACGGACCCTGCTGCTGCGCCACAGGACTGTTGTGATAAGCTTGAGGCTGATAGGCTTGAGGAGGGACAACGCTTTGACGGGCAAACGATTCGTAATTGGGGTCGGCCGGGTCATCAGGTTGCTGGGGATACGCGACTTGAGAGAGATGGTTATTGGGAACGGGTGCAAGGGAGGATTGGGGGTATTGAGGTTGGTGGTAGGTGTAATTTGGATACGCCCAAGATTGGTTCTGAGGTTGGGGAGGGGCGTAGAAAGACTGGCGGGGACTGGGTTGTTGCTGGAGATAGGGATGAGGAGAGAAAGAGGTGGAGGTGGAGGGGTAGTGTTGGGGATTGGAGGAAGGGTAAGGATATTGGTTCTGAGGGTAATTGGGAAGCGGGGGATAGTTCTGAGCAGATGACTGGCCGGGGGAGTGATGGTGAGAGACACTGGGACGGCCAAAGATGGATTCGTAGGCGGTGAGTCTCTTGTCCGGTTGTCGTGGACCAAGTGGTCTGTCCATCATTCAGATGAGGTAAGGGTTGAAGGAGAGGACGTCGAAGCGGGTAGCGTTGACCCAGAGGGCGAATCAAGGCGGACGCCGGCCGCAGGATAGCAGTGAGTAGGCGCGAGTTTGGGGCGTGGTCGAAAACGAGGGAACAACGAATTCAGATTGGACCCCCCTTATCTTTTATTTTCCTTTTCCTTTCCTTTTCCGACATATTTCTTTCTCAAACAGAAAATAGTCTACAAAACACGACGACGACGACGACGCCCTCGGCCAGTTGTCGCCCTACAAAAAAAACACACATTTTCTGCATTCGAAACGGCGATTTGTGAAGATCTTGGAATCCATACAGCTCATGTGATTTTGATTGCCTATGATTCGTTATGTAAGCCGGAACGGAGTGTATCATCACCCCGCGAATTGACCGTCTCGCTCTTTTCTCCCAACCGAGCTGGTAAGGACAAGACCCGCATCTTGTCATGCCACCCCGTCTCTATCGTCAACATCTCCGACATCCGTCTTTTCCTCCTACCATCACCACCCCCGCTCTCCACATACGCTCCTACTCCACCGCTATCTCCGCCATGCCGGTGCATCCTCCCTCTCCCCGCCCTAGAAACTGGAAATCTGCTGCCCCAGCTCCCCCCGCGGGCACTAATACCTTTTCCGCCCAGTCTACGCTTCCTAGGCTTCCTGTACTGCCTCTTGCCCCTACCCTGGACAGACTGAGGCGTACTCTCGTGCCCATTGCGCATTCCCCCACCGAGTTTGCAGAGACAGAACGGAAGATCGACGCGTTCGCCAGTGGTATTGGGCCAGAACTGCAGCGCCGTCTCGAAACATACGCCGAGGGCCGGCCCCACTGGCTTGAGGAATGGTGGGATGACGCCGCCTATCTATCCTACCGAGACTCTGTTGGTGGTCCTTTTTCTCCCCAAGAAGATTTCGCTCAAATATGACAGGTCATGATCAACGTGTCATATTATTGTGTGTTGCGTTATCGCTACTTGTTGCCTGTGATCCAGTACCGACGCTTCCCGTAGATGGCTTCGTCGATCCGCCGAATGCACAGGGCCTGCTCGGTCCCCGTGCCGCGCGGTACCGTGCTGCGTCTCTCACACGCGCCGCGATGCTCTACCGCCGGGCCTTGAAGCGCGGGGAGGTGCCTGCCGAAGGTACCAAAGAGACGCCGTTCTGCATGGACACATACCGGTTCGTCTTCCCCCATTTGGACTGCATACATGTTGACAGGTACGATGTACGTATGTTCAGGTGGATGTTTGACTGTGCGCGCGTTCCGGGAACCGAGGGTCTCGACTGGAGTGTATCGCACGCCAAAGAGGGTGACACGAGCGGCGATGGGCATGTGGTCGTAGTCCGCAACGGCCACTTCTGGCGGCTTGACGCTGCTCAGGGTGGACGCATCCTCAGCACGGCTGAGCTTGAGGCGTAAGTCCATCGTCTCTGCAATTCACATTCGTCGCTTGCTTCATCGTCGATCCTAGTCAGATCGAACGCATCGTCTCCGCATCGTCGACTCGACTTCCTGCCGTTGGCGCGCTAACCGCCGCGAACCGAGACCTCTGGGCTTCCGACTACGTGCATTTGCGCTCCCTCTCGCCATCTAACGCCGCGCTGCTCGACACGATCCACTCGGCCGCGTTCGTACTCTGCCTTGATCCGGCGACTCCAGGCGACTTTTTGACGACGTCGCGCTTCCTCTGGCATGGTGCCCCGAACGGCCTGCGCGATCGCTGGGTGGACAAGCCGATACAGATGATCGTCTTCGACAGTGCGCGAGCAGGGCTCATGGGCGAGCACTCGGTCATGGACGGTACGCCAACTTTGACGTTCACCGATGCAATCTGCACCGCGCTTGCGAACCCTGCGTTCGACCACGGCTCGTCGGAGCATTCCACGAGCTCCGCTGGGCCCGTTGAGTTGCAGTGGACTCTCGACGGGACACTGGAGCGGAGCATTGCGCGCGCGGAACAGGACGCGGCGGCGCTGGTGGCTACGCAGGCGGTGAACGTCACCAAGACGGGCTACGGCAAGCGCGCAATCAAGGCGGCGCGGGTGTCGCCGGATGCGTGGGCGCAGTTGCTCGTGCAGCTTGCGTACGCACGGCTATTACGCGCGCGGGGCGAGAAGCGGCAGGGCGGGACGTACGAGAGCGCGACGACGCGGCGGTTCTTCAAGGGCCGCACGGAGGTCATTCGGGTCGTCACGAGCGAGGGCGACGCGTTTGTGCAGGCAATGATGGAGGAGAAGGGAGTTGGCAAGGAGGAGAAGAAGGCGTTGTTTGAAAAGGCAGCCAAGGTGCACGTCGCGAATGCGCAGGCTGCGGGGCGGGGAGAGGGCATAGATCGGCATTTTCTCGGTGGGTACACTTTGTGTCTGCCTCACTGCACTAATTGTGGATGTGGTCGTTTAGGCCTGAGGAAGGTGCTGAAGGAGGGCGAGGAGGTTCCGGAGCTGTTTGACGACCCCCTGATGAAGCGCGCGAGCCATTGGGTGTTGAGCACGTCTGCGCTGGTCTCGCAGCACCTGCGCGAGTACGGTTGGGGCGAGGTACGTATCGGGCCGGACGCGCGTGTTCTCGCTGATGAACACGGGTTTTAGGTTGTGCCGAATGGCTTTGGGGTTGCGTACCTCACCTGTTTCGACGGTGCGTCTGAGTTGATGGGACAACTCGGGTTCGGTCGATCACTGACACTCATACACAGACTATATGCAGTTCACGGTCACGTCACGAACGGAGATGCCAAACGAGGAATTTGTGGCTGAAATTTCGCGGGCTGCGGAGGACTTGTATGCTTTGTACTTCGGAGGTGAGGTGCCCGCACCCCGACTGTGACGGCGATCTCGGCGTATAGACGGACTTTACGGGAGGACACGGGGGATGTAAAGGGGAAAGTAGAGTGTCGCTCTTAGAGTAGATAGTAAGAATGTTTCACATGATGGGGATTGTGTCTGGGGTGATTGGAATGGGACAGATTTGGGACACTGCCGCCGAGTCGGAAACGGAGCGAGACACAAACCAAAGCTGACGAACACGACCCAAACTCATAAACACAGAAACTTGTGCTTAATGACCATGACAACCCACCTCCACCTTTAGCGCTATTTCATTCCGAATGTCTTCTCCGTCCCACCTCGACGACTCTTCTCGCCCCATGCCTACACGACTCCTCTCATCCCTCAAACGTCCATTCTCGAGACCAAAGAATGACCACGACAGAAACCCCTCTTCGGTCCGTTTCTCAATCATCTCTCGCTCGACCTCCCTTTCCCCTAACTCTTTCGCAGCCCGAACGCACCCGCGGACCCATCCATGGCGAGGCCCCACCAAACTACCAGCAGATCGCCATGGGGCTCCACCTCTCCCGCACACCCCACTTCCCCGCGCACCTAGCCCACCTGTACCCACCAGCACCACAACCGCGCCTCCACCGCAGCCCGTCCTCACCCAGCTCCTCCTCCACCTCTCCACGCACGCCGCCCCGAACACGCGCGAGCTCCCTCTCCCTCCGCCCACCCTCCTCCTCCGCCTCCCACCGCCACCCACATTCGCCCCCCCGCTCGCCCTCGCGCCTCTTGCCCCCGCCCGCACGCTCGGCGCTCAAAAAGCCCCGCGCGAAGGCGACGACGACGAGCTCGAGCGTCACGCCCGATACGGCGAGCGCGTCGACCGTCGCGTCCAGCGTGCCGCCACAGACGCCCACGCGGAGCTTGGCGCGCTCGGGAGGGCTGCTGGCGCGTTTCCTTGGCAAGGAACGGGGACAGGCGGCGCGGGCCTTGGTTGTCTTGGCTGACGAGTCAGTGCGGGAGCGCAAGGCGGTGCGGTTCGGGGGTCTTGAGGAAGAGGACGAGTCATGATGATGATGCATTGTTTCCTTCCATCTCTGTTTTTTTTTTTTCTTCCTTCACATTGTTGTTTGTTTCTTTATTACACGGGATATTAGACGCAATCATTTCCTCGCCACGACCACCCACGTCTTTTTTCAATGATTTATATGGGCTGTAGCACCGTTTTATTCTATTCTACTTTGTTTGTGTTGTCGATTACGTTACTGGCCCTTTGGAGGCTGTGAATGTTGACCCCCTTTAACCTGCCCACAACCCCAGTTCACCATCAATTCTCTCCCATTCGAACCAAACATGGCTCCCGTAGAGACGGAGTATTACGACCTTGTGAGCGTCCTCTCTCGAGCCACCCACCATGACGCCCTCCTGTCTTGGTAACTGAATCTCTCTGGTTTGGTAATTTAATTCATTCAGCTCGGCGTCCCGGTCGACGTAAATGACACCGATCTCAAGAAGGCCTATCGCAAAGCTGCCATGAGGGTCTGTCTTTCTCCTTCCAGAGATACAATCGGTCTCCAACTCGTTCGTAGTATCACCCCGACAAGAATCCGTCCCCAGATGCAGAGGAGAAGTTCAAGGAGATGAGGTATCCCTATTCCCCCTTTCTCTCTTTCCCTCCGCATCGTCGTTCATACTCTTTCTTTCTCCTCTAGTGAGGCGTACCGGGTGCTATCAGATTCTGTGCGTGCGACCGCAGCCACAGCTGTTCCTGCCCCGGCGGGAACGAGTGAGTTTGAAAAGCTGATGCGGTACAGAACCTGCGCATCGTCTATGACAAGAACGGCAAGAAGATGGTCAGCAAGGAGGGCGGCCAGAACGTCGAGGACGCCGCGGGCTTCTTCGCCAACGTCTTTGGTGGCGAGCGTTTCATGGACTACGTGCGTTCGATGATAGCCACCTCCTGTCTCTCCCCTCCCCCTGTGCTCATCCAATCCGACAGATCGGGGAGATATCTCTGATGAAGGACATGACGAACGTCGCGAACACGATGCTGTCAGAAGAGGAAAAGGCAGAGGCCGAAGCTGCCGCCAATGGCGCCACCGCAGCCGCAGCCGCCTCTACCTCCACCGAGCCACATCTGACCGCCTCCCCACCCAAGGCAGCGCACGAGCACTCCGCGCCTCCGTCCGACGAGGCCGCGCGGCCTACCTCGAGCCACGCCACGCCCTCGCCATCTTCTCCCTCCGGCAGCACCCCGCTGCTGCAGACAAGCGTGGCCGCCGCCGGCAGCGCCTCGGCGCCGTCGACGCCTGTGTCGCCGCATCCGAAGAAGCGCTCCAAGATGACGCCGGAGCAGCGCGAGAAGCTCGTGGCGCACGAGCGGGAGCGGAAACGCGCGCTCGAGGCGCGCGTGCGTATGCTTACGGATAAACTCACCGAACGTCTGCGCCCGTTCGTGGGCGCGAAGAACCCCGGTGGCCCTGGGGACGCGGAGACGGAGGCGTGGGAGGCGCGTATGCGTCGCGAGGCGGACGACCTTAAATTGGAGAGTTTTGGCGTCGAGCTGCTACATGCGATTGGGACCGTCTACGTTACCAAGGCGAGCAGCTTTTTGAAGAGCAGGAAGTTTTTGGGAATGTAAGTCAAATTTATCTATTTTATTCCCTTTTGTGGTTGGGTGGGTTGCTGAAGGGACTAACTAAACTAGACCGGGATTTTGGTCAAAATTGAAAGAGAAGGGCGCGGTGGCGAAGGATGCGTGGGGCGTTATTGGCAGCGCGTACGTGAACTGATATATTGGGTGGGAACGACGGGTCCCCTGACACGAGATGATGGGATGGCAGGTTGAGCGTACAGCAGGTCATGCAGGATATCGAGCGCGCGCAGCTCAAGGGCGACGCGGGCGAGGAGGAACTCAGGGCACTTGAGGTCGACGTGACTGGCAAGATCATGCTCGCGTCCTGGCGCGGTACGCGCTTCGAAGTCGTGCAAGTCCTCCGCGAGGTTCCGTCCCCGTCCCCTTCCACTTCCTTCTCTCTCTCTCTCACACACACACACACATACAGGTCGTCGACAACGTCTTGAAGGACCACAGCGCGAACGACCAGGAGCTGTATCATCGCGCGCGGGGACTCTTGCTCCTTGGCGCGATCTTCAAGAGCACCGTGCCGGACGAGTCGGACGAAGAGCGCCGCGAGCTCGAGCGGTGCGTGTCCCCCATCCCCTATCCTTTTTCTTTTCCCCCGTTGTGCTGACGCGTTGAGAATGTACAGGATGGTCGCTGAGGCCGCTAAGCCGAAGAAAAAGCACACGCCGCCGAGCGCTACGGCGCAGGCAGGGACGAAAAGCGCGCACGAAGTGCGTCATGGGCAGATGAATGGGCACACGTCATCAAGTACCGATGCTAAATCTGCTTGATGGCCGCCATCTATATCGCCAACCCCCCCGTCGTCGTGTTGTGGTTCGACGTTAACGTTCCATGGAATACATACATACAATCATGCTTATATGTCCGCTCATGTCCTTGATCTGATGCCGAGTTTTGCTTTGCTTTTAACTTTTCTTTCTCCATTGCTCCATCGATGTACAGGAGGTACAGGAGGCGCGACGTACGTAAAAGATCTACAATAATATCTTAATCATGTTTTTTTTTGCGTTTCTCTCTCTCCTAGTATTCTGTCAAGTGGAAGGGAAAAGGCCCAGGCCGTATAGAACCCTGACGATTGCGAGAAAGTAAGGAAGTGTGATGCAACCTCTAGACGAACGAACGAACAGTCACGCCGTCGTAGCCTCGTGCCGTCTGCCCGTCCCAGCACTAGTACTAGCGTTAGCGCCAGCATCGTACGCCGCGCGCACTCGCGCACAAAATGCGCCGTCTGCGTGCACGCGGAAGCCCGTGCGCGCGAGCAGAGCGGCGGTGCGCAGCGCTGCCGTATGCGCCGCTTCCGTACGCGCGGCGCGTGCGAATCCCGGCGAGTGGTTCTGTGCGCCGTCCGGGGATGGGATCGCTGTAAATTGCGTTCGCGTTAGTTCTGGAGAGGGGAGGGTATAGGGACGATCGCGTACTAAATATTGGGTGTAGTGCGGGAAGCGCTGACAGGGGGGGGAATAGGTCAGTACACAACGTGATAGTTTACTGGTGGATTACCGTGAGAGACGTTTCCCTGTAGTTAATTAGGGCCGTGAGCATTTGTTCGTTTTTTTTCGTGGTGAAATTGAACGGGGAGCTTACAAAGTCAGTCGAGGCGGAGGCTGGGCTCGTGGACCAGTACGAGGGTATGCCGTAGCACCTGTGGGCCGTCGAGGACAAGTCCTCAGCTAAAACGAGGGAGGGGGGAATTCATTTAGAAGATCATAAATTGAGTTGGCTGGCCTACCGAGGACGGGGTTCTGGCGCAGATCAAGGTAGCGCTCGCCTAGCGCGACCTCGTGGCGACACCCAGTCGCGCTTCCGCCGGATCTACGAAGGGGACCAAGTCATATCGTTCGCCGACGGTATGTGCGTGCGTGAAGTGGATACCCTTAGCAGTCACAACGACAAGAAAGGGGGGGGAGGTCGCGCACTCGAGGCATCGCACCACGCGCTCACGCAACGGCTCGAGCGCGTCCCGCGTTTCCGCACGGACGGACCACGACACCTTTGCGTAATCAGGAATGACTGTAGCGTAGCGTATTAGCGTTTTCGCTTATATCTTTTTTTTCTAACACGTGGGGAGAACTCTTACTGTTCGGCGCCCAATCACGTCCAGAGATGACGCCGTGCACGCGCTGCTCGGGGCGGATCTGCTGGCGAAGCGCGGAGATGCCCGCATATGCCACGAATGCCGCGTCGAGCGCGTTCACGCCGTCCCAAGGCGCATACCCTGCGTGGGCGCTGCGGCAGGCAGAGCCCCCTGCGTCAGCGGCCGCGCGAGGAAACCAGAGGACGCCAGCCACGTACGTTTGTCCGAAATATTCGACCGAGAGGGATTGGAGGGCGAGGGAGGACACGAATCCCACTTCCTGCGTTTCGCCCGCTATGGGGTGGCACCTGTGACCCATGTGTAGCAGCACAGGAATCATAGAGGGCGCTTGCCAAAAACATACATGATGCAGACGTCCATGTCGGTGTAGGCGCCACGGTCCATCAGGATCTGCTTTCCGGCGCCGCTCTCCTCGGCTAGGAAGGGGGGGCAGACGTTTCAGTGGTCAAACATCCCATGATTTTTGACGACGTACCAGGTGTGCCGAGCAGGACGACCGTCCCTGGGACATCGTGTTTCTCTAGGGCAGCCCGGAGCGCGAGCGCGACGCCGACACCCGCCATGGCGATGAGATTGTGCCCGCATGCGTGTCCGATACCCGGCAACGCGTCCATTTCAGCATTCACACCGACGGTGCGACCCCGGATGCCACGCTTGAATTCGGCGCGCCATGCGGTGGCCAGGCCGAGGTAATGCCGGGTCACGGTAAAGCCACGCGAGGACATGAATTCGGTTAGACAATCATGCGCATATCTGCAATGTTGCAATGCACGTGTCAGTCGCGTCGTTGGATCAGTTGTGCGATATTAATGAAGACGGAACACATGTGGAAAAAAAAAGAGAGAATACCGACCGTTCCTCGAAGCGAAGCTCAGGGTGGTCTGAAGCGCATATATGTTTGTCTTTACTTTTGTCTGCTGCTGTCTCGCTCACCATGAATATCTAGGCTCAACTTCCGCAATTCGGGTTCGAGCTCGCGGAGAGTATCTTCGATGGTCTTCATCGCGTCTGACATGTAGTCTTTCTCGGACGTAGCCCAAGGGTATGGAGGGGGTTGTCCAGTCTCTCGCTTTGCGCTGCCAAAGTCACAGCTGCTGGCGATCCTTACATATCCCGGCTATCCCACAAGGTCATTAGCACTCAAAAGTCAATACGGGATAGAACTGACAAGCTCTTCTGGGAGGGCTTTCTCAGGCGAAGACGCACGCGGGGCGCTTTCCCCCTGTCGAGGGACGTGCTGACCCACCCGTTGCCGGCGCGATCCGGCCAAAAGCCCTGAAAAGCATCCAGACCGCTCGTGGGGGAGATTGGGGGTCATCTTTTCGCTGGCGTGAGGTCGGACCTAAGCTAAGACTCTTAGGGAACCTCAGGTCGTTTTATAAGCACCAGAGTCGGGGGGGTGGCGGCCCCGTGGTGCACGCGCGCCATCACAAATCCAGAGTTCAGATGGATTGCGTGGGTGCGTTTGTCGCCCCTCCGCGGTTGTCGGACGTTCTGCCGGCTTCGCTCTGTAGACCGTTGCCGATTGAGATATCATTCTAAAAGGGTGCGATTAGCCACCGAAGCATTAATGGTACGATTTCTTAAAGTACGGCAAGAAAAACAGGGGTGTAACAGGATTTCCCGCCGTCCTGGACATGAAAGCACGGCGGGACCAGAGACCAAGGCAGGTACGTATAGAAGATCCTCGGCCTAGTATCCAGAAAGATCAACAGACTTGGACCTGATATGTCTGGATTTAAGATTTGCCGGTCAAGCAGTGAGTCTCTGGAATATTTGTCCGATAACACTTCCATTCTCGGTGAAGTTGTCCTCTCCGCTGAAGCCCAACCTCAGGCGCCCTGAACGGCTATATAGACGGGCAAGGTCACCAGTGCTGGTGAGACCCGGTGTAGGAGGTGGGACGTTCCCGATGAGGACTACAGTTTCACTGTTGGTCGCTCTCTCAACCCGCGCAAACGCTGCGAGGGCGGGAAGCAGTTCTATGTCACCGCGCCGTCCCCGAAGTTCCACAAGTCCAGAAAAGCTCCGTGGAATAAGAAGTGAGATATTACCTACAACAAAGGAAAGTCAGTACCATGCCTCAATCCCCAGATGATAAGAAAGAAGTCTGGTATGGAACAGGCACAGCCCCCATTTGGATATTCAAATACAGTGGCGGGGGGTGGGGCCTCGCACTTACCCATCCGAGAATATGCGTCGAAATGAACAACCCTCGAGGGAGACTTGGAGACCTGAACTACTGGTGTCAGATCCATACCACATCGGCAATGAAACGAGCTGGCGCACAAGCTCTAGAACGATGTTACCGGAGCGCGTCGTGGAACGAATAGTCGCTATCGCGGGTACGGCCGATTCTCCACCCACTCGGAGAGTAGCAAAGATGTTACCCCGCCGGGAATCTAGCTTGGCAGTCGGGGCTCCCACTGTCATGTTGTGGAAGCGGCGAGGCCTCCGCCCTGCGCGGTTTTCAACTAATAACTGCAGTAGGGATTGATTCGTAGATTGAGGGGCCAACGGATCAAGAAGCCAAGAACCTGGGGAGCGTGGATCAATATTGACATTATTGCGCCTACCGTAAAGCTCCCACAGACCTCTAATGGTTTCAAACACAGTGGACACGTTTACGCCATTGGTTGGAACAGTCGGCGGCACAGCTAACGAAGCGGAGGCCGGGGCTGGGGTATATGGAGGTGGTGATGAAGGTCCAGCCTCGGGAGCGTACTGCTGGAGAGCGCGTTGCTGGGAAGCGTACTGTAGTTGAATAGTAGTTAGCCAACCGTGATCCCGTCATAGTAAAGTAACGGAAGTTACATATTCGTCGAGTTCTGTCTTTTCATAACGAGCATCGCGAAGCTTTTCATCCATGTCAGGAGATTAAAGAATTCGCTATAGAAGGTGGATAGGGACGAGCGATTCTTGGGGTTGTGGAAAGGCGAGTCGAAAACATTGTAATGAAGGGCTGCATATAAACGGTAAGGAGAGGCGCTCGCACTGGTGCGCAATCTGGGACCTGAGTGCAGTAACTTACGTGTATCGGAGGGCCATCCGAGTCTCTCAGCTCAGTTGTTGCCCGACCACTCTTCAAAAGCTTCAACCGTAGTTGGAATGGTCAAGTACAGCCCACAAGCAAGGTAACCGGCATTTTGTTATCCGAGTCCCTAATAGCCTCAAGGACAGCAAAAACGAAAAGTGCAGTGGAAAATGCGGTGCGTGCTGCAGTGTAATAATAGACAGACAAGCAACTTGCAGTGATGGGCGCCAGCTCGTCGCGCGAGCATCACTGGCGGACTCCACTTGCCCTTGATAGCAGCACCCAACTTTCGCAATGATGGATAGGTGTTGCCGGCGGCAAGCTCACCGTGACTTCAAGTTACCGTCGGCACACCATGGGACGTTCCGTGCTGCGCTTTGCTCCCTTGTCCCCATTTATTCGCCGCATGCCGCTCATAACATCCATATTTGAACAGCCGATCGGAGATGCGCGATATTTTACACGAAGATCGAGACTCTAGTCGAAGTCATCGGTCAGATGAGCAGAAGATTTCTCACTTTTGTGATTCGGCTGTGATCCAACATAGCATAGAATGATAGACGCTCCAATAGTCGACACGAGGACTTGCCGCAATGCGCAGCACCTTCCCTGTACCACCAACGCGAACTGCACTCAGAGGTTTTACCCATCACACGTGTCATCTTCGGCCTTGGGACTGTATTTCACCCGGCCGCTCTCATAGTTGAGAAAGACACCGTAACGTTCTGATCGTCGATCAGTGAACTTACCATTTACCACTCGAGGCGTGGCTCTTCGGATAAACCGAAGGAACGTCCATGATGTGCAAACAGTAGAACCTAGTCGATGCTACGAATATCACGGCAACAGAAAGATACCACTCTCCGATTTCTATGTTCATCGCTTTCTTATTCACCGTACAGCAGCAACAGGTATCATATATTGCCATAATCTCGAGACCGATCACGCGTTTGCCCGAATACGAGACCCCAGCCAGTCAGCGCATCAGCGGCAGCCCATGATCGATGCATGATCCCTAGCGGGTTTAATTATAGACCTTCCTTAATTCTGAGAGGGCTCACAATCAAGTGGAGCGGAAACGCCACATCGCCACCACATCACCCCGTGTTAAGGCCGGTCAGGCCTCGGAGATACTCTGAGGGTAACACAATCTAATAAATCCCGGCTTAATATGACTCCTGATAAGCATCCTAACCACCAACTGCTGACTTTCTCGAAGACGTTAGTCCGAGTCAGATACAGATGGAGATATTCTCGCTTCACTGGAGCTCATAGCCAGGCCGCTGGAAAGAGGAACGAAACTGCGATGCGATGCAAGGCGACCAAAAATCATTCAAAGCACAGCACCCCACAGACTTTTTTTTGTTGATGATGTGCCCAAAATAAGATGATTAATTCGGCGGCATTCGCGAAACTGCGTGTCCAAAGGTGACAAAAAAAGCAAGTCTCCATTGTTGATGACGAATTACAGATCTCGCCCTGGATGTCACGGACGTACAATGTCACCGCGTTTGAAATGAAATGCTGCTGCCGGCGTATCGCCCAGTGCTGCCACGATGGCGAGTTGGCGTCAACCGGGGGAAGTTCAATGGGCGCTAGCAATCAGCTAGGGCCACTGTAAGCACGCCTAATGGATTTACGTGTTGCAATACAACTTCTCTGTTGTATTGACAGGGCATCGTGGGAGCATGCTATTGGCACGACGCGTTGGAATCGGGGTTTTTTCCAATGTACGCCAACGTTTGCACAGGATCAACTGCGCAAAGTTTTCGTCTCTGTTTTCTGGGAAAAGTCGGAAAACCAAATGCCTGGGTTTCATTTTTCTGCGGGGGGAAAGGGCGCAGTGGGCTACTATTTTGAGTAAGTGCGGTACACAGTACAGGAAACATGAGAGAGAATGATTATGGTAAGTTCACATGGTAAAAACTAATCGAACAATACATCAGAAAGCCCATCTCAGAAAAGAGAAAACTCTACAAGTAGTAAGATGCACCCCGCGCTTCGGTAGTCATGACTTGGAGACCAACGGCGTTATGAGTTTCTGCATCATGAGCTTCTGCACCATTTGTACGGCCTGTTCAATCAATTTGGGGGGCTCAGTGAAATAGTCTTCTCCGCTGAACCCCAACCTGACACGCCCATGCCGAGAGTAGAGCCGAGCAGTGTCAGTGATGCTGTCTGAGCCCACCTGGGGCATCGGACCATCACCAATGAGAACAGTGGTTTCTTTGTCTTTAGTCTTCACTATGCGACCAAAAGCTGCTAATGCCGGAAGCACCTCCACCGAACCATAACGAGTAGAGAGCTGGACGAGGCCACAGAAATTCCGCGGGACGAGAAGGGTCACGCTGCCTACAGTGTCAAATAAGTCAGCAAAAAGAGTTTTCCTAGTACGGCAGGACATAGACAGGGCCCAGTAGCATGGAAAAGTGGAAATCGGACATAACTTACCTTTGCGTGAAGAAGCATCAATATGCACGGTTCTCATTGGAGCGATAGAGACCTGCGCTGCGTCAGGATGATTCAAAATAACAGGTGGATCAACTGACTAGGTCGAGGACTATGTTGCCACTGCGTGTCTCCGAGCGGATTGTAGCAGTTGAACGGACAGAGGAGTCTCCAGTGACGCGGAGTGTCGCCTGTACACCGCCATGGCGAGAGCTAAACTTCGCGGTCGGAGGAACCGTCTTTGAAGGGCGAAAGCGCTTCTTCTTCTTTGATGGCTGACCATCAAGGAATATTTGTACAAGGTTTTGTGTGGGCAACACGGCAGCCAGAGGATCAAGTGACCAAGAACCTGCTTGCGTTTCTAGGGTTTGACCGAAATACAGATGCTTCTCAAACATACCTCGGATTACTTCCTGCTTCGTGCACATATATAGGCCATTGACGGGAAAGCTGAATGGTGCCGCAGCCTGTCTGTTTCTTGATAGAGACATTGCCCTTGAGGGTTCTATTGGATACGCAGGTGGCTCATCCTCAGGGACAGAAGGAGGCTATGTGGGTCGACTGTTAGGAACCAAAAAGTCATGGTATACTCTGAACTTACCAATGTATGGTGGACATCGGGCTTGTTTGCCATGGGTGGGTTTTGTTCCATCGAGTCGATAATCATTTTGAAATAGACGAGTAGACGGAGAGTTGATATAGTGTGCTGATACCCTGAGTGACTTGTGCTACAGGGGCCAATGGGAGTCGCAAGAGGTTTATCATCGTTACGCCCACAGCCTTATTTAAACTGCGGAACGTGACACCACCCTGCACAGTCATGCATGACTGCGCAAGGCGCTGCTGCTGGATATGCATCCGGCGGAGTGCTTCGTAATGGAGCTGACCCGGGCCGTTATTTCTTCTGATCGTACACAGCCTACTCGGGCCGCGCTGGCAAATGTTGCGCGTGCAACGAATGGGGGTGGCTTGGTCCAGTATCAAACCCCTCACTTCACCACTGATGCATGTTGACGTTTCCGAGTTACCTCGCAAGATGACGAGTTCGAATTGATACTTGGACTATGAAGCTTATGAAGCTGTGAAGACCAACGCTCTCTAGCCCTTGTGTGGTCTAAGTCGAACGGTCGTCCTTAATGCTCCACCGGCTAGCAGGCACCTCACGTAGTACTTACCAGCAACAATGTTGTTGTGAAGTGAATACCAAGCATCACAGTAGTACAAGAGCGTACGAGGTCACGTAGATCGGACCCGGGGACGCCAAAAGCTGGGACACGGAGGAGAATGTGGATGACAGTCAAGCTCCGTGAATGAGCAAAGTCAGACGGACCACGGTGACACTCTTCGGAGTGTTTGGAGTCTGCAGAATGGCCCAAACATGAGAGCACGGTGCGCACGGTACGCTATATGGTGAACGACCTTAATATGTTGCTGGGGCGTGGCATTGCTCCGTCGCTCGTAAGTTGACTCTCAACTTCTCGATCGTCTGCCGACTTAACGCCCCGCTGCAGCTCGTATCCCCACATTTATCGTACTCAGGCAGCATGGCCTTAAGCTCTCAGAGTACTCAGACTTGATGTGGGTTGTCTCCCTGTTCGTCTCGTCTCGTCCTGTCCTGTCTGAGGTAATGGTGAGGAGGGCATTTTCACCGTCGCTGGTGCCTATGTCTCAGAGATTGTTGGGTCTGACTCTCATTAGATTTCACACAGTTCCGGGAAATGTGATGATTCACCCGTACGCAGCAGCGGGATGTCCAACGTCTTGCTAATGGTTAGTACGCTGCGCTTCGCCCATGAGTCGATCAGCAGCTAGTGCTGTCGTCCACTTTACTAATTGAGACCGTTACGTGCAGGCATCGACTCCTTGCCTATTCTCCGCGCTGTTTCTCGGCAGTATTCGAGTACCGATGTAGTCGCGGGGCAGCACCCAGCTGCGCCGCTCTCGACTAAGTTAGAGGGTTCGGGGGATATAGCAATGATGAAATGGGATGTAATTATATGCGTGTCGTGAATGCCATCCTCGACGCTTTTAGTAAATCGTTTAATGGGAACGAGACGGGGTAGGACCAATGAAGATAGACGTGATCGATTGGCCTACAAAGTGTCAATGAGAGCTACTCCCTATGAGCTTAGGTGAGTACTCCTCTATCGTTTACGCTCGACGCAAAAATGGGGAGACCTACGAGCGTAACCAGTCACGGTGACCCAACCTTCGATCCAACCACGACGAACCCGCGCGGGGCCTTGCGTTCCGCTCTCTGCTGTCCCGCTGTCCGCACTGCGCTCGCGGGCACATTTTCCACCTCGACGAGTTCTTTCACGGCGAGTATCATGCCGGCGGCCTCGGGCGTGTGCAAGTGGTACACCGTCTGCATGCGCCGCCTCAAGCCGAGAGCGGCGAGAGTGCCCTGAACACGTTTGCCGAGAGAGATGCCAGAGCGTCGGAGGGTGACGCGGAAGTGCGTGTTTGGCTCTGGGGAGGTGGGAAGGGTTGGGGGTGGTGGTGATGACACGAGGGCGGCGACGGTGCGGGAAGCCGTGGTGCCATTGTGAGCTCCGCGTAAATGCAGTACGCAGGGAGGTTTTGGAAGGCCGTTGAGAGTGAAAACCCTTCGAGAGGTGGTGAGAACGGCAGACATCGTCCGAAATCGGACAGGTTGAAGTAGCCTGAGCTAGACGTGCATCTGTCACGGTGTTGCAACAATGGACTACTAATAGTAATCTTAACAATCTCACCGATAACTGGGGCGACATTGCATTGGCCGAGCGTTCTTTGACCCAACTCATACAACAGGATATGTTGCGTAGAAACCATTGGCAATCATCACAAATACCGCAATTTAAGAACCAACGACGTCCGTATACCGTATTTCATCCACTCCGTCACCTGCTCCTTCCAAGGCTCCTCTTCATTTCTCCCTTCGCTCAGCAACTTCTTCTAGCGAAGTTCCATTGACGTGCATTACAATCAAATGTTGCCTATGGGTTTCACTATTACATCCCCCCTACTTGTGGACAGGTGATGTATCTGCCGTGGCGTACGGTAGTCAGTGTCATGAGGATCATCTGGTTTAGGAGCGTCGTCGCTGTCGTCACTGGGGAGCTTGCGAGTGAGTACCGGAATGTGTGCGTAATGTTCTTCATGGCAACTCTTCATCACATCGTGAATGTCGACAGTACTTTTCCAGTTTCAAGCTTCTTCAACTGATGGAGTGTTGTGTGGACCGTGCCCGCGAAATCTCGGTCGAGTCTCCGTATGTCAGTAGGATCCAGTCCATAATTTGGCGTCTAAAAATGGTTGTGTTATCGAGATGCCTCAATACGACCTGCGTTTCTTACCTTCAAAAAGGTGACCGTCCCATTACTAAGCAACGCACTAAGCAACGCATGCAAGTCTTTGTTCAACAACACTCCATTCTGAATAACATCTATCCCACAAATTGGGGGTGGTGAAGGGTCACAAAGGGCAAAACGATATTCGATAACCTTTAGGACGTATTGTAACAGATTGTCATCAAAGTATCACGTACGATAATTACGAACACTACCTCATCAGCTCTGCTCTTGGGAACTAGGGGTGCCGCATAGCAATGCTCCGCAGACCGTCGTGTGACGACGCAGGGCGATCCATCTCGTTTTATGACATCCTTTCTAAAATTGTAGCGGCGTGGTGTTAAATCAGTTGACGTGGATTTTCATTCAAGCCTTCGTCGTAGTCCACAAAGATACAACTCCCTGGAGAAACGGGGACTAAGTTACAGCACACAGGTTCACCCATTCATGGTTCAAAGTTGGGAAATACGACAGACCTTCGATGATACGGCATTGGTCACGAGAACGGTTATCGACGTTCTGCAGTCATACATGATAGGTAGGGAGGGAGAACTAGTGAGAACAAAGGTAGGGGGGGCGGTGAGGAAAGCGCGATAGTACATACAGCCCTGGTTCCTTCCGAAAAATGTTAACAATAAAGCTCACCCAAGCTATCATACAACAGTCGGAAGCGCCCCCTATTCGTAGAGGTCCAGTGCTGCTTTCAGTAAAACTTCTGCCTCCGCAAACCGAGGGACTGCCTTGCACTCGAAAGGCATAGGGTGGCTGTTGCTCGCGGGTCAAGAAGAACACATGGAAGAAGCAAGCAAAACTACGCACGCTATACCAGAGGGAGCAAACGCGTGCATGTCCAATTCACCCACCGCACCCTCAGGACGCTCGAAACGCATTGCCCACAACAGCGTCGCAAAGTCAATCCCGAGTGTCCCTTCCGCGACGAACCTCCCGGGGCACACCCGCCGCCCATACCCAAACGATACGTGTCCTTCCTCCCGACCGTCCATCAGTGTCTTCACTTGGCCCCTCTCGTCTAGATACCTTGCTGGGTTGAAACTTGCCGAGTCGCTGCCAAACACGGTCGGGTCGGAATTGATCAAGTGCATGTTCGGGAGGACCATGGTGCCTTTGGGGATGAACATGCCCTCGTACCAATCGTCCGCAGATGAGGCGTGTGGCACGCCTAAGGGAGTCGCGGGCGACCAGCGCAGTACCTCTTTGACCATCGCGCAGATATACGGTAGAGAGGGGAGGTCGGCAAAGGTTGGTGGGCGAGCGTAGCCTACGACTTCGTCGAGTTCAGCGTGGGCACGGATTTGCACCTCTGGGTGGGCGAGAAGAGCGAGTAGCCACCAGTGCAGCGTAGTAGAGGTCGTCTCTCCACCCGCGGAACTACAGTTTGTGAGACCTTTAGACCCTCTGTGCATGTCGGGCGATACATGACGGGACGTACAGCATGTCACTGACAAGCCAAGCTCGCTCGCGTTCCGAGAGGCGATATCTTTCCTGATTCTTTATCAGTGTAGCACCGAAGCTTGCCTGATCGATTCCTTTCGCCTAGAATTCGTATTCGTACATGAACAATCCATTTCATCGGGGGGCCACCGCAGCGAGTACGAACCAGATCATCAGCAACTTTGCCGAGAAGGCGTTCGTGTCTCAGTGAATCTTGGATGAACCAGTACTGTGTGTACCGTTTCCACTTGGCGAACCTGTACGCCACGATCAGAGGGAACCAACGATAAGTAACACGGTAAACACACCTACTCGGAATATATCTCATCCATGGGAAAAACTCAACCAGGCGCGCTCCTGGCTCTAACTCGTGCCCCACCCGTTGCACATGGTCTACGATCCCTACAATAACTGGGTCATCCTCTGATTCTACGGGGGGTAGACGGTAGTTGATGGACAGTATGATGGACCATGCATGCCGTTGGAAATGCTTCTTCATGAAATGAGTACTATTTATCAGCGCAAGCGCCAACATGATCGCTTCACGACTCTGAACGGGGTAAAAGTCTGGTACGACCGATTTCGAGAAGCCTTCCACTGCAGGACGGCGGAACCGGCGCCACCTATGGGGAATCAGCGCGGAACCAAGACAAAATGTCGAATGACACACAGGTCGCCGTATCCCGTAAAGACAAATGTGAGGTTCTCGGTCAGAAATTCGTTCAAGGAGATGAATCGCGGTCGATCGGAATATATGTTGGATCGCTTTTCAAGCAAATCGACGGCGACGCGCTGGCTGTTGACGACAAGGATGCCCCGCCCAAAGACGCTTAAGTACATCAATTCACCTGACAGGTGGGTAAGCAATTTTTGGAATAGATTGAAGGTCTAGAATGTTACCGTAGTCGTCCCTCCGTTGCGGTGATGCCAACCAAGCGTGATCTGCGGCATGTAGAACGTCGCCAATGAGGGGTAGGCCTTTGGGACCCGGGGGAAGATTACGAAAGGCTCTCCGAGCAAGCCGGGTAATGAGCCAGAGGACAAGGCCAACGAGGGGGGTCGCAACAAGAGGGTAGGACATGCTGCCCAGTATAAAAACGCGTATCGCCCGGAATGCTACCATCACGGCAGTCAAATATCACAATTTAGAAAGTGTGGTCAAGAGTTGGTACTCACAATCCCAGATTTTGAAGATCTCGAAAATATCGCCTGGCCGACGTGTTCAAGTTCAAGTTCGAAGGCACCATTGTGAGGACCATCGATTATACCTGATAACGGGGCTGAGGTCGGTCAGGGGGGTCCGCCGCTGTCACAGTGAGAACAGTCCAGGTTCGAGCCGCATTGCGAGCCATAAAAGCATAGACGCTCGATTACATAAGAGAGCAAGCCCGAGCGGGATTCCGAGACTGATCGCTGCTAGTAACGCCTCTGATTCCCTTTTGCTTTTGATAACCCATGAGTGACGAACAATATCTTGCAGTCCTCAAAGCATCCTATGACTACGTGCCCCAGTCTAGCGACGAGATCGAAATCAAGGAGGACCAATTACTCCTGCTCGTCGAGAAAACTGACGACGAGTGCGTTTCCCAAAGTCTCGCTTGAAGTGTCGCTGACCGTCCGTAAGTTGGTGGAAAGTAAAAGTAAAAGGGGATGATCAGAGTGGACTTGTTCCATCTGCTTACGTGGAACTGGTGAGTCTTTGTCGGACTGCGACATTCGTTCTCGGAAGTGCGCCTGCGCACACAGAGGGATTCTGTTGTGCCTTCTTGCATGTCCCGCTGACTTTCAACTCTGCGCCCACGCTTCCCCCGATTACCATGCCAGGCTGAGCATTCCTCCATTGTGAAAGCACAATACGACTACGCTGCAGCAGCTGAAGGAGAGCTATCCGTGAAAGAGGACCAACTGTTGTTGGTGTTTGGCCCAGAGGAGGACGGCTGGTTACTCGTCCAAGATAAGGATGACGGCAAGGTCGGCTACGTCCCCGGAAATTATATCGAGGTCAGTCCCTTTCTCTCTCCCCTGACTGACGTTAACCGGGAGCGTTGGCTCAACTAGGCCGTGGATGACGCCAGTTCTACAGCGGCCGTCCCTTCCGCGGCACCCCACATCGTCGTTCCCGATTCACCTCCCCGCCGTGCGCGTCCTGTCAGCACATATGTCGATCCTGCAGAACTCGTCCGCTCTACTGCCTCCAAGGTCAAGGCAGACGCTATCAAGACCTGGTCAGTCTCAGAGATCGACAAAAAAGGCAAGAAGAAGAAGGGCACGCTCGGTGTCGGAAACGGTGCCATATTCTTCGCTAGCGAAGCTGACAAGGCACGTTTTCGAATAGGTGCTGTCTGTTTGTCGTGTGCTACGTTATTGACTCAGGCTCCCCCTGATGTTAGACGCCTGTGCAAAAGTGGCAAATTGGCGACATCACATCTTCCGAAATCGACAAGTCAAAACATATACTTATCGAGGTCGGTGGCTCTGCGGCTGCCAGCTTGCACTTCCATGCAGGAAATAAGGACACCGCCGAAGAGATCCTCGCTAAACTCGAATCTTCGCGCAGTCTTGCTCGTGAGAGCATCGAAGCTACTGCAACAGAGGCGGCCGCAACCAAGCATCAAGAAGATCCAGATCCAGAGCCTGAACCTGAACCTGTGCAAGCTCCTGTGCAACGCACACTCCCTCCACCTCTGCTTAGTAATGGCTCCAACAGTCCAAGTAAGAAAGGCGTCCACTTTTCAGAAGCAAGTCCCGCCATTATTCCCCCACGCCCAGCATCTCCTCCGGAACCCGAACAAGATGAGGCTGAGGGTTTAGAAGCTGCCGCGTTGTATGACTTCCAGGCACAAGGGGATGACGAGTTGACCGTAGCGGAGGGCGACGCTCTATGGATAATCGAGCAGGAGGGTGATGAGTGGTGGAAGTGCCGGAACATAAAGGGTGACGAAGGTGTTGTGCCGGCGTCATATATCGAGGTGCGTGTTGTGACTCCTTGAGTTACCATCTCTCGTTTTTGACCGACTGTGTCTTGTAGCCCACAGGCGCGGGTCGCTTGCCTGCTCGGTCCGCAGAACCAGATGATGACGATGATGACGACGGCGCAGCTGATCGTGAGGCTGAGGAGCGCGCTGCAACGGAGCGAGCAGAGCACGAAGCAAGAGAAGCGAGAGAAGCGCGCGAGCACAAGGAAAGGCAGGCCCAGGAGCAGCGCGCGAAAGCCGCCGCCGCCGAGGCCGAGCGCAAGCGCAAGGAGAAGGAGATGCGCGAGCGTGAGGAACGTGAGCGTGAACGTGAAGAACGTGCAAAGCGAGAGAAGGAACGCGAAGACGAAGAGGCTGCAGAGGAAGCGCGCCGTGTTGCGGACGACAAAACGGAAGCGAAGTCTGTCCCAAGAACTGTCCGTTCCCCTAAGCCTGAAGGACGCAAATCCGTTGAGAAACGTGGGTGCCTCCGTCACGTACATGTTCTCTCCCTCATTCGCCTTTGATTAGGCGCTCCTCCTGATCCAAGCCAGACGCGAGAGTGGCGCGATCGCACTGGACAGTTCCGCGTCGAGGCTGCGTTCCTTGGGTACAAGAATGGGGTGCTCCGCCTGCATAAGGTGAATGGCGTTGTCATCGAGGTACCGTCGGAGAAGATGTCAGCCGAAGATATGCGCTACGTCGAAAAGATCAACGGTCGTGGAGGTTCTGTTTCACGCAAGAGCGGTGACGACGACGACGAGCCTTTGGCGAAGCGCCGCCAGTCTCTCCAGCCGGTGCCCGCGCCCACGAAGAAGGCCCCACCCGTCGACTGGTTCGAGTTCTTCTTAAACGCAGGCTGCGACGTGGACGATTGTACTCGCTACGCCTCCTCCTTTGAGCGAGACAAAATCGACGAGGCCATTTTACCCGATATTACCGAGGGTACCCTGCGCACACTTGGTCTACGCGAAGGTGACATCATCCGCGTCGTTAAGGTTATCGACGCTCGCCGTCCAAAGCCCCCCGTAAAAGCAGCGTCCTCAGAGGTGAACCTTCTTGGCGGCGATGAATCGGGGACTCCAGCGCGGGCCACGCCCAGCCCAGGCCCTCCCAACCTATTCACTGGGCCAGGTGGACAGCTCAAGAACGCACGGAGAGGACGCCCAACGCCAAGCAAGTCAGGCAGCACCGCTCCCGGCGCAGTAGATCTCACTGCCATCTCGACGGCGTCCGAACAGATTGCACGCACAGCGACGCCACTTGTAACGAGTCCGACGGGTACCCCAGCCCTCGCAGCCTCGCCTCCGCAGGCACCCCCATCAAGGTCCAACTCGGCCGCCCCATCGGGCTTCGATGACGACGCGTGGACGAATCGGCCGAGCTCGACCAAACCCGTTGCACCGACACCACCTATCCCAGAGCGCGCGCCGTCCGTGCCTCCCCTCCCCGGCGCATTTGCCTCGGCTCCAGCTCCAACACCATCGCAACCCCCCCGTGCGCCATCCGCTCCGGCGACCCAACTGGCACCTTCCAGCACTAGCACCGGTGGCGGCCTGGCGAAGACCGATGCGGACATTTTCGATCAGCTTGCGCGGCTCAGCCAGCTGCGCGTACAAACTCCCGCCGCTGGTGCCCCGAAATCTGCGCCTCCTGCCCCCTCGCCTGGAATAGCGTCTCCTCCCGCAATGGCGGCGATGTCAGGTTACAATCTTGGATTGGGCGCTCCGCCGCTTGGGCCGCACCCTACTCTATCGCTACCGCTACAGGGACAGTCGACCGGACTACCTCCCCCATCTGGCGCGCGTGGTCCGTTCGCCCCGGTCCCTGCGAATCAGGGCCTCCTCGCGCCTCTTGTACCAACCACGACGGGTTTTACCGGGTTTGTACCCACGCGCCCCGCGACGTCACCGTCGTTCCTGGGTACACAGCCCACGGGTTTCCAGCCGTCACTCGCACCACAGCCCACGGGCTTCCAGCCCTCCCTCGCCCCTCAGCCGACGGGTTTCCAGTCAAACCTTGCCCCGCAGCAGACGGGTTTCCAGTCAAATCTTGCCCCACAACAGACGGGTTTCCAACCAAATCTTGCCCCACAGCCAACGGGTTTCCAGCCGTCACTGGCGCCGCAGCCTACAGGTTTCGGTGCGGGGTCGCCGTTTGGGGCGGGTCAGCTGGGTGGCGTGCCGCCCGTGCCGCCCCTCCCCACATCGTTCCAGAACGGGTCGTTTGGCCAACTACAGCCTCGTCAGTCCTCTGGTCATTTCGTACACTACTATGCGGTTACTGACACAGCTTCCTTTTTCTAACCTGCAGAGCCCACCGGATTCAATCCAGGGTTCGGGCAGCCGTCCTACGGCAGTGGCGCATCGCCGCTGCCAGGAGGCCCCGCGCAGAAGGACACGAACCCGGCGAACGTGTTCGCGGCGATGAAAGCGGGGACGTTTGCGAATGATTCGGCGCCGCAGTCTGCGGGTGAGGCATTTCTGCGTGCTGTCGATCGGGGTTGAGCATCCTAACTGTGATTATTCGCCCCTCGTCCTCGTCAGATAAATACGCCGCCCTGCGCGTAGACCGTAAGTCCCTCCCTTCAGTCACGTGGCCGTTTTGTTCCGTGTTGATCAACGTTTGCTTTCGTAGCGTCACCATCACCACTGAGCGCACAGCCGACTGGGTGGGGGTTCCCTGGCTTCCCTGGAGGGTATTCTGGATTCCAACGTTAATGATGAACTGTAATGACTGACGGCTGAGGACCCTCACATGCCATCTTCCTCTCCTGTAATTTCTTCAATCGTTTTTCGTTTCTTAATCGCAATTTTGTTACCATGCTTCACCTTGGGAGAGCTCCTATACAGATCGGAAGACATACGAAATCGGGTATAGAAAGAAAAAATCAATCGAGTTGCGCAGAAAAAATATTAAATCAGACTGGAAGGTGAGGTGAACTCAAACGATCGATTGTGTCGATAATATCAAGATGTTGTGCATACGAATACGAGGGTTCAAACTCCCTAGGTCCATCCTGGATGTCATGTGAACTGTCTCGGGCCAACAATGTCGCGAGGCAAATTGCAGTAACTTATCGGGAGAACTATTCCCTGTCCGCAGCTACCTTGCTGATGTCCCTACAGGACGGCGTCTGCACAACATAACTAAGGCAGGCCAGGTGCTCCTGGGCTCATCCGCGTCCGCGAACGGAGTCCGGGCAATAGTCGTGCGATGTTCAGCAAAGTTGTATTAACGATCCCTGGCAACCCAACTACACGCAAAAACAAAATTAACGGGCCTGGCCGGGAATTGAACCCGGGACCTCCTCCAAATGACTCAAAGCCCTAAGAAGGAATCATACTACTAGACCACCAGGCCAATAAAGACGTATTTATTAAAGACCTTTTTGAGCGGTTTCCAAAAATATCGGGCCCTTTCGACTATTTTTGGACGTGTCATCGCAATAAAGCTATTGGCTGTTGTTTGTGTCAGCCTCACACCGACCGACTTCAAAGGATTGCTGCTAACTTGGGCTGGAACTGGAACACGAATCTGAGACCTCTTTCGTCCTCCGCTCATGCTCTGAGAAACTGCAACTTTGCCAGTAGGGCTACTGAGGATGTCGGCCGCTTTCTGGTTGGACAGTTCGGATGATTCACTCTTCTTTGCTCCCTCTAGTAATATATCTTCGAGGTCCTCAGCGGTTTCTCTCGATATCAACGACATACCTCTCGATATCTATCCCTCTTTGCTTTTGCCCTCCCGCAGTCTCAACGCCTTGCCTCTCTGGGATCATGAACCCGCCAAGCCTCCACCATGCCCCTCGACTAGTCCTCGTCAGAACCGGAGAAGGACCCAGAATACTTTCCTGTCGCTAGTGGCCTCTCTTGCCTTGCCAAAGGGAAACCGCCCTAGCCGAAAGTATGCCAACGTACTTGTTTCATCTCCAACTCCGGGGCGCCTCAGGAACGTCCCACAGCTCAAGCCAGCGCTCAAGACTTGGATCGTGAGCTTTGGTCTGTCATACGACGTACCGCGCTAATCAATCCTATAGTCTGCCATTCCCAGCTCGAGCCCTCCTGACATGGCACCTTGGTCCCCTCCTCGTGAAAACCCTCACTATGTCTGGGTGCCTGAGGGGTCCTGCTTTCCTCCGTTGTACCTTAGGCGCTGTCTCCGTGAACGCCACAGTCCTCCCGGCACGGCCATACAATCAACTTTCGACGATTCTTGTCTCCTTTCTGCCTCGGGATACAGCAAGAATTCTAAGTCGCCACCTCGTTCTCGTTCCATTCGTCGCCGCGCCTCAAACAGCGCCTATCCTACCTGCACAATAGGTGCCACGCCTACACACACCACGGCCACGGTTCCGTCCGTCCCCGTCCGCACGAAGCCACGCCGCTGGTCTATTAGCGTTCCGCCGAGTCACCTTAGTACTGAGTTTTTGCATCGTCAACTCGAGTTTCGGCGCCTCAATGCTACTATTGGAATCGACTCTGCCCAGTCAGACGCTTGGAACGAAGCCCCGCAGCCTCCTTTGCCTTCTATCAAGGTATCTACTTCAACTGCGACTATTGCGGTGTCTGTCCCTGGCTCCCCTGAATCACCCACACCTAACCCCGAGCCTCTTGCTATTCGACGAGGAAAGAAGATGCTTACCCCGCTCACTCTTCACACCTCCAAGCGTACGCATGAAGAGTATCCAGACATTCCTACTGCCTTCCTCGGCACGCCATCCGCATACTCGCCTCATTATCAGTTTTCTTCGCTGAATGCACGACCCGACACCGAATCTCTCGCAGTCGGGGACATGATCAACGCGTTACGATCACAGGTTGCTGGCTTAAAGCCTTCGTTTCTCGCAGAAGATCGCGCTCCTCTGTCAGACAAACCACCACCCCCGACTAACTCACTTTGCGTGGAGTCTTCAGATATTGTCCCAAGCATCAGTGAAGATGATTGGGCTTTTGCGCACGAGTTGATGTCGCGCTACAGTGATCTTACTCAGTCGAAGACACCAAGTAAGGAAAAACGTAGTCGACGACAGGCCACTTCCACAAGAAAGTCTCTTACACCCGAGACTAGTTCACTGGACGTAATACAAAGTAGCAGAGCGCGACGTGCTTCCGTACCACTGGCGGTATCTACCCCAAAGAACCGACCAAAGTCGAGTTCGGCTCCTCGGACTGACCTTATGAAGCTCGAAAACAGCTCAACTACTGCAGGACAAGGCAAAGCCTTGCGTCCGACTACTCTGAACGTTGGAAATCGCAGACACGTGCCCCGCCCGGTTTCCAGCCCTGGTCTATCATCCGGCTTAAGGTCGCCCGCAAGCAGCTCCCTTGATACGTTGCCTGGCTCCTCGAGGAGCGAATCTTCCGCTAAGCGCCCTCTAGGAATATTGAAACACGCGAAGAGCGTCCGTTTCGCTGATATGCCTAAGAAAGGTGATGCAGAATACACTACGCCGTCAGTCGGCCAGCCTCGTGCGGGTACCTCGAAAGAGAATGGGACACTCTCGTCGCTTCAGCCGTCTCCTCTGCGCGCGTACTTTGTGCCTGCAGAATTAAACATACCAACCCCATCGAAACAGTCACAAGCAACCCCAGTGTCTGAGGAAGTCACTCGTATCTCAACTGCAAGTCGACGCAGTTCCGTTCAGCCGCCCTCCATTCAAACAGCAACCTCGCGCACGCCCGCGTTCGGCACACCCACGTCTCCCGTTGTTCCAGTGGCATCTGACAAGGTTAAGCTCTCCAATTCTCAACTGGCGGCCAAGACATTTTCTTTGCTGGCCAGAGAGCATGACAAAGATAGAGAGAACATTCCGCTCGCGCTGAGGACCCACCGGCGCATGAGGAGGTATACGCAAGCTGACGAGAATGTTGCTCGGCGGGCATCAGGTGGGGAAGGAGGCGGTCGCAAGCACAGGTTATCGAGCCCATTGAAATCTTTTTTGGAGAGGTTGCGAGCCTAAGTTATATATATTTCTGCACAATCGTTTAGTATAGTATAGTCTTAGGTGTGATAGGACTGGGTCGAATGAATGAGGATTGGTGTCGGGTATATTGAACGTCTATAGAGCACAGCCACAGTTGAGCTGAACTGAAGTTGTCGATTCTCCAATGGGAGCGCTTGTTCAATTCACCTGTCGCCCTTGCCACCTCGCCTCCACGACCACTTCTGCCATCACCCAAATCTTTATAATTTAGCCAAACTGCCTGCTAACGTAGCAAAGCGTCATTCAAAAATGCCGCGGGGTATTCCCAACGTCAAGCGCGATGAGTCTCAGGGGATGCGGTACACCAACTTTCATGTGCCAGCGCAGTACGTACCAAGCACCGCGCGCAAAGTCGTTCCACTGAAGTGCTTTTCGAAGGCTCAACCCAAAGCACATGAGTACATCATACCTAAAGTCCGAGTCGCAGACAATATGGGCCCGGAAGACGGCGCGTAACAAAACTGCAGCAGACGAGCCCCCACCAGAGGTGCGTCCTTCTATTACCTCGTTATTCAACCCACATATATTAATACCCTACGTACTGATATGTACGGCGACTTTCGCAGGGACGCCGCGGTTCGCATGTCATCGTCATTCACCCTGGCTCACGTTTTCTGCGCGTGGGGCGCGCGTCCGACGTTACGCCTCTGACTGTACCAAATGTCATCGCCCGGAAGACCATCAATGCCCCCGAGCCCTCGTTCTTCAAGGGGATCTC
The DNA here is from genome assembly GCA_025766275.1 of Lactarius indigo. Taxonomy (NCBI): domain Eukaryota; kingdom Fungi; phylum Basidiomycota; class Agaricomycetes; order Russulales; family Russulaceae; genus Lactarius; species Lactarius indigo. The sequence goes on from JAFKAC010000008.1 coordinate 104,535, forward strand.
GCGTCCGCGGAACGGTCGCACGCGTCCACCTCCGCCGCCGCCCAATGGCGATGAGTACGCGGTAGCCCGAGCATCCGATGATCCGGTACGTGTCTCCATGCACAACCCCGCTTGTTCTTTCTGAGGCGCGTTCTGACGCAAGCGGCGTGTTGCGTGGATAGTTTGATGAAAAGATTGAGGTGATCCAGGTGTCGCTGCGCGACCGAATGCGGTTCTACAAGTTACGCATGACGCCAGATGCGGCGATCAAAGCCACGGGGTTCAATGAGCAACTAAAACCCGAGCTCATCCCAGAGCAAAACGATCCGTTTCGCGTAGACTGGATATACGACATTGCGACAGAACCCTATTATGTTGGCGAAAAGGTGCGCCAGGCTATTCCAAGGTATAATTATCTCATGTTTTGCAGGCATTGCGGCTTGCAGATCCTGAAAAGCAGGGGTATATTGTGAGGTGGCCAATCATGGGCTCTAGATTCAACACGAGAGACTATCCGTCGATTGCCATGATTATCGATGATATCGAAACCATACTCGAGACAAGCTTGCAGGGCTCATTCGGTATTAGTCGTAGCGAGTACAAGGTAACTCTTCGGCGAACTTCACGCCATAAGCGCGCGTATTTACTGAATCATACCTAAGGACTACTCGGCGGTTCTGGTAATACCCGACTATTATGATCGGCCATACGTCCGTGACATGATCCAGCTGTTGCTGGTCCGTATGGGGTTTAAGCAGCTGTGTGTCCAGCAGGTACTCTCTGGTTTTCCTTGGTATGGGACGCCTGACGAGCTGGCTAGGAATCGCTGGCCGCGACATACGGGGCAGGGATATCTAGTGCTTGTGTTGTCGATATTGGCGCCACAACTGTGAGTATCGCGTGTGTGGATGAAGGTATGGTTGTACCCGAAACCAGGTCGGTCTTCCGCTTCCATGGCTGGCGTGTGTCTCAAGGTTGGCTAGGATTTTTCTGAATATGGGAGGAGACTATATCACAGAGTTTCTGTACGTCCTACTCGACAGGATCTGTTTCCCATATAGGGACATCAACCTTGCTCGGTCTTACGACTGGATTGTAATGGAAGATTTGAAGAGCCGGCTCTGTACTCTCACGGAGGTGAGAGTGCCCCAACTTCGTTTTGTATCTCCCTAGCCGGAACGTTGATGTAGCAAATTAATAGGAAAACGTTGCACTCAACTTATACGACTTTGTTGTGCGGCGCCCTAAGCAGCCTGCTGAGAAGTATGGTTTGCGCGCTTACGACGAAATTATCCTCGCACCTATGGTCATTCTGGTTATCTCCAAGCTCCCCACGGGCTGACATCATCCCATATAGTGCCTTTTCGAGCCGCGAGTAATCGACTTCGAAGGACTCAAGCAGGTCATGCGATCATCGCAAGACCCAGGAGTATCAGAGGATATCATAGATATACACAACCCACGAGATGCACTGATGGAGAAATATGTTAGCGGTCCTGCAACCTGATTCGCCTGTCGATCCGAATTGATGCCCTTTCAGACACAGGCCATGATTATATCCACGCAACACCTATTCGCGCCACGAAATCTCCCTCTGGAAGGCGCTAGTGCACAGGGTCCAGAAGCTCCGCCATCGGGCCAGCAAACTCCTGCCGTTGTAGCACAAACCAGCGACTTGCCGTCAGAAACGCCTGCACTGGCCAAATCGGACGTGGCGTCTGCCTCTGATACGCCAATCGAAGGGGAGGCAATGTCTAAAGCACCGACGCCACCGCTACCATCATCGACGGTAGGCGCGGACGAAGCTGTGCCAGAGACAGTCGCCGCAAGTCCTGGGACAGGCGAAGCGGCAGGAACCGGCTCCGGGGGTTTCAATCTTGACATCGCATTCGAAGCAAGCAAATTGCCGATGGATGTCGCGATTTTCAACAGCGCCCGCGCTGCCGGCGGAGACGAGAAAATCCGCAAATACTTACAGGCAGTCCTTGTCGTCGGCGGCACCGCCCTCGTGCCCGGCATCTCACACGCGCTCGAGAGCAGGTACGTCTTGTCGCACGTTTTGATTATCGATTGTCTCAGGCATTTGTCGACAGGCTGCAGGCGATCGCGACGCCGTTGGTAGCGAATATGGACAAAGTGCAAATCATCCCCCCTCCGAAAGGTGTTGATCCGCGTGTGCTTGTGTGGAAGGGCGCCGCAGTACTTGGGAAAATGGATGGTGTCTCAGATTTATGGCTGACGGCCAGCGATTGGGTAAGCCTCAGAAGCTAAATCACGCATTTGATACACTGGCGCTTACCCTCGCATTCAGGACCTCTTGGGGATACGCGGGCTTCGCGAGCGATGCTTCTACTTATAAATCGCTTCAATTCTGTCTGCCTGCTGTGTACTGAAACAATTATTCCATGACACTGGCTACCTACCCTGAGTCGATTGATATACCGGAGAAGAAGCTATGGAAGACGTATGATTACTTTTTTTTCGATCTCTGCGCACCCGAGGGTGTGCACAGCATGCTGCGCAGCGTGCCCACCGCAAACTCCCTGAACCCCCAACCCCCCCCCCCACCCCTCCGAGTTTTCCTAGAGTGAGTTATGCGGCTCGCCTTTTGCCGTGTGATGTGAAGATGTGTGAAGAACGCCACCTGTTGCTGCGCTTGCTCACGTGTCCAACCCCAACGTTACGCATAAGTCTGGTGGGTCTTATACACGATGACCTGCGTCAAGGGGATCACTAAGCCGACAATATTGGAGTAGGCGCAGTTGGGGTGCCCATTGCCGACTGCGAATGGCGAATGATGTAGATTGTTGACATGTCTACGATCCCATGATGGTAGGTTGAGTGTGTGAGTTTTGTCGAGAAGCGAATGTTCCATTGCGGGGCTTGTCGTATTTTCTGATCATGAACTTTACCAGTTCGGCCTTTCTTCACAAATGTCACCTGGTACTCGGCCCCGTTTCCTTTCTCCGGAAGTAACCGTGTGTTGAAGGAGGTAGGGAAAGGCGGCAAGACCTATTCGGAATTTCGTGCACGACCCCGCACCTGTTCCGGGTAACCACACAGACAATTGGGGGTACATGCACAGTACCTTTTCGCGTCGCTAATCAGATAGCCCCCTTGAAGGTGGACAAAATCGAGCATAAAAGTAAGCAAGTAGATCCGTTGAGGGTGTTGTTAGGACGTTATATCGGGTGAATGGCGATCATGGCGACTGCAAGCGAGATCGATGCAAAGGAGGTAGGGAAACAAGTGCAGTATCAGGCTTAATTACGGGCACGACGTAAATGCATCAAATCACAACTTGATCCCACGCCGTACACGCCATCATAACTTAACGTCTGGGAAGTCCTGGCAGCGTGCTTGGTCAAGCGGTCACCACATGACCCATTGATTTCATTGCGGACCTGCCTACAGACAAGTCTCGTGGTCGCCAGATGTGGCACTCGGCACGTCAAGCGAATTGGTCGTGTTCCCTTAGGTACGGTAGAAGGCCTGCATGGGGCCCCTGTGACGGTCCTCTGTCCATTTCCTGCCTCTTTGACACTTCTAAATGGGGTAGGTATACATCTGGTGAATCAGTGAACACATTGAACACGAAGCGCAGTTTCTCCATTAACACGCCCTTTTAGATCGTCTGAAAAGCGGTAAGCGACAAAAAGACAGGCAGATGCGGAACAAGGCAATTAAACAGCTTCGGCGGCCGGTTGGAGCGTCTCAGGGACGGACAGCCGGTCCCTTCTCCCACGATGTAACGGGTAAGTAGAAAGCCCCCTGAAGAGGCGTAAAGTACCGTAGGAACTTGGAAGTGGTGCCCCTGGTAGTACACGTCGAGAAAACCAATAAGCAGACTTGCCAAAATGACTCAAATGAGAGAGTGCAGTTCGAGTAGTCCTCGCCCGGTATCTAGGTTTTTGTACCTATCTTCGTGAACCCAATCAAAAAAAAAAAAACCAATCGATTCTAGAGAATGGTACTCACTGTGGACACGTGAGTTTAGGACGGTTCCTCAAGAAATTTACATGCAGTTTTAGGAGGGTCGCTTATCAGATATCCAGAGAAGGGCCCCACCAGTGCGGCTTGGGTATACTGTAGTGAGCGCGTGCCACGACTGGCCATTACCTTCCCACTCTGCTGTAGACTGCACTTGGATATCCGCTCCATGGAGTTCCGCGGGTTATTCTCGTCTCCGACAGTAGGAATAGATGGTGTGGGGTCGCGTTTCATTGCCCCAAAGAAAGTTTCGTTATTCCCCTTAGCTGTCTGAGCCAATGTTGAGTACGGCGTCGGTGATCGCCGTCTTTCTCTTGGAAGCGTGTCTGGAAAGTTCTCCACGTCCAGAGGCCTGTAGAACAGGGCACGTCGAACTACTCGCTTATTGTCGAGGCGACGCCGCTTGAGGATAGCTGTACACCCAGGGCTGCACCTTAAACATGGCTGAATTGGAATGAGTACTGGGCGTCATTGTAAGGGAGAGTTCAGCCAAGAACCGCTCTGGGGCCTCATCGTCGTGTACTGTACGGCAACTTGGTCGGCAAGTCACATGGATGAGTCATTCCTCCCCCCCGTGTGAACAACTTGAAGGTCTTCGTGAATCGTGATGGCACCGACCTGACCGACATCTCCGACTCGACGCAGCCGATTCAACCGTGGGTGACGACCAAATATAGACCTACGAAGGGTACTACTGCCATGGATATGCATTTCCTTTGAAGTTCACGGGGAGGAAGGGCTTCCGCAGAGTCCGTGCGCCACTGGCACCTGGGAACCGCTCGTGTCATCTGGTTACCGATAGAATAGAACACTCATGGCATTGGCCGTCACTCCAACTTCCTCTCACACAAGCTCCCATGATGTTGAAGTTGGCTCGCACTGCAAACGTCTTATATTTGCTTCGTCTCGGCGTACATGAACTCGAGTCTTGGTCGGGCGGTAAAACGTATATGCTAGCTCGCGGTTGGATTATGAATTACGCTACTTCTCGCTCCCACGGGATTGCCGAGGGCTCCGGGTTGGTCAACAGAGACGAAGAAGCATCATGTCAAGGTTGATTGTACTTCTATTCTGATATCGCGATCCCCCGTAACAATTGTGCCGGCAGCCTCTCTCAGTTCATCACGCGGATATCACCTGTCTACAGTTGTTTGGGGCCCCTCTGTCCTTTCTCACGAAAGTCGTTGCGTGCCACGGCGCTGCTCGTGGGGATACGCCGTTCGCGCCACAGTAATCTGCAGTGGAAGGTCTGGCATTTCACGATAAAGGAAGGACTGACCCCGCAAGTTGTTCATCCCGCCCGCTGTGGTGATTAGTGGTTCATCGGGGCCCCCGTAAATTCGCTCATACACATTTACCCTGAGCGACGTCTTGATGTGCGTCGCCTTTGCACGAAACAAACTTCTGTCTGTCGTCCGCTTGTCAAGGTACATTTGACATCACTCCACTGATGTCGTGGCGTTGTCAGCTGCGTTACCCTCTCGTTCGACGGAGGAACAACAGTTCAGCTGGACGCCAGCGTATTGGACCCAAGACGGACATACGAATACTTGGAAATAATACGCCGCACCTGTTCGGCTCGACCCTTTCTTCTAACCCCCTTCATGACCTTTTGGGAACAACCTATGTGTTTGATGCCTTTGATGTGCTTCGCTGTGACCTTTGACTGGCCGACAAGTAGTTTTATTAGCAAACACATGGGACATGTGGGTATCTCCTTCCTAACTCTTGCATGAAATGGGATATCATACTTCTCATTACGAATGAATAGCCTATTGTGCCACTGACTATAGATGTGTTTCCTGCACTTGTCACTCATCACTGAATTGGCTTCCAGATATGGTCACCTCCACGAAACCATGGGAACCGCCAGTAGTAAATCGACGCCCAACCTGCTGCGCAAGCCTCTAGCGGGGATAAAGTGGCATCTCGGGGATGGGGGTGCCACAATCCGGGAGGCGCGCATGCATGTGCGAGCGTAATTTTTTCTCTGCACTGGACATCCAATTGCCTAAACCTAGACTTGTCCATGCGTCCCTTGCACAGTGAATTTCATCACTGCGCGCTGCGGTCGGGCTCAGGCGTTGCCGCTCACCGTGTCTGCTTCGCAGAGACCACCCAAGGGGGATGAAATTCGACACATGCTCCGCGACCCACAAGCGCCGTTCTGCTCTTCTGACGGTACCCGCCCACGAGCTGCACTGATCCTGTGACTTGCTCTGATCCCCCTCCCTTTCTTCGGTACGATCGAAAGTGTTGTAGCGCCCTGTTGGTCAAAACAATAACCCCCTCAGGACCATCAATTGCTACAACGGGCGAACCTGTTAGGGGATATAGATCCGTGTCTTCGTTGGACCCTCAGAGCAAGTGCTACAACTGCGAGGCAGAGCGCCTAATTGACTGCCTAGTCAGCATGACTCCAGGAAGCGCCGTTGGGGAATGGAGGTCAGCTGATGGCCAATTGTGGCCGCAATGGAGTGGCCCAGACACAAGACCCAAGGCTGTGGGAAGGGTGGGAAGCTTAGAAAGGATACCGAAAATCCCAGCGAATCTTCGAACTCTTTGATAGTATTCGGGATTTGGGCGTCATTGCGGTGGTCCAGTCCGAAGATAAAGCCGTTGCATGCCCGATAAAGGACCGCTGTAAGGGTGTCCAGTCTAACGGATGGCGTCTACCCACACGAAAAGTGGAAAGGTAAATAGAAGAATGACAACAGTATGGAACATACCCCAGTGAACTAAATTTGTGCGCGCACCTAGGACGTGGGACAAGTGACATAGTGGAGCCTGTAAGCTAGCTCACATTGAATAAGCGATGTAATAGCACAGGTCCGACGGCTGATTGTACTGCCGGCTGGAGAAGGGGGTGAGGTTCAGTGGTTCACCAGCTCAAGAGAAAATGAAATTTTTTTATAAAAGCAACAAACAAAAGGTTGTTCGGATCGTCAAGGATGACAGTGATGAGACAGAAACACGTGAAGTAGACGTGTCGTCGGGAAATAGATCACCCGTTATGTTTCATGGGGTTTGGGGGAATAAAGTACACATAGACCCCGAGAAATCAAGGGCACAGAGATGCGCCGAGAAAGAGTGTCCTGCATTAAAGGATGCGTTTCTAACACGTTGGAAGGGCGGCCCTAGGAATGTTGTAAGTGGGAAGGGACCCACACCTCGACAGCGTCTTTGCACAGCCAACACAGCAACACGAAGAAGATGAGCAAGCAATCAACCTATTACAGTGCCCCCGCAGTCTTGATCCACGTTTTGAGTGCATGGTCCTGCACAGGATTCCGACCGCCGTGTGGAGGCCACTACAGCATAACCGGAGCAGCATGGCATCAGAGTGTACCAGCGTCGTCTCGATTCCATTGATCTACATTCTACATGCGACTGACTTGAAGTCGGAACACACCGACACGCGGACTTGACCTTGATCCAACGCGTTTCTCTGCACCCTCGATTGAAAACTGTCGTAGATCGCATGGAACATAGGGCCCCTTCAGGAGCACCCAGGAATCCCATGCGAATCGACGCAAATGCGAGACAGGAAACGAACACGCTGCACGTGCCACACGAGTGTGTTGTGTTGTCGCCAACTTTGGACCATAAGTAAATGATCGCACGATCGGAGCCTGGCAGCAGGCAGCTTCCCTCCGGTTCAATCGGCGCCGCCATCCAGAAGCAGGCAACGTACCCTGGATGACCAAATCCGGTTCGGGACCAAAGGGGAAAATAATCAAGACAATAGAGGAAGCCCCGGGGACACGTGTATGACGTGCGGTCTCAACGATCTCAACAACGATGTAATTCACAAGTATAGAAGCAGCTCCGGAGTCTCGGTGGACTCGGGTACAAATTAGGCCCTGTCGCGGCGTCAGCGCGGTGGGCGCAGCATGGAAGCTGTTTAGCGCCATCCGCAAGGCTGCTCCCACTCTAAACGATGAGCCCTATCATGGATCATGGACGCTGGCGACAGCCTCATGTCCTTGCTTCCCGTTATCTGCCTTCTCATTCAGGTATGTCCCAAGTTTTTTTTCTCTTGGGACCCTGATGTCGTGCGGTGATAGAAGACCCACTTGACTGGGACTCGAGTTGGTAAATGAGAACTCTATGAGGAGAAATTGGTGCACTCGAGGAGATTCCGTGTGCTGTTTCGGAGGCTTCCCAATTTATGTTAATAACAGGCATCCGATATATGATCGCACGGGAAGAATAATGCGCCGTGTGCACCCATCGAGTTCCAGGCCAATCTTCCTTATGGCCAGATATTCGGCGCAATAATCGGAGTGAACTCGAGCCGAATTTCGACGGCGTATCCCTGCCCCAATCAAGAAGACAGTGCTTCGGATTGCGTATAATTGGAAGCTTACTCTCGCAGCGAAGTCCAAGGTGTACCAAATTGTCTACTTCCCGGAAGAGGCAGGTCTTCTGCGTTACACCAGCATTTTTTATCCGAAGTTGTTGATGTCTTTTAACTGACTTTCCTAAACCGTCAGACGAGTATAAGCCAATCTGACTTCGTTTAGCAGTTATCCCGGCGGCGCCGAAAATGTGCAGGCGAGCCGAAGTTCCGAATGCGACCCTTCTTGATTGCTGTCAAGCGAGGGGATATTGGTGTAACCAATTGTGGTGTGGGACAGCCCATACGTACCAGTCCTATTAACACTGCAGAACCCTTGTTCCCTCTCTGCCTTCCTGCCTTGGTCTAAGGAATTTGTCATGCTTACTGTGGCTACTCATCTTCTGTGGTGTTTTTTTTGTTTTATTTTTCTGGCAAGCGGCATTTTAAGTTTGGCAGACGAGGGTCTCCGTGTGTGGCGCTGAGGCGAGCGCTTGAGCTTGATATGGGGTGAGAACTTGAATGGCACCATCCTTCCTCCGAATGACTAGACGTGCGGTCTTCACATCCTCGCATTGTATCCAGCTGGTTTTTTTTGACCCGGCAAATTACTTAGAGGACTGCCGACTTCAGAAGTTCAGGAAATTGCTTACCAGATATCCGGGGATCTGGCTTCGGCTGCAAGGTGCTCCGCAAAAATTTCGTAATTGATGACCGATACGGGTCACATTCGCTAATTACCTCCCTTTTTCCGGCATTGGCCTATGACAGCTGAGATGTGAAAGCAGGCTCTGGGGCCGACATGACCAATTCGCCGGCAAACTGAGTTCAATGATTGTCACTGCTAATCCGGGCGCTGACATTGAGCGTCACGACCAATGAGGCCACCATGCATGTTTCTGAGTCTGTTACCAGTCTCATATCGATAAACTGTGAAAGAGAGTCAATGCGTACCATCGACCTGAGGACGAGACTGAGGTTGCTGCCAACTGAGTACCATCGCAACATTCATCAATGAACGTTAAGCCAGAGTTACGTCGGGATGGAGCTGAAACAATGAATTACGTAATGATGAACTGAGTTGAACTCGCACGTGTAATGACCTTTCTCATATGTTGCACCTTCACACTGATCAGAATTGTCCAAAATTGTCAGAATTGCATCGCTCGATTGGACATCGTTTTCGAGGGCAAGGCGCAGGGTACCTGGGTAAGGGAAACACGGAGTGGAGTATGACGGAAAACAATTTGCACTACTGCCGGCAAATGTGTTTAACCACGGAGGAAACGGCATTGTTGTAATGCGACGAGAAAGCTGCACCTCAGTAGGGTGGTTGTGCGTTAATGATCAACACATTGAAAGCACGCCGCAGAGGAGCATGCATCGCCTGGCCAGCTATACGGCTCCCGGCGCGACAAAAATTTCGGGGGGACGACCAAACGAGAACCAAGAGGTAATAAGACAACATGTTGCGCTGCGACGGGGATTTCCCTTACCAGTAGTACTCAAGGAGAGACAAACTCCGAGAATCCCCACTGGACACATGGAAGGCCACAGACCAGGTGAGACGATCCCCTATTCGTGGATATTCAGGATTCAGATTCTTGACAACGAGGCAACGAAAGCTGTGCGAGAAACGTGTTTACAAGTTCCGCGAGGCGCAATTTGTTGACAGAAGCCACCTGTTTTGCACAGCGTGGGCACAGCATACGCTGTTGTCGGAGTGGTATCACCCCTGGCGTTCTCGACGAAGCACAGTCCGTTCGGGCCTGATTCGAGTCACAAGCGACGGGGACCTCCGGGACGGAATGGGCAGGAGTAAGCGCCACGGAGTGGGGCAGAAAGAGAGCTCAGGTTCGAATACAATATTGGGCTGGTGGTAATCGAGACCGGATAGCCCCCTGACATTGTCAATCATTGGGAGCAATGAACTTTCCATTTAGAGGAATATGGGGCTTGGTTTATGCATTCAGTTACACTGTGGAATGATGACACTGGTGCCGTGCAACCGAAAGGGATGAAAGAGTCCTTCTATATATAGACGAAAATGGGTTGTACGGAAGTGGTTGCGATGAGTATTAATGTTCGATCGCGGTACAAGAAAACAAAGAGACGATTCCTGTGGGCTGCCAGTAGTGATATGCGTGGCGTGCATAGCAACTGAAGACAAGGCAAGGGTGAGTAACCCACGTTGTAAGAAAGGGGGAGGGTAGGGCTAGATCCGTATCTGCGAATGGAACCACCTGGCGATGCTACACACGTTGAGGGTGGGAGAGATGTGCAAGGCGCAAGTGGCGGTGGGAGACACGTGGCGCGGCGACAAGAGCTTATGGTGGGAGGAGGTGCCGGATAAGGGATTATTGCCCCAGGTTGTCGGGACAAATTTGCAGGATATTGATCTCATTTAATTTGTGAGAGAGTGACGGTTTTGAACGGGCCGTGAGGAGAGAGGCGCGCTGGGCAAAATAAATTTGAATTGGCAATAGGATCTGATGGAGACGCGTTCTAAAGAGAATTCTGGAAGGGGAATCTGGATGACGTTTTGTCAGCGGCGGAAGGGAACACGGAGAGCCGGGGATCGGGCGGGATATGTGATTGGGGGAGTGGAAAGAGAGATCTGATCTGAAGAATGGGCTGTCTGTTGCGAAAGGGAACGAATCAGGTGCTTCTCTCTCGTGGCTCAGTGTACGCCATGCCAGTGAGCGTCGGATATGTATAGCTCTCGTCCCGTCTCGGCTGCTTCTTCCTTGCCCTCTGTCTTTTCTCCCCTTGGGTGCACTACTTGATGCTACTCCTCCGACACAACTCTTCGCTCCCCGATCTGGACGCTTCATCTTTCCGCCTTCGTTCGTCCTCCTATCCAAGCTACAACACCATTCCATCTAAACAGTTCACGACTTCTCCTTCCGAGGAAATACTGTCCAACTATGTACATACGACTCCTCCGTCACAACCTCCTCTCTCCATGTATTCATCATCTCAGGATCAGCGCGACAACTCTCTCGTAGACCCGTGGCTCCCTGCCCCCGCTTCCGCCGGTGTTTCTCAACCTGTCGACTCTACCCACCCCGCACCCTCGCACAATATCTCCAGGTCTACCTATTCACCTCCTCATCCATCCAGCACCAGTCTCGACGATCCCACGCGTCACGCGCGCTTCCTTCACACTCCCAGCGGCAGCTCTTCCGCCCGGCAATCATTTTCTTCCCATCAGCCCCCCGTTTCACTGAACCGGCATCTCTCTGAACCCAATATACGGGCGGTCACACAGCAGTCCGGCCACAACTACTCGTTACCAACTGTAACGGAGCAACGCTATCAACAGGAACGGAGGCAACACCACAGCTTCCAGCACGGTGTTTTACCGTCGCCGAGTTCTGCCTCATTTTCGGTTGATCAGAGACCGAGCACCGCAGGCTCTGCGACTAGCTCGGGATGGGACCGCCGGGACGTTCGTGCGGAACCCTCACAGGGTGCGCACACTTCACTCCATTGTGATCCTCGTCGATCTTAATGAACTTCCCTCTTTCAGATTTACCTCCGATCGCGTCAGGGTATCACCATACTCCCCCGGACTCGCGATACCCCCCCACGTTCTCCAATCCGTTCAATGATAGCGTTGGCGATGGGCGGCCGAGATCCTCTGGTTTCGGTGCCGCTGATCCACTTCTCCCCCCTGAGTCGACTCAAAGTCGCTTGCACTCTCCTGGATTCTCGTCCCTCATCCCGATCGCACGTCAAGCGGCCTCTGAGGAAGAGCACGACTCTTCACCACCGGACCCGTCTGTGTCCAAGACGTACTCATTTGTGTCTCTTCCTGGAAACGCAGTGAGAAAGCGTCCCCGTCGACGCTACGACGAGATCGAGCGTCTCTACCATTGCTCTTGGACAGGCTGTACTAAGAGCTATGGTACCCTCAATCACCTCAACGCACACATAGTTATGCAGCGCCATGGGAATAAGCGAACTCCTGCTGGTAAGATTTAGGATTCTCGTTTACCACCAAACCTGACGTCTGACGGGATGTCGACCAGAATTTAAGGAGCTCAGAAAGCAATGGCGTAAGGCTAAAAAGGACGAATCAGAACGTTTGGCACGGCTAGATCGGACTGAGGATCGCTACAAGATTGGCTCAGAGCATTCGACAATGCAGTACCCCCCTCAGCCGTATGAGCGGCATCACAGGTCCTATTCTTATGGTAGACCGCCGCTTTATGGCCCTGGCGTACCGGGGCCTGAGATGGAACACCAGTCGACTGTCGGCGATACCCCACCAAGGTACCCATTAAGCTCTGAGACCTCTTCGATGCGCCCCCAGCCCATCCAGCCGTACGGGTACTCCGTATCTAGCGCAACTCATTCGCTCTATCCCGTCGCGCCAGCTACGCCGATCTCGCCAACTTGGCCTGAGCAGTCCACTCAATACGAGGGTAGCACACCCCCCCACCCTGGTCCAGCACCCGGCCACCCGCATTTACCGGCACAGGCTGTGTATGAATACGAGAGGGAACGTCACGCCCAGCCCTGGACCTCGCCATCTCACGCTACATCCTCGCGTCCTGTACCTTCGTACGAGGTGTCGCCCTCGTATGCTCAACACCGGGTCAACACTCTTCCCCCAGACAGTACTCTTCTGACACCGCTTCCGGGCTACCAACAGTCCACCTACGCTAGAAACCGAGTATGAAGAAGACTATGATAGCAAGCAGCAATTTTGGACTGAGCAACAACACTAAATGTGGGCTGACTCTACTAAGAGGACGCCCGTCATCTTTTCGACGTTCTTGTTTCATCCCATTATTTTTTTCATTATTCGTTTTCCATTGACGGGTTTTGTGATTGCACAACTTATCTTAGGGCACCCCCGACTCCGTCTTAAACATCCTCATTAGTCTGCGTACTTCCATACTCTACCCTCATAGCCTCTTCGTTCTACTCTCGCAACTGCTATTGTACCTTAATGCCATTTAAACCGCACTATCGCTCTCTCCGCCACAAGTTCATTGTCCACAATTATATGTTATGGTATGCTGCACATAGTTCTCGTCTACACATCCTACTACTTACTTCGCCGTATAACTGTCTGGCTGAGCCAATGTTGTCATGTATATTAATTATTCACCCTCTCGCGTGCTGGCAGAAAGAAATACACACCCTCATCTGTACATGCATCTCATGATCGCGACGTCATGTGAAAAGGGCTTCTGTGTATGCGGGACATCTGCCAGCCACTCACCTCAGCGAATGATTTGCGCGTCAAAGGTGATCGAACCGGCACTCGGTTCACACGGCATAGGGTTCACACGGCATAAGAATGTGATATCACACCAAGGGGGGTTCGTCGCGACGCGTGAAGAGCAGGATGATTGGCAGCGAGCTGAAACACGTCGCTTCGTGTCAGCTGTCAAAACCATGCGCACGCTCCCGAGAAGTGTGCACCCGACCAGAGAGTTCAACATGCAGTCACGCGCGCCAAATGGTTTTTGAAAATGGGGGAGAATAGCCGCCGCCGAAAGTCCACAGTACATAAATCCTTCATAAACAGTCACTGGAAATGACGTTACTTCGGTGCTGGTATCGTGTGCTCGTTTGTATTGTAGCCGAGTTCTCGGTATTATTGCTCATACTGAACGCTGGGCCACCCTAGATACTAAGGACGTGAAATAGAAGTGGAAAATAACCAAAAAAAAAAATGATAAACAACAAGGGCACGCGTCTCGCAACAGGTTCGGACAGAACCCCAAGGGACCCCGGTGCCTACACCACCTACACTTTTTTTAGCCTAGACAACCGAGACGAGATTCGAACGAAGGTGGACTGTCAACCTTTTTTTTTATGTTGACACAATAATTAATACCTGAATTGTGGCTGTCCTGTCGGAGAGGTCGGAGAGGAAGGGGGGTGGTGAACGGATGCAAAAGCGATCGGCGGCGATCGTGTGGTGAGCAGCAGCGGGCTGATAAGGGGAAGACCCCGAAGGAACGGCGGCGGTGATGTCCAGCAGCGGACGAGTGTGACCGAGTCCGAGAGCACGTTGGAGTAAACTTTTGGTCAACGGGTCGATCGACAAGGGCGAGCAAGGTGCAGGTTGAACATTGCGCCTGTAACTGATCGAATTGTGTATTTTAAAAAAGAAGAAAAAAAAAAAAGGTTCGTCGATGACCAGTCCAGCCTATGACAGTTGTGTTGGGGGGGGGGGAGTGCGTAAAATTACACGCAATTGATGTGGGGGCGTAACGCGCGCCAGAGCGTCGAGTGCAACTTCTGGGAGGGCGTAATTGTACTGCGTACCCCACACTTCAGCACGATGCACCGAAGCGTGCTTCGGAGCGCTAGGTTTGCTGTCTCAAGAGATTTCACATCGCGCGTATGGTAAAGGATACGTAAGAGGGACAGCAAGTCCGGCCTGCCGACAGGAGTTGTGGAGGCCACCACACACCCTGGGCGCTTGGAGTGAAAAGCGCGCACAAGCGTTGACTGAGAATTCGATCGTGACTTTTTCCATCGCCATGGAAGAAGTGATGATAGCGCCGGTCAGACAAATGCAGGACTAGTAACAGATTGAGCGGGACGGAATGGGACGCTGGTGGCCTAGACCGTCACGCGAAAATACAGCTTGCTCGTCGAAAAAAAAAAAAAAGGCAGAGGAGAGAAAGAAGCCCCGGGCGCCGCAGATCATGTAGCCGCATATGTCCCGGCCCGAGAGTGGAAATCAAAAACAAAAGATCGGTCCAAAAAAGGGATGATGAAAGCCAAGCCATCGAGTCGACGATCTGATGCCGGCAGGGGGGGGGGCACACTTCTTCGGCAAAGAGAGGGATTTCGCCGTCCTCGTGGAGCCTTCTTTCTACTCACGGCCAACCACCGTACGGCCATGGGAAAACTTTCTCACACACACCCACAACTCCCAAAGTCCGACATTTCAGAGAAGGGAAGGGGGTGGGCAAAACACGGAAACGGTCGCCAAAATGACATTACACACTCAATTGGGCGGCAAATGCACTGCACCCGGAAATTTCAATGCGGCGAAAAATAGAACAGGAAGTTCCAGCGGCCAAACAAGCGCCCCAACGAGACGAGCGGTCATACCTCTCTCCACCACGAAGACGTCTTCTGTTAACTCGCGCGCATCGGCAAACCTTGGTTTCACTAGCTTCACTTCTTCCAATGGGCCCACCACACAAGAATAGAAATTCCGCTATCGTCACCATTGGAAATTTGGAATGATGAAGACGGTAGGTTGGAAGACAACCAAATACAGGAAGCCCACTCTGTCGCAGTCGCAGGAAGAAAATGTGGGTGTCGTTACGGGAATCACACACAGGGGAGATTGAACAAGGTTCAGAGACCAAAGGTGGTTGTACGGCGTTGACAAAGATATCCCGTAAGCAAATGACGATATCAGACTCCGTTCGCCCTGCATGCATTACAATTCTTTCTACTGCGGCTTCTGCTAATGTTTGTTGCCTTCCTTTACGATTGTGATTGGCGTTGTTTTCTGATGCGGCGTGTGATCGTCAACCCGAAAGCCTATAATGGGAAGGAAGCGCAGAATTAGCTTCGATGCTGTACAGTGCACAAGCTTCTAGTTCATGTTACCCACTCAAGCTCGGCTCGAGTTACAGTATCTGCTTTCCACCATCCATCTTCATCGCCTTTCTCATCGACATTGCTCCTTTGCCCTTTGCTGCATTTCGCCATATTCCGCATCTGGACCGGCGCCAAAACTACTATCCCGTGATGGATGCAGAGGTGTTTGAGCTCACCTTTTTAGGACGGGAACACGGTCACATTGGTTGGGCGAGTGCCTCCGAATCCCCTTTCTTGGTCGGGTAGGTCCATCACACATTCTGATATTTTCTCACCGCCAGCCTCATGCTGTTTGTTATTGTATGCAGATGGATATGGATGAATTGTCCACGCGCGCTACTCGATTGTGAACTTATTTTTTTTTCCCGCATCAAAAATCGGACACACCAAATTTTGTTTGATAAGCGCCAACACTTGTGGTAAAATACGCAAACCTGTCAACGGCGCTGCCCACAGAGGCACAAACAGTACAATTTCGGCTGGGCAATTGTATTTGGCTCGTTATGATATGCGGCCCCGCATGTTCGGCTCCGCTTGGACAGACGGTACGGATATTGTATGTGCCACCGACCTTCGCGCCATTCAGTTACATTCAGCCGCACGTCAAGTGGCGCTGAATGTGCTTCACATTTGGGACTTCAGTCCCTTTCCTCTGATCGTGCATGTCAGATAGTACGTTCTCTACTGTACTGTATACCCTCGCTTTGACCGGGCAATGTCACAGGTTACGCTAATATGTCTTCGAGGCGCTCATATGGACTACTCAGATAGTGGGCCGCCATCGATATTGATTATTACGACTGTGCGTACTGATCTTTCACATAGAGAGTGCGGTGTGAGAATCCCGTGCGATCGAACGAACTGTATTAGTGGGAAACTCCTTGAGAGGGCCCCAGGGAGATGGCCGCCGTCACGAGTGATAAACAACTTGTCGGTGGCACAGGTTTTCCCTAGGCCCATGCCAGGGTGATGGGAATGGACACATCCTGCTGATATTTTTACGACAGCCAGGAGCAGGGGGAGGCGCGAGGCTCTTGGGTCACGCGTTCTGTCGCCAGGGATGCCTCGTGACGAGGCAAAAAGCGGTGGCTAATGGAGTAGTGGTTCAGGTCGTTCAGGGCCAAGACAACTGATATGCATGCGTGTACCATCAGCTGTCGACGTATCGAGTGGAGCTTCCCTTCGGCCTTATGCAAATCCTGGGCACCCCAAAGTCGCATGCACCGGTGCACCGAGTGAAGTGACATCGTATGAACTGTAGGTCTGGACCCAGTGATGTGAAGCATACGCTGACACCCTAGATCTAGGGCGCTGGGACTGTCCAGCTCCTGGTGTCGATGTCTGCGGGCATGCTGTGCTGATCGAGGCAATGGTAAGGGGCTTGTCCGATGTCCTTCGAAGTAGAAAAGCCAAGACCCGTGAACACGAGCGCAATAGCTCATATATGGTACGTGGGATGATCGAAACATTACATGGCTCTTGATACCGAAAAAAATCACACGTCTTAGGCTATTGTCACTTTCACCCTACTATACCGATGCGCAGGGAATACTAAGGTTTGTCAACGATCGTGAGCCAAATAAATACCAGACACACTAGGTGGGGTTACCCGGATCTAATCAAACCACTCCCACCCGCGTGGTCAACGATTTTAAACACAATACACTCCTCGCGGGGAAACACAAGGTATTTGTTTCCTCTGGCTGGTACTGAATATTCCGGGATCGTTCGGTCAGAGTGCTCGATGTTTCAGCCCTGTCGCTAGAACCATTTGCACTACCCGGAAATGCACCTCACCGTTGTTTCGACGCAGCTGCTTCGGCGCTCATTGTGTAACAGACGCCAGGTGCCACATGTTCCGTATACAGGGTACTGATCAGGCCTAGACTCTGAAATGCGCGTCCTTTCCGTTGAGGACGAGTACACAATCGTAGGTTCCATCCGTTATCTCCACCGCATGTAGAACCGAGGACAGTTGCGGGGCTAAATGTACCTTGAAACGGCGAATTGGGCAGGAGATGTTTCCCGATTCTCGTAGGCAAAAAGGATCTGCCCCTAAATTTGAGCGTAGAGATAAAAATGCCGAAAGCGGAACATCGTCGGGTGGGTGTCACAATGGGGAACCCGGGTAGGGGAATAAAGTTCGCCGTAGGTGAGGAACAGGCATCATGGAATATTCGGCTCAGCTTTGTTGCACAATACAGTACAGTGCAAGTAAGGGGGTTGACCTCATTGCTTGTACTGTGCCTTTCCATGGCAGATGAAATTGTACAATCAAGTTGCTCAGGCACGGTCGGCCAGAGTTCCGTTGCGGTGCAGCAGTATCAGGGCACATCCCCCAGGCACGAATTAAGCAGCCACTGCGGCGGCTGACAAGTGGCAATCGACATCAATTTTTGTTCAACGTTGTCGCTCTTTCGCCGCCTGTCGCACTGTCCGAGTCGGTGACTGGTCCTTGTCTGAGGTACATGATGTCCTGAGATATAAATGGGCCCGAGTCGGTGAGGATAAGTATAAATAAAGAAATAATAATAATTGATCTTACTGATAACGTTGATGTGATAAGGCTATGCTATGACAATCGATGAATGACGTAGGCAATCACAAGCACTTTGGGGTACTGGGATCATGACCCACGTCGTCCGAGTCAGGCTGCCACGTCTCGACGATGCATATCACAGACATCCCTGTAGAAGTATTTCTCGATAATCTGCTTCCCTTCGCGGCAGTTCGCGATGTCTTGAGCTTCGGGTCTACAAACAAGTTCTTTGCGGCAATCTGTGCCGACGAAACCTTCTGGAAGATAAGGTGCCAGGAAGACTTCAACTTTACCAGTCAAGAGACGGCTCGCCGGTCGGGGTGGAAGAACCTATACAGAGGCCTGCATCACCCCAAGGTCTTCGTATGGGGGTTCGTCACCGTGCTACTAGTAGTTTGCGTCATTCAGACCATGATACTGTTCCCCACTTTCTCAGCGACCGCGCCAATGGGAGACTCGGCGTGAAGAAACTTCCGAAAGGCCAAGGTGCCCCATATCCAGTCGAAGTGAAGATTCCTGGTGCCCGTATTGTTAGCCTAGTCGCAGGTGGCATGTGAGCTGCGGATACATACTAGTATACCACTAGTGCGACTGTGTTCTCACTTTAATGCAGGTCTTTCAGTGCCCTTGATGCGAACGGTTCTATGTATGTCTGGGGTACGTCCACAGTGCAATTATATGGTCGAGAATCTCAAGTTGCCTTATAGGTGCTTTGAATGGCGAAGGCCTGGCTCTCAACAGCGAGGGCTTTTCCATAAAGTACAAACAGGCTTCTGTACCTCACAAACTCATCATGCCAAATCACATTCGCACAATCAGGTGGGCCCATGTGCACATTCCAACACATCACCCAATGTCTGACGGTCCTCGTCGTCTTAGCTGCGGTAGACTGCACTCTATGGTGCTCGACTCGAAGAATCTTGTTTGGACGTTCGTTAATTGGGGCCGCCCATTCAGACTCGATACCCCTATGCTTGACTGTAAAACGCCTGAGACTACGCCTCTGCAAGCCGAGAGTGGCTGGTCATTTTGTGCCATCCTGACACAATCTAAAGATGTCTTGGTCTTTTGGCCTTTCTATGGCGAGGTTGATAGCCGTCACACTGAGAAAACCGCTGTTCTAGACGAAAGAGGTGACTGTCACGCTCGCTCCGCTCCGGACCACACCATCCCTTGTATCCCTTTGGTGCTGCGAGCCGACCCTTTGAGAATACCCTCCATACCTCGGTTGCCGGAGCTCGATAATACAGGACTCTCGCATGAGGAGAAATCAAAGGAGACGGTTTTGGTCAAGATCGCAGCATTTGACAACAGTCTCATTGGTTTGACCAACAAAGGACACGTTTTGAAATTTGGCGATCTGTCAAATGAACATAGCTTCACCATGTCGACCCCTTGGGAATACGTTAGGTCACCTCACAATTGCGTCATGCCCTTGAGTTGACCTATAACGCAGTTAGAGAATTTTAGCGAACTTTCAAAAGTCGCTGCGCACCCTGTTTTTCACCCAAATACTGGTCTGGAGGCCCCGAGCTCTCTGCGGATCACTCATGTATGTATTCTTACTTTGCCAATTCCATTCTAAACTGACATGTTTTCGCAGGTCACTGCACACTTTGAGACTTTCGTCGCATATTCAACTGGATCTAGCTCGGTTATATTGATGGGTGACGTACAAAGCACAGGGAATACACTACCGAAGATCATCCCTGAGTTGCAGAATCGCTCCGTCATCTCGACCGTGCTTGGGGACTACCACTTTGGAGCTCTCACCATTGATGGACAGTTGCTTAGTTGGGGACAATATTCTCATGGGGCTCTGGGTCTCGGAATGCCGACCGAGCTTCCTGTCGGTGCTCCTGGCGGCTACAAGACAGAGGCGCACCTTACGCAGTCGCTGACCTCGCAGTGGGGCCCCCTCGAACCTCCGTATGTCGAGTCACCTTCCCCAGTGCACTTCAACCACGGGCCGAATCCCGGAGGACGACGGTTTTGCTTCGCTGCCACTGCCGCAGGATGGCACATGGGCGCTTTGGTGATTTGCCTGGAGGTAAGTCCCTCCTTGATTGTCGAGCTTGCGTTGAGATAACGCTGGCGTACCTTGTCTAGCCTGAAAAAGAGGTGTATGATGACGCAACCTCCACTGAGGAAGACCAGGATACTCAACCCCACTTGGGTAGACTTTTCCGGCGCGGCCTCAGTGCGGCGCCGTCTAGTAGCGAGGGCGAGACCGGTCAGCCAGCGTTCCCTCCAAACGCTGGTGCATTCGGACTTGGTAATATATTCAGGATTGGTTTCGCGGGGCGCGGAAGGGCCCGAAGGGGAGGTGGACCGGGGTTGTAGCATTGTCACCAACAGAATTCTGACCGTCTGTGCCATTATGATGCCATCATTCTCGAACAATCGTGTTTGTTCTTCTGTACGTTCAAAGTTGGTGTGCTGTTGTAAGTGCCACAAATACGACCAATGGTTGTATTCGTGACATGACCGGTGCCGTGACGTGATATCGTGACAACGTGCCAACGGCGCTCGTGGCGGTGATAACGCCACGAAACTCCACGAGCCTTGCCACGAGCGATTTCGAGTTGGCAGTCTCGACTCAGACTCGGATATAGTATTGCTCATTATTCACCCTCTGGAATTGCATCGTCTCTAGTAGTGACCGTCCACGATCCCTATGGCTGTGTCGCTGACTACTGTTTCAAATCTTTGTGTCTATTACTCGCTCTCCGTGCCTCTTGTCACAGCCCGAAGATTGTTATCTCGACCTCGTCCTTGCCCCTGTCTAAATCACTAGGGCAGTCTCGTTATCATAGCACAGCATGTAGGAATATTCCACATGCACGTGATCGTCACTAGAAGATATATACCGCCTCATGTTTTCTGGCTGGTCCCATCATACCCTTGACCTTACCTTCGAATAATGCATCCCTTCGACGAAATCAAGAACGCAATTGCCGAGTGCTTTTGCTTGGGCCATTCCGCCCAATACGATGTTTTAGAAGAGCAGCCTACCCTCGACTTCCCTTACGAAAAGAAGCAGTACCCACGAACCACTGAATCACGCGCAGAAGGTGTTCTAACGGCTCTCTTCAACGCCAAAGCCAACGACGAGCACCTCTTTCAGTGTCTACAAGAAGAAGTACACGAGACAGGGTGGTACGAAGGCCTCGCTAAGGCGGTTCTCAACGGCTTGACGAGCGCGCTCGAGAACGGGAAGCCTATGGGCCAGGCGATGAAAGACGTCTATGAGAAGGTGCTGCAAGTCATCGCAGACGTCTGGGAATTTGTAAAGGAGCACCCGATATTCTTCACTCTTGTTGCGTTGGGGATACTTGTGGTTTTGGCGCCGTGGGCGATTGAAGCGCTTGGCTTTGGGGAATTGGGCCCTATTGAAGGTATGCTGGTCGTTGTATATATGCAGGGAGATATCCTCATGCGCTATTTGCTTGTAGGGACCTTTGCTGCTTTGTGGCAGTCGAAATATGGAGGCTATGTGCCTGCAGGATCATTGTTCTCGTTTTTCCAGCGACTAGGAATGGTGTGGAAATTGTCCTGAGCCAAGTGGAAAGTCATTGTGGTATGGATGAGGGCGGAGCGATACGGCGACATTCTTGAAGTTCGTTATACCTTACACTTCCATGCTCCAGTAGTACTGTACAGCCTTGTAAACCTCGCCACATGCTATTGATACAAGACAATTCGCTCGACGTGCACGTGCGGTGTGGGAAAAGACAAACAGGTCTGACAACGTTTCATTAGGCGAACACTTGGGACTTGGTAGTGGGATGTTGGGACCTTAGTTGGGACGAGTTGGCAGGCGTCTTGACTTAGACTCGGTGTTGCTTATTATTCTCCCCTAAGATTTCCTATCGTCTGATCCTGACTGTCCACACTCCGGGCCCCTATTCAAGTGAATGGCCGGACCCCTGACCACTGCTGTTTTAAATATTCGTATGTATATCTCGTCTCTTGTCACAGATTGAATATCTAAACCCCTTGTTCAGTCTAGATCACCAGTACAATACCATCAGCACTGCCCATTGGCACCGCATGTCCTGCTGCATGTCTATATTCTACACGTGACCGCGAGTTGAGTATATATACAGCCTCATATCGACCGCCCTTTCGAACAACAATGCATCCCTTCGACGCAATCCTTGAGTGCCTTTGTTTGGGCCATTCCGCCCACTACGATGTTTTAGAAGAGCAACCTACCCCCAGTTTCCCCCACGAAAAGAAGCAGTACCTACACACCACTGAATCCCTCGCAGGAGACGTTCTATCGACTCTCTACGATGCTGATGCCAACGACGAGCACCTCTTCCAACGTCTAGAAGACGTCGTCCGCGAGACAGGATGGTACGAGGGCCTTGCCGCTGCAGTTCTCAATGGCTTGGAGAACGCGCTCAAGGCAGGGGCGTCTATGGGCCAGGCGATGAAAGATGCCTATGAGAAGGTGACACAGGTCGTCGCAGACATTTGGGGTTTCGTAAAGGAGCACCCGGTGTTCTTCACTATTGTTGCGTTGGGAATACTTGTGGTTTTGGCGCCGTGGGCGATCGGGGCGCTGGGCTTTGGGGAGTTGGGTCCTATTGAAGGTATGTCAGCCATTGTATATACACAGGGAGATATCCTCATGTGCTATTTACTTGCAGGAACCTTTGCTGCTTGGTGGCAGTCGACCTATGGAGGCTATGTGCCTGCAGGGTCATTGTTTTCGTTCTTCCAGCGACTGGGGATGGTATGGAAATTGGCTTGAGTAGAGTAGAAATTCAAACTCGTGGTGGTATGGACGCTACGACGACATTTCTATATTTCCATGCCCCAATAGTACATGTGTTGTAAACCTAGCCAAGTACGTAGTAGCCACATTTACGTCCGGTTGGCCCGACATGCACGTGGAGTGTGGGAAACAGTGTGGGAAAAGAGAAAATGCTGTCGACGTCAACGACTTGCCACATCACATCAACTCGGATCCAACCTGAACCGCGTTCAAACCCGGGCTTGTATATGGTCTACGACAAGTTAACTCGAGACGAGTACGTACAGTGTCCATATCCTCCACGTTTTTTCCGCTCACCGAAATACGTAGCTATCTCAGCGATCTGGTTTTCTCTCTCCTTGTGCTTTAAACCCATTACACCCCTACAGGCTCAAATGATCCGTCCGATATTCCGTATTCCTCAAATATATCGTGGGTTTTCAACCCATGCAAACTTTTCTTCGCCCATCCCCGCCACGCTCCATCTAAAAACCGGACAATCCTTCGCCGGCCGTTCGTTTGGTGCACCGCGTAGTATTTATGGCGAAACCGTCTTCTCCACCTCTATAACGTCGTGTAAGGAGTTTTCATTTGATTCAGAAAGAAATTTTAACTGTCATCAGATACCGAGTCCATGACGGACCCGTCCTATCGGGGCCAGATCCTGGTCTTCACCACACCGCTCATCGGCAACTACGGCGTTCCTCATAACATCACCAATTGCGACTCTCGTGAAGTGGGTGTCGTCCTCGAATCCTCTGGCGTCCAATGCGCCGCTGTCGTTGTGGCTGACGTGGCTGAAAAATTCTCTCACTACACCGCGATCGAGTCGCTCCATTCCTGGTGCACGCGTTACAACGTGCCGGGCCTCACGGGTGTCGATACGCGCGCAATTACCCGGCTGCTTCGCGACCAGGGCACTACACTCGGACGGCTCGCCGTCGGGAGCGACGCTGGCCTGCCGCCGCCCTCACAAGCAGACTATTGGGACCCTAGCATGGAGAATCTCGTCGATCAGATCTCGACCAAGGAGCCGTACGTGCTCAATCCGGCGGGCGACGTCAGGATCGCGCTGCTTGACTTTGGTGCCAAGGCTAACATTTTACGCGCGCTCGTGCGGCGTGGTGCGGCTGTCACTGTCCTGCCATGGGATTACGACTTCAATGCGATCCGCGATAGCTTCGATGGCTTGTTCCTGTCCAATGGGCCCGGTGACCCCCAGCAGTGTTGGGTTGCGGGACACAAGTTACGCCCCGTGCTTGAAGAGTGGCGCAAGCCTATCTTTGGTATTTGCATGGGTCATCAGATCATTGGTATGGCCGCGGGGCTCGATGCGTATCGCATGACCTTTGGGAATCGTGGACATAACCAGCCCGTCCTGGCACTTGCGTCATCAGGGTCTATCCAGGCGGGCCGGGTCTACGTAACCAGGTTCGTCCTTGCGCCTTTGATCCGTTGACGTACTGTTGCTAACGGCAATGTAGCCAAAATCATCAGTACGCCCTGCGGCTACAGGATCCCTTCCCTGAAGGGTGGGAACCGTTCTTCATCAATTGCAACGATTCGTCTGTGGAAGGTATCAAGTCGACGTCCGATTCAGGTCGCCGTGTATGGGGAGTGCAGTTTCATCCTGAGAGTGCTGGTGGGCCTCTCGACACCATCGAGGTACTTGATACTTCTCTCGCATTTTGCTTTCTTAACCTGATGGGTTGAATGTAGATGTTCACGGATTTCGTTACTGAATGCCGGGGAGAAGCAATCAAAGCGCGGCGCACTCAAGGCGGCGTAGACACTATACAACAAAAAGAGCACGTCCTCGACGGGTTTCCTGAACGGATTGCTGTGGCGGCTTGATTAACAAGGCAGTGGTTAAGCAGATCTTCTCGAGGCTTTTCCCTGGAAAAAAATGATATGTATGTAGCTAAAAGTGAATACTTCTACCGTCTGTGTATGACTTGGTACCCATTTCGTGTTTCTGTCTCGGACCTCCAAGTATCCCATTCAGTGCAGATTACTTTTTCTTGGGAAACCATTGCCGGTCAGCAAGTCATGGGCAAGTCTTGCGGAATTTTTCTCGCATCCACGCTGTGCACCTGAGAGCTTTGCAAGAACCGGGAATACCCGCACATGTTAAGTTTCACTACTTCAGAGACAAATCATAGCCAGGGGACCAATCATGGTACAGTCGCGGTGCAACTTCGTACCCACCACGATTGGCCAGTGATTGTTCGTATCCGAAACCGGCCCGCACGATACCGCCTCTTGAGGAAAACGCGAAGCCAGTCATCCATTTCTTGAGGCCCAAGATTCACGCGGTGGATCGGTGTTTACCCCTCTGATGTGGCATGGAAGGGAGTTCGGCGTGAGGTGAACACTGCCGTCACACAAAGCCTTCCACCGGTATGTTGGCGATGCCACGCTCGTTCTGCATCTTCGAACACCATACACAAAAGACATTATGTTCCCAGCCACTGAACTTTCCGAAGAAAGGGGCCTTCGCGCAACCTATGGTCGTCAAACTATCATGTCTTGGGTCAGATGCGACGGACGTCATATCCAATAGCACAGTAACAGCGATCAACGCGCTGCTTGGTTGCGCGAGTTGTGCGTTGTCAGCGGTTACTCTCCTTTCTAGGATGGAGAGACCAGGACGCAGAAATGGCAAGGCTGATTGATTGGCTCGAGGAGTGCAAGTGGACTTTGGCGCGACGGTAAACATGGATATGTGTAAAGTACCGAGCAGACCGGGTAGGCAAGGGTTGTTGACAATCGGAAGGACCTTGAAACAGGTTGGGGACAGGAACCGTCAAGCTCAACAGTTTTTTTGGAAAAAATCTGCACATCTTTATACGAAGCAGTTAAAAATATGTTCACATCATGACGATCATCTGTACCCTAGAAAAATACACACCGCCCCTGAAACCAGACATGGCAAGTGCGATCGAAAGCGAGTCGAGGGCAACCCCATATGGAACCAAGATATTCCAAACGGGCTATATAGTGTTTTCCATTACCCCTGGTGCAAAGGCCTGGTGGTCTAGTAGTATGATTCCTTCTTAGGGATGCAAGTTGGAGGAGGTCCCGGGTTCAATTCCCGGTCAGGCCCATGTTTAGGCCTGATGGTCTAGTCGCATGATTCCTTCTTCGGGCAGAATTTGGAGGAGGTCCCGGGTTCAATTCCCGGCCAGGCCCAGCTTTTTATCTCCAATCCTGCCCTTTGCACAGATAAAATTTTACATTCGTCGCACTTACAGTACGCTGGGTGCTAGTGAAATAATTTGAGTCCTTTATAACAACTTGTCCATCGGGATGGTAGCGAGTCTGCAAAATGTGGTAGATAACGAATAACAGATGGACAGAGATACAGTATACATCACAACAACCAACTGCTGGAAAACTGAGAAGCGTGGATTTTTGAGGACCAAGGTGCTGATACGAATCACCAGAACGCACACCTACACCCGGGAGTGAGCATAAAAAAGCGAGACTGGGACGTAGATCTCACCACCCAGAGAAACATTGGCATAGATTTTCCAAAGAGGTTGCCTGCAGGATGAGTTTGTCGACCTGCGCTTGCACCGAAAGTACAACGTTGGGGTTGAAATCGCGACCTAAAGATGCCGTCAGCTCCCAGTCTGTCTCCTTAAATGGAACAAGAAGCCTGCGGACCTGTGAGTTTGTGTTGCACTCGATTCAGCACCGCTAACGCCCGGTCGTTGCGCTCTTGGGCCTCTGCGATTAAGATTTGGGTATTAGCAGGGTGCAGAAAGTTTATGAGAAGAGGTAATTGGTATTACCATTGAGAATGGTGTTTTCGTCCGCTTTCAGCTTGCGAACGGGCTCCTGCACGTACGCGTTGACACGAGACAAGTCCGACGTCCGTGCCGACTCTCCTGCTGGTTCTTGTGTAAGAAAACCTACATGTGCGGTGTCGGTAAAAAGCTTACCGGGTCGCCTGCTGTCACCTTTGGTTGGCATCAACCGCCAATTGATCAGAGGATCATAGACGAAAGCCTCCAAGACGGCCATCAGGGATTCTTTGTTGTCACGAAGGACCCGCATCGTGATTTCGCAGGTGTTTCTATAACTGCCTTCTATTCCGCTGACCTGTGATAAAGGGGGGGGGGGGTTTACGTGCTGCCTACGGCCGAAAGGATCCCGTAGCTTACCTCCATCGCGTGCGTGAGCATACGCGTCAGTCGGAACGGTATTTTTTCAGGGAACTTCTCGCGATGCATTGCTACCTCAAAACAGTCACCGAAGTCGATATGCACGACCTTTCCCGTCTTGCGCTCCAGCATAAGATTGGACGGGTGGCGGTCACCAAGTCCGAGTATGTGACCAACCATGCTGTTGACTGCAAGAGACCGAGTGAACGTCGCACGACGCTCGAGCCAGTGTTCCGAGTTGATGCTCTTCAACCACAAGACCCGGTATAAGTCTTGGCCAGTTGTATTCTCGAGAGCATACTCGAAAACCTCGATCTTTTGTAGAAGCATGAGGTTTTCGTAGTCCGGCGCCATCTACGCACTGCGATTAGGCGGATGACCGTTACCACGAGGAAAAGTGGGCTTGCCTGTAGCATCAGTCGGTACTCGATGTTCAAAAGGACCTTGCGTGATTCGCGGTAGTCGCGAACCAAGACGTGCAACGTATCACTATCGTGTACCCATCCGAGAAGGCCTGCGTGTGGCCCAAGAGGTATCACGGGATACCGTTGAATGTGGAGACGACGCTTGAAGCTATCGGTATCTTCTGATAGGAGTGTGTTCACAAGACTGAACAGTTGCATCACCCGCTCGTCTTGACGAAGGTCTTCGTGTCCTAGAGAATGCCGTATGTCACGGGTGAGAATGGGAAGAAGCCATACTAGAGGTGCGTACCCTTCAGAACGTACTGATACTCCTTTCCGTCGCTGCCTTTGAGATAGAGTCGACGTGGCCTCTGCTTGGATATGATGATTGATAGTTTAGGGGCAAAGTTCATAATCGTGATGACGGGCTTTCCGCTCTGATAAGTCCCTGTGACCCGGATTAAGTACACAAGAGGGTCTGATCTTAGGGCACTTACCAGGTACCGCAAGCTCCAAATTACGTGCTTTCAATAGTTCTGGTGAAACATATTGCAAATCGAGTGTCGTCAATTGCGGCAGCTGCTTCTCAACTTTCTTGAAGACCTTGAAGAAAAACATGAGCGAGCCATCCGACAACGAACAACGATTTGTCTTACCGCGAAGTAAATGTCCCAGGCGTTATCAAGGTCTTTGATTTCGCCATATTTCTGATATCGGCGCGTCGCTTCTCTTGCCTCTTGAAGCTCGCGACCGAAAGCTTGGATGAAAGATGTTTCGCGCGCAGTTTGAGGTCCCTGGCGTTGTCATGGTGAGCAGCCAGTCAGTACGGGTATCTGGGTGGATGCTAACCCTCTCTAACTCTTCGTGGAGCGGCTCAAGCGCTGCAATCATACCCTCCGGGTTGTGCTCAGTGTAGTACTGACGAGAAGCCTCTTCTAGTTTCTCATGCCACTGCTCATGCCATAGGATGGCAACACGTATGAGTTCATGACTGACGACAAGAGCCTATTGAAAAGGAGGGTAAGATGCGCGCTCCTTATCAATTCCACAGACGTACCTGCTCCACAATGGCGGGACTGTGCTGCTTCATTCGGTCCATGATGGCGAGTGCAGCGTCCTTTCGTAGTGCACTCGGGGACTTGGACGCCACGGTGAGAGGATAAACCAGTGCCTGCGGGTGGTGTTTGCCGACATCCGTGAGTAGACTCGTGATGTTCCTCCTAATATTCGTATTCGGCGTTTGGATGCGCGCGATGATCTAGATAGAATAGGTGACCAGGGGTAGAGAATGATGGTTACGGACAACTTACCTGAGGAATTACTTCGAGCCAAGTATCTACCTCGACTGTACTGAACCCGCTGGCAATCGCGTGACTGACTTCGTCGTGAGCTCCGAACTTGAACCACAATGTCAAAAGCCTGAGAGTATCCTGGAGAGCATTATCGCTACGTAGGGCGATAGAGCGGAAGAAGCCTGAAACGCGTTGTTTGGTTCATTAGACGTAAACCGGCAAAAGCGCAAATACCTTGAACGGCGGGAATGATGTGCGGGACTAAAGTAGTACCCATTACATCCGCGGCTTTCACCTCTGTTTGGTTCAGAAGGTGGTTGACGACCTCGAAGTTAGCTAAAGCCCAAGTATGCCATGCCTTGTACCAGTTAGGGTCAAAATGTGTGGCAAGAAGGTACGAGTGTAGAATGTCTTTCACATTCCGCTACAAACCCCCATATTATGAAATTGGCGCAGGCGATAGGGTGAAGTGCACTCACCGTAGCCCAGTTGTCCGAAAGTTCCATTTGCCACTCGCCTTGTTTGAAGTAGCAGCGTGCCAGAAGCCGTGCAAGTTCATCAAGTTTCTGTTTAGATACACCAGATCGCTGTCCTCTCTGAGTTGTTTCTGACTCCAAGTCCCTCGATAAACTGGTTGCGAATGTGCGTAGGAAGTTGAGGCTCTCTTCCTTAGAACCAGATGCCCACATATACTTGAGCTGGGCGTAGACCACGTTCGGAGGGGCTTTCTGGTGCTGGAAATATAAAGCAAGCCGGTCATGTCACAGACTTCTTGGCAGTGAGGAAAGACCTACCCTTTCTTGAGACAGCAGAGAATTAATTGTCTTTTCGGCGAGTAACATACGCTCGGACTTCCGACACAGGTTGGCAAATTTAATCCACATAGCTGGGTCGTCGTCTGGACTGAGAACCAGCGTTCGGACCTGCAGAATCCGCTGCCAAACTTCGACGTCAGGCTGGCATCCTTGCAACCTGATGACTGTGAGCAGAGGACAGATCTCCAATGACAGTAAGCATACCTCTTAACCCAAGTCTTCCTGATAGTTTGCTGACGTTCGGGCTGATCAGCGAATTGCTTATACGCGATGATCTCCTCCAGCTCCGACAGCATCTGAGCTCGAACCATCACACTGAAGCAACGTCAGATACGAGAACTATGCATCACATCTACCACACTCACTTGTACGACCGCCCATAGCTCTCGCCAATAAGTCCTGTGAGCTCAGGGTCGAGTAGGTCGCGCGCCTTCGTGATGTGCGTTAGTGCCTTCGAAAACTGATTCTGATGCACGGAAAGAATAGCACGATAGAACGCGCGGTCCGTCGAATCGGCCTTCATGGTTGCGATGTAGTCGTCCATGGAATCCCAGTCATTCAACGACCAGGCCGCGGCAGCAGCCATCGGCGCGATCTCGCGGCGTTCCTCGTGTGTCGCACTCGCCCAGTACTCCTCGACCTGCACTGCAAGCTGGTCCCACTCCCCAAGTGCATGCAGGCACTTCATCCGACCAATAGAGATGTCAGGGTTGCCGGGGTCTTCCTGCTCCCGCCGCTCGTACGTGCGGAGCGCTTCCTGCCACCGTCCAAGTCTCTCGTACCACTGATCGTGTTTGGTGATATCATATTGTTCACGCGCGACAAGGAGAGTACCCCACGCTGCGTCTGATTGCTGCAACTTGGTGTTGATTCCGATCAGGGCTTCGATAATCGACGGCGATGTCTCGGTGAAGAACTCAAGCTCCTTGTAATGTAGAGCCTTGGCATAGGCGTGGTACTTGAGCGCATACTCTCCAAGAATGCTGTTTTCAATCGGGAGCCGCTGATCTTCGTGTTCCATAAACTCGCACAAGTTCAATAACCTGTGTATAAGCTCTGATGGCGCGGTCGGCGACGTGATGGCACGATCGACGGCGCGAACGAGATCTTCCTGTGAAACCGGTTTGAGATTCCGTACTTCCCGAACTACAGGCATTAACGTACCTGATATTGTTCGTACAGCTCCCGCCAGCACGAAATAAATGCCGCGTTGAACAACTCTTTCGCCAGGGGCGAATGAACGTCCACCAAGCTCATGCAAGCACGTAGAGCATGTGACGGTGATTCTTTCATAAACTCGACGGAAAGCCGATGCATCCATTCCAGCCAATCTTCCCTGGTAGAGACCAGTGACGTGTCCCACGCTTGCTTCAGGTGTTGTTGGTTAACCGCCATCTTGGCCGCCTCCGCGGGAGCAGAGAACTCCGGCGTCTTGTTACTCTCGTTCATGCTGCAATGGCTTTATGAGTAGAGATGCCTAGCCTCAAACAACGGTCGCTTACATATACTCTAGCGTCCCTAGCTCTTGCGGCAAGCGCTCACCATTAAGCAGCTTAGAGACAAGATTCTCATACTTGGGATGTGGTATTCTGTGGCGAAGTAGTGCCTTGATACACCGTCAGCATATGTGCGACCGATCCAAAGGAGAAAGCGTGCCTTGTTGATAGTAGGAACGAATATAGCAAAGTCTGATCCTAGTTGGACAAGCAGAGAACACAAGGTGTCCAGCACGGCCATCCTCAGTTCGTTATTCGAAGACGTCAGCACGCGCACAAGAGGGTGGATAATTCGTGACGCATGGTCCGAGAAGTTAACGCGACTTGAAAGCCCGTCAATCGTAACGATCGCACGTTTGCGCAGCGGCGTCGACGCATCGAGTCGCTCATACGTTTTCACAATGATTGGAATGACAAGGTGTAAGTACTCCTCGATGTTTGAACCAAACGTCAAAAACGCGTCAAACACCTTGATTTGCGTTGCGGACCGTTTGTCGTTCAATTCTCCGTCAAACACTTTCAAGATCAGCGGCAAGATCGTCGGAAGGAATGGTCTGAATTCCGCATCCAAGGCCTTCCCAAGCGATTCAATAAGTGAGACAAGAGGGAGTTGCAGCGATTGGTTTTCCCAAAGGTCCGTCACGAGCCCGAAGATGTCGGGCATGTACTTGCGGACGTGCTGCTTGATGATGCCGATAAGGATAGCGAGCTGCTGTAAGTGAAACTCTTGTAAGCGCGCGGCGGAACTACGAGTCACGGCGGCGAACGCCGGAATGATCTAGACGGGTTGTGAGTTGCTTTGCCTCTTCGCGTAACGAAATGTGCGCACCTGTGGCAAGAATGTCACGCATTTGAGGCCTTGAGTCTTGAATATCGACATTATGGCTTCAATCACGGTGTGATGCTGGCTGCTCAAGGACTGGTCCTTTAAAATGCCGAGTAGTGCGTTGATGACAACTGTCTGGTAGTAGTCGTCAGATGCCGAAGATGTTGTATGAGTGAGATTAATCGCGGCTGCGGTAGGCGTCTGCGACTCGTTCGATTCCTCGTCGGGCCTCGTCTGCGATGGCGGTCATCTGTCTAATTCTCCGTCATAGGCGGCGTGACATACCTTTCTTCTATAAGGATCTAGCGCGCCAATGATTCCAAGGACCTTGATCACCTCCCGTCGCACCGACGGATTCGGCTCGCTCTTCAGAATTCGACCAAAGATCTGCAGCAGCTGGGGATACTCTACTAGCGGCTGTATAACAAATCCTGTGCTCGAACAAACCTGCCCCAGCGCGTGCAGTGCAGCGTCGCGCTTCACAATGCTCGAGTCCGCGAGCTTCGAGAGGATGATGTCCATTAACTCGGGAACGTGTGGAGTCACGTCCTCGCCACCAACACACGTCAGCTCGCCAAGACACATCAACACGTTGGCGGCAACAGTCGAATTGGGATCACCGGCTTTCTGTAGGAGCACGCGCAGCATCGGCAGCGCATACGGCTTGATTAGGCGCTGCGTCGCGCTTACGAGGAGCGTCAATAACCTGGTACAATCTTCGCGACTGCGCCTATTGACTTTTCGGTCATAGGATAAGACAGATTCAAGAATCGAGGCTCACGTGACAGTCGAGTATTCGAGCTCGGTGAGCAGCTGGATAAGCGACTTGCGGAGGGAAGGCATGACATAAGCCGGGTTGTGTAAGGCAAGACGTCCAATGAGGCCGACCGCAGTCTCACGGTTCTCAAAGATCTCATCGTTGAGTGCTATAAAGAGGGAGCGGACATTCTCTGCTTGGGCCAGGTGCTTATCAAATTGTTCGTGTAGGTTTGTTAGGACAGCTTGTCGGATTGCAGCGTCTGAATATGAGAGATTAGCCAACCCCGTGAAACCACTTAGAACTGAATGCGACAAACCTGGATCGGCAATGCCCACTGTAAGGAGCTTATCGATGACGTCGCTGATGACCTCGATGGAGTTATTGCTTCCCTGGAAGCAGATAGGGTCGCGCCTGAAGACGCTGCAGCATGTCAGTGCTGCGGCCTTTCGCACTTCAGGGTAGTCCTCTTCGAGGAACGGGAGTGCACAGTTGCGAACGAACTCGTTTAGTACGTGGCCTGTGAAATTGGCAAACACCTCAGTAACGCACTGAAAAGTGAAAGTGCCTAATGTCATACCACTAAAGTCGAATTCGCCGAGGATTGTGAGTGCCAAAGTGATGAGCTCGGGGCTTTTCGTCGTGCCAGCGCTCTGGTAGTCTAGTGAAACCAATTGTTCGGGTTCAGAAAGATGCGCCCTACCTGAGATGTGTTGAGGTCGCGGGAAATAGTAGAAACATTGCCCCTGATGAGAGCTGGTGGTGCACCAAGGGGCTTATACGATTTGTCGCTGAGGATCATCGACAGCATGTCCAAGAGCCGATCTGGAGCTCGAATTTAGGTCTCCAAATATGAGAAAGCGAGTATAAACCTACCTTGTATGGTCTTCAAGAGAGGCGGAATGTTCTTAGCGATTTCAATCAGAGCGTGATGAAGAGGTGCGCTCAGTCCGCATGCGAACATCAAGTCCAGCTGGTCGTGCAGAAGCTTTGTCAAGTTAGGACCAACAGCAGCGGCCAGCATGCCGACGCATTGAAACATAGGTTCCTCAGGAGGCGCCTTCTTCCTAACATAAAATGAGAAAAGAGCTAACAAGGCTATGGATCCATGCACCCTACCCTCTGTTCTGCAAGCCAAGCTTAACTTGCTGCATGATTGAGTCCAGGAATGGCTTCATATCACTACCGACGGCCTTTGCCACGTGTCCAATAGCGACGAATGCTTCAACAGAATCAGTGACAGTGGAAGTAGAGGAGTAGTAGGTCGAGCGCACCGAACTCTCGATCGCTCGATTTACCGAGAAGGGTCAAAAGATGGCCCATCGCTTTGTGAAGGAAGTGTTCGCTGAATGTCTGAGTGTCGTACACGGCGAGTGTAGGGATAAGTGTGATGACCATCTTCCGTACGAAAGGGTCGCGTGATGTCCTGAAGCGCAAGATACTCTCTGCTGTGTCCATGAAATTCTCGCGCATGAACTACATCGACCGGGTTATTGAAAAAATATCAGAGGGCGGATGAACTCACCATCCCGCCATGAAGTAGAAGCTCGCGATATGTAAGCAATGCACCGTGAATGATCTCGGGCTGACTCATTTTGAGTCCAGCCTGCGCGTCAGCTAGGATCTTCGCGAGATGAGTGGTCCTTCCTTGTCGCTCCCTCTGAGCAATGATCTCGAGACAAGCCGCGAGGAGTTCAGCTGCACCCTCTCTGACAATCACGCGTGGGTCTCGAATAGGCATAAGGATTTTGTCGAAGACGAGGTCAATATGTGAATGAAAGTAGACGGGGCTGTTTCGAGCGAGCTCTTTCAGGATGAGCACACCGGCGTACCGGCCGGGCTCTTGTTTGTCGCCTTGCAACAAGCCGATGGCAGCAGGCACTTCAAAGTCCATGAAATGCTCTCCAAAAGCTGCGCCGCCAATCTCTGCGATCTGTCCGAGTGTCTTGGAGGCAGCAAGCATGATGTTGAGGTCTCCATTAGGTAAAAGAGACTTGACATAATTGTAGAAGCGGAAAAGATTGTGTTTGAACTCGATTGTCTCTTCGCCGTCCACATCGAGAAGGTGGTCTAGGACGATCAGAGTTCGCAAGTCGCGTCATAAGAGAAGATGCACACCGATGGCGAGAATGCCCCCCAATTTATCGTGACTGTGAGGGCTATGTACGAGATCGAATAGCCTTTGGTTTATGGAGTCCTCCCATAGCTTTGTAGCGGCATCTGAGGACATTTCGACCACCTTTGTGGCAACCTGAGGACGGTCTCCGTTGAGCGCAGACAGTTTGTCCGGAGTAGAATGACGTACATATCGTCGTAATTCAAGAGCAGATTGGAGACGTGTCTCTGGACTCTTATTCCTAAGACCGAGGAAGATAGTATTGAGTGTGTCAGTCTGCTGGGAGACAGACGGAGTTGCCATTGTCGACAACAGCGAAGAGGTGACAATGTGCTGTAATTGGTAATGACAAATTCAGTTCTTCTTATGGCACGTGCCAATCTATCTGACTATGATAGGCGTCGACTTTGTCGACTATGTAACCCTGTTCCAACGTTCATGCATGTTGAGCTGTCTGTGTCGGGATCGAATTTCCAAAAAGTCTTGCCTATACGTGGCTGATCCGTTCGCAGTGACGTTTGTTCGTTTTGTTTTGTGTGTATGCCTCCTATTTTTTGTCATCTCTCGTTTCCTGTTCTCGTTCACCATCGTGGCATCCGATCTTGGGGCTTGCCGATCCACCTGTTACTCTCTGATATGTACAGTGCCAGTCCTACTTTTTTGTGTGCCGTTTGATGGCAGTCGGACCGCTTCGACAAGGTGTTAGCTGAAACTAGGACGAGAGGTGTCGTCGCTGCGGCTGCGGGGCGGCGGGTCCTACCCACTCAACTGGATTGTGGGCCTTGAGGCAATTACTCAAATCAAGACACGGGCTTTGGGTCTTTGAAGACGTCAAAGTTCCAGTTACAGATCGGCAAGCCGTTTGGTACTTGTTTCGAGGACGACTACGATATTATTGTCGATGGTCTTTCCAAGCTTCAACAGCGCACCGCTGTTACCTCGCGACGGAATCTTCCTGTTCAAATGGAACAGAAATGAATGTGCGCTTCGCACGAGGTGTTTTTCGAGAAAAGAGTGCGTTGTTTTATGGCCTATAACTTGAACGGTACTTACCTTTTTTTTTTTAGCAAAGAAAGAAGACGTCGTCGGTTAGAGGAGCTTCCTCTGACGTGCATGTTCCATGTGCAGATACAGAGAACGGTGAAGACGACGATCTGGAGACAGAGATTTGGCCTGTCCCTCCAGAGCTCCGTGCAGAGCTAGACGAACTGAAACCCACCGTGTTGTTCCCCTTCACGTTTTCAAGTCTTCGGAGTTTGTCGAGCCCGATGCGGTTAACGGCACACTGCTTAACTCATTGGTCGAGATTCACTTTATGTTACACTATTACTATTTCAGTAAGACTCTTTCAATGCGTCCATCGAACAAGTCGTCATACTGCTGTCCGGGGTGGCTTTACCAAATCCACCTTACAAGCGTCCACACTATCAAACTGGGCCAGTCTCTTTGGCACTCCGGAGTTCTCTTCGATGAGAAGTGCCTTCTGAGCGAATCGTTTGGCACGGCCAGAGAACGGTCTGTCAATGGCGGTAAGTATGACATCTTCTGTTAGGAGATCGTTAAATGGTTCCGCGTTATGAGCTGTTATATCTGCAGTGCTGAGAACCGCGTCCAGTTCTGTGTCAAGAAACATGCTGTCATTGTCGACAGTGGTATGGATTGTGTCTTCCCCGCTCCTTGTGCGTGCTCTCACGCTGTCAGAACACTGATGGAAAAATTCGATGTTAGCAACAGTAGAGTGTACACCTTCGGATGCGTCGGACATAAATTCGTTGAATGCATTTCTGAACGTTTCGTGGTCTTTTTTAAGAGTAGTAAGAGACCCCCACAGTTTTAGCAACGCAAGCATGGAGGCTTCAGTTAGGCCGTTCTCTGTCGCTTTGTCTCTTTTCGAAAACCATTGACCGGGGAAGTATGGCATTGTCTCATGACCGGCGAATCTGACGATTCGACAGCGACCCTCCCTGTTAGTTCCGGCATGGTAAGGTACTCGCATATTGGGCGTAGGGCCACACTTTTTCGTTTTCGGTTTCAAATGGGCACTGTCGTACGTCCCAAGGAAGAAGTCAAGGTACGACCATTATTCCAACGCATCTCCACAGTCAACGTATTCTCGAATTTGATCTTTCAGACGGAGTTTACCATCAACAATCTCCACATTCACTACGTCTTCCTGTCCCTAAAAATCAAAAAAGTTTAATTTACAGATCGCAGACAAAAGTAAGTTAGTTCTGCGAACCTGTCCAATGGGCTCTTCTTGTGATGCAGAAGGTGTGGCAGGATTGACGTCGACTGAATGAGGAGGACTAAGGTGAGATAGGTATTCAAACAGTCGTTGCAAGGTTTTGATATATTCACCGGCTTTTGTTTTATATGGGATATGTCTTCGTCAACAATTTAACCACTGAATGCCAGTGGGTCATTTCGAGATGATGGGAAGCGAAACGGCCTCCCCATCCTATGAGATAACAAACTACTTCAGTTGCGCTCAGTTCCTGTTGTCGGCTTAAAGAGTTGGCGCATTGTTGAACTAGTTTTTTGTGGATGGCTGTCAAAGTTGCCATTCTCCGTTCATTTGATTGGTGACATGCCAACGTCTTCGCCAACAAGGCGGAAATATTGGAGGAGTCTCATGGTTTCTTGGCGACGTAATGGGTAATGTACCATATAATATCTTTGGTTTCAATTCCATTTGTGATGTGTTTGATATTGTGATTCGCGGGAACGGCTTGAAGAATGGCAGGGCACCAGTTGTTCAAAAAACTGTACGTCCTCTTCAGACCCCATTTTCTGTGTTCATCAACCCAGTCGTCGGCCACAAGAGGGAAAGGAGCCCGTCGTTTACACACCACGCAAGAGTTGACGATTTTGATGCACTGGCATGCCCGAGTACACTGATGCACTTGTACCATTCTTGCAATTGGCTTTTCAGTGTTAGCACAAGATGCTTCATATTCGGGTGTTCAAGGATCGACCAGATGGGAGAAAGCAACAGCACGTTCATGGGGAACGGCTAAGAGGCAACTCCTGGGACATCTGGAATGTGTGCATGTATGTTGACGGATATGAAGTGTTTGATTGTGTCTCTAAATTCGTTGTTTAATAATTGTTCCTTCATCACATCAGCCTTGAGAGAACCAGACAGCCAGAGTATTATGTGCAGGTGAAGAGCTCCTCTTCCCTGCGCTTTGACTGTGCTGACAAAGGCGGCGATTTGACCTAACACGCCTGTTTCCCTCTGTACCGGGAGTGTGTGAGAAACCTCTGATGCCAAGTAATAAGTTGAGGACAGCATTTACTGTTAGACGGAAGAAAAGGCAGGTGGCATATGGGTCTAACGCAATAGTAGCATCGGAGGGACGACGTTCTGTTGTGCAAAATGTATCAAGGTCTGTCTTCACCACACAAGACTTGCGCTGTCGGGTCTTGTGTGTTGGCTAGATTAATTGTGAGCCAGATCGGTGGATAATTCTTTTAACACAGGTTCCCCATATGAGAGACTGGATCTTTATGTGGGATTCGTCCAAGGCTGACTAATTCTGTTCACAATATCACAGCGCATTTCAGCACAGTTTGTATATGTTTACTACTCAGTTGTTCTTGTTTATATGCGTGACTGCACGAAAAGCCTACATCATATGACCTTGTCGAGCAAGGGAACTACCAAAGCTCACATGCACCCAGTGGGAAGTCCGTAGTTTGGGGTTGATTAATATAGATTTTCCTAGATGGTATCTACTCAAATCGAACGTTTGATAAAAACTGAAGTATACTAGATCAAATTTGATCACCTACGTTTTTTTTCTATTGCCTGTGATTAGCACTATGAGAATCAACAAGAATCGACAAGAATCGAAACTTTCGCGCTCATTGGGTGGTATAATTCACTCAGATTTAATCGAATAGAAATCCACGGTAATCAACAAATTTGATTGGATTTCGATTTACAGCAATAATAATACATTTTCTTAGTCGACTGCACCTCACCAAAATAATTATTATCGATACAGCAAAGAGCCCAGATCCACCGAAAACGGCCGCAAAAGCCAAAAAGACTGGCAACGTCGTGGTCAAGAACAGGCCAATGTAGCAGCGCCCTTGTTCGCTGCCGCGTTTGCCTTCCTCTGGTCCGAGGAGATCATCAGTTGGGGTATTGCATAGTCCATATAGACTCACCATAGCACCGCACCCAATATACATCTCTTTCTTGAAGGGCTTCTCGTATATTAGTGGGTGGCATTGCATCAGAGAGTGGCTCACGTACCTCCTTTTCGGCGTCCGATAGTCCCTTGTAGTATGCATCGAAGTGAGCGGTGGTGCCTTGACCTCCTGGCTGGAGCTGGTTCCAGTGCCGCATGCAGATATTTCTGAAGATACAATCAGTTGTCATCGGTATGATAAAATAATATTGTCGACACATACCTGATCGTATTTGCCTGCGTCGGTATAGCAGGCGTGTCCGAGGACTTTTGTTTCTTTGTTGGAACCCCAGGTGGTATGCTGTCGTTGCTCTTCCGTTTCTTGTTGGAATCAGCCTTGGCACCCTCGGGTCTGAGATTGCTCGGGCCCGTGTTGGTAATGGGTGTCGTGCCATTGGTGTCGCTACACTGGTGTCAGTGTTCATCGAGGCGGTGTATGGGTGTGTGTATGTACGCAGGAACATCCTGGAGGGGGAGAGCCGATATTGTTCCCTCTGGTTCACTTGGGGTCATTGCAGTGGCGTCAAGCATCGGCAGAGGATTTGCGTCGTTTCCACATATCCCATCTGTGTTGGGCTGGCTCAGTTCATCGACGTAACCAGCGTCATTCGTAACAATGGGGGTGGGTGAAGGGGCAGGAGCGGGTGAAGGGGTGAGGGCAGGCGAATGGGTGAGAGCAGGTGTTGTCAGGTTCGGGCCTGTACCGTTACCGCTAGCACTTGGTGACTATTGAATCGTGTTAGCCGGGCATTGCTACGCCTTGGACGAGTGGGATTGTACTCACCTGGCCCAGTGCTGTGTCTGATGAGGAGTTAATGGAAGGGCTGTTGATCGGGGATGGGGCGTTGTTGGTCGGCCGTGTGTTGCCATTGGTCAGGGGTGCTTGCAAATCTGCACAATGTGGGGTCAGTAATCGTAGGCATAGTGAAGGGCGAGTACCATTGGGGGTGTTTGGAATCGATGGGCTTGTTGTGGGTGCACTGCGTGGTGTATGAGTCTCATGGAGAGAGCTAGTGAAGGTGACGTTACAATGGGTCCGCTATCACCGATGCGGGGGTAGTAGATGGACTCGCAGATGGACTCGGCATCTGTATACTAGTCGTTACAATAGGGGGAATACACCAGAATAGTCCTGACGTACTGGTTGCATGACTGGGGAGAGGGGTTCGCTGTCGCCAACCTTGTCACTGTTTTCATCGCCGATCAGATCCATCTGGATGAGCTCGGGGTTGTCGAGTGCACCTGCGGTCTTTGGTTTCGCTTCTCGAACACCGTGATTTAGGGCCCAGGTCGAATACGATCTGGTTGACCATTGTCGTAGTTTCCACATACCGTCATCGCATAGTAGCAGGAACTGGAATTCAGGGTAAGCGAGTATGGAACGCCAGTAGAAGTCCCATGCAATATTAGTAAATTGTCCGAAGGTCGGTGGGGCGAGATCGACGTTGTTGAGCTCCATCCATATCATCCTGGCCCTCTGACTCAAAAGCGCAATATCGTCGCTGCTGACGAGGGTCCCGTCGTGGTATTCGAGGTAGAAGTGTCCTCCATTGTCGGTCGATTCGGTCGAATCGGATTTGGCGGGGGCTGTGGGGCGTCCATGCTTCCTTTTCATAACCACCATGCTGGCGTCGCCGTCTGTTTCGCCTTTAGTTCCTTGCTTTCGGCAGCGCTTAGCTTCGTCCTTAAAAGTACGTTCTTTCCAGTACTGGACTTCTGGGTGATCTTCTTGTGCCTCGAGCTTCGGGTTCGGTGGAGGATTTGTGAGTGAAAACACACGACGATTGCCCTTACTCTGGACCAACACAGTCTGCTGTGAGTCCGAATCCTTCGTGATTGAACCGTCGATTATTTCCCTAAGCCAAGTACTGTACATCAGAACACATATGCCCAACGCAGATCCAATTAACACGTACCGGTATGTCTGATTACGCTCTTTGAGCAGCTCAATTTCTTTCTTCAATTCAGAGTTTGACTCTTGTAACGCAATGATCTCTTCTTTCTGCTTCATTGAATTGTATTGCAGTCTCACGTAGAAACCATTCTGTTTGAGCATTTGCTTGGACGCTGCTGCTATCATATTTGGTCTGTCCGTGCCCCGGTGAGATCCGGCAGTCTATATACACGCGTCAATTTGTAGTTAATATGTCCTAAATAGGCTTACATGGTCTCCGTGTGTGCCTGGGGAGTTTACGACAACTCCTCCGGTGCCATCGGATTGGCGTTGAGTGTACTGGGATGGGAACTGGAACGAGGAGTCCATGTGCACTGCGGGGCTTCAGGAAAAAAAAAAAAGGGAAAGGGAGAGAAAGAGGAATGGATTCCATGCCAAAAAAAAAAGATCATTTATTGGGGAATTGGGGTGACTTGGAATTTATAAAATTATTGACTTACGCATTTTCGTCTGCGCTCTACTGTACAAGCCAGTAGCATGTCCTCCCCAGAGCCCTCACCGGAAGACATTCCCCTCGCTAACAACCTTAGAGCTAGGGTGCTATATGAAGCTACCCTGCAGGATTTACTGCAAGCAAGGAATTATGTTGTCACTCAGCTGCTTCGGGAACGCAACAGTCTCCTCGATGAACGGTATGTCGACTATCTGATATCCTTGTCTGTCAAATCACTCAGTCACTTTTGTGAAGACACAAACTCACCGGGGAGGAGATCGATTACTCTCCTATGGACTTTCTCCATCCCCCTCCTCCCTTGCTCCCGTATATTACTACGAGCACAGGAGTTGTCCTCCAACGTCGCATCCGCAATCCCGTAACTGCGTGGTTCCCCGAGGATGTAAGAGGATGTTTTGACCCATACCACATATAACTCACGCATTCTTAGTGGCGCCGCTTTGAGGTGGGTACGCAGACGGCCGAACACGAAGCAGCCAATGTCACTTTGGTCGACATTGGGCCAGATATAGAAACTCAGGGTAGCAACGGAGAAACCAGCAACAAGCGCCGCCGTATAGCATCATGTACGGAGCAGACCTTAGTTAATCACAGATCAGGCTGCAAAGTTTAAAGACAGGGTTTAGAGGGAGGAGAAAGACAACGTGTGTGTAGTACAAGCCAGTACAGTACAGCCGGAAATGTGAGCACCCATTATTGAGAACGAGAAGGTGTGCTGTCGCAACCGAAGCGAGTACCTGCAGTGAGATGTGAGTAGGTGGTCTGTACGACAAGTGGGCTGTCCCGAAAGGTGTCTTGGCGTTGGCAGATACAAGAGCGGTGGTTCTTATCACTAAATGAACTCTGAACTTGACCAAACTTGATGGGGACCTTACTGAGCACATAGAGGAACCAAGATGAAAGACATCTCATTCAAGAGTTGACAATATGGCGTTGTGTACATTCAGGTATACGACATGTCGGGACTAAGTGACAAGTTCGTAGAGTTTGGAGTTGTGAGAGGATTATCGAACAGTGACAGTGAGAGGGGGGCGTGGGTATGGGTAAGAGGGGGTGAACAGACACGTGCAGTATAGACAAGGGGCGATGGCGTGGACAGTATACAGCCCAGGAGTACATGTGTGAGCAACAAGAAGACATTAATAAACACAAGCGTCAGAAATATATGCTTGATACGCACTTGAATCTACCCTGATCCTCTCCCTCGAGTGGCATATGGCGTGTATTCCCGGCGCATGAGCTGTGCAGCCGGCGGGCCATTGCCGCATTGGAGCCCAACTTTCTGCATGAGCACTCGGCCGAGTAGATTGAGGGCATTGCGTTGTGAGGTGGTGTGGCAATGACTCTTGAAGATGTTCGTCATGCGCTTGCGCACCTCAC
The DNA here is from genome assembly GCA_025766275.1 of Lactarius indigo. Taxonomy (NCBI): domain Eukaryota; kingdom Fungi; phylum Basidiomycota; class Agaricomycetes; order Russulales; family Russulaceae; genus Lactarius; species Lactarius indigo. Next base: position 147,599 of record JAFKAC010000008.1, read on the forward strand.
CCTCGGGCCCCAAAGTGAAAAACCTATCGTACAACCACGGCACTTGGCCGTACACAAACGCAAGCCAGGTCGACTGCAGTGCGTTGCGTACTGCACTGTATTGGTTTTGGTGTTGAGGGCATGGGCTCGCTGTTAGAGCTCGTTGAATGGCATATCATCTTCTTCGTCACCGTCGATGTTGAAGCGGTCCACAAAGGATGTGTCTGGGTCCGGAGAGGTGAGGAGCAATTGTGTAGTAAAGGCCAGGTGCACCGTCTCAAAGGTTTATAGTAGATCCATCACATGGAGCGGGGATACAGCAACCCAGCACTTCCTAGCCAAGCATATAGCGCTGTACGCCCCCAGAGTCCTTCTGGGACCAGGTGCTCCGGAACTTCTCGGCAATGAGATGCGTGGGCGAACGTCCGATGGCAATAACACGAGTGACAAAGTGGGGCGATGAAGGACAGGGTAGTGGTACTGTTAGTATGTGGAGTCGGTGAGAAGTGGAAGGGAGTGGGTACTCGAACAGGTGGCAGTAGGTGGCGCAAAGTGGCCGCATTCGGTAGGCGCTACTAAACACAGCTGAATCAGACGAAACTGTGTAATATTTTCGCATGCACAGCACTGTACAGTCGATGAAATAAAACAAGATATTGTATTATTATGTTACAATGCATCATTATCGTCCTCGAATACACCGTCCGAAGAAAGCGTTGAAAGCTCGATATATGGATGGCGCATCAACGAAAATTTGCCCGTGACGGATATCCAGCCATCTAGACTAACTACCATCTCAGGAAACATGGAGACCACCGACCGTATCGCAGTAATTGGGACGACAGCAAGACCCTCGGAGCCAGTTAAAGGGCTACACAAGTAGATTGCCTCGCTGGAATCAGTCATGACCTCGGCATCTGGCATAGAGAACAGTGCCAGCATCGCCAAGGGATGTCGTGTGTCACCAAATCGTAGATAGAAGTAGAACAGGACATTTGCTACTCGTATATGGTTGTTATACACTACCTGCGAGACTTGTTTGAGTACATGCGAACCCCAGAGACGCGCATGTGTCTTACCTCGACACAAGAGGTCTGGTGTAGCTGGCTTGCGGACTTAGACTCAAACCAGACAGACCACGTGTGCTGTCCGTTCAGCAGACAAAGTTTTGCCCACCGACAGACGGCATTAGGCCAAGAATCTTGATTGGGCCAATCTCGTTGTCGCCAGTATACTTTGAGTGCCTCAAGTTCTTCCTCCAGGAGTGGTGCGGGGTATTCTTCACAGCGCGGGAGGAATGCATACCCCGCCACCTCATCAAATACATAGGCATTGTTAGGGAGGGAGGAACTATCCCTAGAGTGGACCTCTATCTTGATTGCGGGATAGCAGGCCTGTAGAGAATTCACCTGAGCGCGAAGTATTGCTCGTTGTGTGAGATTAGCAAATAAGTTGTGATCTTGCTGGATTTCTCGGCCCAGATTCCCAATCGCAGTTTCGAGGGTCCATTGGGCATAACACGCTAGAGGGCCAACTCTCAGGGTTTCCGGCGCAATGTGTGTGAGCAGATGAATACTGTGTTGAACGAAGTGGATCCGAGACTCCATGCGTTGATAATATAGACCCTCGAATTCTTGCGCAAAGTCCTCCAGTAATGCATGGCCCTTGAGAATCTCCTGGAAACCGATACAGTGGCGTTGCAGAAGGCGAATACCAGCCACAAGCTTGCAGAAATTAAGCCAGTACTTTCTGGGTAATATATGACGGAACAGAGTGGGACCCAGCCCGTATATGTATTGCTGGAATTCCCAAGCCTTGTAGCCGGAGTTAATCTTCTTAGCGGGGTCTCTTGGTGCCCGTCCAAAGCTTGAGGGTATAAAAGGCACTGCCCTAGAGACTGTCTCGCCATGTGTTACGTTTCCGCACTGGACCCTTACTGTACCGGTTGTGACTACGGCGGTAAGGTAGATTAGTCACGGACTCGCGGCCTTAGGGCATTACGATGTAGCACGATAGGAGATTGGGGTTGATTGCTGACTGGACTCTGACTCGATCCTAGTACTAGTAGTAGTAGTATTAGGATTGCGGTACTTACGCGATACGTTGGATGCTACGATACAATGACTCATAGCAGTGCTTGAAAGCCTGCTCTTCTTGTATTTAAGATAGCCGCGGAAGACCAAGATACGCCATCTTGGTCTTCTTCAATCGTCACTTCTTGTTTCATCCTCTATTCGCCTCTATCAGAGTTAGAGTGCCGTCGAATCATAGTGTCTTCGAACATCTATCAAAGCTGCCTTCGTGCCATACGCTTTTTAGCGTGATCAGCTAAGTCAAAGAGTCGCCTTTATCCAAGCTCAAGTCGAGCTAACGCTGTGACGGCGTTACACCATGCCTGTTCCACAAGGCCTGGTTTTGGTAAAAAATGGCCCAGTCCCAAGAGGACCTATCATCCGGCGCATAACAGTTGAGCTTCCTGGTGAATAACTTGATAAAAAGATCGGGGTCATTTAGAACGGAAAGGTGCATGATATCCATCGTAAAAATACCAGGAACTAAGAGTGGTTGACTCAGGAGCCCACTGAACAATGTTTGCTTGCACAGTCCAACTTCGAGACGACGACGACGACTGTAATCTGTCAAAGTACGCGCAGCCAGAAGGTACTCCAGGTTTTCTTTGTATTTCTGGGGCAAGTCGCTACGAAACCCATGAAGGTCAGCAACGGTCATGTCAGGATGGCAGCATCCCGTGACACTATAGTCCAGGTGGTAAGGTTTAGGGCGACGCCGGAGTAAGGGGGCAGTCACGTGCGAGTGACCGCGAGAGTAGTGAGTGAAGAAGTGGGTATGAGCGCGAGTCAAGTTTTTCGCGTTGGAGGCAGACAGGGAATAAACGAGTCAAGACGAGGCTTTGTTACATTTGTGGGCTCTTTTTGAGCCATTTTTATAAGTACAAGTACAATAATATCAAACGCTTTTTCAAAAAACGAGTCGGCATATGAGTAAGAACGCTCGGGGAGTCGTATAGTAGTTCGGGCAGACGCACGGGCCATTGGGCATGATACCGAATCACTAGTTTAAGTTGCGCTTGCTTCCCATTCGAGGCTGCAAACCGTCCTTCAGACGGGAGGGGAATACGCGCGGGAAACTTCGAGAATATGAAGTCATAATAAAATACATACACATCATAGCTGCTTGAAGCAGCTTTCCAAATCTGCAAAACGTATCGTAGTGAAGCTCATAGAACACGCGAGAATATGCTGAGACCGGAAACGTACAAGCCCCTATGGGGCGGGTCCAAAAATTCGGGCATGGTTGAACGGAAAGTGCCCAAGGCCGAGCGTGGTACGTGCGAACGCTACCGCCGCTCGGACCTCCGGCGGAACGAATCCGCCACCAGGTTGTCTGGGAGGTTCATAACAGGATAATAATGTGAATCTCCTGTGCGGTGCCGACCAGGCATTTGGCAATAGAGTCAACACCCATGCTTTCCTCCATGCCCAACCATTCCAGACATCGATGCGCTGCCAGGGCTATCCACAGTACTGAAGAGAACCATAGGGACCAAACGGGGAATCACAGTGTCGAGAGACGCATCAAAGACTCGTAGGCCCTCGCGTTGGAGCCTGAGGGTGGCGACATGGTACAATGACGGGAACAAGAAGGAGTCGATGTCACCAGGTTTATTAGGACCAGGTACAATAGCTGCAGGGATGACGAAGGCCTTCTTATAGCGAATGTCTGGCAGGAGATTGTGTATGACCCATATGAATACCCATGCCTCCGATGGCTGATCGGGGCGAAGTTGGGCCCCGTCGATGGACAGTTGAAGTGCAATGTCAGACTTCGCAAAACATCCCAAGCTCCATGCGTCAAGCAATTCCCGCCCACATGCAGTATCGTCATAAACAGCGAGCTTAGCCCCACCAAGTCTTGCCACCTCGACATTCTCAGCCAGTTTTCGCTCGAGGTAGTGCATCTTCTCGGAAATTTCGCGAGACCCGTAGAATGCCTGGACGACAGGCCCAATCAGTATAGTGGAAAAGCGCTTCCGAGGCTTCTGAGACTCAGGATGATTCTGAGACGTGTAACACCAAGGGCACTTGTCGAGTTCTCCATACAGACCAGTGTATGCAATACAAGAGTCCGGACACATGTCATATTCCAGAGGGATTACTCCAGATAGGTGGCGAATACGCCGCTTTACCTGGTCAAAGGACAGGAAATCGTCATCGGGGTTGTTCAATAACTCAATAGCTCGGATATTGTCGTAGTGATCCCGAGATGCGCTAGCATTGTTGATAAAATGCCTCATTGATCTCAAAAGCAGTGATGGATCCAAGAGGTCGAGAGCAGGCTCGGGGTTACACAGGTTATAGATGTCGTCAGAGTCCATGACTGTTTCTTCGAGGACAGCTGTATGCAACCGATCTATGAATTGCTGCGTGGTTTGCAAGTCAGGGAGATGTATTGGGGCCACAGTATCCTCATCGCGTTGCTCGAGCGGGTCTGGCTGGATGTTTTCTCGCGGGCCAGAGTCAGTAGACGTCAGAGCTGCACGAGAAGGACCAGCTGCCTCGTCATTGGGGTCGTCCAGTGGCATAGGGTCACACGTCCAAGTCCCATCAGGTGACGGACCATACTCAGCATCAGAGACAATTGACTCAGACGTAGGAGGAGGGCCACTGTCAGAAGACACTGCCACACGAGAAGACCCAGATGACTCATCGTTGGGAACGTCCAGTGGTGCCGAATCACCCAACTCGTGTGGGGGTGGGCTGTCTTCAACACGAGGCTCAGATGCAGGGGCACGAGAAGTCGAGGCACGGATAGAATTCTGAGCGTTTTGACATTTGCGCACTCCAGATCCCTTTGAGGATGCATGATTGGGCTTAATGTTATTGGAGATGAGGTAGTCATCTAACATGAACCTCAGTTTACGACGTTCCCCAGGCTTGCGGCTTGCCATACTCGATGAAAGATGCGAGGACTTAGAGCACCAACGTGTGATTGTCACGCCATGTAATGGGATGTCTTAGGTAAATACTAATAGCTCTAACTGGTAACGCAGCTAATACATTCAAGCCGGTCGAGTCAAGTCAGGGAAGCAATAGATCGAGGGGAATCGCTTCGAATGGAAAAAATGTTATATAATCTACCAGAACACAAAATTTCGATAATTAAATACGGACTTCCCACTGGCGCTCACATTTCACTCGGACCACGGATTCAGAGATTTTGTGATCTCTCAAGTTTCCACACACTCACTACCGGATTCAATTTTGTGATGTCCTTCAGGTATGCGTATTCTGTGGTCGCAACCAACACGTGCTGGACCTTGTGCATATAATTGTTGAAATGGAAGAGGCGGCGGTTTGTTGTTCCTATCTTATTTTCTTCGAGCTGAACAGGCAGACGAGCGAGGCTATGTCCCTGAATTACAAAGTCTAGTCAACACGAATCAAACAATGGAACGACTCTATGAGCTATACATCGTAGGTTCTTCAACAGATATTCCTTCTTTATTCGCAAGGTTCTTTTTCTTCTTCTTCTTTTGGATCCATTAATATTTTCGGGATACATATCAAAGATACAGACCAGTCGTAGCGAGACCCACTGCAGTTGTGAAACGCACGTAGCCCACAACCCCAAGCCCGTAAATAACCAAGTAAATAACCGAAGCATAGGAAGAGTTAGATGGTTGAAATTATATGGGAAAGCGGCTTAAACTGGTACAGGGTGGTATTAGAATAGGGCAGCAAGCTGCACGTTAGACATAATTGAAACGCGAAACGAGACGAGACTGCAAGAGGAAACCAAACCTCAGTGTGCTCCTTACCTAGTCGGGTTTGGATGGCACATCCAGGGGGGGACACGATTCCGGCTTTGAGATCGCGCGAGTCTGGGCCGGGAATTTCAAGAGACGTCCAGCGCCTTCGCGAGTAGAGAGGAGGTCGAAGAAAGGATAGAGGGGGTTTACAGGGCAGAAGGCTGTGGTGAGGAATGCCGTGGAAATGCGGCTTTGGAGGTAGCGCAGGCAGTGATGCATAGATGGATGATTTGCTCCCCGGATCAAATACGGGCTCCGCAAGGGCATTCGATTGCTTCCGAGGGGTCATTAGTACGGAAGCGTTGGACGTAGGTGCCTGTGAACGAATGATCTGTGGCAACCTGAAGGGTGGTGCACGATTCGCACGGTCCCTGACTTGAGTAACGATACAGTTACTTTTGCTCGTGTTAGAAAACCAAGAAGCGTAGACCTTTGGAGATCAAGGCGCGGATACAAATCACCAGAACGCACACCTACACTTGGGAGTGAGCATGAAAAAGTGAAAGCGTGGGATGAATCGTACCACCCAGAGAAAGACTGGCATAGATTTTCCAAAGAGGTTGCCTGCAGGATGAGTTTGTCGACCTGCGCTTGCACCGAAAGTACAACGTTGGGATCGAAATCACGACCTAAAGATACCGTTAGTCCTCTCTGTCTGTCTCCGAAAGCGAGACAAGAAGCCTCTGCGAACCTGTGAGTTTGTGTTGTACACGATTCAGTACTGCCAACGCCCGGTCGTTGCGCTCTTGGGCCTCTGCGATTAAGGTTCGGGTATTAGCAGGGTGCTGAGCGTCTGCGAGAAAAAGGTAGTTGGCATTACCATTGAGAATGGTGTTTTCGTCCGCTCGCAAGTTGCGAACGGGCTCCTGCGCGTATGCGCTGGTGCGAGACAAGTCGGATGTCCGTGCCGATTCTCCTCCTGGTCCTGGTATAAGAAGAAGGTCTACACATGCTGTGCTGGAAAAAAGCTCACCGGCTGGTCGCCTGTTCTCAGCATTGGTTGGCATCAACCGCCAATTGATCAGCGGGTCATAGATGAAGGCCTCCAAGACGGCCATCAGGGATTCTTTGTTGTCACGAAGGACCCGCATTGTGATTTCGCAGGTGTTTCTATAACTGCCTTCTATTCCGCTAACCTGTGGGAAAGGGGGGGGAGGAAGTTACGCGATACTTACGGGCGAAGGGACGCCTAGCCTACCTCCATTGCGTGCGTGAGCATGCGCGTTAATCGAAACGGTATTTTTTCAGGGAACTTCTCGCGATGCATTGCTACCTCAAAACAGTCACCGAAGTCAATATGCACGACCTTTCCTGTCTTGCGCTCCAGCATGAGATTGGTCGGGTGGCGGTCACCAAGCCCGAGTATGTAGCCGACCATGCTATTGACCGCAAGAGACCGAGTGAACGTCGCACGACGCTCGAGCCAGTGTTCCGAGTTGATGCTCTTCAGCCACAAGACTCGGTACAGGTCCTGGCCAGTTGTATTCTCGAGAGCATACTCGAAAACCTCGATCTTTTGTAGAAGCATGAGGTTTTCGTAGTCCGGCGCCATCTACGCACTGCGATTAAGCGGACAATCGTCACCACGGTGAAAAGTGGGCTTGCCTGCAGCATCAGTCGGTACTCGATGTTCAAAAGGACCTTGCGCGATTCGCGATAGTCGCGAACCAAGGCGTGCAACGTGTCGCTATCGTGTACCCATCCGATAAGACCAGCGTGTGGTCCAAGAGGTGTGACAGGATATCCTTGAATGTGGAGACGACGCTTGAAGCTGTCGGTATCTTCTGATAGGAGTGTGTTCACAAGACTGAACAGTTGCATCACCCGCTCGTCTTGACGAAGGTCTTCGTTTCCTAGAGAAAGCCGTATGTCACAGGTACGAGTGGGAAGCAGCTAAAGGTGCGTGCCTTTGAGAAGGTACTGATACTCCTTTCCGTCGCTGCCTTTGAGACAGAGTTGACGCGGCCTCCGCTTAGATAGAATGACTGATAGTTTGGGGGCAAAGTTCATGATCGTGATGATGGGCTTTCCGCTATGATACGTTCCTGCAACCTGAATTGAGCACACAGGACGGTCTCATCCTAGGACACGTACCTGGTGCCGCAAGCTCTAAATCACGTGCTTTCAATAGTTCTGGTGAAACATATTGCAAATCGAGTGTCGTCAATTGCGGCAGCTGCTTCTCAACTTTCTTGAAGACCTTTAAAAAAACATGAACGAGCCACCTGAAAACGAACAACGATTTGTCTTACCGCGAAGTAAATGTCCCAGGCATTGTCCAGGTCTTTTATTTCGCCATATCTCTGATATCGACGCGTCGCTTCTCTTGCCTCTTGAAGCTCGCGACCGAAAGCTTGGATGAAAGATGTTTCGCGTGCAGTTTGGGGCCCCTTGCATTATGACGGTGAGTAGCCAGCTAGTACGGGTATTCAGATGGATGCTAACCCTCTCTAACTCTTCGTGGAGCGGCTCAAGTGCTGCAATCATACCCTCCGGGTTGTGCTCGGTGTAGTATTGACGAGATGCCTCTTCTAGCCTCTCGTGCCACTGCTCGTGCCATAAGATGGCGACGCGTATGAGTTCGTGACCGACGACAAGGGCCTATCAATAAGGGGTAAGACACGCTCCTCATCAAGTCCGCAGACGTACCTGCTCCACAATGGCGGGACTGTGCTGCTTCATTCGGTCCATGATGGCGAGTGCAACTTCCTTTCGCAATGCACTCGGGGACTTTGACGCCACGGTGAGAGGATAAACCAGTGCCTGCGGGTGGTGTTTGCCGACATCAGTGAGTAGACTCGTAATGTTCCTCCTAATATTCGTATTCGGCGTTTGGATGCGCGCGATGATCTAGATAGAATAGGTGACCAGGGGTAGAGAATGATGGTTACGGACAACTTACCTGGGGAATTACTTCGAGCCAAGTATCTACCTCGACTGTGCTGAACCCGCTGGCAATCGCGTGATTGACTTCATCATGAGCTCCGAACTTGAACCACAATGTCAGAAGCCTGAGAGTATCCTGGAGAGCGTTATCGCTACGTAGGGCGATAGAGCGGAAGAAGCCTGAAACGCGTTGTTTGGTTCGTTGGACGTAAATTGGCAAAAGCGCAAATACCTTGGACTGCGGGAATGATGTGCGGAACCAAGGTGGTACCCATTACATCCGCGGCATTCACCTCTGCTTGATTCAGAAGGTGGTTGACGACCTCGAAGTTAGCTAAAGCCCAAGTATGCCATGCCTTGTACCAGTTAGGGTCAAAATGTGTCGCAAGGAGGTACGAGTGCAGAATGTCTTTCACGTTCCGCTATAAACCCCCATATTACGAAAATAGTGCAGGCGATAGGGCGAAGTGCACTCACCGTAGCCCAGTTGTCCGAAAGTTCCATTTGCCACTCGCCTTGTTTGAAGTAGCAGCGTGCCAGAAGCCGTGCAAGTTCATCAAGTTTCTGTTTAGATACACCAGATCGCTGTCCTCTCTGAGTTGTTTCTGTCTCCAAGTCCCTCGATAAACTGGTTGCGAATGTGCGTAGGAAGTTGAGGCTCTCTTCCTTAGAACCAGATGCCCACATATACTTGAGCTGGGCGTAGACCACGTTCGGTGGGGCTTTCTGGTGCTGAGAATACAGTATATAAAATCAATTAGCCATGTCACAAACTCCCTAAGGAAAGGCCTACCCTTTCTTGAGACAGCAGAGAATTAATTGTCTTTTCGGCGAGCAACATGCGTTCGGACTTCCGACACAGGTTGGCAAATTTAATCCACATAGCTGGGTCGTCGTCTGGACTGAGGACCAGCGTTCGGACCTGCAGAATCCGCTGCCAAACTTCGACGTCAGGCTGGCATCCTTGTAGCCTAACCACTTTAAGCAGAACGACAACTTTCCGATGATGCTAATCATACCTCTTAACCCAAGTCTTCCTGATAGTTTGCTGACGTTCGGGCTGATCAGCGAATTGCTTATAAGCGATGATCTCCTCTAGCTCCGACAGCATCTGAGCTCGAACCATGACGCTGACGCAATGTTAGATACGAGAACTATGCATCAGATCTACCGCACTCACTTGTACGACCGCCCGTAGCGCTCGCCAATAAGTCCTGTGAGCTCAGGGTCGAGTAGGTCGCGCGCCTTCGTGATGTGCGTTAGTGCCTTCGAGAACTGATTCTGATGCACGGAAAGAATAGCACGATAGAACGCGCGGTCCGTCGAATCGGCCTTCATCGTCGCGATGTAGTTGTCCATAGATTCCCAGTCATTCAACGACCAGGCCGCGGCAGCAGCCATCGGCGCGATCTCGCGGCATTCCTCGGGTGTCGCACTCGCCCAGTACTCCTCGACCTGCACTGCAAGCTGGTCCCACTCCCCAAGTGCGTGCAGGCACTTCATCCGACCAATCGAGATGTCAGGGTTGTCCGGGTCCTCTTGCTCCCGCCGCTCATACATACGGAGTGCTTCCTGCCACCGTCCAAGTCTCTCGTACCACTGATCGTGTTTGGTGATATCATATTGTTCACGCGCGACAAGGAGAGTACCCCACGCTGCGTCTGATTGCTGCAACTTGGTGTTGATTCCGATCAGGGCTTCGATAATCGACGGCGATGTCTCGGTGAAGAACTCAAGCTCCTTGTAATGCAAAGCCTTGGCATAGGCGTGGTACTTGAGCGCATACTCTCCAAGAATGCTGTTTTCGATTGGGAGCCGCTGATCTTCGTGTTCCATAAACTCGCACAAGTTCAATAACCTGTGTATAAGCTCTGATGGCGCGGTCGGCGACGTGATGGCACGATCGACGGCGCGAACGAGATCTTCCTGTGAAACCGGGTTGAGACCCGTACTTCCCGATACAGGCATTAACGTACCTGATATTGTTCGTACAGCTCCCGCCAGCATGAAATAAATGCCGCGTTGAACAACTCTTTCGCCAGGGGCGAATGAACGTCCACCAAGCTCATGCAAGCACGTAGAGCATGTGACGGTGATTCTTTCATAAACTCGACGGAAAGCCGATGCATCCATTCCAGCCAGTCTTCCCTGGTAGAGACCAGTGACGTGTCCCACGCTTGCTTCAGGTGTTGTTGGTTAACCGCCATCTTGGCCGCCTCCGCGGGAGCAGAGAACTCCGGCGTCTTGTTACTCTCGTTCATGCTGCAATGGCTTTATGAGCAGAAATACGTAGTCTCAAATAAAGATCGCTTACATATACTCCAGTGTCCCTAGTTCCTGTGGCAAGCGCTCACCATTAAGCAGCTTAGAGACAAGATTCTCATACTTGGGATGTGGTATTCTGTGGCGAAGTAGTGCCTGTACCCATCGTCAGCCGATATGGGACGGATACAAAGGGGAGAAAGCGTGCTTTGTTAATAGTAGGAACGAATATAGCAAAGTCTGATCCTAGTTGGACAAGCAGAGAACACAAGGTGTCCAGCACGGCCATCCTCAGTTCGTTATTCGAAGACGTCAGCACGCGCACAAGAGGGTGGATAATTCGTGACGCATGGTCCGAGAAGTTAACGCGACTTGAAAGCCCGTCAATCGTAACGATCGCACGTTTGCGTAGCGGCGTCGACGCATCGAGTCGCTCATACGTTTTTACCATGATTGGAATGACAAGGTGCAAGTATTCTTCGATGTTTGAGCCGAACGTCAAAAACGCGTCAAACACCTTGATTTGCGTTGCGGACCGTTTGTCATTCAATTCTCCGTCAAACACTTTCAAGATCAGCGGCAAGATCGTCGGAAGGAACGGTCTGAATTCCGCATCCAAGGCCTTCCCAAGCGATTCAATAAGTGAGACGAGAGGGAGTTGCAGCGATTGGTTTTCCCAAAGGTCCGTCACGAGCCCGAAGATGTCGGGCATATATTTGCGGAGGTGCTGCTTGACGATGCCGATAAGGATAGCGAGCTGCTGTAGATGAAACTCTTGTAAGCGCGCGGCGGAACTACGAGTCACGGCGGCGAACGCCGGAATAATCTAGACGGGTTGTAAGTTGCTTTGCCTCTTCGCGTAACGAAATGTGCGCACCTGTGGCAAGAATGTCACGCATTTGAGGCCTTGAGTCTTGAATATCGACATTATGGCTTCAATCACGGTGTGATGCTGGCTGCTCAAGGACTGGTCCTTTAGAATGCCGAGTAGTGCGTTGATGACAACTGTCTGATAGTAGTCGTCAGATGCCGAAGATGTTGTATGAGTGAGATTAATCGCGGCTGCGGTAGGCGTCTGCGACTCGTTCGATTCCTCGTCGGGCCTCGTCTGCGATGGTGGTCATCCGTCTAATTCTCCGTCATAGGGGGCGTGACATACCTTTCTTCTATAAGGATCTAACGCGCCAATAATTCCAAGGACCTTTATCACCTCCCGTCGCACCGACGGATTCGGTTCGCTCTTCAGAATTCGACCAAAGATCTGCAGCAGCTGGGGATACTCTACTAGCGGCTGTATAACAAATCCTGTGCTCGAACAAACCTGCCCCAGCGCGTGCAATGCAGCGTCGCGCTTCACAATGCTCGAGTCCGCGAGCTTCGAGAGGATGATGTCCATTAACTCGGGAACGTGTGGAGTCACGTCCTCGCCACCAACACACGTCAGCTCGCCAAGACACATCAACACGTTGGCGGCAACAGTCGAATTGGGATCACCGGCTTTCTGTAGGAGCACGCGCAGCATCGGCAGGGCATATGGCTTGATTAGGCGCTGCGTCGCGCTTACGAGGAGCGTCAATAACCTGGTACAATCTTCGCGGCTGCGCCTATTGACTTTTCGGTCATCGGATAAGACAGATTCAAGAATCGAGGCTCACGTGACGGTCGAGTATTCGAGCTCGGTGAGCAGCTGGATGAGCGACTTGCGAAGAGAAGGTACGACATGAGCCGGGTTATGCAAAGCAAGACGTCCAATGAGGCCGACCGCAGTCTCGCGGTTCTCAAAGATCTCGTCGTTGAGTGCTATAAAGAGGGAGCGGACGTTCTCTGCCTGGGCGAGGTGCTTATCGAATTGTTCGTGTAGGTTTGTCAGGACAGCTTGTCGGATTGCAGCGTCTGAATATGAGAGATTAGCCAACCCCGTGAAACCACTTAGAACTGAATGCGACAAACCTGGATCGGCAATGCCCACTGTAAGGAGCTTATCGATGACGTCGCTGATGACCTCGATGGAGTTATTGCTTCCCTGGAAGCAGATAGGGTCACGTCTGAAGACGCTGCAGCATGTCAGTGCTGCGGCCTTTCGCACTTCAGAGTGGTCTTCTTCGAGGAACGGGAGTGCACAGTTGCGAACGAAATCGTTTAGTACGTGGCCTGTAAAATAGATGAACACCTCAGTAACGCACTGAAAAGTGAAAGTGCCTAATGTCATACCACTAAAGTCGAATTCGCCGAGGATTGTGAGTGCCAAAGTGATGAGTTCGGGGCTTTTCGTCGTGCCAGCGCTCTGGTAGTCTGGTGAACCAATTGCTTGGGTTCGGAAATATGAGCCCTACCTGAGATGTGTTGAGGTCGCGGGAAATAGTAGAAACATTGCCCCTGATGAGAGCTGGTGGTGCACCAAGGGGCTTATACGATTTGTCGCTGAGGATCATCGATAACATGTCCAAGAGCCGATCTGCAACTCGAAATTAGATCTCCAAACGGTCTCCAAACACGAGAAAGCAAGCAGAGACTTGCCTTGTATGGTCTTCAAGAGAGGCGGAATGTTCTTAGCGATTTCAATCAGAGCGTGATGAAGAGGTGCGCTCAGTCCGCATGCGAACATCAAGTCCAGCTGGTCGTGCAGAAGCTTTGTCAAGTTAGGACCAACAGCAGCGGCCAGCATGCCGACGCATTGAAACATAGGTTCCTCAGGAGGCGCCTTCTTCCTAACATAAAATGAGAAAAGAGCTAACGAGGTTGTGGATCCATGCATCCGAGTCCTACCCTCTGTTCTGCAAGCCAAGCTTAACTTGCTGCATGATTGAGTCCAGGAACGGCTTCATATCACTACCGACAGCCTTTGCCACGTGTCCAATAGCGACGAATGCTTCAACAGAGTCAGTGACAGTGGAAGGATAGGAGTAGCAGATCAAGCGTACCGAACTCTCGATCACTCGATTTACCGAGAAGGGTCAAAAGATGGCCCATCGCTCTATGAAGGAAGTGTTCGCTGAACGTCTGAGTGTCATACACGGCGAGCGTAGGGATAAGTGTGATGACCATCTTCCGTACGAAAGGGTCGCGTGATGTCCTGAAGCGCAAGATACTCTCTGCTGTGTCCATGAAATTCTCGCGCATGAACTACATCGACCGGGTTATTGAAAAAATATCAGAGGGTCGATGAGCTCACCATGCCGCCATGAAGTAGAAGCTCGCGATATGTAAGCAATGCACCATGGATGATCTCGGGCTGACTCATTTTGAGTCCAGCCTGCGCGTCAGCTAGAATCCTCGCGAGATGAGTGGTCCTTCCTTGTCGTTCCCTCTGAGCAATGATCTCGAGACAAGCCGCGAGGAGTTCAGCTGCACCCTCTCTGACAATCACGCGTGGGTCTCGAATCGGCATAAGGATTTTATCGAAGACGAGGTCAATGTGTGAATGAAAGTAGACGGGGCTGTTTCGAGCGAGCTCTTTCAGGATGAGCACACCGGCGTACCGGCCGGGCTCTTGTTTGTCGCCTTGCAACAAGCCGATGGCAGCAGGCACCTCAAAGTCCATGAAATGCTCTCCAAAAGCTGCGCCGCCAATCTCTGCGATCTGTCCGAGTGTCTTGGAGGCAGCAAGCATGATGTTGAGGTCTCCATTAGGTAAAAGAGACTTGACATAATTGTAGAAGCGGAAAAGATTGTGTTTGAACTCGATTGTCTCCTCGCCGTCCACATCAAGGAGGTGGTCTAGGACGATCAGAGTTTGCAAGTTGAATCAAAAGAGAAGATGCACACCGATGGCGAGAATGCCCCCCAATTTATCGTGACTGTGAGGACTATGTACGAGGTCGAACAGTCTTTGATTTATTGAATCTTCCCATAGCTTTGTCGCGGCATCTGAGGACATTTCGACCACCTTTGTGGCAACCTGAGGACGGTCTTCATTAAGCGCAGACAGTTTGTCAGTAGCAGAGTGACGCACATATCGTCGTAATTCGAGAGCGGATTGGAGACGTGTCTCTGGACTCTTGTTCCTAAGACCGAGGAAGATAGTATTGAGTGTGTCAGTCTGCTGCGAGACAGACGGAGTTGCCATTGTCGACAACCTGAGATGAAGATGCGCTGCAATTGGTAATGACAAATCCACTTCTTATCATAGCACGTGCTAGTCTATCCCGACTAAGCTCACAGTATCTACCTACGTTCACTTCAACGTTATGCAGGAGGTTTTGTGATCTCTCAAGCTCAAGATTCCATGCACCCACTACCAGATTCAATCATCGTGATACCCTTCAGCGTCGGCGTTTTGTGTACTCTGTGATTGCAATCGCTAGAGTAACACGCGCTGAACCATGCGCATATATTTACTGAAAGGAAGAGACGATGGTTTGTTGTCCCCACCTCATTTTTCTTATGTGCCTTATCTCCTTAATGAGTATCCCTTCTTTATTCGCAGGGTCCCTAAGTGATGATACCGTCAATATCGCCGACTCTTCTGCTCACCAGCCACCCCTTGAAGCTTGAAGTTCCGGAGATCACCGCTCCGCTTTCTGACCACATTTCTCGCTCACGACGTCAGCCTCCGAAGTCGCTGGGCCTTTCCGTAGCACCTAGCCTCTGTCGCTGCTCTATCCTTACGTCCACGACGACCCCGGAGGTCGGACATGGTACTTCACCACCTGCTGCACGGGCTTGCTACCACCAAAGGGGGTGTTGGAGTGGTCCGATGGAGATTATGAGAACGATCAGGCAACTATTGATGTATATCTTGTGATGCCCTCTCCCAAGCGTCCATCGTAGGATACGCGTAGTGGAAGGAACATCATCGCTGATGTGAAGTACACGCAGACAATAAATCACGGTGTGGCACCTGCGATCATCATTTGATCTTATCATAAGTGTAGCACAGTAAGTACATAAGCAAGGGTGTTCACACGGTAGACACGGCCAACGTGGTTAGACGCTGAGCCGCTTCTTGGTTGCATGACATGTCCTCGCATCCAAATGGAGACGCCTTGCGTCCACGCGCCGTGGCCACCAACGGGACCTCGACCAAAACACTGATCCCCACGAACAGTGTTACCACCAAAGATGGCGTCGTCAAAGTCCGGATAGACCCAACGTTGATGGTCGTAGATGTCGTAAAACAGCTTGTTGCAAACCTGCAGATCAAGCAGCCGCCGTCCGACTTCGCCCTCAGAGATGAGGACGACGAGTTGGTGACGAACGAAAACCTCAGAAAGATGATCAAGTCCAAGGCCAAGTTGAAGTAATGTCCCCGATCTCCCAAATCTGGTTCAATCCTGACGCTTCTTCTCCAAGGCTCGTCAATTCTGCGTCTGTGGAGGCGCAGGAGATATACGACAAACTACTCCTCCGTGAGGAAACGAGCTTCAGATTAGCCCTCTTTTCTCTTCAACGTTACCTTCGCGTATGCTATCGCCATACCCTTGTCCCGGCGCATTGAGCTGACCGAGCTCACAGGAAGAGGATTTTGCCAACGAGTTTCTCAAGCGGGATGGTGTCGACATATTGGTTGACGTCATCACATCCAGTCATGGGAACACTCTCGCGGTACGTGCGATACTTTGGTGGATATTCCCCTTGCCTCATTTCGAACGTAGTACGCTCTCACAGCTATGAAAAACCTGATGGACCTCGAGTATGGCTGGGCCGCGTTGGACAGTAGTTTCATCTTCAAGGTAGTCCAGATCATTGCCTCGCCTCAGTCCCTCATCAACGTTTGCCGTCCCGCTACTGCGATCCTCAAACGCCTTGTCGAAGCGGACCCCGCCAGCGCACCAGGTCCAATCGTAGCGAGTTCAAGTCGCTCGCCACCTGTTGCACCTCCCGGCTCTGTGTACCGATACGGGTTCGACGTCGTCTTTGAGCAAATGCGCAAAGAACCGGGTCTCCTAGAAACCGTTGTCAACAGGCTTGGCACAGCCGATACCGCGCTTGCGCTAAACAGGTACATGATCCCTATTGATTGCCCGCAGGTGGCTGATTGTCCGAGCTGGGTAGTGTGATGTTGATTAACTCCCTCTTGGCGCATGCTACCGATACGTGGTGGGAAACCTTCATTTCGCATTTAGAGCGCCTTAACACTCGTAGGGCTGTCATCGTGAGTTCTGACACGACTCGTGGTGCTACCCGAACTCATAGCGTCCCGATCTAGCGTCTCATGAACTCGCACACCATCGAAGATTTGACTTCTTGCGTGCTCGACTTCCAGGGCAACATGGCACGAGTGATTTATCGTAAAAAAACGACCCTTGTTGAACCGGACGTTGAGGAGACGCATGCTGCCTCGCTCGATTATATATGGACAAACTCATGCTTGCAAGTTGAGACAGCACCAGACGGTACGACGCTGAAATGGCGACAACTCGGATTCTCGTCAGAGAACATTAGTCACGAGTTCAACGAAACCGGAGTCCTTGGACTCGACTGCTTGGTAAGTTCCGCTACCTGGAAAGAAAGAGCCCTGTTGACACGCTCTGCCAAAGAAACTCTTTGTGCAGAACGACCCAGACTTTTTTTCCAAGGTCGTACAAGAACAGAACTCCCGGTCACCACAACGGCGATGTCCGGTCGCACGCGCATCCAACGAGGTCGTCGAGCTTTTGTCAGAATACTGGGGTGTTTTAGCTCCTGGATGTGCGTTGGTCGTATTGATGCGTTATTAGGGGTGTGCTGATAATGCCGCGACGCCGTAGATGCAACTTCTCCCGTGTTTCAGCCGTTCTTCCTCAACTTCTATAAGATCCACACGTTAGCTACCAACTTCTTCCTACAGATGTGGAATGAGAGCGGGGCAGCGATCGGAGACTTCACAAGGGTAGTCGCCCTTGTTCGGAGCCAGTACGTCATCCCGAGAGCCGCAGTACGTTACTTTAATTCCCGCTTCTCCGCAGAGTGAAGGTTGCACTGCGCCAAGAACACCTACGCCCATGGCACGAGATGGTGCAAGACTTTTCTGATTGCGAATACCGTGGCGTGCGTGATAGACAAATGAAAGAGCTCGAGGAAGAAGACGACCTGCTAAGCAAAGTACCCGTGCGCAACCTGCGCGCGAAGCTCTACAAAGAATCCAAAGAGTTCGTGCGCCAGCAGCGCATCCACTGCCTCCTTCAGGGCGCATGGTTCCTCAACGCAGTGCCGATCTCCGCCCCAGCGCCACGGCGACCCGCGCGGCCATGGCGATTCATGCGCCTCGTACGCCCCATTTCCTCACCTTCACACATATTTTCTTCAGTCCTGAAATGGCGGCTGGCGCGTGTAATAGGACAACAGCCTGAAGCACCTGCACTACGTCGACAGCCTGTCCAAGTTCCCAGTACGCAGCGGGCTCGAGGACCTGCCCGAACGCTTCGACCTTGCGCTGATCACGGAAATTGCCACCGCGAATTGCGCGCCGCCCCTTGACGGCGCGGGCGGTGGGTCAGGTCCGCTCGTGGCCTCGCCGCTGTCGTTCTCGCTGCTCACGCCGGAGGGCTCGCTCGCGGACGCGATTGCGCCGGACGCGTCGCGCTGGGCGGACTGGACGGACGGGCTAAACATGCTCCGACGCGACAGCGGGCACGTCGCGTCGAAGGAGACTGCGGACTTCATTCAGGCACTCACAGAGATTGGGCTCAAAATCAAGCTGCTCGGTGCGTACAACTTTCTCTATCCGTGCATGCGAAAACCTACTTGACGCCGCCGTAGATTTGTCTGGGGACAAGGTCGAAATACCCAGCGGGCTGACAGCCGGTCCGCCGCCTGCGAATAGTGACTTTTTCTTTTCGGATCTGTACGACCCCCAATAATCGATGCGCAAATCTCTCAAACCGCTGTTTTGTGCCGATGTTATATAGGTGATATATGTTACTGCTGTCCCGTACCCGCAATTTTTTTTATTATTCCAATTTTTTTTTCTTTTCCTAATCTTATTCTAGTAGGGACTGTGGGAGGTTGCGCGCAAGCGCGACAATTTTATTGTTTTGGTAACTTGTAGCGTTAACTCAAGAGAGATCACTGAGTCGTACTAGGATACAAGACAGTGTAATGTAAATGCAGTTGATGCAGGTGAAGATGGGGGATTGCGGCGTGCAGAGGTGCAAATAGCAAAAGTGTTGAACTAACGGGGGTTGAACCCGATGTTGCGAGGTTAAGCAGCGGATCCATGATGGTAGGGGAATGAGGGGAGGTTAAAGTAAGGACCGAAAATGTCACGTTAGTTCGAATGGCCGTTGGTAACGGGGTGGCCATTGGGAACAACAGTTCTGAGCTCTTCCTCCAGCTTGAAGAATGGTTCAAAAATCTTCGCGGATTGGTGGAAGTCATTGTGTACGATGTTGACGAGCAGCGCTTCGTCCATCACGTCAGTCACGACCTTGCGAGACTGCGAGCCGGGTTCATAGATCTTCGCCCACTGGTAGCCGAGTTCGTATGCTTCGTCCTGCGTGTAGTCATGAGTAACTGACGCTATGATCGACGGTGGCAACTAGCGCACCTTCCATGCCATGAAGCTGATGGCCTCGACTATCGTTGGCTGGACGACTTCCTTGCCCGGGAAAACACCCCACGTGACAGCATTTGGGCCATCGCTGGTTGTGTTCGTGCGCAAATCACCGCGCTTGTTAATCACATAATACGTGATCCCAGGATCGCACTCGATGTGGGGGATGAGTGCGTCCAACAGCTTGGGCGATGCGAAGAACTCGAGGTATGCCTTCTGGTACACATACCCATTGCTTGGACCCCAGCCGAATGTCTTATCGTCGCTGCGGACGCCATTCACAGCCGGTTGTGAGTTGATCGTGAGGAATCCAAGTCGATTTATCCTTGCGAGCTGCTTTGCGATGACGGTGGTTTCGCTCAGCAAAGGCTGATCCGACCAAGGGAGCGCAGTGAGCTGATTCAAACAAAACTTCACGAAAAGAGACGATATTTCCTCGAACGTTGTAGGGTGGTCCCAGAGTTTGATCGCGTCTTCTTTCTAGATAAACGCTAAGCAGGAGCAGCATGGTGTGGGGGAAGAGATCATACCGTTTGTTTAAGTGACACGCCATAGCCATCTAGCTCACCGTATGCAGGACTGCGCGCGTCTCCGAATCGACCGTTAGGGTACTCGTCCCAATTTTCTGTGCGGGAGAGGTAAGACTTGGTACGATTCGCCCAAAATATTGGGCGAATAGTCTCCGACCGCCGCGCAGGAGTGAGGGACTGGGACGCCATCAGTTCACCTGAAGGGAGGGAGGCAAAGAGTGTTCTGACCTGACGCCAAGGAAGGGGCTTGATTGTTTCTATGCGTGGAACAAGGTTCAACTCCTCTAAGAGGAGGCGCGTCCCACGCTCGAGATTCATGGTATAAAAATGAAGACCCTTGACACCCAGTGGCGCAGCCAATATTTTCCGACACATGTCTGCAACGAGTTTTGTGCCGATCTCGCGCACTTTTTCGTCGTTATTTTTATAGGGCTCGAGAGCATCTAAGTATGACTGTGGGATAATCGTCTTCGCGACGGCAGTCGCCGCCCGCAGGAAACCGTTCCAAGTCTGAATGGGCATGATGCCAGGTACGATGGGCACCGTGATGCCGGCAGCACGGACGGCGAGTGCCCAATCGATGAACATGTCAGCGTCGTAGAACATCTGGGTGAAGATGAAATTAGCGCCAGCATCGACTTTCTCCTTAGGTATGTCATCTCCTGCGCGCGCTCCTCCTGGGGGGAGTGTGTGCGTTTGTGGGTAGCCGGCGACAGAGATGTCAAAGTAATCGCCGTACTCCTTCCGGATGTATCGCTACGAGGTCGACCCCGTGTTCAAATCCGCCCTCAACTGCCTCCCAGTCCTCCTTCCCGGCAGGTGGGTCTCCGCGGAGGGCGAGAATATTACGGCAGCCAGATAGTTTTGCTTCCTAAGGACGAAATGAGGCGAGAATTCAAATAGACAACGAATCACTGTACCCGCAGAGCGATGTCTACTTTCTCTGAGGGCATGTTTGTACAAGTCAAGTGCATGCACGTCTCAATGCCGATTGTACTCTGACATGTCTTGACTAATTCGGCAGACAGATCGGACGTCCGCCCCCCAGCATTCCTAGAGAACAGTGTCAAGTTTTCTGACAAGACGCCACGAGGGATGGAACATACCAGGTGATATCGACAAACTCAGGTCCAAGAGCTCGCATGCGCTCAATACGGTCAAGAAGGTTCTGAAGACCCTTGAAGACGAAGTAAGGAACAAATGATTTAGCATTGATGAGCCAGAAAGATACCTGGGCCGTGCGAGGAGGAAAGTACTCGAATGACCACCAGACCTTGCCCTCCTTAGTGGACTGCTGAATTTTTTGACTAATTTTCATGATCGCGTGATGTCGTTAATGTGAGCGAAAAACAACGAAGGAAGAAAGAATGGGGAGAGGGGGGTAAGGCGAGGAAGTAAAGGAGAGGGTGGTGGTGAGAGGAAGAAAAGGGAACGAAAGAATGAAGGAAGCAAGTCTGCCACCTCGGTTAAAAAATAGAAGGTACCACTGTGCTGTAAGTAATAACACACATGGCTTAATAGCTCCATGTGGCTTAAATCGTCATTGTTCACCACACTACTCGACTAACTTAACTACAGCGTAGCCCATCAAGTTCAATAGCGTCAGGTCACGACCCCCCAATACTGCCTTCGTTCACAAGGAAAACGACCCAAGTAACGAAGACCACAACAGCAATCACAGCCACGATAACGAAGTGAGGTCTTAGGTAAAGATGAGCGCCGTTATTAACGAGATGCGGTCAGATCGGAACACTTACTCTGTAGAAAGTAAGAACGCTCGTCTAACTCGCATATCGCGGATCCCAGACTCGTACTCCCAAAGTCCAGAACCAATTACAACGAACGCGGAGATGATTTCGATGGCGGCCAAAGGAATGCTGAGTTTATGGCTCCCGTGTTCCTCGGGACTCGTTGGACTGTCCAGACGTGCCTGGAGTAAGACGGAGGACGAGACGAGCATCAAGAGTAGTGCGAGCTTCGCATGAGAAAGAAAATTCCTTTCTAGCATGCAATAGTCGCGAGCAGTGCTGCCATGATTCTCTATCGACGTCGGCATTCGCACCAATGATTTGTCGAATCACATGACCTTATTCCCTCCGCGTCTTATTTGTTTGTCCTTTATTTGGTTCAAGTTGAGGTCGAACTCCATCCAGTTGGGGTTCTTCGAAGCAGGACACACTCTCCCCTTCACGACGGTCTTTACTCACGACCTTTCACGACACAACACTTTTCACTAGATTTCATGGGCTTTTTTCACAAGTTTTTATCCCTTGGGAGCAGAAGAAGCAAGAAACGACGTGCTGCCTCTCATGCCGATGCGCGTGCTGCTCCCCCACTAAGTAAGGAAGAGTTGCGCAGGCAACAAGAAGAACAAGAGGAGGTTGCCAGTCGTCTTTTGCGGTCTTCCTCTCTTCGATATGCAGTGGTTAACGAGGTCGATTATTCTGCTCTCCCCCCTCTCCGTAAGTACAACCAATTCAAAGAAATAAGATGTCTTCCTGACTGATGGATTTGAATGTTCAGCGCATCCCATCAATAGCCTGAATCGGCCACAAGTTACTTCTCCGAGCCGCTCTTCAAGTATACAGACACGCAGGACATATACCGTTACGATTCGGGACAGGAAGGTTGAAGCACTCACCGAGTTCCCCAACGCGAACCCACCTCTCGAGACGCCTACACGCCATTCTCATGACCGGACCGATTCATTTGGCCGAACGCACCCCCCTGTCACCCCCAAAGACCAAAACCGTTTGCATGTTTTGAGACAAGATCCATCGGTTGCAAGTTTACTTAACATGTACGACAACCAAGGTCACTTGGACAGCAAAGCGTTTTCGAATACCCCGACTGCCTCCGAGAAAGAGTCTTCCGGCGATGGTCGTGCTCAGGTCAAACGCGGTGGTTCGACCCTTCGCCAGTTGCTCGGCAACCCGGAATCAAATCGTCGCGCCAGTACCGCGGAGGGCGATATATCGTGGGCAGAAGCATTTCTTCTGTATGACTATGCCTTCTCCATATTAGCTTGCCACTAATCTGTCTCATACTCGCAGGAATGCTGGGCGAGGTAACGACGAATCCACACCCTCGATCTATTTGGAGACACGCAAGGATGGAGTTGTCTGTGATGCTCCTCGCGAAACCAACACTGCATCGCTCTCGGACAGCCCGTATTCTGTAGGATTCACTACTCGCCCCGCTATCTCTTCTATGGCAGTGGAACACAGCTTCACCTCCGATGAGAGTTCGGCTTCAAACCCCCAGCAGCCTACTAAGTCCGAGATACGGCCAGCTGCGGAAGTTTTTGGTTTCCTACTCGAAAAACGGCAGCTGTCTAACTCGATGCCAATGAGTGTGGAGCCAACATCGGCTGTCTTACCCGCCACCCGGAACGTCGGTTTACCGGTAAAGCGCGGCCGCGCCGCGTCAGCTACGACCTTCAACCACAAGCAATCGTCATCACGTCCAAACATTCTGCAACCGGCAGAACTTTCTGCCTCAGCTGACACTCCGCCCTCCACTGGATCTATCTTAGTTGATCCCCCACGCACAGCGACCATACTCGATCACACGCGCATACCCCTCGCAAATGGAAGCCTGCCTGATGGTCCTCCTGTGGGGCGACTTACTGTGACAACCACTGCTGCTCGCGTCAGTCGCATCCCACGTGGACGTCGCAGCCTTCAACTCCCTGACAACTTACCGACACTTAGTCCCGAAACTCAGCTACTTGTCACCTCACCAACAGAGCCTGCTAAACCGAGCCTGACCCCAATGAACAACTATGACATACTACGGTTGGCGACTAATACGACAGGCCATGCACATATTACTTCCTCCCATCTCACCTCCGAGCAGAATGTCACATCCGCACTAGCACCAAAACGCAGTGCCCACCGCCGCAGTGTGTCATGTGGCCCGAGCAGGCTGATTCCAAATAACTGGAATGCGCTTCCCGATACTACTGGGGCAGCACGCGCTAAGGAGTTGAAGTCTGATGGTGACAAGGAGAACACCTCCAACCCTATAAGTACGGCCAAGAACGGTGGCTTGTGTACGTTCTCTCCCCTAGCTTTGGCGTTTGTAGCCGGCTCACACACGTCTACATAGATTCTTCTGGGAAACTGAAGTCACGCCTCCCGGTGACCCCTTCTCATGAGAGGGCGCTATTGTCACCAGTTCCGTCTCCTGCTTCATCGTCGGAACTATCACCGCTGGGTCGGAAGATGATGGCGAATCTGCGCAAGCAACGCCGGGTGCGTGGCGAGCGTAGGACTGATCAAGTTGCGGGGACTGTTGTGCATGTATAAAAAATACCCTCTAAAAGAACGCCCACCACCTTCTCCAATCTTCCTCTTGTTGTCTTCGCATATAAGTTATCCGTTCTGTCTTTCCAACGATATCTCGCTTGGGTTTGGATGGTCGCATGTTTTTCTTTATCCATCTTGTACACTCTCGTATATGTTTCTCAATGTCATACCCAGTCATAGCTTGTGTCTTTTTCGTTGTTGTGACTTAAATGGGGCTTACGCGGCTTTAATGGGGCGAGACTTGTAGGGTCTTCGCATGCCCATCGGATCATAGTGGACATTAGATGGCGCGGAGACTGTTCGCCCATACCATTATGCAGTATAGATATAAGCCCTTCGCCACGCAGCCATTGTCCCAGCTGCCACCCTCTTATCTATCCTCGTCGCCAGTTGCGAGGTTTGTCCAGGTGATACAGATTCTTCACGATGTTCCCACATTGAGGCCACGATTGGGGAAAGATAAGGATTTTGCCATCCACGGACAGGCCTCGATGTGGTGTGGAATTCCCACACATCTATACGCTGACGTCTTTGCAGATGCGTTCGACGGCCATGACGCATGCATTTGAGGGCGTCTTTCTCTACTTGACCAATGAAACCACGGCTGTCATTCTAGGCCCTGGGACTGTTTGCGCTGTGCCTGCTTATTCATACAGCTCAGCTCGTGTTCCGCCCGCGCCTGCCGTTGAGCCGCTTATTTAGGTCCGACTGTCACTATTCTTTGTCCACTTACATTAGCACCTCTCAACGTGCAACTCGTGATCAAACATTCCTTTACATAGTGAAGAGGAGCGCTACGAGATGGTGCAAGCCTACCATGCGGTACCAGTGTCAGTAGAGCACGAAGACCTTGACGACGGACGAGGGGCCGAGCACGAGGGAAGTGCTCTCCTTGGGAGCAAGGCGTCAAGTGATGGATTGGCAACGGAGAGGGAGGGTCAGGCGACACTCACGAGCAGCGTGAGCAATCTAGCGAACACCATCATAGGCAGTGGTGCGTTCGCAGTATCCTCTGTTCTACTATCATTTTCTCATAGTGGTTCTTCAGGCATGCTCACCTTTCCTCGGGTAAAGTCCCATGGCTTCCTCGTATTTTACTTT
This sequence comes from Lactarius indigo, assembly GCA_025766275.1. NCBI lineage: Eukaryota > Fungi > Basidiomycota > Agaricomycetes > Russulales > Russulaceae > Lactarius > Lactarius indigo. The sequence continues at coordinate 172,970 of JAFKAC010000008.1, forward strand.
TTTTTTTTAACCGACCCACTCAGGCGTTCGCGTCTGCTGGTATTATTCCGGGCATGCTGACTTGCCTCTTTTCCGGCGCTGTTGGTGCCTTTGGACTATACCTCCTTTCTGCGTGCGCGCGCAAGGCCCCTCACCGCCGAGCGTCCTTCTTCACTGTCGCGACCCTCACATTCCCTCGTGCGGCCGTCTTTTTCGACGCTGCTATCGCCATCAAGTGCTTCGGGGTGTCTATCAGGTGCGCTGACCTATCCACACGACCCCCGATACCTCTCTGATGTAGTGGACAGCTATCTTATCATTATCAAGTCGCTCATTCCAAATGTTATCGCGTCTTTGTATCACGACCTTACATCCCCGGATACCAACCCACCAGAGTGGGCACTCAGCGGGCGCTTGTGGATCTGTCTTCTCATGGTGATACTTGGACCGTTGTCGTTCCTTCGTCGACTCGATAGTCTTAGACATACAAGCTACGTCGCTCTATTCTCCTGTGGTGAGTATCTGTTCGCAGATAAAATGACGAGACGTGCTGAATTTCTTGCTTGCCTGTAGCATACCTCGTCTTGATAGTGATTGTGTGCCACTTCTACCCGTTGAAAGGGATGATACCACCTGGCGAAATACATCTCATCAAGTTCACGCCTAGCTTTATTTCAACGTTCCCCATACAAGTTTTTGCTTTCACCTGTGCCCAGAACGTAATCTCCCGTCTCGTTTACCTTGCTCAGATTACTAGGATTGACGGATAGACAGTTATTCCCCATCTTCAACGAGATCAACAACAATTCGCAGAAGCGCATGAATATCGTCATCGGAACAGCTATCGGCTCCGCAACTGTCACTTATGAGATCATCGCCGTCTTCGGATATATCACCTTTGGTTCCCACGTAGGTGTTACGCTCATTAGTCAAAGACAGCTCATGCGAAATTCTATTGCAGGTCACCGCAAATATCATCGAAATGTACCCATCGAGCTCGTTGTTCATCGCCATCGGGCAACTGGCCATTGTGACTCTTGTCCTCTTTTCATACCCGTTGCAGGTCCACCCGTGCAGGAACTGTCTCGATAAGGTCTTCAACTTTGATGCAGCGGCCGACAAAGTTGAGGACGATGATGTCGGTGATGAGCACGGCTCGGGTGATATGACACCATTGAAGCACTCGGTACTAACGACAGCAGTGGTTGCTGGTGGCTTTACGATCGCATATTTCGTAGATAATCTTGAGATGGGTGGGTTTCTCTCCGTGATTTTGCTTACTTGTGACCTGATGATGTGTAGTGTTGTCGTTTGTCGGGGCCACGGGGTCGACGACTATCTCGTTCATCCTCCCTGGACTGTTCTATTGGAAGGTTGGTGTCCCTGATTACCCGTCAGAACCGTGCCTGACACGATCACATTCCAGTTGACAAAGGACGACCCAAACAAGAATAAGTTGCTCAACCTCGGTGCACTTGGACTTGCCTGCTATGGTTTCCTCATTCTCGTGTTCTGGTGGGTGCCCGGCTACCTCCATAGAGTAATCCGTCTTCTGACAAAGTTGTGACAGCTTGAGCTTTAATATTTACCACATTGTTTACCCCGTCGCCGGGACCGTCCTTGATTAGGGGCAAGACACTAGACCAGACCTTCCGTTCCTACCATATGCCTTGTCGCTTTAAATATGCATACACTGTAAATTTAACGATCGTTTCCTTGGGCTTACGGTTACTCGAGTAGTTAGTTGTGTGCACGCCAATTGTGTAGGAACACGACATTGTTTATATGCTTCAAATCGTACAGGCAGGGAAACGAAACTAATACAGATACACGAGACAAAAGGCAAAATCAAGGGTCCGTACAATCGCGAGCGAGAGGTCCCTACACACTAACCACAAACACAAATGGCTGGGTACGCGAAAAGAAAAATTCTAGAAAAAAATCCACAAGATAAAGGAAGAAATTGAAGAAACTAAATTAAATTCGGGGTCTTGTGGAACGGGGCCCATTTTGTGGAAAGGCTTGAACTGGTGGGACCACGACCATGACTCAAGACCTCGTTGTGGTCCGCTTGCCATTGCCATTGGTGTTTCGTCTGCGTGATGCGGGCCTGGTCGTTGCTGTCGGCGCGGCCATCGCGCAGGCATGCGCACGCGCGACGCGCGTAGAGCGCCGCAAATGTCCCGGTCCCGGCCAGCCACCACCACCGGCGGCGCCCCCGAGACCGATGCTAGGACTGGGGCTCGGCGCCGCAGAGCGTTGGCGGCGCTTGCGCTGCGGCCCAGGCTCAGGTTCCAAGCCCGTTCCTGACTCGGGCTCTTCTTGCTTGATCTGTGGCTCGGGGCTCGTCCTCGTCGGTGGCATGACCATGACCGTGGGGCCTTGACTACTGCCGCTGCCGCTGCCGCCGTTTTCATCTTCATCGTTTTCGAGTCCAGCAGCCCTACGCGTACGCTTGAGAGATGGGGGGGTCGGAACGGGTAATGTAGAGGTAGAGGTAGAGGAAGGCGCGGTAGGGGTGGAGGATCTAAGTTGCTCATTGCACCGGCTGTCCGTCTGGGCAGTGTTTCTGCTACTTGAGGCGTGAGTAATGTCAAAGGTAGTTGTACTCGTCGAGGCAATACGCGGCTCGACTGTCAATGAGGGAGGAGCGCCTTCTAAAGCGAGAGGCGTGGCTGTGGGCATAGGTGTTGGCCTGGGTACAGGAACAGGTATTATGGTAGGTGCAGGGGGCGGTGCGGGGCTCGGAACTGGGGTAATTGTGGGTGTAGATGCAAGCGGTGCAGGCGCGAATGGATTAGGCGAGCCGAGAGATGTGGATGAAGATGTTGTGGACATTTCCACAGTTGCCCTACCCGGGGACTCAGGCGTGCGCGTAACGCCGCTCGTAGAGGCGCTCCCGCACGTCGCTGCATTTGCACTGGAGCCAGATGGACCAGCCAGCGCGGGCCCATCCAGCAGGTCAAACAGTTTATCCAACGTGCTAGAACTCGACGAGGGCCCCGTCGGCGCGGTCGCAGCTTCGAACGTCTTCCATTTGGGGTTCAGCTTCTGCGCCCTCTTCGCGTACAACTTCTTGCCTTTCTTCCCCGCGGGCGGTGCTGGCACGCCATTGTACGTAGCCAAGCCAGGTGCAACGTCCGGCGGGAGTCCCTCCTTGGCGCGCCAGCGCGGCGCACGGATGCCGAAGAGCGGGACAGCGGAGTGCATCGGGTCTTCGTTCTCCCCGCCGCTGTGGATGGCCGGGTCGCGCGGGAAGTCCTGGAGCGTGAGGGGGACGCCTAAACGGCGTGCACTGACGCCGGCCTGCGCGATGAGCTCCGCGCTCTCGGCCGCGCGCTGTGTGGGCGTTGCGTTCTCGGGCGTGAAGCGCGGGATCAACCTGGGGTCTGCGGGAACGGGCTCCCTCAAGTTGGTGCCCATGGTCGGGTGTTGCCAGGGATCGAAGCCCAGAGCGCCCGCGACCTTGAAGCTGTGGTGCAGCTGGGTCAGCGAGAAGACTGAGACAGATGCGACGAGCAGACACGCACTTGATGGACTGCTCCAAGTCACGAAGGTTCTCGAGCCTGGCCATTTGATAGTCATTGACGTTGTGATTGTGCTTCAACAGAGACGAGTGAGTTTGGAGCATTCGGTGCTGCGCCGCAAGCTCGTTGACGATGGGTTTGAGGTGTTCTTGAATAAGAGATGCTACTTTTGTTTTGATTAGTTCAGATAACGCGCCAGTGTCCATGGTGGGAAACGCTGAAGTCAGTGCTGGTGTTCGGTGATAACACAACTGGGGGAGTAGTGAAGTAAAACACGAAACTCTTATAGTGGGGTTGAGGCATGTCCACAATTGTGGAAAAAGCGCTCAAAAAAGCGAATGTTGTGGAGGGGATGGCCACAACCCCCTTGGAAAACGCTAGACCACGCTTTAGCCACGACCACCTATCGGAGAGTATGCTCGTAATCAAATCGATCAACATCGGTAAAAATAAAATAAAAGAGTACGGTTTATAAGACATAATCAAACTGCCAGGGGATTCGCCTGTCGCTTTGGCCATTGTAAGAAAAATCCACAATTACACTGAAACATAGAGGCGCCGAAAAGCCATTGGGCCTCCCTAATTTATGTTAGATCTCTTGCTTTGGCCCTCGCTCGGTCATGGGAGCCGGGTCACGGTTACGGTGTCCATGACCAGCGAGGACTCAGGCATTCCACGTGGGACTCAACTCTGTTAGCACGAGTCCCTTCGCTCTGAGTTTCTGAGAAAGCAGTCGGGTCACGGGCAGACAAGTTGCTGAGACAAGTAGACCAGCACAGTACCAGAATCTTAGACCTCTATACGAGTACGACGCCGCAGCCCTTGTCAGTGGGTCTCTCAATCGAGACCCGGACCGGAAAGCCGGTCCGAGTCCAGCTTCTTGTCCCCCGAGTGTCCCCGGGTGGTTTCGAGCGAATGGTGCATGACACAGAGGGGAGTAGGTCAGAAATTATCAAGCCCGAGCAGGAAGAAGGCTACTTGGTCAATAAGGGAACGGGAATGCGCGGTCACCATCACTGCGTGCGCCAGCTGTGGTGCATGTGATATCTTTTCTCGATGTTCCCAAATTATGGACGATTCATTCTAAGCCCTCAATATGACCAAACGTCCGCATGCAGCAAGCTGTCGGAAGACAACCGAAGCGACGGAGTGGCAAAGATGCAACGTTCACGCAAAGATAGAACAGGAGACCTGATCACGCGGCTGGGCGTACGCGCTTAGCACGCAATGAGGTGTTAAAATTGACAGTATGAAGTCAATAACGAAGCTGGGGTAGTCCTAGGAGTCGCAGTGAACTTAGACAGCACGGTCAAGCAGCGCGCATATCACAGTACAGACCAATCGGATGGAGATGGTGTTGGTGCGTACCGGAGAGTCGTGTGCTAGGGGTTTGCAACTGTGAAGCGAATATCCCTCAAGGCACGACGTGCGGCCTTCGCGCCAAAAAGAAGGCGGACGACAGTGACGGCACCTTGGAGAGGAGAGATAGAGAAGAGAGGATGACTCTGTCCCATCGCGGGTGCGTAAGGTCCCTGCCCAAGTGGTAGATTGCACTGCACTGACGCGGGTTCTCACTTTCTGGGAGCTGAAGTCTGTGCTGGGTGATAACAACAAAATAATGAGTCATCCGGGTATTAAATATACGGTTGCTGGTGCGAGGGGCGGAAAGGGAGCGTGTGAGCAAGCCAGTGCAAGGAGCGGGGTTACCCTGAACCTCGTCTCATCTCGTCTCGTCTTGTCCTCAACCTCGATTTGTCTCCATCCCCGGATCCATCCACCCATCGTGCACCCCGTCCATGCTCTCTGGTTTCATTAGTCGGCACCAATGTCACTAGGTAATACCGTTTCCCAATTTCATTTCCTTTCACAGCGCTCACCACGTTCCCTTGCCTTACCTTTTCTTTCTTCAACAGAATCATCCACTCGATCTGCCTCTATAACAATCCTTTCCCCCAAGTTGCCTCCTCTTTCAGCATCCCCCTCTACCGACGCCTCTCGTCTATCCACCGCTACGACCACTCTATCCCCTCAAGCAGAGCCATTCACCATGACATCGGTCTTATCTTCTCCCCCCCTCGCCGAAGTTCAAATCCTCTCTCCATTCCTTACTTCCAGCCCAACTCCCGCCGACGCAGAAAACAGAATAGACTCCACGACAGAAGCAGACCCCTCGATAATCGAGGCGCTTAAAAGCAAGGAACGACTGTTTGTACTCCGTGTAGGTGGGGACATGGAGCGACTTATAAATGAGCGCAAGTGAGTGTAAACCGTTTCGAGCCCTGCCGTCGTCGGCCAGATGTTTCTGTATCTGCGTCACCCGACTACGAGTATACGAGTTTGTCTCTCTCGAACGTGGCGCTGACCATCTCAACTTGAAGGGGGCGCGTTGAAATCCCGACAGCAACATCGTATCAGAGACTTCTCGTTCACAGATGTTCCTCTTATTACAAGGTCATTCCTGAAAGTGATTCTGGTTCGAGGAGCATATGGATATCTTTCTCACCCGAGAGCAGAATGTGTGTTCAACCAAGCCTTTTATTTTCTCTCCCCACCTTTAAAACCTATCCCATCTCGTAGTCCCCCAAAACGGATTGCTGAGCTCGTTCCAGTGGAGCAGACAAAGCATCCTGCCATCAAAATAATGAGTCGGTCCGTTCAGGACCGTATTCGAGCACAGTCACAATCTCGTACTGGCTCGGTCAACGGCGAAGATGCCGAGTCTTCGGATGTCGAACCCTCCGAAGCGGGCAGCCTTGGTGGACGTAGCGGTGCACCAAATCGTTTAAAGAAGGCTCTCACCCTTGAAGAACGTGAAGCCGCCTACAATGAAGCTAGGTCGCGCATCTTCATGGACTTTGAGGAGAAGGCCAAAGAAAAAGAAAACGACATGAGTGCGAGCTCATCTACCTTTAGTCTTGTTTCGGGCTCGGCCTCTACCAGCGGAGGTGGGAGCAGTAGTGCAGGTGACATTGACGACTCGATCAGCACCGCTCCGACAGAAAGTGAATTTTCTGGCCCGGTCGCGCGTGATGGCAAAGGCGAGCGGCGGAATGGGTCCGGCACAAACTCGGCAGGATCATCCAGGTCTATGCATCCCCCTAAACATCCCTCAAGCTCACGCAACTCTCGCGCTCCATCACCTTCGGTCACCTATGCCTCTATCTACGAACCTGCCCCAGTGACAGTCCCCTACGATTCTAGTCAGGGGCCACCAATGCAACTACCATATAGTCAGCAGCCGTTCATGTATCCTTTCTCGCCACCGCCGCCACCTCCAGGACAAGGCCCGGGGCAAGGTTTCATGGGACCAATGCCATACTATCAGTACAGTTACCCTCAACCACCTCAGTCGCTGTCGCCACAACATCACGGGCTGAACTCTGACCCATCGGGTTCGGCTGATCCACAGGCTTCTGGCCACTTTGTCCCTCCTCCGCACCATTCACAGCAAATGGTATATATGGCACCATATCCATGGATGCACAATCCAGCAACAGGGGCTCCTCCCGCATCACATCCTGGCACCCCTTCGCTTCCACATTCTCATTCATCACAGTATTCGTTTGTGCAACCATCTGCTCCACAGTATGGCGGATTCAATGTCCCCACATTCTTTCCCTCGATGGGGCCCCCCATGCACGCACCATCTCAGGGGCAGCAACAACCAACACACCCTGTCAGCATGGCGCCGTTGCCGCAGAACAATGAATTCGGCATTCGTATGATGCCGCCAATAACAATGAACAACGATCACGCAGATCTCAGGGGAAGGAAACGTGGTAATTCACGCACCAGTGGTGGTTCATTGAGCTACGCGTCTCCATTTGGATACCCTCCGTTGGGTGGACCGGGAGTGACTTCTCCAATCGAGAACGGCGCAAGCCCCGTCGGACCGCGGCTCAATAGCACGATGCGACGAACGTCGGGCACCTCAAATGGGAGTAGGACTCCAGGGGACGAAGCGTCTAGTGTCACGGTAAGGGGCTTTTATACGTCTCATCGATACGCGAGACATTTGTCTGACTCACAATGACACGCGTTCTACCATATCCACTCCTATGACTCGCCCTCTCGTCTACTTCCATATGAAAATTTATGCATGCAAAAGTCATCCACGTCTTCATCCTCACGCACGACCTCCTCCCAACACCCGCTCCCCCCGCGCCCGGACTGGGCTGTTGGCCTCAAGCCAAACCCGACGCTTCACCCGACACGTCCACCTGCGCGCAATGGCGGCGCACGCAATCATGCCACGAGCGCACCACCGGTATTGTTACAACCCGCGGACTTTCCGCCCCTCGGTGGGGCCCGTGCGCCTCCGATGCCAAGCGGCGTGTGGACGAGCGGGGCTGGAAAGGCCCGCGAGCCCGTTGGAGGAGCGCACCGGGACGCAATTTGCGGTGAAGGTGTGGAGCGTACACCATCTAAAGGCATGGGGCTAGCTCCTGGACCCAGAGCCCCACGCCTAGCCTCTGCGCCTCCACCCACACACATAACCGCGCCGGGCGGGGATGGGTTTACCCAGGATTTGACGGATGGCGTGGGTGCGCTCGCGCTTGGAAGGGAGCAGTCATGATTCTTGCGCGTATGACTGGCTACTTTTCTGCATGAGGGGAGAGTTGGGGTAGTGTTATCGTTTACTTTCGGCGTCATACCGTTTCCGGTGCATTAGCTGTTAGCTGGTTTACTCCTGGTCTCTTCAGTACTATTCCCGTGTCTTTTATTTTCTCCTTGGTAGAGAGTGAATATAGTTGTGTGTACCCCTACCACGCCAGGTATTATGCACGTTGTCTTTTACGGTGACTTGGGGATTTGGTATGCCGCGGAGTCCGTTCTGAGGCACACCGACGCATGCTTCGACTTCCGTTTTGGGTCACTCATGCAACGCCCAAATTCGCGATTCGCCGCGTAAGCAATAATATATCAGAGGAATCCTCTATGGCAAGGAATAGACTTTTAGGGGACGGTGCGGTCCTCCAAAGAAGAGGTGGATATAGTTGTAGCAAATGCAATGATCCACAAATATAGCCCAATCGACTAGCCAGGTAGTCATAAAAACGGAAGTGACCTAAAATTAGTATTACGTCGGGATCGGTTCGTCCGTGAATCGGTGATTACAGACGGCGCTTGGGGTCAACACGCGTTGTCATGCGTTCTGCAATCAAAGTCTCAGGAATCCACACTTCGACCTTTGTGAGCGAACACTCGCCTGCAACTGAAGAGAGTTTCCAGCTGCCAGCTGTGGTTGACCAGCGGAGAGCGGTAATTGGACGACGTTCATCGCGTCGTCACTGGCTAGATAAGGAAGCCGCCAATGAGACATGCGTGACCATGGCGGCCGGAAAGCGGAGATTGTCGCATACCCGAGCCCAGCCCTACATTCCATTCGAGTCCAGGCGAAAGTCTGTTCCCCATAAGTTTTGAGACAGGAGAGATGGTAACGAGCGTACTGCTTGATAAGGGCTTCTCCTCGTCGCTCGAGCTCTAGTTGTTGTGATCGCAAACGCTCATTTGTGGCTGCGTCAAGGCTACCGGCGGTGCGAAGGCGATACGCTTCTGTGCGGAACGCCTGGGTATCTTGGCGCAGGGACTGCAACTCGGTCCAGACCTTCTCTCTCTCTTGACTTGATGCGGACATGCCAACGATTGTGGTGGGTGGTGTTATCTTGCCAAAGATGTCCGATAAGTGCGTATGTGTGACCATCACGGTCATGTGCCGTGTGACAGTGGCGCGCTCTTAGGAGCGCCCATTCGCGCGCCAGTCGTGATCGCGTGATCGCCGTTGCCAGTGGTACGTCACGAAAGAGGTCGACCTGACCTCTTCTACCTGCTATACATGTATAGGATCTCGCTTTGAATGACCATGCCTGATAGCACTACTACGAGCTCGGGGTCGAACAAAGCCATCAAAGCCATCGATTCCCATTCCGTCCATCGTATTACCTCGGGTCAGGTCGTTATAGACCTACAGACGGCCGCAAAAGAGCTCGTGGAGAATGCCCTCGACGCAGGTGCAGCAAACATTGGCTCGTGATATTCTATTGCTTCGTCATCACGCTCCTTAGCTGAGAGTTACTCCAGAGGTTCGCTTTAAAGACTACGGCCTTAAGTCCATCGAGGTCATTGATAATGGGAGTGGTATCGCACCGGAAGATTACGAGTCCATAGGTGTGTCACTATCACCTTCATTCTCATTTCGACCTCACTCATCGTCGTCGCTCTGTATAGCGTTGAAACACTACACGTCGAAACTTGACTCCTTTTCCGACCTGACCTCCGTCCTCACTTTTGGCTTTCGTGGGGAGGCCCTTTCTTCTCTGTGTGCGCTATCAGAGAGCGTCAGCGTCACCACCGCGACTTCCGCGCAGGCACCGATGGGCACCATTCTCACTTTCGATAACACTGGTCGCCTCACCAGCCACAGCGGCAAAGTTGCTCGTCAGGTTGGTGCCCCTCTCCTTGTCTCGTCCACGTGCTAAATAGTGGTACAGCGCGGGACCACGGTTGCCATCACGGGCTTATTCACGCCGCTGCCCGTCAGGCGGAAAGAGTTCGAGCGCCACGCAAAGCGGGAGTTTGGAAAAGCTCTGCATCTTCTCACAGCTTATGCGCTCGTTCCATGTACACGGGAAAACAACGGCGTCGTTCTGACTGTCTCTAACACTCCTGATGGCGGGTGCGTATCCTGGGTGCTGCTCGGGTGCGGAATGTCGGGTGATGACTAACGGAGGAGCCTATGTCAGAAAGAAGACTGCGCAGCTCCGCACAGACGGCGCCACGTCAATTCGTGCCTCTGTCGGCGCACTCTGGGGCCCAAAACAGCTCGAGAATCTTGTTGATCTACGTCTATCGTTTGAGGTGGTTCCTGAGAAGGTGGTTTTGCGGCGCCGAGAGGAAGGCGATGTCAGTAACCAGTATGTTTCTTTCCGCCCCGCTATGCCCCTTTGTTTCACCATCCTATTATCCTGCAGTCAAATACGTGTGGAAGGGCTGATCTCCAAGTTCGCTCCCGGTGCTGGGCGGACGGGGACTGATCGCCAGTTTTTCTTCATCAATGGGCGGCCATGCGCACCGGCGAAGGTCCAAAAGGCAATCAACGAGGTTTACCGTACGTTCAATGCTAACCAATCTCCTTTTGTTATAGCAGACTTTATCTTGCCGAGTGGTACGACCAGAAACTATCCTGCATATATTCGTTGTGATGTGGATGTACTTATACAGATTCTTGTGACATCAATGTGAGCCCGGACAAGCGGACAATCCTCCTGCACAGCGAGAACAATCTGGTCGAGTCCCTCAAAGTACGCTCTGGTAGCTCACAATCGATTTCGCTGACCCCACGGAAACCTCCAGATTGCGCTGACAGAAGCGTTCGACAATTCACGGTCAAGCTTTGTGCTTAACGCAACGCAAGTTGCGCTCGCTCGGAAGGAAACGGAACTTTCTCCAGCAGAAGAGGGCGGCTCAGCAAGTAATGAAAAGGTGCCCTTATTCATACCGGATGACCAAGATGATGCCACTGGTATTGAACAAGCCGGAGACATTACAAACTGGCGGACAAAATGGCAAGACAGCGTCTAAGGAGGATAGTGCTGACCTTCCAGTCGAGGAGTCCGACAATACTTCAGACGAGCCCCGCCCAGTCCAGAAACGACCGCGCTCGGCATCGCCAGGTCCTGTCTCAGACGAGGAAACACGTCCCATCAAAAAAGCCGCTGCTGCGCGTTCTCCTTCTCCAGAGCTCGTCTCTGCCCCAGCCCCCTCAACCACTGCGCATCAACGCCTAGCTGGCTCCGGTCGTACTCCAGCGCGGGTGGAGCAAATCCTGTCTACCAACACAAGCGGTACCAGTAGAGGAGTACAAATGGTGCTCGACACGTCCGGCGCGTCGTGGAATCTCAAGCCAGGCCACGAAGGGCCGCCGCGCAAGCGCCCACATCTGGCAGAAGTCAGCGGATCTAGCTCTGGCAAAGATGCTAGGATCAGTATGCGTGCTCGGTTAGCGGGATTTGCTCGTGACGGGGTCCACGTCTTGCGGGACAAAGAGGACGAAGACAGCCCAGAGGAAGAGGAAGGAGCCGAAAATGAGGTTGTAGAAGTGAAGCGGAGTTCGAAGAAGGTGGATACCGATGACGACGACGACGACGACTACGAAGCCGGTGAGAAGGTGTCATCATCGACGGATGTAGTGGACGAGACGATGGCCGTCGATCGTCCCGACAGCCAAGACTCGGTCCCTAAATCAAAACCAAAATCGAAAGCGCGCCGCACGCCAACAGGTGCAACCGCATCTCCGGCCTGCAAGACGATCCGACGGCGCCGAACTCGCGTCGACTGAGGAGCTTTTGTTACTGGAGGACTCGCCGTCAGACAGCGCACCATCCAGCAAGGCAGCCGCTGCTACTACATCATCGTCGCACGACGCCGTCTCTGGTGTTCGGACCGAAGTCGTACGCACCATCATCGGTGACGCACCGCCGCTGGCGTTTGACCTCGAGCGCACGACCAACGCATGGACCGCGTACCTAGAGCGCAGGACTACGCCAACCCCGCAGCCCGTGCCTCGCTCGTCGGACCTGGAGCATGCGGACCTGGCGGCGGACAACGAGAATGCCACGGCGACGCTTGCGCGCGTGCTCTCCAAGGCGGACTTCGGGTCCATGCATGTGGTCGGGCAGTTCAACCGCGGGTTTATCGTGGCGCGCCTGCGCAAGACGGACGTGGCGGGCGCGACGAACGACGATTTGTTTATCGTGGACCAACATGCAGCGGACGAGAAGTATAACTTTGAGACGCTGCAGGCGACGACGCGACTCGAATCACAGCGTCTGTTCACGTGCGTTTTCGTTTATTTTTGTATCGCTTGCGACCTGCGTTGATGATGGCATAGGCCGCGCGTGCTGGAATTGACTGCCGCGGACGAGCTCGTAGCGCTCGAGAACATGAGCGTGCTACAGCACAACGGGTTCGAGGTTGCTGTGGATGAGGACCAGCCGGCGGGGCGGCGACTGAGCCTCGTAGCGCAACCTGTGAGCAAGAACACCGAGTTTGACACCCAGGGTGCGTCTTGCGTCCTTGCTTACTGCTTAACCCGGCCTGACGCGCGAATACCTTTGTAGATCTGGAGGAGATCCTGCACCTGCTGAGGGATCGGCCCGCAGGGACGCTGGTGCGTTCGTCAAAGACGCGTGCGATGTTTGCGATGCGCGCGTGTCGGAAGAGCACGATGGTAGGCGAGTCGCTAAACGCCAAACAGATGACGACCGTGAGTTTAATTCCCAACCCCACGCCTCATATCATCGGGGGTCCAATTTTTTCTAATCATCTTTTTCGTGTTGACGCATCGATCAGATTATTCGGCACATGGGAACAATGGAACAACCATGGAACTGTCCTCATGGACGGCCGACGATGAGGCATTTGTCGGACGTTGGCGCGGTGGAGGTGAGGGAATGGAGGCCCGTAGATTGGGCGACGTTCATCCCGCGCTAGTACTTTTGGCTACACCACCTTTGCTTTGCAGTCTGTTGTATCTAGTTGGTATCTTACTGTAAGGAGATAGCACGAGACGCTGAGTTGCAGTCGGCACTGGCCGACATTGGCCGATACCGGTAACAGCCGGATCGTGTGGCGTTGATGTGTAAGCACCCATATGAGCCTGGTCGGATAGGGGTCTGTGCAACACACGCCTACCAATACATCATTTCTCCCCGTATTCGGGGCTACCAGCTGCTTTAATCTCTATATGTTATCGGCCTGGCCATGCCAGGAACATCACACACGTGCCTTAAAACTAGAATTCTTTTGCACCATTCTTACTCCATAACTACCCATGATGTCTGAAGACGAATCATCTATTGACAGCGCCTCCTGGGATGGTGGGCAGTGCGACGACGTGGCACATCGCAAACACACGCACATCGTTCGTAACATACGAGCAGCTCACTGGAGCAACCGTCGCAGGCCTAGGGAATACCAAGGTCCCCATTGCAGGTCGTGGAACCGTCAAGCTCGAGTCCAAATGCGAAGGCCATAAGTATATCTTACAGCTGGAGCACGTACTCCACGTCCCGACCAACAAAAAGAACTTAATCTCACTAGGTCGATGGGCCAACGCTGGCGGGACCTGCAGGTGTGGTAATGGTATGCTCACATTGACCACCAAAGGTGGCAAAACAGTTGCCGAAGGGCGACTCGCCGAAAGTAACTTGTACAAAATGCAAGTTAAAGTCGAAGAGAACATGGGCAGTCCATAGTACAACCGGTGCGAAGCGTCCGTACCCGCGCAAACACTCCCAAATTGGGAGACCTGGCACAAGCGTTTCGGACATGTCAGCTACAGCGGGCTGCAAAAACTATTCCATAAAAACCTTGTCGAAGGTTTTGCAGTCGACGTCCGAACGCCTAAGCCAGATTGCGTCGCGTGCACTGAAGCCAAGCAAATGGAGGAATTTTTCGCTGATAGACAAACATCATCCGGCCAACTTACCCATATGGACCTATGGGGCAAATACGACGTCACGTCCATTAACGGACACCAATATTTCCTACTCTTTGTGGACGATGCCACGCGTTACATCACGGTGCGTTTCCTAAAAGGAAAAGACCAGGCAGCGCAAGCGGTCAAAGACTATTTGACGCACCTCAGAGCGGATGGAAAATCCCCGCGTGCGATACGCACGGACAGAGGGAAAGAGTTCATAAACGACGCTTTGAGGACCTGGTGCCGTGAGCAAGGGATAAACATTGAGATTACTGCGCCGTACTCACCTGCCCAAAATGGAGTGGCCAAAAGGGCTAACCGGACGCTGGTAGAGCTGGCAAGGGCAATGTTGAGAGGCCAAGACTTACCCGAATTCTTATGGGAATACGCAATAGCCCACGCAGCATATATACGAAATCGCTCATACACGAGGTCTTTGGAAGACAAGACGCCATATGAAATGTGGTTTCACAAGAAACCGAACGTAGCCCACTTACGTGAATTCGGAGCTACCGGTATGGGAGTTATCTGCAAGGCCCCGCGGTCCAGCAGAAACTGTGGCCGAAGTCCAAAAGACATGTCCTATGTAGGATATGAAGACGAGCCAAAGGCCGTTCAGTACTATAACACGGAGACGGGAAAAGTACTCGCCTCCCGTAACTGCCATTCCCTAGACCCTCCCGTCGAAAGTCTCCCGCAGCGCGACGAAATTGGAGTCGTGCCCGATGTACAACGTGAAGGGGAGTCAAGCGGACTATGCACGTTGTCCACAGACGAACGGAGACCTAAAGAGGGAGCGAGGAAGCGAAGACTTTGTACCTCGTAAGACACGAGGAATACGCGCGGATTATCGTCACTAGGTGTCGACCATGTCGAACTATAACCTTGCTTGTGAGAGAAAGTGGGAAACGGTGTTTATTTTGAAAGAGATAGGAGTGAAAATACTGTACATACTGTCTGATACGAATGCATTCTCATCAGAGCGGGTACCGGAAATGGGACTGTCCGGTGTAAATTTCTTCACCAGAGGCCGCCACCCTTGGAAGCAAGCATGACCCTGCGTGTCATAAAACATCGCCAACGTGATCGCGTACCACTCGAAAACGGACTCTATTGAGTCCCCATGCAAGGGTATATTTCATTGGCCACATTCGGAGGGAATTAGACAGTTCGGATCGACGACCTACTATGGGGTAGAAGCGCATCGAGATGCGGTCTGACGCGAGATGGTCGAGGGAGTCCAGCTCTTGGTCCGGCTCGTCGACGAGGCGGCGCCGCGCCAGCGGGCCTCTGTGAGGCTTGCATACATCACAACAGTCCGGGGATCGTAAACTGGGAGGAGAGCGGGGGAAAGAGGAAGTCAAAAGATGCTGTAAGTGATATATGGAATCAGAGATAGACGACATGTCACAAATCTAGAAACGGTTTGAGCGGTTTGGCGTGAAGGTCCAGGGAGGGGATAACAAGGTCTGGTTCGACATGGAGAGCGAACGCAGTCACCACGCCGATGAACCCGGGACAGGTACCAGTGCTTGTCGAAGTCCCAGTCACCGAGTATGCAGGAAGTGATTGACTCGGAAGTAAATGGCAGGCCCATGTCTATGCTGCGGAAGTTGGAACAACTATTAGCAACGGCGATCATGAGGTCGGGCGTTGTGCCAATCCTCCGTGTTACGTGGTGGCGTACTGTTTTGGTGAGAGTGTACGAGGACAGCTACCCCCAGATGATGAATACGTGCAGGGAAACGCACACAACTCTGGTTGATGAGAAATACCGACAATATGGTGACACCAAGCAAAAAAAATTCCGGAGGCAGAAGGGAACGTCTCGCATAACAGAAAGCCCGCAGTCAGATGTAAAAGGTAGAGATGAAGATAGGTGAACCCGACAGAAGAAAATTAAATTGCTGGGAGAATGAATAAGAACGGGAAGAGGGGAAATGAGACAATGACTTACAAGTTTGGACATCACTGACCAAAGATACGTTAACTTACCTGGTTATGGAACCAGGACGGGCAGGCAAGTAGCAGGTTGCGAATATATGCGATAGAAAAAAAGAAATAATTGAGGAGAATGCCATTTCATCAGACGGATGTCCAACAAGCTGGTTTTCGGAGGACGTGTTTGTTCAATTGTGCGATCCAGGTAACTCCAATCTGCCAAAGACCTTCAAGCAAGGTGATCCACTGTAATGCCCGGAGCGGGCGAACTATACGCTGCCTGAGCGCCGAGCTTTCGTGCATCAGGAGTTCACCTTTACTTTGTCACCATTTGCCGGTTGCAGCGGCCATGCCAGCTATACAAGGAAGCACGATGACTGCACGATGATGATAGGGGTACGGCCAGTACGGTCCGGAATCCACCTCTACGAACAATCACCCAGTCGCTATTATGTTACATGCTCTACCCCCAGAGGTGACGCTTAACGTGTTCTCTTATCTTCCAATATCCTCGCTACTTTCCTTACGAGTCCTGTCTCATCAATGGCTTAATTTCTTCACCGCAAACCAATCGACAATCTTCCATGACGTTGCCTTCCTTCATGAGTACATACAACTCGGGACAATGTTCCTAGAGGACGCGCTGTCTGTAAATACGGGCAGGCCTTGGACAGGATCGACAAGTTGGAAGGACTTCTGTAAGTTGCACCCTCATCGATATCACGAGGGTCATGTCATTCATTTCTCCACCACTAACGGCACCTTTCTGGTCGTTCTCATTGCGAAGGCTACAGGTCGATTCAACTGCGCAAAAACTGGGAGGGAAAAGGACGCGCTGTCGCGCGTGTGTTGTCGCCTCCAGGTTTCAACGTCGACCGCATCAAGGTCGACGAGAATGCAGGGATACGCATCACGACCTGCATTTGGGGTGGTCTCAACGTGGTTCACCTCTTTTCTGGCGTCCTCTTGCGGTGTCTTCCCCAAGTGCGAGGTCCCCCCCTTACATTCTGCTGGGTGCTCAAACGTCTGCTTGCAGTCGTACGTCCGTCCCTATGCCAACTGCGAATACGACAATAGGTATCTCGTCTTTGGCCATGAAGACGGGTCCAAGGGAGTCTGACGCCTGGCCAATGGATTTACCGCCGATGACGAGGTCGCCGCCGATGCCCCGCCTGAAGCCATGCAGATAGCTATGTCCGCCCATGCCGCGGCATTGAACCACCAGTACGCTCTGCGTGGGCAGTTCCGACCCTGGGCACTGTTGAGGTTTGATGAATTCACGCATGCGTACCGACTCGCGTACCCGACACTCATATGTGCGAGCTATATGCGGGCTTTCCTGCACGACGTGCACACGCGCTCCCTCGTGCAGACGATCGACATCCGTCTCCGGGATACTTTCTTCGTCGACGTGAACGAGCGCCACGCGTTCGTGTGCGACTTAGATGGGGTGTATGTGTTCTCGCGGGAGAGTGGCAATGAGGTCCTGTTCATACCGATAGACGCAAGTGTAAAGTGTAGTCAGCGCGTGGAAGACCCGTCCCTCATATCTGGGGACTGGTTTGCCACCCCTCTCCCTGTCTACTCCGAAGTAGATGAATCTCGTCTTCTTCCGGGGATTACTATTGGGGGTGTGTTCACACATACCCTTTGGTTCACATGGATTTTCGTACTCACATCTCACATGGCCCATGTCTCCAGGGACGGTCGCGATCTCGTAGTCTTGTCGGAGAAATGCCGTGTTATGTTCATTCGCGATTTTGAGCGTATTTGTCGTGGAGAGACCAGCCTCGAACAGGCGGGGCTTGTTCTAGGTATTCCACAAAAAGATACATGTCACTATCTGGGGTTCGAGCACGGTCGTGTCTGTGTAGCAACCGTTCGTATTTCACAAATTTATTTTGTGATTCCGCATGTTCATGTTGGTTTGAAGGTTCAAGGGCTCTATTTTTTCACCTTCGGCACTGATCTTTCGGCGAGAGCTGTGTTCGTGCGACCCTCTAAGAAAGCCCTGGCTAGGTCATTTATCAGCTGCATGCAGCTCACGGACCGCCGCATATATTTTACTTGGGAAGATTCAAGGCGCCGGCAGGACATTACGCTGTTTGAAGATGCGGAAAATGCTCAGGAGCTTCCACGGCCCACAACACCAATGTTCGATCTACAGCTCCAATTGACGCTATGGATGGCGCAACATGGTGGATACTCCTTCACGAAAACAGTGTTATTGGGCACTGACTCTGACACTGTGTCTGTTTTGTCGCAAGCCCCTGCTGAGAAAGACTCCGTGGGTTGCATTGACTTTACTCTGATGCCTGAAGGCTACGCAAGAGAAATTTTTTTAAAAAAAAAGAAAGGTTCAATCAAGGACGGACATTTATTTGCGCTGTTGGTAGGCATTCCTTTCCCTTCTTTTCTTTTCGTTATGACGTCCAGGAGATTCAACTGTGTGTACGATCTATCTATCAAAACTCTGCCTAGCCCCAAGCTCGGTCGCAGTGCATCTATGTAAATATTAAGTGTAATTCTAGGTACTATGTCGAAGTAAACTTTGGCTTCGGAGATCCGTTCGTACTATTATTGGTAAGATATTTGTTCATTGTGTCCGCGCGGCCGTTGTGCAAACCCGCGCGATCAAGCACGGTATCCTTTGCCTTTCGTCTCGGTTCATCTTTACTTTATCATTCAGATGCACGGTCCGTCTGTCCGTATCCCCTCCCGGTCGTACCAGACGTCCGCGGTTTCATTACCTCGTTGCTCTGCTTCCGCAGAGCATAAAACTTCGTACTATACAGTTCCTCTTTTCCGAGTGATATAATCTTCCCTACCAGTAGTGTAAAGCCTCAGCTTTTGCCTCGGAGTGTGCGCAACAGCTGAGCGTTGTCTATTCGTGCAGACATCTTCAGTGCACACGCCACTAACATATTTATTCTCTACCCTTACACTATTCCGAAGCGACCATACCTTGCTAGAGGTTATGGGCCCTGCCCTCCCTGCTGCAAATACAATGTCCGATCCCCTGCCTACCTCCGTCCCTCGTCTTGGTCTCACTGGCTCCAACAGGGCTATCTTTTCTATGCGCTTCCAGGAAGCGATGGAGGCCCGTGACTACGCTGTAACTCGCGCACGATATCTTTAATGAGTATCCTGTCGTTGCAAAGGCCTATGATGAAAACGTGAAAGTACCTGTCCATGCGGCGCACCCCTTAGGACCGCGGAGCATATCATCCACCATTGCCCGCGCTACCTCAAAGATAGGATTGACACCGGCATCCTCCGGTTCGCAATCCCCCCCACGCCCCCTCTTCACCCATTCACTGCTCTCTTATCCGAGAAGCGGGGCGTGGGCAAACTCCTCTCCTTCTTTGACCAGACTCGCGCGCTCTCCAAGCCGGAATCCGGTCCCCCCATACCCGTGCCCCCTGAACCCGACTAGGTAGGTGCACACTGAGGTTTGGCTGCCTCGTTTGTCTCTTTTCTGCGACTATCTAACTGGCGGTCCTTGCGCCGCATATTTACGCCTTCTCATCCTCGGATTGTGACTGTATGCCTGGTGACCCTAGCGGTTGCCCTCTCCAATTGAACTTTCTCTGATGTATCGGTTCCGTACTTACGATTCTCGGGGGCACCTTTCGGACTAATGGTTTCTTAAATACGGCTTTGTTCTGCTGTGACTGGTCTGTAACTCGCTTTACGCATCCCAGAATAAATATTGATCAAAAAAAAAAAAAACGTGAAAGTACCCATCTCGAAGTCCCCGCGGCTTATATTCTGTATGGTAATTGTCCGAAGCCGAATTCTGGGAACGATATTTTCAATCAAAGCTTTTCCATTCGCATTGAACCTTCGTTCTATCGCAACCCAGCATGTCGTTAAAGACAACGCAATTTCCGACAAGTATCTAAAATAGTTAGATGACGGTGAGGTCCCTTTATTTGGGTGCAGTCCATCCCACCAACTTGAACGTGTCCCGCAGAGCTGGAGCCCAAGAAACCAAGGGACAACGAGGTAGAGATGTTCATAGACCTTGAAACAATCCGTGAGAGTCACGAAGAGGTTTGAATTTTATTCCTCTCTGGTCACACATTCAATCCATGTGTTGATTCCTGAATCATGTCGTAGACCGGGAACGAGGGGGACGTGACAATGCAGGCGGAAAAGCGGCGTGGAGCATTCGCAAGTTCGACGAACACTCCGAACGCCTGCTCAAGTCCGATATGTGGGTATGACCGTGCTCCGACTTCACTCTCGAGTTTTGAACCCATTCTCTAAAGCTCTATCGACGGCGCTGGAAAGCGACGCAGAATAGATTCAGGATGCTAGTGACGTATGTGATCTCAAAGTACGCTTCCGTTCGCCACCTGTTCCAGTCAGGTGGTTTATTACTCGCAGATTGATTTGACCGATTTACACAACCCAGGGCGGTCGTCTGGTGTCTTATTGGAGACGCAGGACCGTTGGTGCTACTTCGCGTTGTAAGACCAGTCGTCGGGTCGGGCTGAGCCCGAAATCGTTCGTTTTCGCACCCTCGATCGCCTTGGCCACGCGGTCTTTGTCCATGGCTCCTTCATCTTTTATGTTAACTTTCTATTTCCGTTTTTACCTTAGTTCTATAGCTACTCACCCTGTATTTAAAACACACACCCTCAGGTTCTGGGGGACATTGAATCATACAGTGTTCGGTCACCCCCTTTTGATCCCTTAGCTCTGCGTGATTGCCCCGGAAGTCAGGCCCAAACGCGGGCACTCGAAAAACAACACTCGCACCTCTACCCCCTTCTCTTGGAACGGAACACCTCCGCCTTCGAACTCACCTATGACCCCTCAGCGTCCTTACAGCGTCACGTGCACGCAAGCTGAGTAGGCCACACGCCCCGTAAGACCAGTCACCATTTCATATCTTGTGGCCACCGTATAACTGCGCAAACGATAGGCTATGGACTTGCGGGCTGCTTGGAAACAAGTGAGATGTGACCTTGAAGGGTGGCAGGGACATCTTGCCCAGCTAAAGACCAACCGCAAGGCGGCAGAAACCGCACTCAGCCTCGTCTATGACGCAGAACGCTGCTAGGCGGCTGGATGCTCAAAAACGCAAGGCCAATATGCCGAAAGAAATATTCAGGCAGATGCGTACTTGCCAGATGGCCACGAACAAGTTCCTGCACCAATTTTGGTCCGCAATCCATCCCCCCGTTGGAGGGACGACGCTGGGCGGACACCACGGACCTATCACGCTTGCCTAGAAGACAGCCAAGGCAACGCGCATGGCAGCATATGTGACCAAGATGCAGGAAAAGGTCGCGGCGATTGTCAGGGCTGCGGAAATGGAGGGCGTTGACTGGACACGAATGCAAAGCGTTGAGTGCACCCTCCTCTGATAGCTAGCCAGACAGACAGAAATGGTTGTAGGGTGCAACCGATGTTGGATGCGAAGTGAGGACAGCACTCAAATTTTGAGAAAAGCAGCGCCTGGCGCACGGCGAGCGTGGAATGTCGAGTTGGTACTGTACCATGTTATAATAATACCGTGATGCACTTTGTAGTGAAGAGAACTTCAGTTCGACTTTAATTTCCGCTTGACATATTTCACACTCCGAAAGGGACGTTGTCCGTTGCCTATGCAAACAATGTTCTACAGTAAACACTTTCTCTGGCCTCAACAATATATCATTCATGGCTCAACTCAACTCGCTTAATTAGTACGCAATTCCGGAACTATTCAACCATGATCTTATCCCTCCTCGTGGTGTTCCGAACACCAGTAAGAAGATAAATTTCCATGGATATACAGATTCCCAGAACAGTTTAAACCAATGGTCTTTTCTATGCACGTGTGTTTGACTGAAGGTTACAGCTGGTTCCATAACGATTGTCCCCTAGTGACCAAATTTTGGACATAGGCGAGGTTTGAATTGGTAACTCCGCCACCAAGATGGCACAGCTCTCGAGCGCAGCAATACAGATAACCATTCCATAACCCCAATTGTTACAAGATAACTATTCTATAACCTTAATTCTATGAGATAACCTGATTTCCTGAGAATTTCTCCCTCGACTTAATTATGAATCCCGCTCTCGAGTTTTGGATGGCCGACTATGTTCTCAAAATGGCAGGGGACAATCGTTATGGAACCAGCTGTAAGACAGCACTAATGGCTCAACAAGATATTATTTTAACAGATGCAAGGACAAACGAACCACATCAGTAGCCATAATAAAGCTTGCAAATAGCACCACAGAGTGCTCTTCGAAAGATGACGCAGTAAGGTGTTGTCGAATCTTCGAGTCAATATTTGCCACCCGATAGTCAAGCTCAGCATGGGTCAAAGCTGATTTGGTTGACGAGTTTGAGAGACGTAATAAAGTAGCATTCTTCAAGATGATGACAACAGCTTCGACAAAGGTTAAATGGGCCATAGAAATGATAAAGTGAAATAGTACCAAGGGCCAAATGATAGCGGCCAAGACGGGTGGCAGTGAGCTAGAGAGATAAATGTCATACGCCAGAGACAAATGATTGTAATACGAAGATAATACATTTGCAATGGTGGGCAGTGACATAAGCTGCATCACTTGATAAAGAAGTAAGATTGTGGTGTAGTGAAAATATGAAGAGCACGTACAAACTGGGGAACCAAAGGAAGATACCAATTAGCAAGCCGGAAAGGAGAAAATGCACGCACATGCTCGTTAGACAGGGATGATTATGATCAACGAAGAGTCGGAAACGGGTAATCAACAGGCATAGAAGCGAGGCAAACAACAACTCACGTCCTGTAAAGCCGAAACAAACATCGTTAGCAGGGCTGGATCAGAGTGAGGTGTGGTAGCCACTCACTTTCTGGAGGGCAAAAAAAAGGTGTCGTCAGCGGGATTGAAACGGGGCTAGCCACGA
This sequence comes from Lactarius indigo, assembly GCA_025766275.1. NCBI lineage: Eukaryota > Fungi > Basidiomycota > Agaricomycetes > Russulales > Russulaceae > Lactarius > Lactarius indigo. The sequence continues at coordinate 195,795 of JAFKAC010000008.1, forward strand.
CAGCTACCCACCAACTGGAGAGCCGAGGACAGGCGTCGTCAACGGGATTGAAACGCAGCCAGTCACGGCAGCCACTCACTCCCTGGAGAGCCGGGGACAGGTGTCGTCAGTGGGATTGAAATGGGACCAGCCATGGCAGCCACTCACAGACTGGAGAGCCGAGGACAGGCGTCGTCAGCGGAATTGAAATGCAGCCAGCCACGGCAGCCACTCACCAACTGGAGAGCCGAGGACAGGCGTCATCAGTGGGATTGAAACGCAGCCAGCCACGGCAGCCACTCACCAACTGGAGAGCCGAGGACAGGCGTCGTCAGCAGCATTGAAACGCAGCCAGCCACGGCAGCCACTCACTTCCTGGAGAGCCGGGGATAGGCGTCGTCAGTGGGATTGAAACGCAGCCAGCCACGGCAGCCACTCACAAACTGGAGAGCCGAGGACAGGCGTCGTCAGTGGGATTGAAACGCAGCCAGCCACGGCAGCCACTCACTTGCTGGAGAGCCGAGGACAGGCGTCGTCAGTGGGATTGAAACGCAGCCAGCCACGGCAGCCACTCACCAACTGGAGAGCCGAGGACAGGCGTCGTCAGTGGGATTGAAACGCAGCCAGCCACGGCAGCCACTCACAAACTGGAGAGCCGAGGACAGGCGTCGTCAGCGGGATTGAAACGCAGCCAGCCACAGCAGCCACTCACTCCCTGGAGAGCCGAGGACAGGCGTCGTCAGCGGGATTGAAATGCAGCCACTCACGGCAGCCACTCACAAACTGGAGAGCCGAGGACAGGCGTCGTCAGCGGGATTGAAACGCAGCCAGCCACGGCAGCCACTCACTCCCTGGAGAGCCAAGGACAGGCGTCGTCAGTGGGATTGAAACGCAGCCAGCCACAGCAGCCACTCACTTGCTGGAGAGCCGAGGACAGGCGTCGTCAGTGGGATTGAAACGCAGCCAGCCACGGCAGCCACTCACAAACTGGAGAGCCGAAGACAGGCGTCGTCAGCGGGATTGAAATGCAGCCAGCCACGGCAGCCACTCACTTCCTGGAGAGCCAAGGACAGGCGTCGTCAATGGGATTGAAACGCAGCCAGCCACGGCAGCCACTCACTTCCTGGAGAGCCAAGGACAGGCGTCGTCAGTGGGATTGAAACGCAGCCAGCCACGGCAGCCACTCACTTCCTGGAGAGCCAAGGACAGGTGTCGTCAGTGGGATTGAAACGCAGCCAGCCACAGCAGCCACTCACTCCCTGGAGAGCCCGGGACAGGCGTTGTCAGTGGGATTGAAACGCAGCCAGCCATGGCAGCCACTCACTTCCTGGAGAGCCGAAGACAGGCGTCGTCAGCGGGATTGAAACGCAGCCAGCTACGTCAGCCACTCACAAACTGGAGAGCCAAGGACAGGCATCGTCAGTGGGATTGAAACGCAGCCAGCCACGGCAGCCACTCACCAACTGGAGAGCCAAGGACAGGCGTCGTCAGTGGGATTGAAACGCAGCCAGCCATGGCAGCCACTCACTCCCTGGAGAGCCAAGGACAGGCGTCGTCAGCGGGATTGAAACGCAGCCAGTCACGGCAGCCACTCACAGACTGGAGAGCCGAGGACAGGCGTCGTCAGTGGGATTGAAACGCAGCCAGCCACGGCAGCCACTCACAGACTGGAGAGCCAAGGACAGGTGTCGTCAGTGGGATTGAAACGCAGCCAGCCACAGCAACCACTCACCAACTGGAGAGCCGGGGACAGGCGTCGTCAGTGGGATTGAAACGCAGCCAGCCACGGCAGCCACTCACAGACTGGAGAGCCGGGGACAGGCGTCGTCAGCGGGATCGAAACGCAGCCAGCCACGGCAGCCACTCACTTCCTGGAGAGCCGGGGATAGGCGTCGTCAGTGGGATTGAAATGCAGCCAGCCACGGCAGCCACTCACTTGCTGGAGAGCCGAGGACAGGCGTCGTCAGTGGGATTGAAACGCAGCCAGCCACGGCAGCCACTCACTTGCTGGAGAGCCGAGGACAGGCGTCGTCAGTGGGATTGAAACGCAGCCAGCCACGGCAGCCACTCACCAACTGGAGAGCCGAGGACAGGCGTCGTCAGTGGGATTGAAACGCAGCCAGCCACGGCAGCCACTCACAAACTGGAGAGCCAAGGACAGGCGTCGTCAGTGGGATTGAAACACAGCCAGCCACGGCAGCCACTCACAAACTGGAGAGCCGAGGACAGGCGTCGTCAGCGGGATTGAAACGCAGCCAGCCACGGCAGCCACTCACAAACTGGAGAGCCGAGGACAGCCGTCGTCAGCAGCATTGAAACGCAGCCAGCCACGGCAGCCACTCACTTCCTGGAGAGCCGAGGACAGCCGTCGTTAGTGGGATTGAAACGCAGCCAGCCACGGCAGCCACTCACTTCCTGGAGAGCCGAGGACAGCCGTCGTTAGTGGGATTGAAACGCAGCCAGCCACGGCAGCCACTCACTTCCTGGAAAGCCGAGGACAGCCGTCGTCAGCGGGATTGAAACGCAGCCAGCCACGGCAGCCACTCACAGACTGGAGAGCCAAGGACAGGCGTCGTCAGTGGGATTGAAACGCAGCCAGCCACGGCAGCCACTCACTTGCTGGAGAGCCGAGGACAGGCGTCGTCAGTGGGATTGAAACGCAGCCAGCCACGGCAGCCACTCACAGACTGGAGAGCCGAGGACAGGCGTCGTCAGTGGGATTGAAACGCAGCCAGCCACGGCAGCCACTCACCAACTGGAGAGCCAAGGACAGGCGTCGTCAGTGGGATTGAAACGCAGCCAGCCACGGCAGCCACTCACAGACTGGAGAGCCGAGGACAGGCGTCGTCAGTGGGATTGAAATGCAGCCAGCCACGCTAGCCACTCACTCCCTGGAGAGCCGTGGACAGGCGTCGTCAGTGGGATTGAAACGCAGCCAGCCACGGCAGCCACTCACAGACTGGAGGCATTGTCAGCAAGCTCCAAAAGCAGCAAGATACAGTCGCCGCTCACCCGCTGGAGCGTGGACCACCAGCATGATCGGGTCAGTCGATCTGAAATCCGTGAGTAAGAACTGGCGCTTACAAGCTACAAGTTGGGCGGCATTAAACGTATGAGCTATGTACCGCAAATTAACACACTATCAACACTTACCCAGATGTATGGAAACGGGACAAGACATTCCCGAACTATATCTTCGACCTCCGAGTCATTGCCAGTATGAGAAAGGACACTGCAATCCTTGTTGTGGTCGCCCACTTCGCCCCTTCAATTGGCGCACTCACCGGTTTAAAGCTACTTTAACACTCAATTCTACATTTGTCCTCTGCACGGACAAAAGCATCAGCGCGGTGGTCTCGTCGTTCAAAGCTGCGGCCGTCGCCTCAATAAGCTCATCGCAGCGCATATCTTGCATGTGCATTTCTACCAAAAGAAGCATTAGTATGCAACTCTGGTATTTGTCTCTGAACCCACTCTGTAATCGCACAAATCTAACACCATCACCAAGGGGACGCAGGTAGTGCTTTTGAAAGCGTTTTTCCGTCTCTTGAGATATGTCGTCATCTGGGCTTCCGAAATCCTCGACATCGATTTGGACATTTCGCAGGAATTGGTCGTATTTTGTAAACACAGCGATGACCGGGACTTGTTATTATTCTGTCAAATAAAGTCACGAATGTCTGTAACGACTGGCGCACCATTCTGGTCGGGACAGATGTCCTTGAAAAATCTCAGATCGAGCCCTGGTCGGTGATTGTCCATTGGGACACAGAACCTCAAATATGACTGTCAGTTGTCGAAATTGTATATGCTGGAGTCACAAACCATATCGCATGTAATCTGTCTCCCAGTCGCCTTTCCCCGCACTTGCGTTGAATGAACTCATTTAAAATTCCGAGTTCCATTGTACTTGCTGATTCAATTCCACGAGAGTCGTGGAAGATGTATCCCGTATGACTAGAGAACACAAGTTCGTCATCAATTGTGTGCTCTCCTCGCTGGTTCATGTTTAGATGCAATCGAATAGAAGTACTGTTGTCACTAACATCAATGGACGGATTGAGTGTAATCTGGATGGCGGTGAGATCAGACTTGCCGATTGACAGTTGGACTACGTACCTGCTTTCCTCCCCGGTAAATAATGGGACTGTGTGTCGTGTCGCATACTCGTTGAAGAATCGACGTTTTTCCAGCATTTGCCCTTCCTATGATAAGGACTCGGAACTTGATCTTTGGAACTCGACGAGGGGGTTGTTGCCGGTTCATTGGAGTGACAGAGCAAGAGTGGTTGATCGATTCGATCCCGTCCTCGATCGATGGTTCACACGGTTCACCTTCCTTTTTCAGTCGCTCGACCAACACCCGTCTTATCGCCGAGTGTTGTCTCGCTGCTTGTACAACCTCCGCGTACTACTCCTCATGCATCATGTGTGACACTGTGTGTCGTGCCTACTTTACTCCTACATATCCCACTCATCCTCCTGCGAGTCCTGTTGGAAGGCCAAGATCCCATTCGAGAGCTGACAGGGGTCTACGTGTTCAAAGACATCACTATCGTCGTAGCCCAACTTCTAACCAAGCAATGGAGCCACTACTGCCCTCGCAAACACGCATACGAGCCAGGTAGCCCAATACCTCGCGGCCTTACAAGCAGTTCAAGCACTACCCGCCCACACTGACCTACAAGTGCATCTTCAAGACTCCAGGTACGGTTCTACTTACGCTCTACGTTCACAAGCATTGCACATCCGAACAAGACGGGCTTCGAGAAGCTCTGTGGATCATTTGTCGTGCGTTTACCTCTGCACTTTCTCCCACCCCATTCTTCTGACAAGACGTGTCGGGGACAGAGCTTCACGAAGATCGCACGAGTTGATGCTATGCGGCTCACGCGACTCCCCAGGTCCGGTCTGAGAAAGGTCGCCAGGCTGAAGAATGTGTTCGAGCAGCCTTTCTGCACGGGCACCAACCACCTCAGCCCCCCCGTTATTTTAACAGCAGGGGCGGCAGCATGGGCAGACGAATGGCCATTGGCGTAGATGCTGCCTGGGGTTTTCAACTCGATCTCAACTCCCCCTTTCCTTATCCTACGCCGAGGTGTGGCTATACGTCATCCAAGCGCAGGGACGAGGAGAGGGAGAGCCCACTCTGGGACATTGAGCACTCGTAGAGCTCAACAAGGCCGCGGCCCGGGGTAGTATATGGTCCAGTTGGCGCTTGCCCTCCTATTGACCTCGTAAGTTCATATGTCAAATCTCTATTCCGACATCAATTCACTTTGAAGCGCACGAGGTCCCGAGGCGAACAGACAGGCACGACACCACATGTTGTCAAAAGTGGGGCCACTTCTCTGGCTCGACTGTTTGTCCTGTTGCGGCCGACCCAAACAAGCCTACGGATGACAAGAAGAAAGCCATGGCTGATTGGAATCAGGACGAAACTGTCGCAAAATACCTGCTTTCCCAACATTCCCCCGATTCCACTGCTGTCCGACTGAAGTCCCTCACTTCCGCAAATGACCGCTGGAACAAAGTCACAACCGAGTTCAGCGTCAAAGGCCAGTACGCGGAAACGGACTTGCTCACTGCGTTCTCAGAGATGCGCAGCCCGCGCGGCGGGGGATGAGAGCGCCTTCCTTGGCCAGATGCGCGTTAAGCGCGAGGAACTTGCTGCTGTGGGAGTCAGTATGACGGAGAAGGAATACAGGTAAGCCATCTTCTTCAAGGCCATCCCGGACGAAATGTCCAAGTTTCACTTTCAGGGCTACTCACCGCTGCGCGCATTCTGGCGCCCGCCGCTTCCATCGACTCCGACATTCTCATTGACCACATCTTAGAAGAGGCCGATCGTCTGGTGGCACGGCGAAAGCGTGAAGGTGGTACGTCTGGTAAGAGAAAGCAGTCCCAGTCCCAGTCCCAGGATGAGGCGATGGCGGCGACCAGCCACTGACTTACCAAAAATACGACCAATTCCGAAAACAAGCCCGACGGGTCAACTAACGCTGTGGAGACCCCTGAGGACGATGCCAGCGTGGAGGATTGATTGGCTGTCCGTCGAGCCAGACGGGTCTTAGTCTGCCGTGTTCGACGGCGACATCCTCGAATCTGGAGCCGAACTTCTTACCGTTCCAGGAGGTGAAGAAGCAGGGATGAGCGCCGCGCCGTCAGGCGGGCTCGCAGCGGCTGCTATCGTACCAGTGGGAAGAGTCAAGTCCACCCGGGTCGAGCTGTACGATTCTGGCACTACGCGTCACATTTCCCCGTACCACGACGATTTCCTCACTTACCGAGCCCAGGACCGGACGCTCCGGAATAGTGTAAGAGTAGAGAATAAATATGTTAGTGAGCAAACGTGTGCGCCGAAGATGTCCGCACGAATAGACAACGCTCAGCTGTTGCGCACACTCAGAGGCCAAAGCTATATTTATTCGTACCTTGCTAGATACTACCGGGGGGCAATCGACCCCTCCCCATTACTAGGTGTCTTTCCTTAGGCTTCGAGTGCGAATGAATTTATTTGGACAAGGAGTCGGCGAGAAACGTGAAGTGTCCGAAACACTGAGTGGTGCCCGAGGTGGTAAGGGATTGTGCAGCCGGTGCCAGTAAGTAGTCTTTGTAACTTTCTTCCCTTCGTGGTTGTGAAGGTAATATATTTATGCTGGATGTCATCGAACGAATATAGGCTTCTTGTGGTCCCATCCTGTGAGAGCCTGAGAGGTGGCAATCGGTTATTCGTATGGGGGACTCGGCCCGTAACCGCGTAACCACGCCCTGTTGACTTCCGTGGGCCATCTGGAGCAAGATCTGGAGTAGCGCGGATTCTGAAAGCCTTTCGAATCATTAAGATCGAATAAAATCACATGGAAACAAAAAGTCCCCGTTCCATAGGTACTCTCGAGCCCCTCCATCAGCCTTCCATGTCCACTAACTCTGCCTTATCCATTACAATATCCTGCTCTTCCTCATCTTCATCCTGTTCGTCCACTTCGGTCTTACTGGTTACCGTGAAATCTGTCGCGTCGAAGCGCTTCCTCTCCCGAAATGGGTTCTTTCTTCGTTCACTTTTCTTGAGCACTGCCGCGGTAGGGATAATTCCTCTCGGGTTAAGGTAGAGGAGGTCGTCACCGGAATACGCGTCGAGCGTGCGCACCCAAGCGTCGAATCTAGATGTTCATGTTAAAGCATATCGTATGACACTTACAACGACACCTACACAGCCCTATGGTCTTCGGTTTCCCGCATCCGATCGTATATGTGCGTCTGCTTGAGGTTGTCAATTGCCTCGCGATGGATCTCGAAGTCGATCGGAGGACGAAACTCCGAGTCATCTTGCGACAGGTTCTCGTTTACGCCCTCGATTTTTCGGTTGTACGACTCGAAGATTGGGTACTCGAGCAGGAGGCCGAGAGCTGGTACTTTGGGGATGAAAACTTGTCGTGGTCCGTACAGCTTGGGGTTCGACATATCAGACCTATGATGATGCCTAAAAGGAGGACGCAGTGTAACGCACTTCTTCGATGACCTGCGGGGGTGTACATGTGCGACAGCACAAGACTAATGCAGAAACCATTTTGCGCTGTGAGGTAAAGCGCTATGAGTGTGGAAGCGACGACTTTTGCTCTGCGCACGCACGATCTGATAAAAAGGTAAGCAGAGAGACGACCTGTTCGTAACGACTGAGTACCTGGTGAAGCATGAAGCTCTGGCCATGAAACATGACGCTGATCCACTCCGTACTGCCATAGACAACCGGGTCGGCAATCTATTGTGTTATTATTAGCCCCTGCAGCCCCTGTGACAAGAAACCAACCTCAATCTTCTTCATATGCCTTTGAGTACTCCTATCACTGAACTCACGGCCCACGGTGAAATTGTAGAAGTTGCGAGTGCCCTCGAACTTCTTGGCGATCTCCCGTAGTCTCTGAATGTCCTCTGCCCCAGCGCGCCATTGACGCTTCCTTTGTAAGTCATCGTCCTTCGATGACGCAGGGGAAGAGTCCGTCCAAAAAGGATGAACGGTATCAGGCGGCGGGCAGGCAGCGGCCGTAGGTGATGTTCCTGATGACGAGACTGCCTGGCGGTGGAGAGTCTCGTACAATCCACTTCCAGGCTTCGGCGGAATAAGGAGGTAGGACGGGAAGAAGTATGTATACCTGCGACTATCGCAAGATCTATAAATTCTCGAGATAAATTTGAGCACGCCGTTAGAAGGGAGAAACGCGCACGTTCGAGCGTTGAACGAATTCTGCACACGGACAATGCCCCAAACGCGGATCTCAGGCGGTAGGAGTTCATTGACCGCCTTAACTACATCTGGAACGCCTGGGATTTGTGTTATCAACTTCAGGGATACGAGGTTCCCCGCTGCGTGTACGCCCGCGTCCGTACGAGCCGCGCGTCCAAGGTTGACTTTCGTAGGATCGTCTGCATTATCCGACGACACCGCGCCGACTCGCACAAGCGCGTCGAATAGCACTCCTTCGATCGTACGTGCATTTGGCTGGCTATATAAAAACACATTTGGTCAAGGTTGGGGTGCAAACGGAGACGGTAGAGCGCGACACCAACATCTGCATACCTGCGCACCCTGTCCCGCAAAAACCGAGCAGGATCGCAGACTGGCGTTTCGGCAGACGAGGCGACTTCTCCGACAGATCCTGAGGGTCGGTCTCAGAGGCACCTGTGCGTGCTTCGTTTACTTCTGGACGGTTACGACGTCGCCGCCCCGGGTTCTTGTTGACCTTCTCCTTTCCATGACGCGATTTCGGGTATCCTCCTGCGTCACGTCGCTTTGGGGGCTTCTTGTCGCCCTGGAGGACATTTGAGCTCGGGTTGAGAGTCTTGACGTCCACAGGTGATTGTGCGTCTACTCTGACGCGTTTGGGACTGCACTGTGCTGCGTCCTCATCGCAGGGGCGCTTCGCAGAACTTGATGTAGGTGTTCCCGTGTCCTCGGCCATTCTGACTATTTGTGGCCTGCTCGCAACTAAGATAGCGGAGCCTCTAGTTGTCAGGGAGGCGGCTTGGAGAAAGAAACGAAGTGCCAGTGTGAGCACCCCAAGGGACTTGAACCCGTGAACGGAAGAATTCAAAAACCGCGCCGGACCGTGCCTTGACTCGGATGACCGTTACTCCTTCCATCGCTGGTTTCATCCTGCTCTGTTGCACGCATTTACTACAAAGCTCTCACAAAGCGAATACGTTTTAACTAATCCATCATATACCTTTGTGATCTTCTCATCGGGCTCTGCAACAAGCTTCATCCGTTCGGCATCACCAGCTCTCATCTTTTCAAATGAAACGCGAGTCCCGTCTTTGCTCTTCCACCAAGCATACCGCGCGAGAAGCGCACCGCCAGTAGCAGCAGCCTCAGACGTATCCTCGGCAACATAAGCGGGGATGCCAAACAAATCCGCAGACAACTGGCGGATCGTAGGGTTTGTCGAAGCGCCTCCCGTCAGCACAAGACGCCGCAGACGTGGTGCATCTTGATGCAGGATAGCTGTCACGCGTGCTCGAATAGAGAGTAATTGTGACTCAAGGATCGCACGCGGGTGTGCTGTTGCTGGCAACGCCACGACTTGAGTAGGCGTTGGTGTGCCGTCCTGGGTTCCGAAGTAAAAGTTACCGATAACGTTGGGCGGGATAATCTCGGGGAGCGGGAAGTACAAGCCCCAAAAACCGTTGTTCCCAGGTGGCGTGGCTGCCACCTGCTCGTTGAAGCGCGTCCAGTCTCCGCCTGCGTGTTCGTCACGGACTTTTTCACGTGCAAGGGCACCATTCTTGTAGCACAGCATGGCAATGTGAGCGTCAGTGGTTGTCGGATGCGCAAGGAGGTGGGATGTGGTGAAGCGGGCGGGCGGCGTGTCGGAAGGTGGTATTGCGAGAAGGAAGGTAGTTGACGTCCCAAGTGAGAGTACGGCGTCACCAGGAGTCGACAGTGCCACCATCGTCGCTGGATTGTCTCCAGTGAAAGAGGAGACAAGACAATCTAGAACTCGGTGTTCAACTTTACACTTTCCAAGCAGTATGCTTGGAATGTCAATTACCTGGGTCGAAACCCCATCGGTTGACCCACCAGGATGCTACCTTGCCTAGGGCTGTACCGCCAAGCACGGGCTCCGGACCGATTTTTTCTCGCAACTCAGGTCCTCCGCATGCGAGGAGAAGGCGTTCATCCCATCTACAGGACGCGACGTCCATCAAGTTCATGCCACTCGCATCCGAAATCTCGATTGGAGCAATGAGACCGAGAAAAAGTGATGGTAAGAATGACGAGACAAGCGATATTCTAGAGGTTGCCCCGTAGTCATTGGGTCTATCTTTTCGAATCTAGAGACGAATCTCGTATAAGATTGATGTATACGAGGAGACAGGAATGGCATACCTTCATGATCTGTGTCCCCGTGAAACGCTCGTACGCACGGCTGCCCGTGAGGTCGGCCAGTGCTTGAGGGCTACCTACGACTTCCTCTAGTTCGTGACATTCCCGTGTCGTGGACGAGTCTTGCCAAATGGGTGAGTCATGGATAGAAAATGAATTTGGCTTGAGTTGCGAGAGCAACGACTTTGAAGGATCTAGGGAAGCGAGAGCATCCGTAGCGGATTTTGACCAGTAGACGGAGCCGTGTTGCTACAGCGGCGCGACAAGCAGGTTCAAGCCCATGCAGGGAAACGAGCGTGACGGACGTACCTGGCCTGCACCCGAAACGGCGCGTATTCGGCTAAAGTCGACGCCTGCATCTCTCATGCGCTGCAGGATTAAGTCGAGTGCCTCGACCCACATCGCTACTGGCGACGTGACTTGACCGTCCCCTGGGCCATGTGTAGCGCCGTTCGTGGTCCCGTAGTGCGGTAGGTCCTTGTCGTAGCCTACTGCAAAGTCATGCACAGCGGCGGCCTTCTCGTCGATAAGGAGTGCCTTTAGCTGCTGAGTCGAGAGATCAATCCCGAGAAAGAGAGGTTCAGACATGGTGATTGATGGTGAGAGACCGTGCTGGCACTGAAGTTCTACTGGGTCATCTGATCGATTCACACATCTTCAAGATAGAGTTGAAGAACTACGTCGTTCGGGAAGTGCGGTCCGGAGCATCGGCACTAGTCGTATGGAGTTTGGTATGGAGGGCGGTCGTTGCACGCGGAAGTGGATAGCAGCAGACGCCATATTGACATGGCTTGAAAGTTGGCTGGTAGTAAGTAAGGTTTGTTTTGACAAATGATATAATAATGTACACAATTATGGGCGTGCAAGAACGTCGATAAGAATACATGGGTATGCGCGGTACCGAGGAGATCGCCTATTCCTTGGTGTCGTGACATTGTGGGCAAGTGAGAAAAAAGCAAACAGGGAGCTGTGCTCAAAGCTCAAAGTAGTATAATGTCTTCATCCGAGGGGTCATCCGAATCTTCGACCGAAATCGGTTCACCAAGCGTCTCTAAGCCCGCACTCCACCGTTTGACCTTTTCATCCACGAGTACCTGGGCAACACGATGAGTAGGATGAGTGAGAGATATATTAACTTTCTTGCCTTGCTGGGGTCGAAATTCAGGACCTGCAAACCATCAAGAGATGTAGCACGAGAAAGGGCTACGTAAGCTTGACCTAACAAGCACAAATTGGCACACATAAGGGAGCTAGAGAAGTGTTTTCATACCTTTCTCGAAGACTCTGGCAAGGTCTACCTTCACCCTGTCGAGTGTCTGACCCTGTGATTTGTGTATGGACATAGCCCATGACAGGATGAGAGGATACTATGGGATTACAGTTAACGTATGAGGGATTCGTGTAATCAAAGCGAACACACCTGTATTCGTGATGCTTGAATCTCACCACTTGGTGTCTCTACTTTCCACGTTTCCGGTTCGAGCATCACCCGACGTATCATGCCTCCGGGGGAGCTGAAGTCGACTACCGGTCTCTTCTTCGCCTCGTCGGATGATAGCGCCTTGACAACCCGTTTCCCTGTAGGAACTTCTTCCGGGGAAGGGTTTTCGGAATCCTTGGCATACGTGAGAGGTGCCTCGAACGCCACGACGATGCCCATGCTCCCGTTGACAAGTGTCTCATCAACATTCTTAATGAGCATGACTTGGGCGCCGATGGTAAGCCGCAGCTCTTCTTGGGCCATGAAATTGTCGAGAAGTCTTTTCCTTTGCTCATCACCGGCCAACCCGCCGTCCTTGGCATAAAACGTTTTGCTTTCGCCTAGCGGAAGGTGACTCAGACGCAGTTTGTTGGAGGCATCTACGTCTTCACGGCGCGGAAAGCTGAAACGGAGTTATGGATTAGGACCTCGGCCAGTACGAGACGCTTCAGCTCACAGCTCAGTCGGTCGGATATTATCTTCATATACGATTTCTCTGGACAGTTGCCGGAACCTTGCAATCGATCTTTGAGACAGCGTCCCGTACCGCATTTCATTGAGCATCTTGACGAACTCTGCACCCTTTTAACCAACTAGCTAGGGCCGTGTAAACTGAGGTACTCACCCTCGTCTTTTTGTCGAAAGACTTTTGTGAGTCTGATTGCCCTTGTGATTGTCTGGTTCCAAGCAGTAGCTTCGAAAGCAAAACGCATCGGCTTATTTCCTCTGCTTACAGGCGGGAGCTGAAAGAAGTCGCCTGTGATGACGACCTGAGAAGTTTCATCAGTCCCAAAGCTCACCAGGAACATAAAGGCTCATCACCTGAATGCCGCCGAAGGGTACGGTCTTATTCTTCCTTATGATACCCCCGATTTTAGCTAGTTTATCAAACAATTCGGCGTCGACCATAGAGACTATCGGAGCCATCACATACACGCTTCACAAAAACATGAGGCACTGACCTTCATCAATAATAAGGACTTTGGCCCGGTTCCACCTTGAACTAGCCTTTCTGTTCTTCTCGATCTTTTTGGCGAGGTCATCAGCACTCTCTATGCCCAGGCCAATCCCCGCGAATGAATGGATTGTCACACCACCAATGTTGCAAGCGGCGATGCCTATATATGCGCTTCAGCATTACAGAAAAAAGCGTGTGGAGGACCTAATCACCGGTAGAAGCAGTCACGGCCACGGCGTCTGGTGTTCTTACATATTCCTTGCGGAGAGTCTTGATAATTTCACGTAGGAGAACAGACTTGCCCGTTCCTAGCGATAAGTCAGCGTTGGTCAATATTGCAGAGCCACTCCAAAATCAATTGCCGCCACCCCCTTATCACCAACGCAGGAGACCAAAGCTCGCAAACGGGAACTTTGGCAGCAGAGAGAAGACAAGAACTTGATGACATACCTGCACTTCCCGTGTAAAAAACGTTTTTCTTCTGCTTAACCAACTCCAGAACTTGTTTTTGCTCGTAACTCAGCTGGATGTCAGGTTTTTTTACAGGCTTTGAGATCCGAGCAGATTCGTGGTCGTAGAACGTGGAATCAGATCTGATAGTACTAGCCGTGGAAAATAGCGACGACTGAGAAGATCCATAGGAAGACGCAGATGATTGCTCGGAGTCAGTCCAAGAACTAGGAAGCCGGCGCTTTTTGGATTGAGGAGCGACATCTACCTGAAGAGTGCGCTTCTGTGAATTCGATGACGATCCTTGGGAAGTTTTCTCAGCCTCGCGACTGGCGACGCCATCCTGAATCGCCTTCCTGAGTGAATCTGAAAGTGTCGACCGCTTGGGAACCGAAAGTGAAGGTACAGAAGACGAATCGGCCGTTTTATTGGACGAGAAGTCGCGCCTAATGGTGGCAAGTCCAGAGCGAGGCTGTCTATCTGGCAGTGCCATTGGCAAGAATGATGTAAAAAGACGCGTTTATCGAAGTCACCGTCAGACGCGCCAGCGCTTGAAGTCACGTGGACGTGCAACCCCGAAAACGAGCACTGCCAACAGCCCCACGGTCATTTGAATCTTCTGCTTCGAGCACGTCCGCGAATGTCTTTCCTCGCAGCGACCGCGCGGTCGCGTGCGTCTGTGAATACCCTCAGGGGAGCTGGCTCACACTTACAGGCCCGTTCATACGCAGCTAAGGCGAAAGGTGTCCCAGTTAAGCAGAATGGTACGTTACTTCGCTAGCATTTCGCTGTGTGGAACTTAAGCTCTACGAAACTTACTTAGCCCAGGGGTTTAAGGGGGGTAACGGCCAGAAGCTAACAAAGAAGCAGAAACGCCTTGAGGCTATGCGGAATAACAAATCTCCTGGGGTGCGTGGCCACTGTCAGCGATGGGAGACGCATTCCCGAATCTGTGAACCTTCACACAGGCCTTCGTACCACTCCCCGCTAGCCAACTCAAGCACGAATTGTTCCAAAGCCAGCGTCTAGATGAACTTACACTGCCCGAATTCAATGCGGTTCGTTCATGAGCTTTGCAGCCGTGCACGGGCGTCTCTGACAGAGTGTACAGGAGGACCTAACGGAAGGAAACGCAGGAAAAGCCATGGCCTTCCCGTTACCGGAGAATGACGCAGTTCGAGTCTTTGGCGTGCCCCGCAATGTACTCTTGGATGTGAGCAACTTTTCTACACTTTTTATTTCTCGTCTGAATACTCTTCTACAGTTCCGGATTCTGTCAAATGCCGCGTCGGTCGTGCGTGACGTGACGATAAAACTAGCTGATCGGCTACAGACGGCGAGCCAGGAGTCGAGTCAGAAGAACAGATTTGTCTTGTGTCAGTTCCGCCGTCCGGGTTCATTACATGGATATCAACTCAGGCCACTTTCCTCTTAGCTGGTTCTGCAGGCTGTGGCAAAAGCTTCTTGTTGATACAAGGTGTAGAGTATGCAGCATCCGCAGGCTGGTTGGTGATGTACATCCCACGTGGTGAGTCCAATTCGTTCAACACGGGCTGAGTGCGCTCACGTTTTTGAAGCCATCAAACTCGTGAATTCATCCACGCCATATTCTTACGACCTACACACACAGACCTATCTCCAGCCTATTTTCGCCCAACAAACCCTCCAACGGTTCCGTACTGTCAACGAACACGGTTTGAGCTCGCTGGTCACGGAGGAAAAGATCGACCTGCCGGACGGTTTATCACTTCCCGAGGGTACACCGCTTCTCAACTTGATCGATGTTGGTCTCAAAGATCAGACCTCTGCGCCTGCTGTTTTGGCCGCGCTGCTCGAAGCACTTGGAAAGCAGACAAGGTGAGTCTATCCTCTCGTTCTTCTTTGGAATGGACAACCAAGAATTTGCTACAGAATACCCGTCCTGCTTGCCGTCGATGATTTCCAAGCGCTTTTCACAAAGTCAGCATATAAGACCCCACATTTCGAGACCATTCGCGCGTGGCACTTGTCCATGCCTCGCCTCCTTCTTGACTATGCTAGCGGTCGCAAGACGTTTGTAAGCGATTCAAAACCCTCGTGTCATTGAAATGAACTGAGGATCTTCGATCACAAAGGCCCGTGGCGCAGTCGTAGGAGCACTATCTCTATCAGACAAAACTTACGGTCTCTCAGAAGAGTTGCGTTACGCTCTGGGCTTACAAGCGTGGCTCCAGCCATCGCCATACCTCAAACTTGCACCAGAGATTTCGACTTTTACCAGAGGCATTCAGATCTTGAAGGTTCCCGAAAAGCTGAATGTAAATGAGGCAGCGTCATTATTCGGAGTCTGGAACAAGAACAAGTCGTTCCATACCCGTGAGTTGGGTTCCGCTTCCATATTAAACTGACACTGACCATTTCTCAGCTGGTAGCGACGAATTCTTCTTGGCAAAATATGCGGAGTCTGGGGGGAATCCACGAGATTTTGTTTGGAAAGGGTTGCTCTCAACGCTACAGACGTAGAAAGTAGAGTTACAGTATTTAACCGCCCTTTATAATTACCATCACGTGATTGACGAGGCGCTATGGATGGGTGATCAATTTGCGGTTGCGTCACGCGTCATTGGACTGGCAATGGACTCTTCCCAAACTCCTTTGACGCGTTCAGAATGATAACTATTATGCGCAGCTACAAGCCTCAGCTCTCAAGGCGACCAAAAGTACTGCATTACTCCCCACCGACTTGCCCTTCCACCGCTCTGTCGATTCGGACCTTGCGAGAGACCTAGAAGCTTGCTTGAACAAAGTCGTATCCATCACAAACGTGCTTCTCAACCTGATGTCCATTGTTGGGAACCCCAAGAACGCTAAAGGAAAGGGCAAGGCCCGTCTGCGGGACGAGGACGATTTTCTTGACCGTTTCGGGTCGTTGGTCGTCGAGCCGATGAGCTGTTTGAACGCGCAGTATGTTGTATCCTGCACCCTCACGCCTCTCTTTCACCTCATGCAGGACATCGCTCTCGATTAATCCTCCGGTCGGTCCAAAGCCCCCGCCATTGCCATCAATCCCCGAGAGCCTAAAAAGGTGGCTCCAAGAGGCCGCTAGGAGCCTGTTATACAGCATGCTCCACATCTCCCGAAGCCGCAACTCAAGTTCAAGCGGAAGGTCGATAACGCCAATGGCATCATATGGTCCTCCACTTTGCGACATAAGTTCAACGCGCGTGTGCCGTTAGGCTATACCTTTGATCCAGAAAGCATCGGGGAGAATCTAAATGAAGCGTTGTGCGTTTTTGTTAACCATCATCGGAGATCTATATTGATGAGAAAACCAGACCTCCGCACCCCTACCGCTACGAAATCACCAACCTTTCCTATCCTGTCCTTATGTTCCAATCGCAAACTCCAATCCCATTTAAACCGTTCGAGGAAACCCCCCTCACATGGGTGTCAACGCGGGCACAGCTCACCGCTCTCATCGACAAGCTTCGAGACAGCAGGGAAATTGCGATCGACCTGGAGTATCATAATTACTGCACATACAGTGGCTTTGTTTGTCTTATGCAGATTAGTACGCGCGACGAGGACTGGATAGTAGAGCCGTTTAAGCTGTGCGACGAGCTGGAAGACCTAAACGAGGTTTTCACCTACCCAAGCATTGTTAAGGCACGTTCAATTTTACAGACATCGGAACCCGGGCTCAATGATAGCAGGCTCTACACGGCGCTGATAGTGATGTCGTTTGGCTTCAACAAGACTTCGATTTGTATCTGGTAAAGATGTTCGACACGTTCCACGTCTCGAAGGTCTTTGACTTTCCTCGGCACGGACTCGCGGCGCTACTGGAGATGTACTGTGACTTCTCACCAGACAAGCGACACCAACTCGCAGATTGGCGCATCCGGTGACTTTCCTGATCTGATTGCGCCGCCGCTTCTTCTGACACCGTCACTTAGACCATTACCGGACGAGATGCTGAAATATGCGCGCGCCGACACCCATTTCCTCCTCTACGTATACGACAACTTGCGAAACGCTCTCCTCGACCGCGCGGTCTCGCGTGGTGCTTCCCCCACGAGCTGTGCTGGTTCTCCCACGGCACCGACGCATTCGTTCGAGATGTGCTGTTACGCTCTGCGGAGACCGCGCTTCGGGTTTACTCTCCCGATCCATATGACGTGGAGGGCGGAACGGAGTTCAACGGTTGAGAGACGCTAGCGCGGCGGTGGAACAAACCGACCATCGGCATCGACGGCGCGCCATCCGTCCAACGGGAGGTCTTCCGCGCAGTGCACGTGTGGCGAGACCGGGTCGGGCGCGAGGAGGACGAGAGCACTGGGTAAGTGCGCTTTGTTTCGTTCCTCGTGCAAGGATTGACGATGTTCTAGATACGTGCTCTCAAACCGGTTTGTGTTCAAGCTGGTGGAGCAGCCGCCTGCGGATATGACCGCGCTCCTGCATGCTTTTCCGTCTACACCGCCCGTGGTGAGGAGACGTGCGAAGGAGCTGCTCGACGTGATTCGCAGCGCTGTGAGGAAAGGGCTGAGCGGTCCTGCGGCGCCAAGTGAACCTACTCCGGTCGTGCCATCTGATGATGTTTCTTCAGAACACCCGACCCCAGCCCCCACGTCATCTTCCTTGTGGTCTCGTAGCAAACTTCTTCCAACCAGTACGACATCATCACTTTTTGGTACCGTGGCCGTGTTGCCCCGTCTTTCGTCTGTCTATTCAAGTCCTCGGAGTTCGCTGTTTGGCGTCCCACCAACTTCCGCCGTGCCTAAAACCAAAATCATCGGTCGATTCCAAGATGCCGTTAAAAGGATACACAGCACTCTCATCATTGCAACCACCGTGCCCACGGTACGAGGTTCGTACATTTTCGTTGCATTGTCTCATCCTTGCCGCAGGTGCCTCAAGAGGTGACCGCGGTCACGACAACTGAGACCGTAACGACATCCGTCCCCGACATTCCCATCGACGGAGCAACTGCTGAGATTCCGTTCGTCCCAGCTGTTCTGAGACAAGCGGCCAAGCCCGAGGTCATCGACGACGCAATCGTCGTCGTCGGACAACGCCAAAAGAAGCGCAAGCGTGCGAAGAAGGCAGGAGCCACCGACGACGATGGTGACGGGAAAGGTCGACCTCTGTCTCGGCAGCGAAAACCAAGACGAAGACGGAAGAGGTGGTACCGTTCGACTTTGCGAGCCCACCGAATATCCTGGACGAAGGTGAGCGGAGCGAGCAAGAGGACGGGAGAGTCGTGAGGAAGAAGCGACAGAAGATGGCCTTGTTAGGTGCGATTGACACTTGCCTGTACCTCCATCCGGAACTGATTTCGGTGTCGCCGTTTCAGAACGCGGGGACTTCCCGGCGGCGCCGAAAGACCGGAGGGAGGTTAAAAGCGGAAATGTATCGCATACTTTCCGACCCTGACGCGTGATCTTGGTAAAATGCCAGTATGTGCTCGCGAAATTGGCACTCTGAACATTTTGGTAGTGGCTGGCAAACCGGAGGGCGAAATGGTGCACGCCAAAATCCATTCATTAGTGAGGTTCGATTTCTGGTAATCGTCTGCTTCGCCTTGGGCGACCACCGGTCTCAAGTCACATCCCCAATGCATCAGATTGTCTAAGCATCATCCACGTTTCTTTTGGTGTATCTATACTCGGACCTTTTCCCCTTAAATTCACGTCTTGGGTAGTATGGAGTCTTGCAGTCCTATCTCTACGCCTGGCTCAGAGGCTTGGGAGTCTGACCTGCCTGAGGAACTTATCGAACATGGATTCGGTTATCTGCTTCAAAGGATGGTGCCCATCGACTCCCATCCGTGGACTTTACAGGATGCCGATCTCGCAGTCCTCCTCCACTTCATCGCATATGTTCTACGTATATGTCAGTCCTTTTGACATCCGACCCATAACCCCTATTCAAATTCACGTCACCAGCGATTTCGAGGCTGTCGTCGACGAGCATCTTTCCCACTACCGAGACCCCGATGCGCAGGACATGGTACGTTACCTGCACCCTGGGTTTACCTGTACGCAACACATAGGTTTTCGTTGAAGCGGACGCAGCCGTTACCTCGGAAATGTCCACATTCTTGACCCTGCGGCGCGTGAAATTGGACAGCACCGAGCTCGCGCTCCTCCAGGCTCTCAACGCCACTGAGATCCGGAACGATCCACGGAACCTGGCGACGACGCAGTCCTCTGCCTCGAGCGCCTCGTCGACTGCGACCATCCGCCATTACAGACCGTCGCGAACGTGGTCGACTACATCCGCCAGGCGCTCGAGATATGCCCCCCAGTCTGTCCTTACCCCCACCCTCTGTGCTGAACGTTGCGTACCAGGGTCTGTGCTTTCTACACGAGCACAAGACCGCTCATTGTGCGTATGGAGACCCGAACAGCGTGATGGTAGACATCGGCCGCTCGAGCTCGGCCGGCTTCGATCGCACGCGCCTGTCCGTGCGCCGCTATTGTCGCGTCAATTTTTCGCGCACGCAGGAGCTCCTAGGCGAAGAGGATCTACGCAGCGCAAGCTTCTGTCGCGACGTATGTGATTGCGGGGCTATGTTTCAGACACTCGCCGAGGAGGTGAGTACCAAGCCAGAGTGAACTCAGACCAGAGTTTGAAAGCATATAGGTGCCTAAGATCCAGGGGAAGCTACTCTCCCTTGTTGTGGCGATAACTGGGGGGGGGAATACGGCGCAGAAGATGCTCGAAAATTATTCGAAGCGCTGTTCAAGGCCCAGGGGATCGACGCGTCGATCTACGACTCGCGGCTTCAAATTCCCAAGAGTAACTAACGATCTAGGTCGACATTTCTCTCATGTTCTGTGATGGTTCCGAATATGTGCTTGCAGGTCATCTCATTGTATTCATACCCGGGTATCTTCACGTTGATCACCCGCAGTTCCGTCATTCCCACTGTCCTCTCCAAAGGAGTTCTTCCATACTTATCCTTAGCACCTACATCCGCGCCATGCTCCAGTGTTAATTTCACAATCCTGGGGTAATCACCTCTGGACACATTACTGGCACCCTGTATTGCGTCGTGTAAAGGAGTCCGACCGGAATTTCCCTGGCAATGAACATCCGCATTGTGCTCAAGTAGCACCCGAACGATGTCGATTTCCCCATAATATGCTGCCAAAGTTAGTGGAGTATCGTGGTAATCGTCCTGCAAATCCACATCCGCGCCATGGTCGAGTAGGCTTTCAACAACATCACGATGTCTCTCCACAGATGCCCATTGCAATGTCGTATCGTTCACGTGGTCTCGGACATCGACATTCACGCCATGCTGAAGGAGTGAGCATACAATCTGGAAATGACCCGCAAACGATGCAGAGTGTAGCGCAGTTCCACGTTGACCACCTCAAGCACTTGCGTACTGCGGATATTTGAGAGTAAGGTGTTCGACTAGTTCGTGGAATCCACACAGCGCGGCGTGATACAATGGCCTTACTCCGGGTTCCGGATCTGTCCTCTCCGGAAGACGGTAGTCGGTATCGAGATTGTGCAACCGGACCCATGCAGCGAAGTAGGGCTGATCTGCATCATGGTAGTCGAACGCCGAGAGAAGCCTGAGCGAGCACCGTGTGAGAATCTTGGAGAGAGGTATGGTAACTTACTCTCTTTTCTCACTCATCCAGTGGTCCACGCTTGTATCCTTGCCTGTATCCTCAGCTCCTACAAGCATACTTCTCCTTTACGCTGTTCTTCGAGAAACTCTCCGCTCGGGACTGAGCGCACAGAATGGAATCGACAGACGGGGACCAATCCTTCCCCGTATTCGTCCATTGCATTGGGCGGCGCTGTTTGAACAACGTCACTGAATTTCCTATCTGACATCAGACTTTAGTCCCGCTGTGACCCCTATCTACTGCATGTCTCATAAAGACTAGCCATGTGCGTCGCCACTATTGTGGTACTACTCAGCTTTCCCTAATGTCATCGCCCCGTGGTGCTTTCTCTCTCTCTTGCCGCGCGTACCTTGAGCAGCCTCGGACTGTGCCTGGTAAACCCCGGACAATTGTCCTCGATGCTCTTGTATTTTGCGCCAATAACACATCTCCGGTTCCCTGCCGTCTGCGCCATCTTAACGCAGATGACAGCGTCACCGTCACTAAAACGATCTACGATATTTTTGCTCCTGTTGTGTCGTCACCTTCTTCAGTAACCAAGACCGTGCGCTGACTTTGTGTAGATTGTCGCTTTTCGTTCACATATCAACGAGGAGAGTGTGATTTTTTCAGACCATGATTCTATATTGATGGGGGACATCTTGGATGTGCGCTCCCTACCTCGATCACCGATTGTCTGGCATCTCATGTTTCGCGCAGTTGAGGCCTGTCCCTGTGGAACCTAAAGATGCGAATACCGCGTGGCAGTTTCCTGCCAGAGTTGTCAGTACCGGGATAGTTACCTCAGTCGACAAGGAACACGATTCCTTCGTGATTACCCTGTCTCAGTACGTTGATGGGGGGACAACGAACGAGCAGATTGCGATCCGCGGTCTTATGGAGAGAGGGCCTAGATGGCCGGATCCGCCCAAGATGCTACCGTCCGCATCCAGCCGAGTCCATTTCACAGGGAAACTATTTCAATTTGAAGACAACCCAGACTTTAAACAGACGGGTATCAAATCGCGTATCGTCGTCGCTTTGGACCACATCATTTATCTTTCGCAGTCGAACAACGGATACAGCGGCGATTCTGCCGTCTCTATGTCTCCCGAGGACGCCGACACCGTTGCTCTCAGAGACCGAGCCCAAAAAGATTCACATGAAGGTGAAACTAGCCAAACTACGACACCGAACACGGATATATCCCTTAAGCAGAAATGCAAACGCAAAGTCTCAATGACGGATGGAGACGTAGAAGAGGAGAAGAACAGAGACGACAAGAAACCAAGGTCTGACCACTTCACCTTTCAATTCCGGACTCAGACACTGTCTATGAGAGTGGCGTCGGCCGAATCTGTGGACGTAGATTTGCAGACACTAACTTGAAGCCGGACCACGAGAGATAGGTGATACTTTCAAAAGCGAGTACTTCCACTCTTATACACTAGCAATTCATAACGGCACACGGGGCTGTCATTCACCAAATTTTTCAGATGCTCAGTCTGGCTTTGTACACATGCTCAAACGGAAGGTCGTGAATTGACGGAAAAACCAAGATGAGAACGTCGGAAAGACGTAGTTCGAAGAATTTATTAGGCCCTCGTTCGATGCGGTGTAACTGTGTAAATGGGAATCAATAAATCAAACCTCACACTTACCAACTCGCGTGCTCGTGCTCAAAACGTCTTCATTTGTAGCGAAATGGTGGAGCCGAATATGTGGAGGACGAATCCCTGCACTCCTCGACTGTCTGATCCTCGCGCATGGGTGTTTCGATGGAACCATGCCAGTGTGAGGACATTCCCACTTGCATCGTGGCATGGAGAGGTAACCCGATCTACCCCTTTTGTGTGTGAGATATGTCCTCTGACGCGGCCTGTTCACCCCCCTTTGAGTGCGTGAAATGTGCCCCTACAATGGCGCAGGGGACGAGTGTAGGGTTCTTGACAATCTTCGCAGCAGTAGAACGGTGGTGGGAAAGTGTTGTCGGCTTCTTACACTATCGTCGCAAAAATTATCGTCGAGGTGGTCATAGCTACGGCAGCAGTGCATGATTCGTAAAAGAGGCTCTGATTCATTAGCGCGGGGTATCCTCAGTGTGAATGCGACAGTTCATGAGTCGGTGCGGTTCGTGGCTCGGAACAGGTACGTGAATGGGTCGTCCATGTCAACATTGCCTAGAGAGGGTAGAGGCGCATACAATCGGACTGAGAGCAAAAGTTTTTCATAATGAAGGCAAAGATGAACGATGAAGTTCATCCACGTCAGAGAGCGAGACCTTTTCGTCACCATGCAGAGGGGAAGGAGGGTGGCTCATTGGGGGCCTAGAAAAGTAGTAGGCGGGGGAACCAAGCGCGAAGCCCCATTTTATCACCATGCCAAGGCAAGCGATGACAATTCAGGGCGCTGTGAGAGAACCTCACAATCAGTGTTATGCGTTCAACAAGATCCAAAGTTTTTAAATGAAAGATACTGACTGTTTGTAGACCTTCACAGAGGCGTGAATCACCGTCACGTGATCGACGCGTCCTGAACACAACGCGCGACGCCCAACTCGACCGTCGAACTACGTCGGGCAAAATGCCGGCCTCGTTCTCCTCGTCGCTCCCCTCCATAACGTCTCTCAAACGCAAAGTCCCCAGCGACGATGAACATGATTCCGCACATCCGTCCAAACTCCCTACCATTGCCGAAGCAGGCAGCGGGCGACCTACACGGCCTCTAAGACAAAACATGGCTGCTATGAACGTTGGTACTACCCGCGGATTGGGGTTTGGGCCGCCACCCCTAACCAAGCCATGCCCACCCGCACTGTCTGGCCCTCCACCAACTTCCATCACTACGCGACCTACTCGTGCAACTAGCGCTCCACCTAAATCAGCTGCTCCTAGACATGTTTCTCAGCCGACGGCCGCTCCTCGAGCTGCTGGGGCACGAACACTATCTGGACCACACAAATCGACCACTTTTACCATGGGCAACTTCCGCTTTCAGCCATTCCAGGGCCAAGCGCAACAACACGCTGTGAACCTGCGGATGGTTGACAACGCGAGGATAAGTGCAGAGATGGACGCTGAGCGAACAAAGCTCGCATCGCTGCAAGAAGAACAACTCTCCCTCACGCGGCACCTCTCCTCCGCGCGCACGCAAGAGCTCAATCATAGGCGAGAGTTGATACCACAAACCGACGAGCTCGAGGCCCTGCGCAAATGGCACGCACGGGAGCTCCTCGAGCTCGAAGGGGAGGCCCGCCGGCGCGAACGCGAACTCCATGACGTCAGCGCCGATCTCGCTACCACGCGCGAGGACCTTGAGCGCGAGCGCAGCGCTTCTGCGTCGCTCAAGGAAACCCTCGCACAGCAAAGCGTTGCGCAGATCTCGCTGCAGGGAGAGAATTCCACTTTGCAGGCACAGCTCGCCGCGCTTCGCACGGCCAATGACGGGACCGCTGGGACCGTTTCGTCGCTGCGGGTTGACCTCGAAGCGGCGCAGCGCAGGATCGATGAACTCGAGGCAGAAGCGCGCGAGGCGGAGATGGTGCGCAGACGGCTGCACAATATGGTGCAGGAACTCAAGGGCAATATCCGTGTCTTCGCGCGTGTGCGACCGCTGTTGACGTCAGACCTCTCGTGTCCGAATGATCAGAAGGAGCGGAAGGAAGCGTTGGCAAATATGTGGTTCCCAGATAGGGACCATCACGAGATCGTGCTCAACTCCACGAGTGAGAGCGCAACGGGCCAGGAACGGAAAGAGACTTGGAACTTCAGCTTCGATCGGGTAATGCCCCCTGCGATTTGCTTCGAAGCGTAATGCTAAGATTTCGCAGGTATTTGAACCCCAATGCACGCAAGAGGAAGTTTTCGAGGAGATATCACAACTTGCACAAAGCTGCACGGATGGTTATAATGTCTGTATTTTCGCATATGGCCAGACGGGCTCTGGCAAATCCTTCACGATGGAAGGAGGCTCGGTGAGTGCCCTCCACGCGTCAAGCCATAACGCTGATCGTCGCACAGACAAACGAAACGGTGGGTATGATACCCCGTGCTGTGGACCAAGTTTTCCAAGTCACCGAAGAGCTGAAGAGCAAAGGATGGGAATATACTCTCGAGGGCCAATTCCTGGAAATCGTATGTAGTCCCCGTTTCCATCTCTGTTCCGAGGATCTCACAGCGCGACGCCAGTACAACGAAACCATCAATGACCTTCTCGGGAAAGGCGAGTTCGACAAGAAGAAGCACGAGATCAAACACGAGAAAGGCTCTACCCGCGTCACCGACGTCGTGGTGCAACAACTCCGCTCACCCGCTCAAGTTCGTTCTCTTCTTGCACTGGCAAATTCGCGGCGCACGGTTGCGGCGACGCTCATGAACGAGCGCTCGTCGCGCTCGCACTCGGTGTTCACGCTGCGCATCCGCGGCACCAACACGCATACCGGACAGGCGTGCGAGGGCGCACTGAACCTGGTCGACCTCGCCGGAAGCGAGCGGTTGAATGCGAGCGGCGCCGGCAAAGACAAGAACAGGCTGCGGGAGACGCAGAATATCAACAAGAGCCTGAGTGCGCTGGGTGATGTCATTGCCGCTCTGGGAGAGAAGAGCGAAAAGAGCGACAAGCACATACCGTATCGGAATTCAAAGGTAAACGAAATGCTGTTTGTCGCGTAGGATGGGACGCTGACGCTTAACTTACGCGCAGCTGACATATCTGTTGCAAAACTCGTTAAGTGGGAATTCCAAGACATTGGTGAGTGGGATTGCATGGTCGAAGGGTACGGCGGACGCTAATGTCTGCATAGATGTTCTTAAATCTCTCGCCCTTGGCGGCTCACCTCAACGAGTCGCTTTGCTCACTGCGTTTTGCTACCAAGGCGAGCACTTTAATTGTCAATGAAGATCACGCTAATAGTCTGCCAATCAGGTCAACAATACACATGTGGGGACCGCCAAGAAACAAGTCAAGAGTACTTCGTGAGCACGATATAAATGTAACCCATATTCGTCGCAGTGGACCTTGTTTTCTATCAACTTAGCATTACATCGCTCTTGTCTACCACTTCTACCACGCTTTCTAGCTGAGCGAGTCTCGCACTTGTAACTTTGATGACATTCTCTCCCCAGCTTATTCCCCGAAATTATTATCACTAAGGGCAGAAATCACGAATACCGCATTTATATTATATACAGAAAATAACGATACAGACAAATAGCAAAAGAAAAGTGGCATCCTGCTGACGTCCTCGCTCGTTATGCTTTAGGTCCGGCTTCGGCACTGGAGCGCATCGCCTCGCGCTTAACATCGCTCGCCCATTTGAAGAAATTACACTTGTACTGGTGGTCGACCTCCTCCCGCAGCCTCTCACCGCGGCCCTTGTCGTACCCAGGTCCGACCGGCCGCGCACAGAGATAGAACGCCTTGCCTTTATTCGGACCGGGCTTGTTCACGCGAAACTCCTTTGCCGGTTCGCCGTGGACCGTACAGAGCGGTGGCGGAACGGGCGTGAAGAGCTCAGACCAGGACGCCGCGCGTTTCGTAGTCCTCTCTTTCTTCTTGCTGCCTGGGCTAGCGGTGTTGGAGGGAGGGCGTATCTCCGACGTGATGGTGGGCAACGGCGCCTCCGAGAACTCTTCTTCGTCCTCGCGGAGGTCGACGATCTCGGGCGGAGCAGCAGAAAGCCGAGGCGCTTTTGAAGCAGTGGCGGAGGTGGTGGACGATGGCTGGCCGAAGAAGGACGAGAGCTTCGATTGCCCCTTTCTGAGCTTTTTCGGTTTCGATGTTTCCGCAACGGCGGAATTGTCCGCGCGTGGACGCTTGCGCGACAGGTGAGACAGCGGTCGTGGTGGCTTTGTCGAAGTTTGGCTGGAGGTCGGCGGGGTTAGAGACGGCGGTGATGGTGAGGGCTCAATAGTTGGCTGAGTTGACGAGGACGCTTGCGGGACGTGTGATACAGAAGGTGGTCCTATTACAAGTTGTGCGTCCAGCACGTCCAGGAGATCGGAGGCGGTCGTTGGTACAGATCGCGCAGTCGCCAGTGCAGGCACGGGCAGAGCACTCGTCTCCGCGCCGCGCTTGGTGAAGAAGCTCGACACGAGCGTCTGTTTGCCCTGAAACTCAGGCCAAAACTTGGCCGCGAGCCTTGGCGGCTCGCGCTTCGCAGCGTCCTCGCGCATGTACATCAGATCGCGCAGGACGAGCTTTTCGCCGGCGTCGGTGGTAATCTCGTCGTGGAAATCGACGAACACGGGACAGTGGTCCGAACCCTTGATGGACGGCTGAATGTCGCCGGCCTTGATCCAAGGGAGTAAACCTGGCGTGACGAGCACATAGTCGATACGCGTGCCGTAGTTCGTTTCGCGCGCGCTGATCTTCGTGTTCCAGCCTGTGTGTGTGCGTGTGTTATTTCAAAGACCATCGTCCACTCGGGGAATGGGAGGGGGGGAAACGTACAGGTATACATCCCCTTGCGGTCCGGCCAAAACTGTCGTAGCACATCGACCAGGGGCCCGCGCGGTGTGAGCCAGTCGCGCATCCACGCTCGCGCCGGGTGGTCCCAGAATGTAGAGGCGTTGCTAGGGAGGTGCCCATCGCAATGGTCGATTGGAGCCGCGCACACGTTGAGGTCGCCGACGACGACTACTTCTCGCCCTTCTGCTATTAGACCCTTCACGCGCTCCTGGAGCATCAAATGGTAGTTCATCTTGTACGGAAATCGCGCGTCGGATCCCTCGTTCGGACAGTAGAGATTGATCAATACGAACAGGCCAAAGTCGAGCACGAGCGCGCGACCCTCGAGATCGAGCGAGAGGAGGTCGTGTGGTGTCTGTTCGTCCTCGTCGGGCACGAGCTCGAGGTCATGAGCGGCTGGATAGGACCTCGAAACACGCTCTTCTGGACTCTGGGGAGGCTTTTGCTGAAGTCGGCCAGACAGACCCTCTTCGGCTTTGAGAGGGGTCGCGGTATGCAAGTCAGTATAGACCGCGACGCCGCTGTAACCTCCTTTTGAGTCTGGGAATGAGAAGAACGAATCGAAAGAGTCCAGGAGAGCGACGTCACGGCCAATGGCTGCGCGACTGCTCTTCATCTCTGAACGACACGGCGGGGGGTGAACACGCGCATAGACAAGATAGGATAGTATCTGCACCTTGAAAACATATTATGTCTGCTTGAAGCTCCTTTAAAATGGCATCCCAGTTCTTGAAAGCGTTCCATCTGCACGGCATGAAGAAACATTGGTTATCGAAGGTGTGGGTAGTACACTCACGGGTGATACTGAGGTATTGTTCGAACACCGTTCTAGTCCAGGACGCGTCAGAGCTTGTGCAAGCGGTGTATCTTGTAAGCGGAGGGCGAGCGAGAACGGAGACACGCACTAGATTCCAGGACAATATTCGCATGCGTTTTAGAGGATGGGTACGCGGATATCACGTCAGGCGTTGCAAATTGTCGTCAGACATCGTGAGACTCTCACGATGCGTTAAATTTCGCCACGACCGCGCGGCAATCCAAGCTGCCCTCTCGCCCCTCTTACACAAAACTAGTGACATGGGCCGCCTCCGCAGGTCACGAACACATAAAGCACAACGAGATGTTCATCGCGCTAGTCGTACAAGAGTGAGTTCTGCTTTCCTGATACCATACATCCATCTGATGAACACTTTATGATTTGCTTTGTAGGCACGCACAAAGGATCTAGATCAAATACAGCTTATCGACTTAGACCCGAAGGTCTGTCGTATATATCCAACTCTGAGCATTTCTGACGTGAACTCCTTTATAGAATCGGGCGAAACTGGAGGCGCAGCAATTGGATTACGAAAAACCGGGTCTTGCACAACATTATTGTGTGGAATGTGCAAAGTACGCATCCAATCTTATGTGCCATTTCTTACCACTGAATGAAGGACACGCATCTTCTAGATACTACGAGACAGATTCTGCGCTACAGTCGCATTGGAAGAGCAAAGTCCATAAACGACGATGCAAAATCCTCAAAGAGCCAGCCTATACGATTGAAGAATCGGAGCTAGCGGCTGGGTTGGGTAGGGACGATAGACGTGCAGTGGCAACTACCTCCGACACTGCCATGTCGCAATGAAAGTGAAGTACTCTATAGGGAAGGACGTTCCTTGTTGTACGCTGTAGCATAGCATCCATTACACTACGGCACTCGGTAGATCCGGGACGTCAAGCGCTGGCATCTGTACTTTCTACGCTGATCGCTCAGACAAAGGATCAAGTATTCACGCGGTGGTGTCCATGCTGATCATGGTGCATATCATTGCAATAAGCGGTGTGATAATGTGACAAGTGTACAGTATTCAGATATTCGAGGGATACAGCATCTACAGAACGTGAGCATAGAGGATTAAGGTAGATCAGCAGAAGACGTACGACGCGGACGCTCGCGCCAAATGCGTGTGGAGGCAAGTTGGATCTGAATTTTGACTTGACAACACCGTTGTTGCCGTGGGAGCGTGTTACACGTCTGCGCGCGATCAATGAATAATCAGTCGGCATGAGAAGGCACAAAGAACTTACCCCCAAATGACGCGAACCTTTGACCCTGCGATTTCCCGCTTGGCACGGTATACATAGGCCACACGCTGCACGAACAAAATAGGGTCAACGAAATGGGATCGAGCGTAGGATATGAAAGGAGGTGCGAACCTTTCCGAGGTAGAACTGGGCATCCTCCTTGTTCGCGACACCCTCGATCTGAAGGAGAGAGGTGGTGGGGTGGGTGTTGCGTTTCCCGCGCTTATGACCGAGTACGCGCCCTTTGCTGTAGAGTCTGTGAACGAGTATCAGCTCTCGTGCTAACCTTCTGCAAGGAGTCGAAGGAGAAGGCCAGACGTCATCGCGACCCAGCAAAGACCATCCACCACTTCCTACACGACATCCACCATGCTGGACAGCAAGAACAGAATTAACAGAGATGTACATACCGTGTCGATCCCATTTTATGTCTTGAAGGTCGTCCGCTGGCTATCGTCTAAGTATGTCGGATGTCTGGTCGGCGAGTGCTTGTGATTCCAGTTTCGGTCACGAGTCACAGAAAATGTAACGCATCACGCTGTCACGGGTATATGCTGGTGAGAGACGCAGATGCGGTTTCTTTGCCATTGACGCAGACATTTCGTCTGCACTCGACGACCGCGAATTATTCGGTGTGTTCGAGTAACGGAGCAATGGCAGAATGAACTCTTCCTGAAATCGTCTATGTGGGAGCTTGGCTTCTCTGTACATTAATACACCCTCAGCCCAAAATCCCCTTGTCAAGGAAATACACTTTATTTTTTTTGTTCTTCCATCTCGGCTATCTCCCCATTCAAAAAGCGACAGCAGCGTTGAAAAACAGCTCACCAGCGACATGTCATCGACCCCAGCCTGGAAGCGACTCGTCTCAACAACATCAACATTCACCGCCAAAACCGCCTCGTCTAAAGCACACCTACACAAGCCCATCCCCGATGACCTGTTCCCTCGTGGCTACGTGCTAGGCGGCGTGCACAGCGGTGTAAAAAAGAACGCGTCCGTCCTCGACCTCGCCGTCCTCCTCTCGACATCCTCGCGCCCAACCGCAGCCGCAGCGAGTTTCACCCGGAACGCCTTCCAAGCTGCCCCCGTCCAAGTCTCCAAAGACGTCCTCAAGCAGACCGCAGGGCGCGCGCGGGGCCTCGTCGTCAACAGCGGCTGCGCGAACGCCGTCACGGGCAAACAGGGTCTCGCCGACGCATGGGCGATGTCCCGCGCCACTGACGCCCTCCTATCCCCATCCCCATCCCCATCCCCATCTTCAGAAACGCTCGTCATGTCCACAGGCGTCATCGGCCAGACCCTCCCCATCTCCAAGATCCTCACCGCGCTCCAGCCCCACGCCGCACTCGCGCAGACGCTCGCGTCCGGCTTCTCCGCGTGGGAGGCGGCCGCACGTGCGTTCATGACGACGGACACGTTCCCGAAGCTGCGCGCGCGCGTGCGTTATCGCTCGGCGATGGACGCACGTGCCGTATCGCGGGCATCGACAAGGGCGCAGGGATGATACATCCGGACATGGCTGGCCCCACGCCGGCGGCGCCACACGCGACGCTGCTCGGGTGCATCGCGACGGATGCGCCAGTCACGCCTGCGGCGCTGCAGGCGGCGCTCGACTATGCCGTGCAGCGCTCGTTCAACGCGATCAGCGTCGATGGGGACATGTCGACGAACGACACGGTCGTGCTGTTTGCGAATGGCGCTGCGGAGGATGTTGCTGCTGGAAGGGGTGAGATCGACGAGATACGCGATCAGGCGGCGTTTGTCCGGTTCCGCGACGGATTGACGGAGTTCATGCAGGAGCTCGCGCAGCTCGTCGTGCGGGACGGCGAGGGCGCGACCAAGTTTGTCACGGTTTCGGTCGAGGTGCGTTAGTGGCGAAGGGTGGACCTCCTCAAATTGCTGACATACTTTCCAGGGTGCAGCATCATACGAAGATGCACATAAAATCGCGTCGAAGATCTCAACATCAGCGCTGGTCAAGACGGCACTCTACGGCGAAGATGCCAAGTGAGTGTCATCCCTCCCCCCGTTGCCGCTCGACAACTGATTAGATTGGTCTGTATTAGCTGGGGTCGCGTCTTGGCTGCCACCGGCTCTGTTCCATTGTCTGCACCGCTCGATCCGAGTCAAGTGAACGTGTCGTTCATCCCCACTGACGGTTCCCCCGTTCTTCCCTTACTCGTGAACGGTGAACCTGAAAATGTTGACGAAGTGCGGGCCAAGGAGATTCTCAGTACCGAGGATCTTGAGGTGCGTATCGAGCTTGGCCTGGGTTCAGAGAGCGCAAAGTACTGGACGTGCGACTTCAGCTACGTGAGTCAACTGACACGACAAGGCGCGTTATTGCTAATATGAGATATGCAGGAATACGTCAGGATCAACGGCGACTATCGGAGTTAAGTGAAAGCAAAGGGGAATCCTGTGAAATACTAAGTAGAGCAAAAAAGAAATGCCGAAAAAAAAGTGGAACCAGATGCATATGAGTGCGCAGTCCAAAGTGATAAATTATATATAACAAGGGGGATGATACCGTAGTTTTTGCACCAAAAGTCCCAGCATTTATGTAACGTCGATGAGACCCTCAAGATAAGTCCAACGAATCGTAGCGAGATCCCGTACGTTTCGACGAGGTGGCGGCCTGGTCGACCCTACGCACACCCTCAAGTTCGCGCTTATGAGATGCTAAAGCAGCCTGTTGTTGTGTGTCCCGCTCTCGCTTCGCCTCCTTCAGCGCTTCGCGTTTCTGCGCGTTCTGGCGCTGTTTTTTCGTCTGCGGCTGCGCCGCCGTCGTCGTGGTAGTGGTTCCCGACTCTGTCTTGACAGGTCCTATGGTGCACGATTCAGTCGACGAACTTGATGACACAGAAGAAGGAAGACCTACGTCGACGGCTCCTGACGACGCCCCAACCACCATCATCCTCGCTCGACGCGTCCCCATCAACCTGCACGCCCTCATAGTCCTCCCATGCGAACCCTTTCGCGGGTTGCTCACCCGGAAGTGGGCGCACGGGTGCCACGTGAGGCGGACCGTCCGGTGAGGATGCAACAGACAGCCCCAGTGTGCTCCTAATACAAAGGTCAGACAGACGTCGACGAAACTAAATCGAAAACCACAACGCACTCATCAAATCCAGACGGCAGCTCGTCCTCAGTCGTGCGTTCCGTAACAGGTGACGAGTTGCCCGTCACAGATGTGGTGACCGCGTCACTCGTCGTGGCATCTGCCGCCCCCACCGTGGTCTGCAGCTTGCTCAGTCCGACTTGTGGTGTCACGGCCTTCTTCTTCCGCGCCTCGACACGGGTCCAGCGCTCATCCTGTGTGTCCGCCATAGCAACGGCAGCAGGCGCGGATGCTTGAGCCTTCTCGGCCTTGCCAGCTGGCGTGGACGTCGCTCCCGCATCCGCGGGGGTGGAGGAAGGATCGGACGCAGTTTTCTTCCCCTTTTTCTTCCTTGGTTTCTTCACTCCCGCGGACTGCTCGGGCTGCTGTTGTTGTTGCGGCGGCGGCGGCGGCGGCAGCGCCGACCTTGGCGCGCCAAGTGCGTCACCCGACGTGTCCGCACCTCCAAACGCGCCTGGAACGGCATCATCCCGAGGCCGTGGCGCAGTTTGCTGTTGTTGCTGCCTCTGTCGCGTCGCGGGCGCAGAGGACTGGTGGCGCAGCCGGCGGCAACGACGCAGCTGAGGAATCGAGGAAATCCAGGTTCTTAAGCGTGGCGTCGCCAGGGAGCTGCAGTTTGCGGCCGCGCTTTTTCTGCCCATGAAGCACAGCAGAACCCTTGGACAAGCCCAAGAGGCCCACGTTCGCATCTGTGTCCGTGTCCGTGCTACCAGCGCGCTGGACGTATTGAATGTAGCCATAACCAAGCACACCTGCGACGGCAACGGCAGCGAGGAGAGGTTCAGCAGAGATAGTGCTGTTAGCAGATCCCATGTTACAACGATGAAGAAGAGGTGAGAGAATGAAGAACAAGGACAAGGATGAGATGACGTGGTCCGTTTGAGTCCAGTTGAGGATAATTTGTAATTACTATATCATAATGCCGAGTGCCGGGGTATCGGATGTGCTCAAACAAATAACCAAACAACGAACAAATAACACACAAACAATCAAATCTCTGTCCCGCGGCTCGACAGCAGCTCCGACTCGAGCGTGCCCGATGAGAACCGAATGTTATCTGAAGGGAGACCCGCATTCTCCGCGTCAAGGTGCAGCGTCCCACCAGCCCGTGCGCTCTTTTCAAGCAGGTCGTCCCACTTGTCCTCTTTCTCTTGCGACGTCCATGCCTGTCGCCGCGTGCCTCCGAGTTCACGAAACGTCATGCGAGTAACAGAGCCCGCTCTTGCACTAGAACCAGCAACAGCGTGGGCCGATATCGTAGAAGTTGACGTTGAACCCGGACGCTCAGTGGAGCTGCTACTATGCGAGTCGCGGCTCTGCACAGACGGTCCTGGGGACAGCAAAGGGAGGACACGTTCGTCCCGACCCACCGCGTTGCGCAAGTCACTGCGCGCAGGGCGCGGCGGAGGCACACTCGTCTCTTCGGAACGCGGCGTGGTCGGCAGTGCTGGCGCATTTTGTGGTTGGTGGCGCGCGAGGGAAGGACGGCGCACGATGAAGTTGTTAACGACAGCCGAGACGGAGAATGTCGGTATATCCGGAGAGCTGCGCTTCCTCGTCCTTACACTCGAGGCCTGCGGCGATTCGTCATTAGAGGGACGTAGCGGCGGCGATGATGAAATGCTCTTCGCCCGCGAACGAGTACGTGGGACCGGACTCGGTGCGAGAGCCGACACTGGAGGAAGCGGTGGTGAACCGCAAAATATCGAGGAGAACGAGGAACGCGACGAGTGTGAGCGGAAGAAGTGTGTGGACGTGGGTTCGGAAGATTGTGGTGACGACGACGAAATACTAGGGAGCCTTGGTTGGGAAATTGTTCCAGCATCCTGCGGCGTGGGGACCCGTGTAAGGGTAGCACATGTCATGCACGAACGGTCATCAGCGATAGGCCACATAGCGCTAGTTGACAGAGGTGTATTCATAGAGTGACCGACAGTAGGCCCTTCATGACCACCGTCCCCAGGCTCAGCGCCTCCAGACTCGCTTGTACGGTTTGGGGTGACTGGCATCTTTACCTCGAGTGTCGCGCGTGAAGGTACTAAGTCTGGCGGGATGGCCGGCACTGGTGGCACCGGTGCACTCGTCGTATGAAAGCGCTCGCGCAATCCGCCAACACTGATACGCTTGACGAGTTTCCAGAGTCGCCCACTTGCGCCAGTGTCGTCCTCCTGCGGTTTTTGCTTCCCTTTGCTGTGAGAGGGCGAGGAGCCCACCATGTCTGGCATCGACTCGCTGGGCACAGGGCGGTGACCATGCCCGTCCGAAGATTCACCACTGGGAATGGCCGCACTACGATGATCTAAGGACAGTCTAAGCGAGTCGAGTTTGCCCTTGACCTTGGGATAGCTCGCCGACCGTAGACGCTCGTGTCGACTTGAGGGATCTCCACTCGGAGGAAGTTCACCATCGCCCACGTCTCCATAGGCTGACTGTGTGCTGCCGTCTCTGGTGACGGAGGGTCTGCCACGTCGAAAGTGTGCCGACACCTTTCCTTGTAAGCGACCTGATTGGCTGGCCCACACTTGCACCCGCAGAGGCCGAATGGGATCCAGAACCTGGAACATCAACCGCGTCGTAAGGTTTGTCTTCGACACTGCCCAAAATGACAATAGGGTCAGGAGAACTTTCCAATACCGTACTATACGGCATTCCCTTTCCAACAGTCGAAGCCGCGCTCGCCGCGGACGTTGGGGGATCAGGTGCACCAAGTCGTGACCCGATTGCTGGGACAATAGTTGTCAGATTCTCAGCACGGGCAGCTGCAGCGAGAGCCTCGCGGCGGAGGTCCTGCTCTTTGTAGGCTTGTGCGATAGCGCCGGCAGGGGTAAGCTTGCTCGAAGATCTGCGAAGAGGTGCGGAGACTGGGACAGCGGCTCGGCTTGCGATCACAAACTGCAATGTAGTGGAGAACTCACTACGCGACGAAGCGGCGGAGGAAGAGCGGATTGCGGGTTGTAACGCAGACGACGCTGTCGTCTTGCCTAGAAGCGTACCCGACACGCTGGCGCGGGTCTGCTTAGAGGCCGACCTTTTTCTAAGAAGGTTTCGTTGCCGTGGCTGTACTACTGGTGGTGGCGAGGTCAAAAGTGGCTCCGTTGACTCTGTCGGAGGAGTACTGCTAGGTTGACTACTGGGTTGACTACTGGGTTGAAACTGGACCTGCATCCTGGTGGCTTTACTTGGCCACGCCTCTTTAGAGCTTGGCTGAGCACGAGGGGGGGCGTTGGACTCCGAGTCAGACGTGATGGAAAGAGTCGAGTTGACGCTTGGTGCGGCAGGCTTGCTGAGAAGGACGCTTGACATCAAGGACGTGAGGGGTGGAGGAGGCTCGGTGAACGCTCGCCATCGGAGAAATAACCAGCTGTGGGAAGGTTGGGGGAGCTCGGAGAGTGATGTTGTGCTATTGGAGGTGAGAGGTGCACGTTGTGAGGTGAAGGCGCGGAAAGGTTAGAACGGCGAGGCGAACGAGATCCGCGCGAATTAACGCCCGAGTCGGAGAGAGAGCCAGAGTCGAGATCCCTTCTAGGATGCGTAGGTAATGCAGAGCGTGAAGACGACGTAGTCGAGGTGCTGTCGTTGCTGACTAGGTTCATGCACGCTTGAAGGTACCCGGAGCGAACGAGAATCATCGCGGTGACCCGAGCTAACGTGTTTTTGCGGCACAGAACCTCGTGGTAATTTTGGCGACAGCCTTGAGTCTTTAGTTGCCAAGCAGAGTCAATGGATCAATTGAGAGTGAAGAACGCATAAATTGGTTCGCATACCGTAATTTGACCCATTTAATTTGGAAGAAGTGCCCGGCACCGGGCTGGGGACGGGTGAAGGTATGGGGGACGGGGGGAGTGGAACTGAGACATCACCAGATGTCGTGGGCAGCAGACGAGAGTTAGTATGGGTGCGGGACGGTGTCGGAGACTTGGTTGCTCTGGACGGTTGACGAGAGCGACTGCGTACGCTCGTAAGTGAAGACGAACGCTTGAGGCGGTGCTCATAAACTTCCTGTTCGGGGGATGTAAAAAAGGCCATGCGAGAATTAAGTTTTCTGCTCCTTAGTGTGAGCAACGGTCAGGTAGGGGAGGTAATGGAGACCAACGAACGGTAAGAGACGATGTATTCGTGTTTGGTCGGGACAAGCGTCAACTACGTGAGTAATGATTAAACCTGGAGAAGACATCGATGAGGGTGGGTGAGTTGGAGATAAGCTGGATGGTTGCAGGACGTACATATATCTACAGAACCGTAACTCGGGAGAATGGGGGAGATACGGTGGGCGAGATCGAGGAGCGAAGGCCGTGGGATAGATTAGAAGGGGGGAGAGGAAGAAATAGTTAAGAAAGAGCGTGGGGTAAACGGCGCAAGACAGGAAAGAATTGTCGCGCGTAGTAATTTGTCAAGAAAAGCTAGATGGGGCAAACTAGGGAGAGGATATGCGAGGTCGGTTCCGGACTGTCCGAGAAGAGAAAAGGAAGCACACAGTGCGTTCTAAGGAGTGAAATGTGTCGAATGAACGGAACAAAATGAAGGAGGGTGGAGAGCTGGAGAAGGGGGGTGAATATAGATATGAGCCGACCGGAGAAATGCCGGGTCGTCGAACTCGAGCAGACCACGGACGCTTCCCGGCCACTCGGACATTTAAGGTTTCGATGGCAACAGCGCCGATCCACGACCGATTCGACTCCACCGGCGTCATCGTCACAGGCACAAACACGCACAACACAACGCCGACACGCTGCATGCACACGACTCTGCTCACACAATGCGTGACATCGACCTCGTCGTCGTCTTCAGAGCAAGTTCTATTCACCTGACAAAGCAACAGGCAAGAATCGATGCACAGCACGCAGAAGATCAATATTCTCGTCTCCTCCAAGCCCTTCGTAACGCCGGTCTCCATGCCGTAGGCAGGCGAGGTGAGCGTCAAGGTCAACTCATTCTCCTCGTCTCCTGCCCAGACAATCAACTACAACAACTCATACAACGCGAACGGTAACGCCCTTCGTTCTCTTCATAATTGAATCCTCCTTCCTCATCTCTCTGTCTTAGCTACTCCGACTTTCTTCATGGTCCTTTCAACTCCGGTACCTGCTTCTCCCGCCGCCCCTCGTGCTTCCGAACGACTCCGCCTCGTGTACTCTTATGTCACTGCCACTCCCTCAGACTGGTGGTCTGGGAATTCATCCAGAAAATGCCTCTTGGTCGCGCATAGAGTCCATCATGACCCTTCATGACCCCGAGTTCAACGATCGTTGGATTCGTTCCCTTACCACGAGTATAACTACCATCGGTCATGGCCGGCTGGATGAAATTCGTACTCAGGTACGTTCCTCCACCCGAATACCTGTAGTCTTTCTCATTCAATTTCTTCCGCTGTCTCAAGTTTGGCGAGGCTGTTGCTCTCTACTTTGCTTTCCTCTCGTCCTACACTCGCGCGCTCCTCTTTATCTCCGTCGCTGGCCTTGCGAACTTTTACTTCGGCCGCGCCTACTCGATTCTCTATTCTTCTCTTCTTTTCATCTGGTCCCTCGTCTTCGTCGAATACTGGCGTATTCGCGAGCGCATATATTCCGCTGCTTGGGGGTGTTTGGGCTCAGTTCGTGTCGAACATCATCGCCCTCGTTACGCCGATGGCCATCCTTGGTGGAAACGCGAACTCAAGGTTCTCGTAAGCGTTCCCTATCATTGCTCTGTTCGCGAGCGTTCTCGCCGTCCTCCTTACGGCCATCTTCGTATTCGAAGCTTTCGTAACTACTCTTTATACTGGTCCTGGCCACCGGTACATCGTAAGTTAGTCACGCCGAGGATCTGTTTCCGGGTCTCACCTTGTGGCACTTTTCTCCAGTCGTTTGCCCCAACAGTTATATTCGCAATCGCCGTACCCCGCTTCCTCGCGATTTATCGGGCTCGCGCCGAAAGGCTAACGCAATGGGAAAACCACAAGCACCAGTCTGCCTTTGATGCCTCCCTCACGATGAAGACTTTTGCCCTCTCATCGATCGTCGCTTACCTTGGCTTGGCGCTCTCTGCCTTTGTTTATGTTCCCTTTGGCGAGACATGCCATAAGTTCACGTACAACGCCTTCTGTCTCTTAATCCTGAGGTCCATGTTTTCTGCGGCCACCTCGAACGATGGGGACGGAAAGAGTTATCACATCGTTTTTCGTATCGGACCAGAGCGCAGCGTGGGCAAAGCTCAATCCCTCGCGCCTTCAGGGCCAGATGTTCGCATACACAGTTACGAACCAGGCGGTCAATTTTTTCCTCGAAGTCGGCCTACCTTTCCTCACGCGCGCCTTCGCTCTAGTGCGCTCAGGCAAGTACCGGTCGTCGCTGTTTGGTATGGGCATGGGTGCCCTCAAGAAGAAACGCGTTCGGGTTTGAGGACGACAAGAACGGAGCCGCACGCGATGAGCGGGAATTTCTCGAGCGCGTGCGCAGGGAGGTATCCCTTCCCGAGTACGACCTCTTTGACGACTACAACGAGATGGTTACCCAATTTGGCTATGTCACACTTTGGTCGACCATCTGGCCGCTCGCTCCGGGTCCGTCTATCTCCACCTCTCAGAAAAAAACGTTTCTGCTGACATTCCGTTCCCCCAGTGATGGCCCTGCTCAACAACGTCGTCGAGTTCCGCTCAGATGCATTCAAGCTGGTCACGCACTTCCGCCGTCCGCTCCCAAAGCGCACCGACACCATCGGGCCCTGGCTCGACTGCCTCTCCCTCCTCTCCTGGCTTTCCGCCCTGACCAACTCGGCCCTCGTCTTCCTCTTCCACCGCGAGGCGTCCCCGACCGAGTCCAGCATGGCCCCGCGCGCCTTGTTCATCGCGCTTGCCGCGAGCCACGGGTACATCGTCCTGCGCGCGGTGGTGCGGCATTTGCTCGAGCGCGTGATGTGGGTTGGGAGCGCCGAGAAGGCGCACATGGACACCGCGGCGCGCGAAGTGAAGGAGCGGTACCTGCAAAGCGTCACACCTGGTCTCAGCCCGCTGGACCCTGCTGCTGCTGCTACTTCTGAAGCCCAGGGACAGATATCCGCGCCCCCGCCCAGCGAGTTTTGGGAATTCGACGAAGGGCTAGACGAGATCCGCAAGGGTATCAAAGACTCGTGATGGTGCATTACACGAGTAAGTTAGGCTGGGGGGGGGGGGGGGTTATATGGGGATGAATTATTGAATGTATTCATCAAATGATGTCCCTTTTTTTTTTAGTCGACTGTATGGCTCTATGGCGCTCAACGTCCCTGTGTAACCACTTCTCTTATATCGCGTGTTCTGATTATTCGGATATCCGTGTAGATATATCTCTGTAATGGTTGACAAACAATGAGTAATGTGTTGTAACTGCATCTCTTTTCTGTCTTGCAAGACCTCATGAGCGCCATTAAAAAGACGACAACACATTCTCCATAATTACTTGAGTACAAATGGGAGGAAACGAGAAGGAATGCGAGTGTAGCAAGTACGTCAGTATCTATTCGTACGTTATTTGTTAGACCTTCATCAATATCATAGACAAGGACATCTCCAAGGAATCTTGCCACATGCATTCATTCTCCATGCACAATGCACATACACACACGACAACCCAAGCCCAACCGACAACTCGGGTATATTGACATCGAAGGCCCGCTTCCCGCTCGGCGACGGTCTTCCATCACGCGCCCACACTCGGCTCGCCCACGCGCATCTGCGCAAACTGCCCTGGCAGCTGTCTGCCACGGCGCGTTACCGCCGGCACCAGGGGCCGCACCAGCGCTCGCTGGGCTCACATTCTCACCAAGCTCCGGTCACGTTCGACCCATATGGATTCGGCAGCGAGTTCTGGCGCTGATGAAGTTGTGTGCGCGCTTCTGGCGACGACGGCTGTTGCTGTTGTTGCTGTTCTTCCACCTGCCGATGAGGTTGGGCGTGCACCGAGGTTGGCGACGAGCGTGCGTCCGTGATGCCAGGCACAGAGATAAAGTATACCGAGCCGGTTGGGTCGGTCCCGCCCTGGGCGTAGTATTGTGCCCATGCCTGCACGTTCTCATCTGGGTATGTTGCATTTGAGTCAAAGACAAATGGCGGGCCTGTCATGGTCTGTGGCTGCGTTTGCGCCTGTGCATGGGGATGTACTTGGGTCTCCGCAGGCTGCGTCTGTGGTTGGGACTGCGTTTGAGGTTGGGGCTGAGGTTGCTGCTGCTGCGGTACCACACTCTGTGTTTGAGGTTGAGGTTGTACTTGGATAGATAACTGAGACTGAGTATGGTGTAGTTGTGGTTGGGATTGAGCATGAAGGTGAGGCTGGACTTGGACTTGGGGCTGTTGCTGACCCTGAAGTTGTCCCGCAGATTGAGTCTGAGTAGGTCCCGGTCGAGAGAGAGGTTCTGTCTGCTGAGGCGGCTGTTGCTGATAGTACGCCTTCTGGCCGTCCGGTGCTGGATATGGTTGCACGTATGCCGTCTGGGGCTGGGGTTGCGGGGCTTGTTGCACTGGCTGCGACTGAGCCTGTACTTGATGTTGGGGCTGTGGTTGGGGCTGCGGCTGCGGCTGTGGAGCTCCATATGAAGAATTATGTCCCAGGCTGACACGCGGGTCTGGAATGGGGCCACTCTGCTGAGGCTGTGGGTACCCAGCAGCAGGCGCTGGGAATGCGTTATAGCTGGGTTGGTCGTATATGCTTTGGTTCCACCCATACGCCTGTGGTTGGTCGGTAGGCCGAACGAAGCCGAGTGGTTGCTGTCCCTGTGCGCGCGATTCGTTCCGTGGGACTGTGGACTGAGGTTGTGCATAGACTGGACGCTGCTGTTCATAGTCTTCGAAATCGTTGTTATTGTCAGTGGACGGGGAGATAATGACAGAAAACTGAAACGCATACATTCACTATGACGAGCGAGACTCTCTTCCATCATGCGATCAAATATTGTGCGCGCTTTGACAAAGCTCTCATTCATAGAGACCAAGTCCGCTGTAGAGCAGGAAAGGACGTCACCAACTCTGCAATTACAAAAACACTGGACATACCACGCTTCTGGCTGTACTTATCGATCAATTTGACAATCTTCGGACGGAGGGTCATGCAAGAGCGGTAGAGCTCTTGAATTTCCTCGTTATCTGCAAGGTTATCTTTCGCGGGATCCAAGGTACGCAACATCGTCAATAGCCGATCAACGTTGGCTGCCTGTGAAAAAACAGTTAGCCTCCTGCTGCGCTTCCGCCGCCAACTCAGTTGCTGTAGGTTCCGGAAGAGGCTCCTGCATGCTAGCGGGTGAGCACCAGAAAACACGAAGGAGGGCGCGAGCATACGACATAGTTGACCGGGAAGATTCCGGTACGGCCCCTCAGTTGCCCCCGCCACCAATCCTTGTATTCACGATTCACGACCTTGATTATATCCCCCTTCTCGAAGGCTAACTCGTTGGACTCGGTAGGTTCGAATGAATGCAGCGCGCGCACGCGCGTCACACCATACACTTCAATAGAAGGAGTAGCCGACGTTGGCTGTGAGTGTGAGGGAAGTGATGGAGGAGATGATTCCACGGCAGAAGGCGCGGCCTGGCTGTGAGCTTCGGTAGATGGTATGTACCCACTAGAGTACGGTGGCTGATGTCCTTGGGTCGTCGAAGAGGATGAAACAAGGGTCGCAGCAGGTTGATGGGTTGCACCAGTTTGTGATCCCGACCCACCTGCACCGCTTGATGACGCAAGCGAGTATTCACCCCAATTCTTACGGCCACCCTTATCCTGCATAGAAAGCTCGAGCACACGTTGCAACTCTTCCTCCTCGCGCTTGCGTACTTCATCATCGTCGGGGGGTGGGGGTTCGTCAACATTTTCGTGTTTGTAATCTGCCAAAGGTATAGTGAGCGTGATATGAGCGCGAGAATGCATTGCCATACTCTTCGCCTTGAGACTCTCATAGCATTCCTCCATTATACCAAGAGTTGGGTCACTCTCGAAATCCTCGGTCCACATTGCAATGAGCATCAAAGTTCGACGTCTGACCTTGTCATGAGTAGTCTATGCGACGGGATGATGTGTCAAAAGTGCGATAGAGGACAAAGTGACTGGAGTTGCGTACGCGATCGGTGATTAATCTCTCCAGTGCCTGAGTGAACGCCCTCGACGCGATTTCCTGGTGAAGCTCCTTGCCACAGTTCTTCGAAAGCGACTCTGCGAGTACGAGGGAGTAGAGTTGGACATTTGGGTTACGGTGAGCAAGGCGCTTGAGAATAGCTGCAATGACGTTTCGTGCGCTAGCAAGGGGTTTGATTATATGCAGACCATGGAATGAGTGAGGCAAGAAACTCACCCTTGTTCACCCTCATCCTGGACTTTATCGCACAAATTTAGAATGAGTTCCCAGTTCTCGCTTGTTAGAGTCTCATCTGTCGCTTTCACTGTTCGTTGAGGGTGGATGAGCGGAGAGTCGGAGGGAAGGAGCATGTTTAATATCGATCGACGTACCAACGATGTCGTCGTAAGGATTTGCTTGAGCACCTTTGAACATGGAAGATATTTGGCCTATAAATAATGAAGGAAGAGCTCAAGATGGCTGCTGCGGAGAGGAATTCAGAGAGGAGGTAGTAACTGTCGGACTCACTCGGCGCTCGGCTATCGGACTGCGTCACAACGTGACTTTGCTTTCGTACAGTAACACATCCATCAAGCTCAAGGCTCAGCATGTGGGTGGACGCACCACGGTATTACTGGGTCATAGCTCAAGCTCAGGTGTTTCACCGGGATTCTGACGCTCGTGAAACTGCACGTCCTGCCCCTGCGTCCCTACACTGTCCGCACCACGATAAATCATAGCATCGCCTCTGGCAGCACGATGCGCGCAAGCGCACCTTGCACTTGGGACGCAATGCCGCGAGAAGGATATCGCATCACGTAACGGGACTACGGTGGGCTTGGGGTGAATACCGGTAACGTTGTCGCAGAGTTCCTGGGGTAGTTGCACGTGCGCATCTCAGGCTGTATCTGGGTCCAGTATGGCTCGATGTTGTGAATCTTATAGCCACAGACAGAACGACTTCCATATTGCAGCCGGCGATCGGTGCCACACGATCTCCATGCCTGCGGTTACAGTGTAGTGTACGCGTCAGGCTCAGCGGCGCAATCTCAGCACTACGCCTCTAGACGAGCCATACAAAATGCGCCTTCCGACTTAAATCTCCTTCTTAAACCCCTCGCGCTCTGCACCTGCCACGAGGGCCCTCGTGCAATGAACCCTGATCCAAGATCATTCACAGCGATTCTAATGTACCCAAGCGCTTACTTACTCCAAGGACCCGCAGAGAGCAGAGAATGTGTACGCGATGAAGAGGTACACTGACACACTCTGGAGGAAGCCGACGGAAAGGGTATGCGTGCGTGTGGGGTGAGAAGAGGGCCAAAATGCGCGATGCTCCCGAGCGAGAGCTGGGCTGCCCTTCCGGTGAGTGACCATCTGACGTGGTAGAGAACTTTGGCCGCGGCATCGTTCATCTGGGTTTGTGTTTGTATCGAACATATGTTACTGTAGCTGCCAGGCGGCAAGCGCAATAAACCTCGTGTGACGTACGCCCATCCGTTTATGAAGCTCAAGAAACGTTACCGTAGACAGTCGCAGGGTTGTTCCCCAGATAAATCACTTTAAATCCGATTCCCAGCCCCAGTGCCTACTGAACATGCAAATAGTCCCTCAAACAATCGAAGAACCCAAAGAGGTATCCGAAGCTGACAATATCGATTGCTCCCTAAATAACGTGTCAGCGCTGACCCAGACACTAGCACGCCAACACAAAGAGTATTGAATAAATGAAAGACAGGTGTATGGAGAAAGGTCAGAGTCCACATGGTCGCACACTTATTCGATCGCGTCAATACTAGCACCACACGGGCAGCAAGGTACGAGCGTGCTCACCTCCAACGGAGTACTTCGCAGAATAACCCAGTATTTCCCTATAACCGCAGTGAGTGCCCCTGGACGGTCATGGGAGAAAGAACCACTAGATCGTCTCACATAACTAAGTCTAAACAGCGCTGCAGGTAAATCGACTGTTGCCGCCGCGAGCGACCAGTTGGTTTTTGTAGGAGAGGATGGCCTTTGGAACAGTTCAAGGAACATTGAGTAGTCTGTAGCAAGTAAGTTTGACTTTGAGTGGATGCAGTGCAGCGGCAGGTCCGACCGTCCACGCCGAGGGATCATCACGGAAAATGAAAGCAGAAACGCTATGTGGCACTTCACAGCTAGACCCGCCACCTAATAACAACCCCTGGGAGGCCGAGTCCGAGAAGCCAACTTCGTCGGGGTATAGCGAGTGTGTAGAAGCCAGACACCGGCGAGTTAGGATTTCATGGAGAACAAGACGATAGTTTTTAACTCCTAGCTTCATTGTCGCAAATTCTTTTTAGGTAGTCTCTTATCTACTATAGTAAAACACCTCAGTCCTCGAAAAGGAAATATTGTTTGTCAGCTGCTGACCAATACTGT
Source organism: Lactarius indigo (assembly GCA_025766275.1). Lineage (NCBI taxonomy): Eukaryota > Fungi > Basidiomycota > Agaricomycetes > Russulales > Russulaceae > Lactarius > Lactarius indigo. The sequence goes on from JAFKAC010000008.1 coordinate 240,769, forward strand.
AGTGACTAAGCAAAAACCCGCTGTGTTTTCAGGGTGGCTGGCTTCCAACAAAAAAGGAAGGAGCCTTTGACTAAGCAAAAATGCGGTGGCTGGCTTTCAACAAAGGAAATGACTCAAGCCTTTAAGGTGAAAGTTGAAACAAGCTATAAAACAGGCAGATAAAACAGGCAGATAAAAAAACCCAAAAAATAAACACAAAAATTGGATTTCCATGCTTGCACTTGAAAGCTTGAACTTCCACACTCACACTTGGACTTGGTGATGTGCAAGGCTGGGCCAGGCTGGGCTCAAAAGTCTGGGCTTCAGCTGTGCTGATGACTATTGCAAAATCTAGGAAGGAAGGAGTCAAAGGACTGGCTCTAAGGTAGCGGTCACCAGGAACCATCCCCCCTTATGTCAGCAGCCACTCACCATTTCTTGCCCTCCAAATTCCTCTCTCACATTATCAAAGTATAACAATATATTCAGTAAGGGTTGAAGTGTACATCCATAGCTACAAAGTGTACAAATTTTTTAAAAAAAAAATTGAGATTTGACAGAGATTTTAACAAATGTTTTCCCTTTTTGCAAAACAGGTTTTCTTGCCTTTCTGCGCTTTTGTTAAAAAACAACTCGAAGATTTGAAACATTATGTAATAGATCATGTGATATAAGGCCCACCAATGAGAACGAAGATTCATGCCCTCAAATCTCAGCTATGGGCCACAAAATGCGAGGCCAAAGGGCTCCACACAAACTCTTGCTATTGTGTGGCAAAAGTGTTTGAATAACATCCTTGGTATGTTTAATGAAAATAGTCAGTGATACCCCAGACTGCCGCTAGATGGTTTGTAGTGCAGCTCGAGACAGTTGGTTTTGGGAGGCGTGAAGCCATGCTGCTGGTCGTGCAGGCCTTCGCGGGTACCGTAACTTCACAAAGGGAATCGCCTCGGTCGGGGACGCGTTTCACAACGATTTCTAAGGGCGCGCGAGTGTGCGGGGCGCTCGGGAACACAAGGAAGATAACTAGCTAGAATAAGAAGACTAGCCGTGCTACTGGGCGTGCAGGCCTTCGCGGGTATCGTAACTTTGCGTTGGGGTCCGCCTCGGTTGGGGATGCGTTAATATAAAGCAGCTAAGGGCGCGCGCAGATGCGGGACGCTCGGGAATGCGAAGAAGAGGGCAAACAAAAACTAAGAAGGGCTCAGAAGCCCAGAGAGAGAGATGCTAGGATTTTGCTCTCCTTTTGAAGGAGTAGATACAGGAAGTATTTATGTATACAAGCAAGGAGATAGATCTAATATTAAATGGGGTGGAGGCAGCAACCAAGTGAGGCCGCAAGACAAGTGGGAGGGAGAACCATAACAGCCCGAATCGGCCAAGGCGCGGGAAAGTCGGCCGCCAGAGCGATACAGAAAAGTACCTATAATGTGCAAAATAGTCGGTTTACCTGGCCAGCTGAGTATCAGTCATATTATCGGTGCAAGCCCTGCATCATGACACTTGCAGGACCCACCATTGACCCAGGAGCTGGCTGTGTTGGTGCAGAGACAGCTGGAAATGAGGGCCCCTGTCCAAGTATTGGACCCAATGACATGGAAGTGGAAAACTCACCACCAGTGTCATAGCACTCTCATAATGCACTGTAAATATATATGAACCCCTCCTTTCCCCACTCTGCTTTAACAAGATTCTCCAAGAGATTCTCTCTATTTTTTTTTTTGGTTGTTGAACCTCGAGATTTGAAATGCTTATGTAATACAAACCCTAGGGTTACAAGCTGACATAAGGGGGGATGGTTCCTGGTGACCGCTACCTTAGGTTGGTCAGATCCACCAACCTGGGGCCAGAAACCCAACTTGATGCCCATCTCAAATTTTGTGATGTACTTAGACTTCCAAACTGATGCTTGGGCTCTTGCTTGGGCTTCTGCACTGCACCTGGACTTCCACGCTGACGCCTGGACTTCATTTAGACCCATATAGGATTGAGTTAAGGTGGAAAAGCAGGGGTTTGGGGGTGCAGCCCCCAACAAGCTGAAGCAACCTGTGCCATAGGCACAGTGCTGAAGCTTGTTCTATTTGCTACTAAGTGTAATTACAACAAATAAATAGTTGTGGTGTAAGCGTGCCATCAGGCGAGTAAATCTGACTCAGAAAGGTCAGGGGGGAGGAGAGGCAAGGTCAGCAAAGCCGATCAGGTTTGTGCCAACATCAAACACGGTATAGACGTTTTGGAGGAATACATCGCCAATGATCCAGAAACCAACTTTGAAAGATAGACGGTGCAATCAGAAAGAGAGGTCTGATCGCACAGCTCGTTCTTTGACTCACTATTTTCAAGGGAGGGGAAGTATATGAGACCACCAACGCATGTGTCCGAACCCTCAGAGATAGACCCCATGTTGAAGGTACTCGGCGACACGGGGAATCGCTTGCCGCCAAACTCAAAACTGACAACCGTGCTAAAGTTGCAAGGAACTGAATCAAGGCGCTCAATCATCAATGACCCGGAGAAGCCGAATAACAACAGGACGAACTTGTAAAGAACCCTTCGTCAAGGTCGGATTCGGGACCAGGTCGATATCCTGGTATCTTTGCATATATTGCTTCCACATCCTTTTTATTGCCGATGATGAGGGTTGTGCCAGTGTCAATGATGACATTAATGTCACTCAATAGAACAGGACATTCGTTAACAGTAACATCGGTGAGGATGGTTTGCCAATAACCCTTCGTAGGTCGCAAGCAGTTAGATAGGATTCAATCAGCACCAACAAGTTCTGAACTCACCTGTTTGGTCACTGGAACATACGTGAAAGAACCCTTATAGAGCTTCGGGTTGGTGCCTCCCAGATAGAGCTCTGCTCCTGTATTGGCCAACTTGAAGGCAAATTGCGGATGGGTGACATTGCCTTGCGCAACAAGAGTCTGAAAGAGCGGAGGAGAATCGTAGACAGAGATTGACTGGTAGCCCATCCCCACTAGGCCGTCTGGGGAGAAGTCGCTCTTTGCAAACCCAGTAGAGTACGTCAAAGCAGCGCCGAGAGCTTGTTTACACGCCTAATGGAAGCCATGATCAGAGTAGCGCGATCATCAAGCAGAAATACAACACGGTACAGTCAATCCGGCAATCGATACGGTGTCGTCATATTGTTCACCAGACACAGTAGAGCCATCTCCGTACATCAATTCAAACGTTGCTTTCCGATCGACGGCACTCGTGCTCGCGTTGGGGTCGTAGCGGGTGTGACCATCACAGCTACTATCGCACCCTGTAGATGGGAGGAATATATCACTGCTTCCGGTATCGAAATCCACTTCATGGCTCTAAGAAATCATTCGAGATGCTGTCACCACCGCGAAGACTCACCAGTAAAAGACTTAGACGGTGTTCCGACCTCGATGGTTCCGTACCAAAGAACAGAATAATCGTCTATGAGAGGTACGCTCCCCGTCGCTCTCTTTAAAGAGGGCCTCAAAATGCGGCTTAGATCAAGGTTTTTCGCGAGTGGGTGCTGCCTGCCGGTGTTTTTCTTGAAATTCAAAAACCCGGCCAGGATACCGCTGATTAAAAATGAGAACACCCCAGACCCACGATCCAGACACCAACGCATGTACTTACCGTATACTCCGCTGAGTATTGGCCCTGAGAAGCTGCAGGTCGACTGCTCCATTCGCACTACGAGGTTCGTTGCGCCTAGAGATGGGTACGGCGAAACCGACGGAGCGGTCGTTGTGCCTTCTAGGGTGTGCCAGGACCGACAGGACGAGAGGGAGCGCAGCAATTAAGAGCACAACCGGAACACGCATTGTGACAGAGAGGCCAGTCCCTTGCAGAGACACAGGCTAGTGGTGTCGGGAATATCCCGTACGAGACACAGTACTTATACAGTACTATGGCGCCAAGCGCGCACGCCAGAGGAGCGTGAATTTTTGGAATTTCTAATGCTCCACAGAGTCCAACAATTGGTTGTCATGTCGTGATGCGGCTAGAAACAACAGCCTCCTTCTGAACCGTGGCTAAGTGACAGGTTAGTGGGAACTTGGAAACGAATTATGACATAATGGCATTGTTGAATGGAACCGGCCAATATAATTTCACGAACTTGACACGAAAATAATTGCCTTGTTGCTCCAGTACACCATAGAGTATTGGAGATCTGAGAACGAGCCTGGGTCTCATCGCTAGGAAGCGACAACCAAACCACCTCCTAGGGACTCTTTTAAATAAGATAGAAAATTAATCTTTTTCGTCAGGAGAGAAGACGGACTGAAGACCCTCTGAATCTTAAGTGGGCGAACCATCTTCTTGATGAAAGGAAGCCAAGAACTTGAATGAAGCTGTCTAAGAAATTGTCCTTCGAGACGTAAAATTGGGTAATTCGGTAAGCTTGCTCCAAAGTAGTAAACAGCGATATTTGCGGAGAGGAAATGGCGCTATGAGACAAGGCGAATGCGTGGGCGAGTTTACAGTGATTGCCTGCCAGGCTGTAGTATGTCAAATACTGACCGCAGTCACGGGTGGACTCGTGGACTCGACACAACACACGATTCAAATTACATAATCCATATCATATCGAGTCAGTGGAATAAATGTGCTTCCTGTTGAGCAACACTGCTGCCCAACAAAATGGACTCATAGTTTCTGTGAAAGTTTCATGGCTAGGTTGTATGTGCCTTACATTGAACGTTAAAAAAAGTCCGGGGCAAATTGACCAAAAATGTGGCCGTCAGAGTCATTTGGTCCATTGACCCCAATGTTTCAGAGAGCCATGAAGGACTGTACAGCACTGTGTATGAGAGATCTGAGAGCAAGCCAGAACCCCATCCGGACCGCCGCTGACTCAATTCCGACTTTTTCGTTTTTACTGAGCGCGCGTGACTGCTAAACTCGCCTACGCGTCTATCTTGTGTCCTGGCGCTGTTTCCTCTCCGCACACATCGTCGTCTACTGTACTACTTTGGAGTAAGCTTACCGAATTGCCCAACTTTACGTCTCGGAGGACAATTTCTCAGACGGCTTCCTTTTGTCAGGGTTCTGAGTCGCTAGCTTTTGGATCAAGCAGTCGATTCCTTTTCCTTTTCTTTGCCTCCTGATTTCATGACGAGCCCGAGTACAGGCGGCAACGAGGAAGAAGAGACAGCGCTATGCTACACGACCTAAGTCATTGTTGTCGCTGCCGTCGTCGTCGGGGCCTACACGGTTCAGGCCAGCCCAAGGTACGTGTAACAGAACCCGACAAAGTTCATGCAGGACATGGCGTTGGTATGGCTGCCAAACATGCTGCGTCACGTATTCATGTTATAGTAACAAAGATCCCGGTAACGAATAACTTACAAGTGTATGAAAACATGGTTGAAAATGAAAGACGGTACTTGATTCGTAGGCAAGTGCATCTTCCTGAAGAACAAACGACGGTATACGCGCCGACGAGCCACAACGACGCCGCGTGCTCGTACTACAGCCGCGTCGATCTGGTCGGTGAGTGTAAAAGAACGGGGTTATGACAGCATACCTTGTCCTTGGAATCCAGTATATTCTTGCTGGTCGAACTAGGGGTGATGCGTGTGCACTGATCGATGCCTACCGCGGCGGGGAAAAGCTGTAAGCAGGTGCCTAGAGATCATCAATTCGCCGATCGAGAATCGTATTTTCGAGACAATATGCACTGAAAGTCATCCTGAACCAGGGCCTTTAGAAAATCAAGCTAGGGTTTTAAAATGCAAGTCAGAACCACGACAATGCTGCACCCCACTTGTCTTTTGGCCTCCTTTGGTTTTGAGGAGGCTTACCAGCTTGGCGTTTCGTCTCAAATGCGTCGCATGTGGAGAGCGAAGATGCCGGCGTAAAGCCTCCGGATTTCTTGACTGTGATGTAGCTCTTAAATAAAATGAATGGACGAAATCGAACTTGTGCAGGCGACGTACAGGCACGGAGATAATGGAGTTAGTACCTCTCGCCGGCTTTGTCGATCTTGTCTTCGTCTGCCCTATATGAATTGACATCTTCGGCGACAAATTCGCTGGCGGTCAAGGAAGGACCCTCCCAGATAAGATAACCGACTATCCTGACGTGCATCAATTTTTGTTCATGACTCTCAAGAGACGCCTTGGTGTGGCCGATGTCAGAGGCAGAAATAACCTCTTGTATTTTCAAGAGTGTGGAGTAGGCTCTACGTATCCCCCTCTATTTTTTCTGAGTGACCTCGACGGGAAGGGAGATTATCGGGAAGTTGGGACATGGTGAGTGTACTATCTGACGCGACCCCCAAACCAGTTTACAACCGAAACACAAAAAACGTGAGCAAATAGGCACCAACGGTGTCGGTCAACAGTGCGCCACAGCTGGGCCACCCACCCACTGGCAAGGACAAGCCTAGCTACATGTAGCGTGCTTGAAATGAAACGCCTTTCAAAAAAGACTACAGGCCCTTCAGTGCCCTCAAATTGTCTATTCGACACAATGCATGCCGAAATCATAAGGCATAAGGATTATCTCCCTATGGGCCTTCTTCAAGTTCGCCGGGTTGCGGAGATGAGGTGAAGGTAGTCCCAATGTCCGGAAGCCGGGCCGCAGTCGGAAGCGAAGGGAGTCAAAGTGGCGAGGTCAGGGCGAGTACAGCAAGCACATAGACAGATCAACCGACCACCACCGAAACCGAAAGCTCAGAGACTTGACTACTACCAACGATGGCCAAGGGTTCGTTACATTCTATCAGACTCGATGGAAAAGGTGGTTTGACTCTCACATCACTCTCTATTGTCAGTCCCACGTAACTTCCGCCTGCTCGAGGAACTCGAAAAAGGAGAGAAGGGCATCGGCGACGGATCGTGTTCCTATGGCCTCGAGGACGGCGACGATATCCTCATGTCGAACTGGAATGGCACTGTCATCGGTCCAGGACACGTACGTACCCTCCCTTACCTCGTATCCACTCCCGTAATCCCCTCAACCCACGCACGCACACACGCCGCCATCCCATCCATCGTCATCATCAACCGCACACACACGCGCATCTTCTCTCTTGTCCCTTGTCTCTGTCCCCCTTCTCCGACATACATACACCGGACAATTTGAAACGCTGTAATTATACACCGCCTTGCCTTGGCTGGGGGCGCGTGCCCAACCCCAGACCGTACACGAGAACCGCATCTACTCGCTCAAGATATTCTGCGGCGAGCAATACCCCGATAGACCACCTACGATCCAATTCATCTCCCGCGTCAACCTCCCCTTCGTCTCGCAGACCGACGGCAAAGTCGACCCGACCAAGCTCCCCGTGCTCTCCAACTGGAACCGCAACAGCAGCATCGAGACTGTCCTCGTCGAGATCCGTCGGTCCGTCTCTCTCTCTCTCCTATCATATTACGACTTATTTATTTTAATTTTTGTTAGCGAGATGGCGTCGTTTAATAATCGCAAACTCCCCCAACCTCCGGAGGGCTCGACGTTCTGAGACACCTCCCCGTTCTTTCCCTCTCCCTCTCTCCCGCACCGGTCTCCAGTGATAGATTTTTTCGGCCCCCCGGGTTGCCCACACCGCATGTATATGTATGTGCGGCGCATATGGGCGTGTGTGTATCTGTATGTGTGTGTATGTGTGCGCGCGTTGAGACGTCTCGACGTGGTGTGCGTGTGCACATGTATGTATGCGTGCATGCATGTGTGTGCGATAAGAAGTCCAAATAAATGAATCACGCATGTTTCCTTCTCAGCCAGTCCGTGTCCGTATCCGTGTCCGCCCGTATTACAGTCCATCATCTATCAAGTCGCGTCCAAGACGAGTGTGCGCGTATCCAGGGTGGGGTGTGGCCCCAAACCGCCCTCCAAAACCTGCATTGCCATCCCGGTCTTTTCCTTCTCAGCAGCGGCGATTGCGCGCACCATCACTGCTAAACACGTATCGTCTGCCCCTTACCCTACCCCTCGGCGATCGATCTCGCCTCGAGCACTGTTTGTTTTACCAAATAGGACTCGAAAGCGCCATCATCGCCGTCCTCGAGGACTCAGTACTGCGCGCTTCGTTATCGATCATCATCGTTCTCCATCCACCGCATTCGCGTAAAGGCGCTTCGTAGTAGTTGTTCGAGTTTTGTGTGCATCAGTGCCAACTCGTGAATGAAGCGAAAAAGTCTCCGTCTCCGTACATACCACGCTCCGAAGTTCTGGCTCGGTGTTCATCCATCCATACTTGTATCGTGCTCCACTGTCGTAATCTTCCGTGTCTCGGGGCTCGAGGCGAAGAATACAACATTGCATACAAGACTATGTGTCCGCACAACAATCCGGTGAAAAAGACCAAAAGCGTCAGTACAGACAATCGTAGCTCGGCAACTATTACCGCATGGGCGGACTGAAGGAGAAAAATGTGACATATGTAAAGAGAGAAAACAACGAAAACAACGAAAAAAGTCGAAAGAAAAAAAAAAAAAAAGGAGAGGTGGAATGAGCGAAAACAAAATTACAATCGCGGACGAGAGAAAAAGAAAAGCGAACGACCTCGAACGAACAAACAGCGTATAAAATGAATATCCCAACAAGAGTACATCCGCCCCAGATACTCAGTCGTCATCGACGTCCATGGCTGCCTTTGGCGTGCCCACGCGCTCACCATCCTCCGTAAACATGTCCTTCTTGTTCGGCGTCGACGGCGCGCTTCCTGACAAGCTTAGCCGACTGATCCCCGCTGTATGATGGTCCGCAAAGAATGTGTCCTGCAATGACGAGGACGACGAGGACAACATCGTTGCTGGATGCATTATTGGGCTTATCGAGGGTAACATCGCATTGACACTAGAAGGAGTGACCGCAGTGCTCGTCGTAGTGCTCTCGCCCGCCATCACGGGAGAGCGGTGTGTCATTAGGTCTAGTGGTGACAAGGCGTTCCCTGAGTTTGGGCCGGATTCCGTGTCGGCTACAGCATTGCGTTGTAGCCCGATGACACGCAGGCGTTCAACCCACGCATCGGCGCGATCGAGAGAGTCTTTCACCACACCAGTCACCCCGCGCATCATGTCGAGACTCTCAGTAGCAAGCGCAAGGATACGTTGTGCGGCTTGCTTTGCTGAACCGGCGGTGGGAGGTACGGGACCGTTGGCGCCTGCACTATTTTGTCGTGGGTGTCGTGTTGGCGAAGAAGGACGAGAGATCTCCCCCGTCCCACTTGTGTTCGTTCTTCGTACGCTTCTTCGGGTCGAACCGCGTCCGCGAGTGGGAACAGGTGCGGGTGCAACGTTATCCCGACGAGCGGCACTTGCCCAGGCTTGTGGAAGGTGGAGGATGAACCCACGCACGCGTGTACGTGCAGGCTCTGGAAGCGCGCCACCTGCGTATTTGGAGACGACATCGACGACCTGGCGCACGGTGGCAACGACGTCCCGCTTTACGTTTGTGAGCTGGCGCATACGCTCCTGGGATATGAGAGCGTCGGGATTAAGGGCATGTGGCGAGTCTGGTGGCGGTTGAAGTGAGGCGATGAAATCGCGGAGAATCAAGATTTGGCCATCTATGTGCGTTGTCGCATACTGTAATCGATCTTATCGTGAGACTTTGTGGGGTACACGAAGTTTAGCCAACCGATTCAATACTGACCTGTAGCCATGATAGACAATACTTAAGTCGCCTCATGCTTTCCTCACTCACGGCGGCGCCGATGCCACCGGCCTCGAGAAGGACAGCCTGCCATCGACTGCGCGGTACTACTTGCTGCTGTTCCTCTGCGGTTTCTCCTTGCACGTTCTTGTCCGATTCTGATGATGAGGTCAGCCAAGCTTGCAGGGTCCATTTATCGGGTACTCACCCGATGAGGGTTCTCCTTCCTCCAAGTCTAGCGTCATGCTCACGTCACGTATCTGCAGACCAGAATCACGAGCAATACGCCCCCGTTTGCGTCCGCGTTCGGCACTAGCACTGCGCTCATCCGAATCAGCACTTGGTGGCCGTCCATAACGTCCGAGCTGCCCGATAGTCGAAAGATAAGCTCAAAATAAAACCGAATGAAAAAAAAAAGAAAAAGAAAAAGAAAGATAAGGAAAGTCACGAACTCGGTCAAGCTGGCGGCAAGCAAACTCGTCGAGAGAATTCGGCAAGCGGTCTATGACGGGCCGCGATATGCTCTTCATAGAAGACTCCATCATCTCCGCGCCATACTAGATCACGAGTGAATCGCCCTTTTCAGTGATGTTCGGAGAGAGCAGACGGGGTAGGCGAAGGCGCACCTTGACGACTCGAGAGCTTGCTTTGCTCTGTTCGTATGCTCGGAGAGCCGTGCTCACAACCGGGAAAGTGGCAATACGACCGACAAAGTCCGCTTCCTCAGAGTCCATCATCATTTGGTCCTCAGATGCGAGGGTCGGGCTAGTCAAGGTTGGGGAATTGGATGAAGAGGCCACAGAGAGTGCAGGGGTGGGTTGAGTGGCTGAAAAGGGGAGTGGTATGAGGGCGTGGGACGTGAGACAGTGAGAAGTGTACGCACAGCTGAGGCTGGGAGGATGTAAGGTTGGAGAGCGGAGGACTGTGGCATTGCGCATATCGCCGAGTGCTTTGACTGCAATGAGTACGCTCTCGTCCTGATCTTGACCAGGATTGGTGGTGGCGGTGGACATGATGGCCCGAAATGGGAGCACTGAGCGCTCCTTTTGGGATTAATTGGAGGGGAGGGAAAAAGCAAGATGTATGACGGGAAAGAAAGGGGAGGAAGAAGAGAACGAGAGGCGGTATCAAATCGTTCTCAGGGATGCTTGCGCCTGGACGGACAGTTGCCCCATCGTCACTTTCACGTGTCTGCGACACGAGTTTGAATCCCAGCCGAGTTGATTGAACCATGTGCCATCTGCATGTGTTTTCGCAGGCTAGAAAACAGCGTAGCCATCTCTCGGCCATCGCCCAAACATATGTATAATGTACCAATACTATCGCAAACCAAAGCGCGAGTGGTGGCGGATAATCAAAACCAAGACGGAAAATATAGGTAATCATATAGCGAGCAACAATATATACGAGTCCATAGTCACAGCGAATATTAAAATGAGCGTATCACAATCACCAATACAACTTAGCGGACAAAAGTGCACAGCAAATAATGGACCACGAAAGCAAAGTAAAAGGGGGGTAAATGGGGGGTAAGTTATCAAACGATCACCTGTGTACTCTTCAATCCCGCGCACTCTCCGTAGCGGTTGACACAGGCCATACGCTCTCGCGTGCGCTGCGGGGGGAGCCAGGGGAGCTCCTCGGAAGTTGGAGGGGGACACTTGCTGCGGCTGCAGCACCGTCGGTCCCCTCGTTTTGAGATGGGGCAGGGCCATCTGATGTCGGCTGCGCTTGTGCTTGCGCTGGCGATTGTTGCTGTTGCGGTTGCTGCTGGGGTTGTTGCGTAGGGCTCTCGGACGAGCCGCGCATCTCGTCCAAACCGCGTTTAACACCAGCAATCAGCCGATCCGTGCGCTCGAGGAATTCCATCAACCCGTTTCGGTGCTCGTGCAGCTGATAATAGTGCCGCTCGAGTTCTGACACCGTCGGGACAACCCCACTCATCAGTACGGGTGAGTGTCCACGCGGGAACCCGTACCCTCCCACAGGGCCATATCCTGTGGCACCTCCCTGCATAGGAGAGTGAGTACGGCTGGGAGCACCGCTGCGGATGTAGCTTGCAGGGCCGTGGAAGGCAGTTTTTGCAAACCCCGCAAGGACGCCACTCAAGTCCGTGCCTGAACCGAGCGTGGGGCCAAGCGGCGGTAGTTCGAAACCACCGGGGACGAATGGATGTGAAGGGTGAACGAAGGCAGCACGCGAACCGGGACGAGTCCCATCGGTCATCTCCCAATTTTGCTGGGCCTCGCTGTCTCCACCTTCATCGTCTCCGTCTTTGCTACCCTTTGACTTTACACCGCGTTTCGCACGCGGGAACGAGCGGCGCGAGCGTTTGCGTTTTGGTGCGGGGGAATCTTCCTCGTCCTCCTCCTCATCGCCGGTACCCACAGGCATCCCGTGGCTAACGGACACAAGAGTTTCTGCAGCGGCTTGATCGGAAAGTCGGCCTGCAGGACTAGCCGCAGGAACTCGTTTGCGACGCTTGATAACAGTTTTTTTCATACTGTTCGGCCTATGTGTCCCGTGCAGCTTGAAGTATAGACCTACATGTGGAAATAAAAATAGTTAGTTCAATTGTTTTCAACAACGAAGGCAGAGAGGATGTAGGGGAGGGGAGGGGGGACAAGATCAGACGACCTCGGTTGACAACGGCAGTTGTGAAAACAACAAGCACAATGCAGGCAAGGTGACTGATGTGTTGTTGGGCACAACCGGATGTATTTCGTAATCTGATAAGATAGACGAGATCTCCGCCCCATGGGAACGTGCCAGCGCAGCAATGCGGCGATAACGACATTTTGTGCCAGCGAAGGGGAGGTGATTCGAAAAGAATCGAACGACTCACCACAAGCATTGCAGATGTTGTTTCCGACGTCGTCGCGACGCCAGAGGGGCGTTGTCGACGTTCCACAGTTGGCACACGAGAGTGCACCAACTGGCGCCGTACGACCGTTGCGGCTGCGTGCAGCTTGGCCAGCACCACCTTCTGGGGAGTCTGGGGATGACTGCTGCTGTTCGGTCGGGGGTTGAGCAGAAGGGGACGCGGGGTTGTTGGACTTGGTAGATTCCATGTCGGACCGAGCACTAAGCGCGTTGTTGTACGTCGGGCAACCGGAGCAAGCTGAAGAACCACCAGTACCGTCGCAGCGACCGTCACCGGGACAAGTGCCACCTGAGAGATGAGGTGCGGGTGGGTTAGAGGACTGGTTTTGAGTAGAAGAGTCGAGGGCTGGCGATGCCGCGGGTGTGAGTAATGACGGTGGGGTATGGGTCATGTGCCGGCTGGGCAGCGCTGCTGTTCCGTCGCCGGTGGCTGCGGGATGGGTGGCGGAGGTTGATGAAGCGCGAGTGGAACCTGACCGACCAAGATCCGGGGGACGACTGCTGCCTTTTGATTTGAAGTAGAGCCCTGTTTAAGATCATGGTGAGCATACGCGTGTAAGGGAAAGTGCGATTGATAATGGAGAACATGCGGACAAGGAGAGTGGCGAAGGCACGTCAGCATAGCCGAGGCAATGAGATATGAAAAAAAGAGAAGATTGACCCAGCGTTAGGGCGGAAAAGAGATCGTCCGTGCGACACAAGCGTTGCTGTCGACACATAGGACACGTGGATGAGATGCGTTATGGAGAGGCAGTCCCATACACGTGAAAGGAAAGTAAATGGAAAGTAATGACTGACCACAAGCGTTGCAAACGGGTTTACCCTCGGCATCTCTACGCCATAGCGGCGTAGTGGTGGCCTTACAGTTAGCACAGGCTTGTGTCGCGGGGGTTGTTGCCTGGACAGGCGTTGGGGGAGTTTGATCCGACTGTCGATCCTGTATGGGCTGCTGGGCTGAGAAAGATGAGTCTTTCTGGAAGGAGGGCTGGTGGGCTTGCGGCGAGGGGGCAGACTGAAAAGTGGCGGAGGCGGGGAGGGGTTGAAAGAGATCGGTGGAAGAAGGATTATGGGGGAATTGTAACCTAGACACGGGGGATATAGAGTTATGTACACCAAGCATGGCGAAGCCGAGAATGAAGAGGCTGTATTTTGAAGAGGGGAGGGGAGGAGGGGGGAGGAGAAAAGAGAAATGGGGAGAGAGATCAAGTTGTTGACAATCAAAACGACGAGAAACAAGATAAAACGAACTGAAACCGTTCAACAACGCAGATAATGACCCATCAGCCAATCACAGCGTCCCTATTTCATCATTCCCACGCTCAAATACCCCCAAATTTTTAGTTGACAGTCGCCATCTTATCGCCCTCGACATTTATTTATTTTATTTCCGTTTCCACTGGTTACCCCTTTCAGCGTCTGCGTTTTAACGTTTGACGTGAAGCCTTGATTACCTGTAATCCGACGCCTCCGTTTTATGACACCACCGAAAAAAAAAAAAATCTCTGTCCACCTCGGCCATTCGTCCCCTCCTTCTGTTGTTGTTGTTGTGTTTTTTTTTGTCCGAGAATTTTCATTCCCGCATCATCTAATCTGATTGACACCGCCACTTTCTCTAAAAACGCAATCTATGAATCGCGATTACCCTCCGAGGGCGACCGGATCGCGACTTCCGAGTAAGTTAATTCCGTCCTCCCTGATGCATTATCATATTGTCACCTTCACGTTCCCCAACCATTCACCTGCAGCAACCAGGTCCAGGCCCCAGTGATTTGATAAGATAATGAGCGCCAGTTTATTTACGTGTATCCACGCCGGGCACGAACCTACTCCCACCCTAGCGTATCATCTGCAACGTCCACGTCCTCTTCATCTGTGACAAAATCAGACAGGGTTAATAATAATAATCAATCAGGCGATAACAGCGAGGCAAAAGATAAGGAATCCGCGGGGCACCCGCTGCCACGCGTGCGGGGTACGCGGGGTGCCGACGGCGGCACAAGTTCATTCAGTCCCAATAAAAACACGCTCGACAGCCTTGCCATTTTGGCGTGGCAGACTAGGCTGGCACACAATTTCAGCCAGCCTTGGTGAACAAGTCTTTTTTTTTCCGAACGGGTATACACCAGCGCGCCACCTTTGGGGCAAGTGCAACCAGTATAAAATTTTGAAGAATGAGAGTAGAGGAAGAGAGAGAGATAACGCTCACGAAGGATGTCGAAATGTGCAAATGTTGCATCACCCGCGCGCACGAGGATATCGCGCAGTGTCATACTTTTTCCCTCGTAACTCCAATCGTCTTCGTCCTTGCCCCCACCCTCAGACGGTGTTGTTGTCTCGCGTTCAGGGGTACTCTCACGACTGGATGCCTGGCTTGCAGGTGATGGTCGCCACCTCGCGGGGCCCGTCTGTATCATATCGCGTTTGAGGAAGGACGGAAGAAAGGCCGAACTGTCTTCTATGAAGTCGAATTTCGGGGGTGCGGGTGGCTTGGTGGACGGCTTGAGGTCTGACGGCAGGTAGGCCTCATCATCCTCAAAGTTGATAATCTAGATCGTGGTTAGACGGAAATTAAGCATTCCTACTTGTAGGGGAAAATATTAAGAGGACTAACTGGGGCCTTCCTCTCCTGCGTTGTTGTGGTCACCTCACCGGCTGATTGGTGACGCGCAGGAGATAGCTGAAGTACTTCCTCATGGTTATCGATTCCGGAACGTTGTGGGCTAGAAGCCGCGGGATCTGTAGGCCGTTCTCGTTTCTTGGACCGATTTTTCGCAGGGTCCGGTTTCGATCGGCGAATCGGTTGAGCAGGCCCGACAGCTGTGACAGACTGTATGCGGGGAAGGGATGGGGGTTTACGAGTTTGGGACGCTTTGGGCAGGGGGAATGCCGCCGAACGTACAGTACCAACTCTCCCGATTCGTACGGCCTGGTTTTGCGCAGGAGGCCGCGCGGCTGGCTCCCGCGTCTGTACCTCTGTTGTCACATCCTCGCTAGGTGCAGGTGGTGTCGGAACACCAGACGGGTTCCCACTTTGCGCCCGAGCGCTGGCGCCCTCTGGGATTAACCGCCATTGCGCCTGCAGGCCCTCATCATGCATTGTACGCATCCTATTCAAGGCTTCCCTAAAGACAAGTTGGGTTTGTTCCTCCGCAGCGAGGCGTTCTGCGATCAAGAAATTGACGCGAGGTGTTGTAGACTCGCAAGGCTGACCGCAGTCGCTGGTTTGAGCTAGTCGAAGATCCTCCCCGGGAACAAATGACGTCGATATGACGGGAGCCAAGAAGGACTCCGTGTGTTGTGGATGGTGCGCAGCAGCGGTTGGGAGTGGCGGCAAGAGGTCTTCATCCTGTCACGTTCCGTTAGGCCACCTAACTAGCAGCGATATCGGGGAGAGGCTCACAGCCGGTGGT
This sequence comes from Lactarius indigo, assembly GCA_025766275.1. Taxonomy (NCBI): domain Eukaryota; kingdom Fungi; phylum Basidiomycota; class Agaricomycetes; order Russulales; family Russulaceae; genus Lactarius; species Lactarius indigo. Next base: position 256,635 of record JAFKAC010000008.1, read on the forward strand.
TCCCCCGGCGACAAGTACAATCCCTCGGTGCGCTCGATCTGATCGGCGGGAGGCTTGGGCCATTTTAATCCTGCGAGATCAACGACAAAGTTGAGGCATACACGGCCGTCTTCTCCCCTCCAGTCCTCATGCTGCAGCTGTTCTCGTTTCGACTCACAAACAGTAACTAGTTCTCCAAGAGAGAGTGCCTTTGGGTCGTGGGGACGACCAGCGGTGGCGTCACTCTGAAAACAAAGCGATGAGGCTCGCTAGGGAAAGCCCGACCATCGGCGGAAACTAACCTCTGAATGTTTCGAATCCGCCTGGCGCTGCTGGAGTAAGGCGGCGGATCGCTCCCATACTCTTCGTGCGTCACGAATGGTTGCTTCCAAAGAAACATGCGCTCTAGGGAGGGTCGGCAAGAGACTCTAGGATAGGTCAGTTAAGCTAAAAAGAAGCAGTCCATAAGAAGGCGCACGAGGGCAGCGGAGATGTCTGAGGCACTGATGTTGAGCAACTCAGCAGTATTTGCAAAAAGCGCGTGTGTGGAGAGGGCTACGATCATACGTTCAAACCTGCAAGCAACACCGTGCATCGACATATACAACAGATATCGATCAACGTTTGAACCCCAGTGCTCACCGATTCCCAGTGCATTCTTCGAGCAAAGACCTCCGTACGACTACATCTTTCCACCACCAGGGATCTGGTGTTACGCACGGCGCCGGATTCTTCCCTTTCGATGACGTACTTTGTAATTTAGGGAGTGTTTCAGGCCTGATTGCCTGGTTTCGCAGGCTCTCCAGGTACTTGGCAAGCACAGCCCTAAAAGCTACCGAGTCCGAGGGCTGCGAACAAGGGTAGGTTGGAAAGAGCTAAAAACGATTCAATACAAGAGCGTGGTTCTTTGATAGGGGGTTTGGGGATGGGCGCACTGATTTGAGACGGGGCTTGGATTCAATCTTCCCGACGAGGAAGTAGCATAGGTCCTCCATGGTCTTGATCCGATCGCGCAAACCGCGCAGCTTTACGTTGAAGACGTGCTCATCATATTCTGGTTCGTCGGCGCGAGGATAGCCGAGGAGATGAATGTGGATGAGAAGAAGAAGCGGTAGAGGCAACGACAGCATTCGCGTTTCTCAATGAAGGGTGGATCGGATCCAAAAACCGCACACACTCGGCCCTTTTTTGCGATTACGACCTTTTTAATATTTGCGCGAGAAGACGCGACAAGGACGCGCCTCCCCAATCACGTGGCCCTCTTCTCTCTCACATACCGGTCATTCCGACAATTGGGGGTAGGATCTCAGGCTCAGGTCGTTGTCTTTGATCGTTTATGTGATACCCCATACGTCCCTAAAATAAAAACAAAGTGGAATCCGCCCATCATGTCATCCGCACCCGTTTCCCCCACCACGATGGCACACAAGCGCACCCCGCCATGCAGCCCCATCAGACAACGCTGCTGATAGGGGCGTGAAAGTGAAGGGGTGGAGGTGGAACGGGGTTGCCTAAGAACGGAAAGCCGACTCGGTGACTTGCGCTGGCCAAATAGACGAGTTTGTTTCAGAGAACTTCTACGAGACGGACTGATACACGAGGGGCCCGCGCATCATAAAGGAGGTCCCCCACACGCGTAGCCTGAACAGAGACCAAGTCTCCCCATCGACGGCTAACCCCATGAAGCACGCAAGGCAACCTCGACCAAATGACGTCCGCCGGCTGTCCACTGTGGACTGGTTCGCAAACGGGGGGGCATCGGCGCCAAAGACCGGTAGTAGAACCACGATATGTACCTCGTCCACGTAGCGGTGGTCTCACGCCTCACATCGTGAGCTCAGGCTCGGGCATCGAATGTAGCGACTCGTCCCAATCGCGATAAGCGCAATTTGAGTGTTGAGGTCTAAAAGCGAGCTCGTGTCAGGAGTAGACTTAGATGTGGCCGCAATTCTGATTTCATGTAATGTAATGTAGTGCAAATCGCACATAAGGAGAAACTAAACAGGAGAACATTGCAGAGTGTAAGCGTGTACTACAACCGTGGACAAACGATACAGATTATGCAAGTGAATTAAGATAAAGATAAACATTGAGTGGGAGGGGCTAGGCCCGCGCAGTAGCACCATCCATATCCTTGTGCTTGCGGAGATGCGAGATATCAGCTACCACAGTGCCCGAATGCAGCGTCACCTTTTTCCACATGCGATCGTCAACGACGCAGACCGAGGCACGCAACCGAAACATCCGCGTGTCCTTCTTGCGGAAGAGCGAGATGGGGATGGGCACCCAAAACTTGACGTACCACTGGTTCTTGCGCACTTGCGCGTCTGACCAGTCTTCTTGCATGATGATTCCGAGCGACGGATCGAACACCAGAGATTCCGCAAGCTCCTTCTTCGAGAAGTGTGCGCCGCGGAAACACGTCGAGAACACCGGCAGAGCGTTCGTCTCGGTGGAGAAGCGGCCCTCGTATGCGAGCGTCGCGCATTCAATCTCGACTGCGTGAATCGCCGGGAAATCGACCGAGGCCTGGTTGTCCTTCAAAACAAGAATGCCAGGCCATGCGTACAAGGAGCTTTGTGGATTTCGACTTAGTACGTAGATCATCACCAGTAAACTAATATAAGAGCAAACGCACTCGTCGTCGAGGTCCCACAGCTCGGTATGCACCTTCGTGGGCGCTATCCTGAGGTCAAACCGATCCAGAGACGCTCGTGGAGCTGGACCAGAAGCGTCGGAAACGGCAACATACGAGGACGACGACTCTCTAGCGTGGCGTGGCGTACACGGGAAAGATTTAGGGCGTTCTGAAGCGCCAACAGGGGTCGAGTTGCGGGTGAAGGTGACGGGAACGGGGACGGGGACGGGAATACATGAGGGCTGGTTGGAGATCATGTCGCTTACAGTGCCGTGCATTGTGGGGAACTCGATGGCCCCCACTCGACGGAGTCTACGACGAGGTGTATCTCCGGGGGAGCGATTGATGATCTCAGACAGTGGCCGCGATACCTCTAATGATGATGGAATGATCGAGTCGGTTGATACACAAGAAAGAGCGGTTGATGTGGTTCCTTTGACCGGTCGCGCATCTTCAAGTTTTTTGCGAGGGCGGATCGTTACCACGGAAGACGTGGAGATGAGACGTTGTCGAACCCGGTGCGGGCGCTCACCGGCAACTCTATCACCACGGCTTCCGTTCTCATCGAGCGTATCTCTACGTGCGCGTTTCTTTGTAGGCGTGGTAGGCACGGGAGGGGCAGGACGTATTGGCACCGGCATAGCATCAAGTTCCAGCTGCTTGTACTTCACAGTCTTTGTCAGAGATGTGCTCGACTTGGCCTGCATGTCTGCGCTGGTGGATGCAACAGCCGAGACGCGGCTGATAGACGCCTGAGTGGATAGCTTCGGTTGGGGCTTGGAAGGACAAGAAATAGAAAGAGAATGGTGGGTGGCCATACCTGATGGACCACGGGCTGAAAGACAGTGTAAGGAAAAGAGCACCCACCGACAAGGCCAAGCTCAGGTGCTCCTGTTTATATCATGTGGCGGATGGCAACAACATCCACATATCAAAAAAAGGGTAACCCGCCATTGTTATGCCACAGCCGGGGATAGCTGTCGTGACAGAATGATCGCTAACTGAGAGCGCAATTCACTCTATTATTCGAAGCGCGGCTACCTTCCTTATTCTGCTTGACGCCCGGCTCACACGGGTACCAAATGTTCAAAGTCAACTACTACCGAGTGCCTCACATAATAATACTACAATCCATAACTCGGCATGGCATGTGGTCATGTATTTTGTACTTAGACAGGTGACGAGGATAGACAAAGCCGATGAGGACCCTTCATGCTGCAGAGGCGGGTTGATCGCGCTTCTTGGCCACCGTATTCTCCCTAGGCGTCGGTGGCGACTATACTCAGATTTTACGACAGCGAGTCGAAAGATTGTAACGCACCTGAAACCATTCTTGAATCGTCTTGAGACATGTTTGAGGTACCGCATCCTGCCGGTCCCTGTGGTTTTTCGGCGCTTGGCCTTTTGTCCCCACTCGTAGGAGCGCAGCTTCGCTCTGGGATAGCCGCACTGTGCGCAGTCTAAAAAATACAAATTTCGTGAGGGTTTGATCGTACAGGGCGTCAGACAAACGGACCCTTGTGTTGTTTGTGGAAAGAACGGTTGCCGCAGCGGCGGCAGAGCGTATGCGACTTGGTGTGGCGCTTACTGGAGTACGCATCGGAAAGGTGGTTCAACGACGCAGCAGGAAGAAGGGACGCACCCAAAGGACGATGTACCTATAGAAAGAGGACTGTCAGTTGATCACCCTCTGGACTGAGCTTCTAGGACACGGACCTTTCGTCTATAGAAAAGAAATGGGTCAGTCAGTAAAGGTTTAGGATTGGCGATAAGAAAGAGTCATCCAGACGGTCCAACACCAATCCAGCCTTTAGAACCTCGAAATACCATCCATTCATTCCATAGGAGGGACCCCTATTCATCGCACAGAGACATATAGACGTTGTGGACTCACCATCTTGCCGTTTTCTTGTCAAGTGTCGTCGACGGCGTTGCCCGATAGGGTTTGTCTATGCTTGAGCTTGAATTCTCAAATGCGGGTGTGGCTGTACACAGTGCCGTGGGAAAGTGGTCTCGTTTGTTTTTCAAACTTGCTCCGAACCCCGGACACCAGTCATCATTTCATGTTTTCCTAACACGACACAACGCCCATATGAGTACAACAATCACTCCTCAAATCCTCCTATGGTACGTAAGCCCTCAACAACCCGCTTGTATTCGCGCAAAAGTTCCTTCACTTCCGACAAGCGAAGGTCGTCTGCAGCTATCTCCAAAAATCGTTGATTTGGCGGGGCGATGCGCAGAGGAATGGGAGACGGTGCACGACTTGACAAAGGTGTCTCTACACGATTTGCGGAGGGAGTCGGGGCTCGAGGAGGAGGAAGGAGCGAGGACGGCCGCGAAGACGGTGGAGAGCCCTTGTGGCAAAGGTCAATAAAGGACAAAAAAAAAAAAATCTAACGCAAAACGAGTACCACGAGCGGTTGTGCTTGCTGCGGCCCAGACAGTCGCGCGAGTCCAGGCATGCTCGCAAGGCGATCAGTAAGGCTCTTTCGAGTTTGCCGCCGGCGTGCCGCACGACCCATCATGCTCTCAAAGCTGCGGATACTGCGCGTGTCGTGTCGATCGTCGTCTCTCTCCTGCTCGTCGTCATCTTCATCTTCATCTTGGCTGTGGTCCTCCGCACTGCTCTCTGCGTCCGATCCATACACGGAGCGCACTGAACCTGGCCGTGAAGACACATCCACCATCATCTGCCCAGACTCCTCGGCCGTCGTCCCCGCCGTGCTCGCAAATGATCTCGCGCGATCACGGCCAGGGAGTGATGCGGCGAGACTAGCAATCGAGAATCCACTCTCGCGGCGCAGAAGCCCGAAGCCCGGACGTGCCGCGTTCCATGGCGCGGCCTCTTGTTCCGGACTTAGACCTTCTGGTGGTGCGGCTGCGTTGGGATCAGCAGCGGTGCCGGGTAGAAGCGCACGGAGTACACCAAATCCTTGATCAACAACTCCGAGGATGACTTTATTGGCAGAACCAGCAATTGCATCAACTTGCTGCTCGACGCCACGGCGTAAACGTGCGGGAACGCCTTCGGGTGAGACTGGAGGAGCCTGAGACTCTAATGCTGCCCGATGAACAGGTATAGGGGTTAGATCCGCAGTGCTAAAAAAAAGGTGTAAGCCTGGGAAGCCACTCGGATAGTCAGACAAACCTCATGACTTTCTTCTCGCTCTCTCCCAGTCCTAGCGCCTTTAGATCGACATTCTCAAGGAAATCCGCAACAGCCATGAGGTTGACCAGGCAGTAACTCCCTTCTCCTCCCACGCGTTGGTTCCTGAAACGTTGGGTATAGAGTAGATGTGATACGAAATGCGATGGGTTTGCTTTGACAACAGCAAAGATCATCAACGGCAGGATAATATCGCCCGAAACAGGCGTCGGAGATGACGAGCGAGAGCGCATCGCAGCAGGAGGCGTTGGGGCCTGAGTTGGGGGTGAATCGTACGAAGGCAGGTATCCCGGCTGATTTGCGTGGCCCAAAGTGGCAGACGCAATGGAAGTTACCTCCTCAGCGGCGACGGGCGATTCTACAAGTATTCGCGTTTCAGAATCTGGGGAGACAATTATGGGTGGTGGTCTTGCGTCAACGGGTGGCGCGCTCTCATCACCGGGCTCAGTAGGACGATCGTTGATAAGGTGTGAGGCCTCGGGGTTCTTTTGGTTCTCCAATTCGGCTTCCGACTTGAGTCGAATAGGGGGCAAACGTGAGAGACCATCTAGAAGCAACCTCAGTGGCGATGATACTGGAGCTTGGTAACGGGCTCGTACCAACAACGGCCTTGTGTGCTGCGACCAAAACAGCAGCCTTGTCCGCTGGGCACCGAGTTTCCGGGTTCTCAAGACGAGAAAGTACTGCACAGATAAACGTCGATAAGCCAGGATCGCAACCCACGGTTCTAAATGCGCACTGTCACCACAAGCCTTTAGGACAGCTTCGACGCCGGCACCTGCCGCGCCAACATCAACACCGAGGTGTTCTAAACCGAGGTCAAGCATATTGAGCGCGGCGACGCGACTAGAAAGTGCTTCGTCGTGTGAAGCATCGTCGGACTTGGGCAACAAATACAACCTGATACAGGGTTAGCCGCGGAGTGATGAAAAAGACGCGGCGAGTAGACCTGTCGTAGAATTGGGCGCAAATGACACGCTCCACGGCTTCGAGAATTTCGTGCGCATGCTGCTCGCTCACGACTTTGCCATTCGAGCGGCGTTCACGTGCCTTTTCCTGTTCTGCCTCGAGCAAGTTGTCGCGAATAGGCCGTGCCGTGGAGGGACTACCTCCAGTGAACAGACCTTCCTCAAGCTCCGTATAAAACGCTTGGAACTGCGCTGCGAGTTCTTCGGCCGTTTCCTGCGGAGGGTCTATGATATATGGGGCAGAGGACGCCGCTCCGAGCTTCGCATCACCACTTTTCACGAAGGGGTAAAGCCCTATGGTAAAATCGTACACGCGACCAATAGCCCAGGGAGGAACTCCGGACGCTAAAAGTGTCTCTTTCACTTCGTTCTTGAGCGTCTTGTTGATCGCTTTGCCTATGTCCTTGCGCACGATGCGGCGATCGATTGTATATGCGGCAACTTCTATGGCGTGTTCATGCTCTGTATTCTGTGGCGGCGGCATTGGCGTAGGAGTGGCAGGAACGGAAGCCTTTCCGAAGAGTGAGGCGAAGGAAGAGGAAAGGCGCGAAGGACCGGTCTGAGAAGATGCACGTTGTCCGGGCCGTGGTGGGAGGGGGGGCTTGGCAGCGACATGAGGTGGAAGGGGGAGAGAATGTGTGTGAGCGGAGAGGGTAAATGTGGGATATTTTTGAGAAAAAGTGGACGAGGGTATTGTGGGAAGTGGAGAGAGAGACGCAAGAGCGGTAACGCGTGTTGCTGGCGCCAAAAGTCCCTCAAACGCCTTACTACCCGGTAAAAGTGAAGACCGGAAGGTGAGTGTTTCGCTATGGGGCCGATGATGAGTCTCCGACATACAATAAGTGTGGTAGGCTTACCCTACGAGCATTCCTCTCAACCCGGACAGAGTCACCATTGAAACGGTGTCTCCGGAGGGACTCTCGCAAAGAGCAACGTGATCTCTCACAAAATCAGGCGTGATATCAGTATGTCCTCCGCTCTCAAGAGGTAGTAGAAGTGTTCCCTGGAAATCAAGTCATGAGAGAGCGGAATCTCTAGGTAGTGTATAACGATGGGCACCTTCCCCACAATTAGGGCATTCCAGACGTCTGTCCATTCCGGATTATTATCATGCTCCGCTACGAGCCTCTCCAGGATATCCCAACCGACGCTATTGGTTTCCAGCCCGATCGACTGAGCGCCTGCCTTGAGATTCATCAACTGGAGTTTGTTAGCGGCTGAGCTCCCTCCTGACTGCTGTTGAGGAGAAACGGATAATGAAGACTGGAGGGTGGTCCCGGTAGTAGGAGCGGTACGATGTCGAGGGGTATACGTTGCATAACGCGTCCCAGGGGGAGAGGCGTCGAGCGTGTCAGAGGTTGGTGCTGCGGCATTGACTGGTGCAGATGCTGGAGTAGGGGAAAGCAAAGGGTGGGCGGTGAGTGCCTCTCGAGTAAGTGAAGGTGTAGGGGATGGTATTCGCTGTATGAGAGAGCCCTGAGCACGACCTATAGATCCCGAGGGAAAGAGGTCGTCGCGTCTGCTTGACATCGTTAGCGTATAATGGGACGCGGCGGCTTAGATTGACGAGCCCAACGAGCTGTCATCGAGTCATCGGTGGCCAACATGCTAATGCTGTACTATCTCTCGATTAAGGAAGCGCAAACAATATATTTCTCCTGTATTAGAGTCCAATAAAGAGCTCGACGACAACGAGCGAAAAGTACAGCAATGTCCTCCGTTGATGACACGCGTGAGATTGGTGACCCCATTTGGGCGGGCGCAATTCACATGGTGTCTACAGCCCTTTTGGCTTAACAGATCCGCCGCGACCAGCGTCCTTTTCAACTGATGGGCAGCGATTCTCCCCCACCAGCGGAACACATCGAACGCAGCGATCTTGACAAGCACGAGTTTGCACAGTACATCCTTCAAGAGCATGGCACGTATTTTCCAAAGTGGGCCACCGGCACCTGCAGCCTCATCGCGGCGTCCGGCCGGAAATACTGACACTAGTACAGATTCAGTGATATGTCCGTGTTCGTGGAATCGGCCCCCAACCTGAAACAACGAATCAATCAGTTACAAGCACAACACTCTACCGATCTCGAGAAGCTTTATGCACATCAAGCAGCGCGGTACCTCGACGATGCACTGGACCGTTATCTAGCTCGAGACGAGGAGGACGACGATGGCTATGTGAAAGCTATCGAGGTCCGTCCTAGTCCAATCTTTCCCATGGACAGCCCTGATGGAATTCACAACATAGGAGCTGTATGATGGTTCTCGTCGGGAGAGGACGAGTCTAGAAGCTACGTTTGATCGCGAAACGACGCTTGTGCGTCTTGCGCACATGGAGACTGTGGCACCTCTCCAATTAAAGACCGCAACAAAACAGAAGGAAGAAGAAGAATTGCGGAGGCGACGAGAAGCACAATTTCCCCAGTCCGCGGTCGAGTACTACAGTCATCATGACAAGGAGTTACAACAACGTCTAGCGCGCTTCTTGACTTCGGATGCCATTATTCAAGAGAAGATGTTGAACGAGTATGGATGGACATGGCGACAAGTACAAGGACTCAAAGAGGTATATTCGAACGACGTAAGGCTGATCCGATCTATTTCGCATCGCATCCAAAAACAGATGTTTTTGCAGCCCTCTTTCAGAGACGACATACAGAGAAGGGTAGCTGTTGTCAGAGACCCCCGAAGAAAACCGACCCTCACATCGTTTCATACATAAGGATGAGTTGCCTCGGGGCGCCAAGGTAAATTAGTTTAGCACGGTCAAAAATGGAAGAGCAGGCTACTAATTGCCTATGGCGTTTGTCAGGGCCGTTGTCCGGAGTGCCTGTGGGTTGTTGCGGATGCGTTTCAAGTTGTTTATGATGTATGACGGCGGTGAGACCGTGGGCGTCGCCAAGTGCACGCCTCTAAGGATTTGTGTATTTGGCTACCAGGTTCAGTTCTACGGACGGGCAGTGCATTATCGGCGTCAGGACTAGGAACTCCGCTCACATAACGACGGCGTGTCCATGTGATGTGAGGCGATCTTGTTGTCGAGAACGGGCGTTGGGACCGCATGATCTACCGGCTCTTTTTTTTTTTTACTTTATGCGAAAAAAAAAAAACAGGAAGATATGAAGTAAAGTAGCGTTCGGGAGTGCAGCCGTAAAACCGGGAACCCGGGAGTGGGCGTGTAAGAGCAACACCCGTAGGAACAGCGTTACCGTGAGCATTGATGCGGCCAAACTTGAGGTGCTTCAACACAGCCAGGAACTCGAAGTCTCCCGCGCTCGTACATCTAACAGATTAACAGATCTTTCATCATCACCGTTTCGTGTCATGGCTATCTCCTCAAACCAATCGTCGCTCTGCCTACTTCACAGCATTGCCCACATCGAACCCGTCCAACTCGGACATGGCCGTCGTCTCCGCCTTCGATTGTGCTACACACCCGTCCCCACAAGCGAGGTCCTATAAATCCGGCACTCGAGCCCAGACGTGGTTACCATTCGGCTCACCCTTACGTCCGTTCCATTCGAATTTCATCCGGAACCTCCCTATTCCAATTCCCGCTTCGTACAGTACACGATAAACATCTGTCGCGACTCCCTATACTACTTGTGTCTCTCCCCATCCTTTCGTTCTGTCAGGTCATGTCTACCGTCACTCGTCAATACATGCCGCCCAATGGACGACTTCAAACGACCAATCTGGTGCGTAGCCATCCTATCCCTTGCCGTACGTCAGTTGGCTGAACTTATCACGTGCAGCCATACCAGACAGACGTTCCTCGCGCAGTCGCGTCCCTCCTTGAGACAACCAAACAGCTGCAGGAGACCTTACGACTGTGGAGCGTGTTGCAGGTGTCAGAACAACACGTCAGTGATGTGTATGTGCGTCTGGGCGCCGAATTCAATTCGACAGTGGTCGCGTTTCAACACTTTGGTATCGATATGAGGCGCGTTCGATATGTTTTTACCCCATCATCTCTCACTGATGCCGCGTGGTCCCTATAGCGAAATATTTCAGATTCCACAAGACTTGCGCGCAGTTCTCGAAGCGTGTCTAAGCGAGGACGCATCAACGCAGACCCTGAACAAATACCTGCCGCGGGTGCGACAAATTATCGCGGCGCTGTTGCGCGGGCTGCAGAGCAAGCAAGCCGCTTATTGGAACGCAGTTGGAGACGCTGGTCCTTCAACCCGCCGTTGAGAGAACGATGGTTACTCTGTGGCGCTGGATGTCGCCACTGACGCGAGGAGTGATTGGGTATATTAGATGCGCATGCAAGCCTTCAATAAATAGTGTTATTACTGTAGCAGTCTTCGTACGGGCACCTGGCTCGTGCGGTGTATAAATTATGCGATGATTATGTTAATTTATCTAATAGATCGGCACGCATTCTGCTGCCAGAAGAGGAGACGCACTCCCCGACACGGTCCGGGACTGTCCGTGCTGTGCCCCCTTGGGTCTAGCTGATTCAGCTGGTTCAGCCCCAACGTACACAACTCATAAGTACGAACCGCGCTACTTCGCGTACGCGCAAGTCAACATCGTTTGTATATGGTCCGGTCATGGAAACCCTCCGCGGTCCATCCTGCTTCTAATCGCTTCGGCCCACGCGCAACTAGGTCCGGTCCTCGTTCAGAAGATGCACAACCGAACGAATCCGTGAACAGGCGCCAGAGGCTCCCACCTACGATCAATAGCAGCCGGCGAGCATGGTGGCGACCCCCAGTTTCCCACCGGAACGTACAGCTCGCAATCCGGGGACGTACTGGGTCTAGTACGCGGCGTGCGCTGTCATCCACCTCAGCTGTTCCTTACGCACGGCCACGGTCTCCAGCCACTACAAGCGACACAGGATGTCCAAACACCCCTGAGTCCCCCGTTGACACAATGCCGAGACCACCGAGACAAGGTCACTCTGCATCAACGCCGTCAATGCCAGAATCGGGGTTTCCGGCCCCTAAGCGTCAGAAACCCGAGGGCTCTCCTCGCGTGGAGATAAAGCATGAAATTCCAACCGAGACGACGGGATCAAATTTTGTGCCGTCTGTATCACCGGTGTCATCCGAGACCCTCGTTAGCAACCCCAAGGTCAAGGTGGAACGCGGCATCTCGCCAGAACTGTGCTCAAATCCTCAACTCAACACGTCCGGTTCCAGAAGATATGCGCCCCTTCCGCTGGAGTGTAGGAAATCACACCCCAATCATACAGCGGCGAGGTCCGCATGGGCCAGAAAGGAGCAGGAGGCGTTGAGAAGGCTTGGTTTGAGAGTGGTGCGGTCATTTATCAGGTTTGTGGCGATCACTCTACCCCATCCATTCCTCACATGTCGTCATTGTCCTCGCAGGGAGGATGGAATGGTGATCGACTGGTGCGTTCATTGGGGTACATTCTCCGAGGTATCCGTGTTAAGAGTACCTCAATCAGGGAGGCCATCGACTCCGAGCCCACAGACCCAGCTGCCGTTATCGAACGCGCACTACTGCTTAACGACGCTGCAATACGAGATCCCCCTATTATATCCTCCAAGCGAGCGACATCACCTCTGTCACCCGCGTCCCAAAGTACGGAACGGCGTCAACTAGAAGTTCTTGCTGATCTACCTTCAGTCGAATATCCCGGTGCCGACGCGAACCAAATACGTGGCCCTTCTAGTATTCCCAGCGCAGATGGACGGCATCAAAGTCAAATACAAACCACGCATCTGGACACAGGAGATAGCACCAGTGTCCATACATCGACCCCTATCGACCGTTTTCCAGAGGGGGGTTTACGAGATAATGCACCTATTGCCGCGTTGCCCCCTTTTAGTTCTTCCTCTCGTCACCCCCGCTCGCCCATGCGCCACCAAACTACAAACGACGTTCTTTTGCGCCCAACGCCCCCATCGAGTCAGCGAGCATCGAGCTCCCAATCTACTCGTCTTCTCCATGGTCATAGCTCCTCTCCTCAGCCCTTTTCCTCGCCCCCTCCCTCACAGCACGCCTTAAATACCCTGCATCACATACTGCAGCTCAAACGGCAGATCAGTCGGACTTCCAGTTCGACAGGGCCTCCTGCCGTGTCGCCGTCGCCATCATGTCCCTTGCGGAAGCTATATCCTACATTATCGAAGGAACCACAGCCCAATAGTCTATCGAATAAACGACCTACGGAATCGTCTGCAGATGTCGTTGCTGCCGCGTTGAACGAGAGCGCACGGCTGAGCCAAGGGGGATTGGGTAGAGCCTCAGCCTCGAGCACGCCGTTGCGGGTGTACAAGAAACGCCGGTTGCTTGGGGATGGACAAAATCTCTCGTCGCACAACGAGCCAAGACGTCGAGAGCGAGTCCGAGATTCGCTGTCTCCCGCCGGGCCCTCATCTCCGCCCATTGCAGCTCTGGGTCATGATATAGGGTCACTTCTTGGGGGCCCGCTTCCAGAGCTTACACCGAGCGTTAGCGGCGACGAATTAGACTTGTCCTATCCACCCTCTCCCAAGCCGCCCATTCTTGACACGAACTCTCCCCACCCCTCAGCCTCAGCCTCAGCGCCGCTGCCCACGGAGCCGCTACGGCCAGTGGAGCCCTCGGAACCTGTCGCGGGTGCTTCTTCGCTCTTGAATTTCGAGCGGCTCCCATCTGAAGAGAAGGAGTCAGCCGGGCTTCAGTACGTTGCACGGTACTGCCGGACGCTTGACACGGATCGGCGTGCGCTTGGCGAGGCGTACGCCCCCGATGCGACTTTCTCGTGTCCTGAGCGCAGTCTGCGCGCACAAGGCCGCGACGGCATCCTGGATGCCCTGACGACGTTGGGGGACGGTTTCTTCTGTTCGGTGAGCAAGCTGAAGTACGAGGTATCTTTTGTTTCTGGCGTCGGTACACTGCTCGTTGGCAAGCAGGATGAGGAGGTGGGGTATACCATGAACTTTGTGCTACAACCCGGGGATCACGAAGATAGGTCGGTAATAAGTTTTTTTTCTTATCAACTTCCGGTGGTGTTGATCTTTATTTTATTTCCTTAGGGAACCCGAACGAGACACGGGACAGTGGCCCCTTGTAGCCATTATGCATCAGATAGTACTCAGAGAAGGCTCTTGACGGTCTGGCCTGCCGAAGTGTTCGGAGATGTGACGAATACTGTAGGATGGTTTATTGTACTGGTAGCAACTAACAATAGGATTCACCAGGATGTCTCTCCCAGATCTTTTGATGCTGTCCCCCACCCATTGTTCAGACAGCACCTGGTTGTCGGACACCTCGAATGTCTCGTTCACTCCTTGTCCGATCCCTACAAAATTAGGTGTACACCATCTAGTACCAAATTTTTAACATGCTCCAGGTGCCTTTGAAATGCACCCACAACAATCATGATCAATTTGGGTGAAGATCGTCCAAGTTGGCTCTCGTTGTGTAATTGACTGTGACTTGTCCATGCCAGACAACTGTGACGACCATCATGTCCACTTCTATCGCGCCCAACTGCCTGGCTCTTGGGGAGGATCCCAAGCGCATCTTCTCGGTCCAGGTCCCCGGCACCGAGACTGTCAGCGATCTCAGGAGAGCGATAAAGAACAAAAAGAAGAATACTTTCTGCCACATTGACGCCAACACCTTTGACCTATGGGAAGTCTCTATCCCCGTCGATGAACTTTTAGAAGCGTTTGGGGCTCAAGAAAAGACGCCACTACTGGCTGTGGAGAGGTTATCGGGAGTCTTTTCGGAAAAAAATCGAGGATGAACACCTCCACATCGTCGTGCAACCACCTGTCAGTGTTATCCAGACAAATGAACCTCCGCGGCTTAAGCTAAATTGTTTAGTACTTGGCGAGGATCGCAGCAACGTCTTCTCAGTCAAGATCCCCGGTACCGAGAATGTCAGCACCCTCAAGAAAACGGTCAAGGATAAAAACGAAGAATGCTGTTCGAGTTGACGCCCACACCCTCACCTTTTGGCAGGTTTCCGTCTCTGCCAACGGCGATCTCAAACTGGAACTCAGCAAGCTCGACTTGGCCGATGAAAGGTCTTTATCGCCGACGCGGCTGTTATCGAGTGTCTTCTTGCATCCTATTCTTCCGGGGCAAGTATACATTGTTGTGAGGTCTCTCGCCAGCCCGCAAGTCCGAGTGGCTTCCCATGCATTTCGACGGCGCCTTCACAGAGGTCTGTCGAAGCGTCGAAGCTCTGGTAGTTCTTAAAGAGGGCAAGAACGAAGTTGGCACAGGCGGCTGTGACCCATCACACGAGTGTACCGTGGGCTTTCGTTCATACTACGCACGAAAGGAGGTACGTCCATTCCTGCCATTCCCGATAGATCCTCTTGTCTCACATGTTGTAGATAGAGCCGATCCGTGATAGTTGTTTCTACCCGAGTTTCTCGATCGCTCTCGCAAGCCCTCGGATGTGTATCTTCGGGGGCGGTTTTCGTTGAGAGCGCGGTCGTCCAGCAGCAGTGACGGATTTCATCTGGATCGGTGGTCGTCCCCACGACGACCGCAAACTTGAGTCGGTGACGCGTATTCTGGCATCGCTTGACACAGGGATAACGGAATTGCAAGAGTTTTTATAAGGCGCTATCCCGCTGTGGTTTACGACACGATCCCCGACGGTTTTTCCCTTTTATTTGGCACTACTCTGTTGAAGGACGTGACGTCAACCTTCTCCTACAAGAGCTATCTTTTCCCAGACACCCCGAACACTCCGAAAAGCCCCTTCGTGGCCGTATCCATCGCTACCACGAAACTGAAGTCGGACGTCGAGATATTATTGTCAAGTCTAATCAAAGATATAACGCCGAAGCACATCGCCTCCTTGCGGCATCAGGCCTTGCTCCTAAATTTTTATACTGCTCGGAGGAGGGTCCTAGTCCCATTGACCTCGCTGGATCGACCATGGTCGTCATGGAATACATCGACGGAAAGACTGTTCATGAACGGTACGGCAACAACCACCTTCGCAGCGCATTTTCGATCTGGTTAAGACACCTACCCCATCTTGTTGAATGACGCTCACAACACACCCAGCAGTATCGACTGGCACCCGACGTCAAGAGAGGTGGTAGGATGGCGAAAGAGCATGAAAGTTAACAGATTGAGACCTCGATCGGACATCGCGTCTTTGCACAACCCGCCACTAGCCATGACTTCAACTCTACTCGGAAAACGTAAAGCGCGAGCCTCAGACGATGAGGAGAATGAAGCTGAAGACGTATGAAGAAATCGAGACCAATACTGTATATCGTACAAGTAGTACTTCACAGAGTATATTCCCATATCCTGTGGTTCGTCACCGAGTAATAGATTCCGCCCGAGGGAAGAATAAAATTAATAGAGAGATAACAAGAAACATGGAAATGCAGACGCGCAGACGCAGACTTGGACGCAGACGGAGATCGTTACAATAACGTGATCTTCATTTTCGTTATCGACATCGACCTTTACAATTAATGATCGAAGACTAACAAGTGAGATAGTATCGTTTCGAGGACCATGTGGTCCTTACACCACCTCGTTCGCTTGCAGCTTTGGTAGGGCTTGCCGGTGCCGCCGCTCAGAGGTGTTCCGCACGCGACCCCAACAACACCCACGACGATGCCGCCGCCGGAGCACTCTGCCAACACAAGCTGCGTGCGACCCCAATCACCGCGACGACGCGACGAAGGGGGAGGGGGGTGAATGTCCTGTTTATGGAGGCCAATAAAAAAGTAAATAAAATAAAAATAAAAGAAAGTCTATCCAAATACCACTAGATCTCAGACTTGAGCGTGTCGAGCGACGACGCTGCTTGACCTTCTGTTCTCTGGGATGGAGACCATCAGGATGGAATAAAATACCATATGCATTGCGGATAGACGGTCGTGGTCGCATGTAGCCACGCATCACGTCTGTCGTTGTAGAAATCGATTGCTATGTGACCCCGCTCTCCCCGTTCCGGTGTTTGTCGGCATCAAAGGCACATCGAAGGGGAACAGAAATACATACCTCGTCTTCGCGATCTCAATGCCACAACGTTCCAGCCCCGATCTTGCATAATGGGCGCATATCCAGGTCACTACAAAATATAGTTCATGTGGCCGTGTCGCATGAAGTATGTTATGCGACATACTTCGCGAGACACGGCCACATGAGGACGAAACAAGAATGAGGCACTGGCAAAGGGAAGTATTCTAGAGTTCGTGATCGTTCATGTTAGCCCGTGAATGTCAGTAATAGCACAAGCAAAGCCAAAGTGTAGGCTACTGTGCCCTGAAAAAGATAATAGTCAAAGTACTTATTCAACCAGAATTCCGAACCATACTCCAGAGCTGTCTCCTTGATCGAGCCATTTGTCTGCTTCCGTCCCAAAAAGAGGTGCGAAGTCGATAAGAGTTCTGAGTTGGGCCAAAGGTACAACATCTCCCAAAGTTTCGCCGTCATTCTGCCAAGCATGATTCAAAAGGTATATGTTGGTGGGCGAAATTGGGAGACGGTAGATGTAAGTCGTAGTCAAGCAATCTGATGCCCTGAACGCGGACCGCATTGGCCGAAAGCCCAAATTCCCAACGCCCACGTGCTGCTCACTTTCATGGCTCTTCCAACGCACGGTCGTGTTCTTCTTGACACAACTGCAGGCGACATTGACATCGAATTATGGTCCAAAGTACGTGCCTCCAAATTCGCATCCGTTCGACGACGCATTGCGAATGTCACGCACCCTGCAGGAAGCGCCGAAAGCATGCAGGAATTTCATTGCATTGGCCATGGAAGGTGCGCGCGTCCCCCTTGTCTTAGCGGTACGATAGCGCTCTGACTTCCTGTGCCCACGCAAGGCTATTATGACGGCGTGATCTTCCACCGGTACCTTTCAACACGCGTTCCCTGTTACTTAGGCACCTGTTGCTCATTGACGCCGTCTTTTCAAAGGGTGGTTCCCGATTTCCTCGTGCAGACGGGCGACAGAACAGGCTCGGGCTCAGGTGGGGAGTCTTTTTTCGGAGGTGCGTCTTCTTTTCTCTTTCTTGCGCTGTGTTCATTCTCCTCCGCGTGACGTGCGGTCGGTTGCGCCGAACAGAACCGTTCGAGGATGAGGTCCACCCGCGGCTGCGCTTTGCGCATCGGGGCCTCGTAGGGATGGCAAACAATGGTTCAAAGAATTCCAACGATTCTCAGTTTTTCATAACTCTCGGTGCGTAATTTTTCTTTGCCGCGACCGTGCTCTCTCGTCGAACTCTCAAATGGCCGTAGACCGCGCGGATGAACTACAGGGAAAGCACACGCTGTTTGGACGCTGTGTTGGGGATACGATATACAGTGCGTCTCTCATACGTGTGTTCCCCATGAAACCGCCGTTGACACCCGCTTAACTCCAGATGTCATGAAGATCGGAGCGATGGGTATGTGACAGTTCGCCCTCCCAGACGCGATCGTGAAAAAGAATTGATTATCTACAGAACTTGATGACAACGGGCGCCCTGTATAGTATGTCTCGACCTAAATTTCATCGTATCTATTGACGTTTGAATTCCTTGCCGTAAAGCCCGCCCAAGATCAAAACTGTACGAATAATTGACAATCCGTTTGATGATATTGTACCACGGATTACCGCCGAGGAAAAGCGGGTGCAACAGCGGGCGCGTCAGGCAGCAATCCGCGAAAGGGAGGAGATCATACGGAGAAAGGGGGCTAAAAAGTGTGTGTCAGTCGTCCCCCTAAAGTAACCGCAGCTGAGAGAATTCAGAGACACCAAGCTCTTAAGTTTTGGTGCCGATGCAGATGAGGAAGCAGAGGGTGTGTCCACAGTAATCAAGAAAAAGAGTGTTGCCCGCCCAGATTGTGAGTAGTTGGATGTTATGATTGCCACCTACTGAATTCACCTTGATACGTAGTGGTGGAAAACCTTGATCAACAAAGTATCCCAATGCTGGACATGTTCCCATCGAAATCAGAGAAAGTTACCCGCGGCGAATCAAAACGCGAGTCAGTACGTGTTCGAACTGCTGATGTTAACCAACGAGATGCGACGGTCCATAGGATGCACTGACCACTAACCCGAGTGACGAAAACGTGGATTTGTCAAAAATACGAGAAGCCCACCAAAGGGAAAAGGCTGCTAGTGGGTATGTGTCGCTTCGTAAAACTTTCTCCACGCAGATTCAATAACTGAAACCGATACCGACTTAAGCTCCGCCCGCCAAACTGAGATTGAGAGAATGGAAGCTGAAGTCAAGCGATTGGCACGGCAGCGGGATGGTGAGGATAGCGACGAAGATCGAAACGTGAAGAAAGCAAAGAAACGATCACAGCTTGACGAAGAGCTTGCCAAGTACCAAAAAGGCCGTGGCGTTCACCGGAAAGGGCAGAACAAAGACGAATCGAACGTACTGGCGGTGCTGGCGGGGTTTAGGAGTAAATTGCAAACATCGGTCACTGCGCAGGATGAGGAGGCAGATCAAGAATTGGGCGGTGCAGCCGGCGATGTCGGGGAACAGGGGATCGAGGGAGGGACAGGAATAGAGTTGGACAATGACCGGGGTTTCATGGGACACCTGCTGAATTTCCCAAAAGGTAATGAGGAAGAAGTACAGAAGGCCGAGCGGGAGTACGAGGTTATTGACCCGCGGGTCCGAAGCGCCCAAGCACGACAAGAGGAGCGGGAGCGGAAGCATGCGAGTCGGATAGGTAAAGGACCCGTGAGACACGGACGCCGTTGACATAATACGAATGACGTGGTGGCCGGTCTGCGGCCGAAAGACAAATATTTGTAAGAGTATTGTTGGGCGATGAGCCACCTGGGCTCGCCGGAACCGAGACCGAGGCCGAGACTGGCCGTCCGAAATCGTTGATATTTTACGTCTCGTTAGTCGTTACCCCATTCCCAGCATCAGTCAGTCCGTGCCCCTCACTTCCCATCCCAGCCCTCATACCGTCCAGTCCCTCCAGTTACACTCCTCTCTCTCTCATCCTCATGGCCACCAAAGCTGCTTATAAACGCGTGCGTCTTCTACTTCTTCAGCTTCTTCCTTTAATTTACAATGTTCCCCGCATCAGCTCTCGAAGGAGTATATTACCATGCAGAGGGAGCCACCCCCTTTCGTCTGGGCAGCACCCGAAGAGAAAGACATCTTGACCTGTGCGCCTATCCATTCCCACGTCACCCATTACATTGCTCACTCTTCACTTGGACAGGGAATTATATTATCGTACGAGCGCTCAAAACTAAAAACACACTGCGGGTGGCTGACACTCTTGACCTCCTCTTCCAGCACGGCCCACCAGATTCTCCCTATGTCGGCGGCGAGTACCATGGGGTACTCCTGTTCCCGTCAGAATACCCCTTCAAGCCACCAGGTATCAAGGTTGGTTGCCTTGCATCAGCATTGGGATCCACGCCCTCACCATGCGTTCTTAGATGTACACGCCGTCTGGTCGTTTCCAACCAGACAAGAAAATCTGTTTTTCCATGTCTGATTTCCACCCTGGTTCTGTGCGTCGATTTCCCTTCATTACCTACGAGTACGTCGCTTATGTGGATCCTATCTATAGTGGAATCCTGCGTGGAGCGTTGCCACAATGTGAGATCTGCAGTATACGTGGCACTATCCAAGCTCTTATCTTGACTTTGTTTCTCTTTTTTGTCCTTTAGATTGACCGGCCTCGTGTCTTTTATGCTCTCAAATGAGATGACAACCGGCTCCGTCACCACTTCGGACACAGACAAAAGAGTGTATGCGAGCCGAAGTCATGCTTGGAATTTGCAACAAAGGAGGTTCAGGGAGGCATTTCCCGAGGTAAGCACACGCCTTCTGGTCGTGCAAGTGCTGTGCCGTCTGTTGGCATTGCCTTCAAAAGTCTAACTACTCTTGATCGATGGACCGGAAATCTCCGATCTCTATTCCTACCTGGTGGGAACCTTTGTTACTAATTCGTCTTGCCTATTTCCAGTACTGCACACCGTCGCGCCGACCGTTGCCGAACATGGGTGAGAAGGAGCGTGGCTTGCCGGACACGCCATCATCCGAAACCTCATCCTCGGTATCTGCTACACCCGCGGCGCGTCAACCCCAAACTCCCACGCTGAAGCTAGCATTGGCTGCGCAACAGCCCGTACTTGTTCCCAAGACAGTCGGCGTCATTCGCCCGCGGAAAGGACGAGCCGTCACCATGCCTGGTGCGGGAGACGGCAGTCGCGGCTGGGCAGCCAGTTGGAGACAAGTTGTGTGGGAGAAGTGGCGTTGGGGGGTCCTTATCGCACTCGCCGTGGTTGTCTCTCGTATCACGACCAGTACTTGAATGGACCCACCCACCATACGACAAACTCCTCAACCAGTCCTTTCTCCTCGATGCGAAGTATCTCAAACATTTACGACACTCCTTTAACGTTTCTCTTGATTCTTAGATCGCGTCCCCAAGTTTTCTTCACTTGGATCACGACGTGATCATTCTGCGCACCCTCACTCTCCTTGGTCTTAGCTGTTGCAATGTCGTTTTTTTTAGCAGGTTTTCTCTCCTTTATGCTATCAATAAATTTGTGTACAATGTTATAAAAGGCTCTGAAAATAATTCATCCATGTTTCTACTCAGAACTGTTAAAGTGACGGTCGCAATGCGGCTGCGGGCGGAGGACGCCAAATGGCGAAGTCCAAAGCCTAATACCTTAGATAGACGCATCCGCGGTCCATAGTCTGCCAATCGGTGAATCAGTACCCTGGGCAAGCGGCTCAATATGGATCCAGATATCGTGCGCGACAGCATTCTGGTCCCGTCCCGCATCGATCGTCACCCAGCCTGGCGTCTCGTTCCCCATGCTCTTAAAAAGAGTACGGACCCGCGCCTGCAGCGCCTCCTTCTCATAGCGCTCGGCACCGAAGCCACCGCGCGCGGCCGCCTGCTCAGGCTCAAGGTCGAGGAAGAGCGTGAGATCGGGCGTGGGGAGCTCGACGTCCGGCGCGCGGCACCACGCAAGTGGGAGGCCCTTCGCGGCGGAAAACGCGACGCCGGAGAAGGCGTAACGGTCGCAGAGGACGGTCGTGCCAGCTACGAGCTGCGCTTCGAGCGCGCGCGCGGCCTCCCATCGGTTTGCGGAGAAGAGTAGGTGCACGGCGCGGTCGTCGAGCTCGGAAGTGCCGCGCAGGTACGCGTCGATCATCTGCCCAGTGCCGGTCGTGCGATCTGGGAGGCCGTGAGTGAGGGGCGGTGTGGGTGGGTTCAGGACGACGGACCTGGGAACTTGCGTCGCGCGACGGATACCCCGTTTGAGGCGAGACGGGCGGCGAGTAGCTCGGTCTGCGTGGTCTTTCCTGACCTGTCGAGGCCCTCGATGACGATGAATGCACCTCGGGTCATACTGCACTAGATAGAGTGAACCGGCGAATCCCGTACACAGGTGCAGTTATCAGCAATTGCAATTTTCCTCCAATTGTACCTTGGGCCGACAACAACACGCGCCTCTGTTGCCCCTGGCAGCTCTTAACGGGTCTAGTGCGAGCCCTTTGAATGTCCCATGATAAAACAAAATAAAAACACCCCACCGACAGACACGACTGTTTACGCAAGCCTAAAGTCTATTATGTTCGCCACGTCCCATCGCCCAAGCAGCCTTTGTTCGTCGCATTCCCATGCGGGCGCATATTATACACCACCATGTTCCGTGGCGTTCAGACGGTTCCGCCTGAGTCTATTTTTCTTCACGAGGGTTTTTGTTCTGCCCTTTCTTCGGTGACGTGTCAGGGACATATTGTTCCGGTGATCGCCCGACGAACTTGTCTGCTCTGCCACAGGTTGCACGACCGTGGGCCTCGGGCGTCACGAGTTTGATGAACGGGAACATCACTCCGAGTAACTTCCCACATGCCAGTAGGAGTCCCTAGGGGGCGCAGTCCTCACATTACAGTATGGTATGTTTTGACCCCTTACGTTATGTATGAGTCCCACGGTACCTCAAACAAACTCTCACAGGTGTTCCCAATCCAAGCCCCGCCTCGTTTCCCTTCCGACATTCGGATTGGAGTAGCGACATATTTGCTTCGTTATTCCACGTCCCGATGTCGCGGTAGATTAAACCACACATCGTAGTGTTAGGCTTGCGACACAACCTCAATATCTGTCAGTCAAGACATCGTTTTTTTTGTTTTGTTTTGGAAGACAGACACGTTTCAGCTTCTAGGGGCCACTGCGATGGGAGAGCCCCCGCTAGTTCCGGGTTTACTACGGGATGGGGTGACAGTTGCCACTGGCAGACGCGCCCCTAACTTTTAATTATTGGATTATTGCGCTCTATTGCTCCAGTCACTGACAATGGTTAGGTTGCCTTGAGCTCTCTCGCTGGAATTACCGTAGTTCGATTTCTGCCTCTAGCTTGCCAAACCCCCCTTCCATACCAACAGGGCGCGCGAGAGGGCGTTCACACCGTGCTCTGACGTGTCGCATGTTCTCGCTCTCGCGCTTTCACGAACGTGCTTCGCCTCCATGGAAAACCCCGGACTGGTCGCTATGTGCGCCTTCCTCGTACTCCCTCAACTCAGCCGATGAGCGACCCTGGTCTTGAATTATACCACATATGTAGTCAGTGGAAGTTCTATTTTTATATTTTCTTTCTTCCTTTCTGCCCGTCACATCTTCTGCGCACGAAAGTACTACACTTGTTTCCATTTGCCTACGAATCTTTTAACCCTTATGGTGGAATTAAGATGGCGGGGAATTCAAGATGCTCTCAGCAGTATCCCAGTAACTTCTGCACCCATGTGTATGTGAGCGAACGGTATCTTAGCACGCTCCCTGCGGATTATGGAGCCTCCTCTGCCACACGATGGTGTTTGCGCCCTCGAAATTTATCGTTGCACTAGTACTTTCAGTGATTTGGACACGTTCGGGCACCTCGGATGGAGGTTACCAGGGGGCGCCACCGATGAAACGATAGAGCTTTCAGACGCTGGGAAAACCTGATCTGCACGCAACATCGAGAGAGCTGCCAGTACATTCGGATCCGAGTCGCAATGCCTCACCCACCACCTTCTGGCGCCTTCGGTCGTCCTGCCTGCCCCACTAGCACACGCACCAAGGCGTGTGCATGTGCAGCATTGGCTGAGAGCGTGTTGCACAGTAGATGCGACACCCGGTGAAAGTCGTAACCGGCTACCATGCCACAATGTGCGTGTTTTTGAACTCCAGGGGCAGACTAGCGCGCCGAGTGTGGGCTGAGATCCGCTGTAATCTGATTAATTGTCCCAGATCTGGTGTGGTGTGGGTGTGTGGTGATCGTGTAAAAACGAAATTCTCGGCTCTTGCGCCACGTAGCAAGTTTGCGCGCTTTTCCAAACTAGAATGGTGTTTGCAGCCCCACTGCAAGGTTGAGAGTGAGTGAGAGAGGAAAGTTCAGTGGTGCCACACCACGCGCGAGATGATCGCCTATGTAGGTAAGATATCGCCCGTAATGCGTATTCGTTCCCGAATGATGAATGAATGACACCGTTTTGGAATGTTCATTTTCCCAGGAGGTTCATTCACATCAGAAAAGGCTGAGGGCACGAATGCGACACTCTACAGATTTGGCGCCCCCAACCGTCGCGTAGTATTTCTAAAACTGGCGGGGCACCATGAGAGTTTGCTCACTCACTATACCATATAAGTGCAAGCGGGCGCAACATTGCCAACGATGATGATAGGGCTTGTTATCATCATCTCCTTGCTGCTCAGCGACAGGCACCTTTGCACCCGTGATACAGTAACTGACGTGATCTCGCTTGCGATGAGGATTTCGACTAAAAGTTACACCCCACGCACGTTTAGTCGTCCGAGGACGTATCGCCGTTGCTGTTACGTCTACGTATCATATCGCACTTGAACCCAGATAAGGCGATACAGTCGCCCTCGTTTTGCTGGCTCGACTTCCATTTCCCGTGCGTTTATGGTAGTATAGCGTTCCCACAGTATGAATTTGTGCGGGTCTTCTGACCGTCATTAAGGCATCGCGAGGACCTTCATCTATCGCTAATTATACCCTGACCTGTTGTTTCTAGCGGCTTTATCTACGGCGGAGTCAGATCCACGATACAGGATTCGGGAGAAGGTCTGAAGGCGTGTCACAGATTACGCGCGCTTCCCCGATATAACTTGTGTTTTTCTCATGAACAATCGGAGCCGCATTGCCTGGTGTAGAACTTTGTGTAAATGCTGGCAGATAAGAACCGTGGCAGCCACGGAGTGGTCACGCCAATCGCACAGTGACGTAGACGTAGGTTAGGGGCTACAATCATCGATGTGTTTATTGTGCTGGATGCGTACATGATTTGGCCAATTGATCTAAGGTTTGTATCAGAATTCAATACATTTATCTCATTTCATTTCATTTACATGCTCGTCGCGGTCTTTTTTACGTTCTGGCCCTGCTCAATTTTTTTTCCGGATTTGAATTATGTATGCTGAGCTCAGCTGGGTGCGGCTCCGAGACCCCCAGGAACACCTTTTCGTATCACTACAGTCCTCCAGTCGACATTTCATTCATTCGCGTCTTTGGCACGTGTCGTCCCTCGCGATTGACAATATTTATGATTTGGCTTTGTAGCAACCGACTTGAACGTTGAACGTTGAACAGCTGTCCAATTCTTAATGAACCTGCTAGACGAATGTTCCGGTGATGAGCATTTGGTTGGGAGAAACTGCTGCTTCTTCCCACCATGAACTTCTCAATTCGCCATACTTTCGTTCCTTTCTCAGCCCCCCCCCCCTGCGAATTCCCCACATCCCCATGTTCTTAAGACAAATTTCCAGAACAGAGAGAAAGGAAAAGAATTTGAAAGGGTACTCAGAAAATCCCCGCGATACTCAATTTGGCAGTCCAGGCCCTCCAACCAGCGGGCCCAGACAAATTTTTCGGTTTCTCGGGTCGGCTTTCCCGAGACGTAATATGAAGTCAAATTTGGTAATTCTGAATTGTGCGCTGTGTTATCGTATCTGAGTCCGCTGCTCGTGTTTGCCACCTCTGGCACGCCGTTTTTGTCTCCAAGGGTCCCTCGCTCTCGTTACGGAAAGACGAGCTGATCGCAGATGAGTCGTCCACGGATATAGAACACGTTCTGCTGGCTCCAAGACACGCCACTTCAATGGACTTTCTTGCTTGAGAAATTTCGGGTGGGCGAAATGCCTCATTTGGCTTGGAAATTTGCCACGGTGTTCCCTAAGTACTGCCAAGTATGCTTGGACGAAACGACAGCGGGGCTCTTGTCCGACATAGACTGTATGGCATCTACGCCAAGGTGTTCTCGAGCGAGGTGCGACCTGTCGGGCTTGTCTACTCCCACCTCGAACTTGTTGACATGGCCACTTCTGGCGTTCGAGGGACACCTCCACAGGGCTACACGCTTTGACTCGTCAGGAAGCGATATAGATATGTTCTGCGCCCGCCATTCCTGGATCGCCCCGTGTATGTGCGGCGGTCCAGGCCATCATCGCAGGACCCGGAGTCATCGGAAAACGTTATTACCACCGTCTCCTGCGTGCGACCGCGTGCCACAACAACAGTTGTCGTCGGCAGAACGAGAAGTTTTGCTTGCATGTTCACGAACTCCGTCCCTCCGTGGGCACCGCATCAACAAAGGACCCCTTGAATGTCGGCAGGAACATGTCGAAAGGATTTATGTTGCTTGGGAGGGAGGGGGGGAGGGGGCGCTGGGAACCCGCTTTAGGTCATGGCGCTACGCCGTTGTCTTCCTGTGTGACGCGTTTGTGCTCAGGTGCCAGCACCGCATGCGCCGTTCGGAGAGTAATGCGGGAAGGTGGAACGACGTCAGTGTCCAGCTGCTCAGCTCACCTGCCAGCAAGCAACGGCACGCCTCCAAGGTCCGGCAACAACGGGGAGCATTGGGCACGCCTCGTGTCCGACATCCCTGCACGTCAATTTTCCTGTGACTCCCCATATTCCCAGTTGCCTGCAACCAGACAGCATTGATGGGCGCGCCGAAGTGAAAAGAACTCTCAACGGATCTTCCATGGTGCCGATGCTGACAGCGCACTCGCTCTCATCCTTGAAATGCGTGGGAATCTCGCAGTTCATGCGAGTAAAAGCCGTCCCCCGGCCTGAATGGTGCTGTGTTGTTCTTTCTCTTGGAAACAGGATTGACAGGTGATCGAGTTTGTGTTGTCTTGCCCCACCTTGGAATTTTTTTTGACCAAGAGTTGCGCCCGCCAAATAAGATTACCTTTTGGGTCTGCAGAACGTGTGAAAAAAATGGCCTGTCAGGTCGCCGTCACGAGACCTGCGCCAAATTTGTAAAATCTAGAAGCTGCTGCTCTTGGGCCTTTTTTTTTCTCTCTGCTACGTCGTATGGCTGTCACATAGGCTATGGGTGTGA
Source organism: Lactarius indigo (assembly GCA_025766275.1). NCBI lineage: Eukaryota > Fungi > Basidiomycota > Agaricomycetes > Russulales > Russulaceae > Lactarius > Lactarius indigo. The sequence continues at coordinate 283,686 of JAFKAC010000008.1, forward strand.
TAGGTGGTAGCCACGGCTTGCTAAGAATGGGCGTATTCCCGTGCGGTTACCTGTGACCGCACCTCCCACATAGTTCCGAACGCCGCACATACACCACTTTTTCAGTTATAGCCCCTATGCCCTACAGTCCTCCATTCTTCGTTCTTGATGGTGACATGATTGAAGGGCTAAAATTGTACACACAGTGTGTGGGCAATAGAGTCCGAGTCCGAGGAAGATGATGGGAGGGATGTTGCGAGTAAGCGAGCCAGCGTATCTCATCCTTTCTCTCGGAGAATCCTCGAGAACACTGCCGCGTTTGCAATTGCCGCCATGAACGCAAAAACATACAGTATAGCAACGATCGTACATCCCTAGGTCTTAATCTGGATCTTCCCTTTCTTTGGAGACGGAGCTGCCTTGCTTAGCGAGGTTACTTTATCCTCGGGGGGAGGAAGTGGGGAGTTAGCCCTACCAGATTCTGCCAGTGTCTCCCCACGCCTCCCACACACGTGATTCGTAGTAGCTCTCCTCTCAGCTCGAGGAAATAAGATTGAGCGTGGCCAGCACCAATCCCCTCAACCCCGCGCATTATCTGATGGCATCGTCGGCTCTGAGAACGGCGAACACCCACCTATCCGCCGGGGATGATGTTCTTCCACAAGCGTAAGCGAGACCAACCCTTGCTCTGTTCGCCGATTCTAAATAAACGGCGGCTTGCAAGCCGAGCTATTACCGTCCACCTGGCTACGAGCGGGGAGTGTCAATTAACGAGTTCCCGGTTCCAGTTCCAGGGAGACCTCGTGTCGGGGGCGTCTGACACAAAAAAGAATGTAGCGAGGGTGTGTGACTTAACAGCAGGACGGCACCCTCGCCCTGGTGTCTGTGTATGTATTATGGGGTGAAGCGGGGAAAAAAAACGGTGGTGTGAAAGGGAAAAAGGGCGCCACTGCCCAACACAGTGGGAAGGCGCGAGGCGGCGGCGGGGTTGGGCTATTGTAAGAATGAAGGACTCTGGTTCGCCAGCAGCCGCCACCCCCTACATGCAGGCTTGCAGCGTGCACGTTCTTCCGCGCTTGAGAGAGTCAACAATTAATTATGGAGCGATAATATTATTGGGTGTGACGTCGGGCGATCCGTCTACCCCCTGACCGGGAAGGGAACAACAACCCTTTGGGAATGTATGGTATGGTATGGTGGGTCGCGGAACGCGGAGAGGGGTCACTGGTGTGAAGCTTCCCTTGCTGCTGGCTCCAGTTTCCAAGTACCGAGCCGACAGAGCCCGTAATAGAGGAGGACCGCAGCCCACGCCAAGATTCGAGCGTGCCTCCCAATCCCGCCCCCCAGTGCCCGTGATCCACCCATATGATATGATCATCCGGGCCCATTTCATCCCTGATCGGGTGTGGAGTTCATCCTGTCCTCCCCCTTGGAGACACTTCTCCCTTGCTTCCCGGCCCCTCCGGCGTGCCCCTGACACCCTCTCAATGTCCGTTCGACTTGTCTTTTTTTTTTTTTAGCCCCTCAGTTGAGTCATAACACCACCTCACGAGATCATGCCAGGTGTCCCTCTCCTCCCAACCCAAAAAAAAAAAGGTTGGCTCAATCCTGTGTCATTGCATCCCTTCATACCCGGGCCAAGGCAGGAACGCGCCAGCGCTGGAATAGTGGATTGATTATTCCGCCAAGCGGTGCCCTGGAACCGACACCACACCACCCCTCCTCGACCGCCCGCTCACACCCAAATACAATGACATTCATTTTAATCGATAGTCCGTGAGATTTCGCTCGCTTTATTAGGCATTTGTGGGCTATCCCTCATGAGGGGATCATCCCACACTGCGGTCCCGACTGTATTGAGGACGGATCTCCTGATCCAAGGCTGCTCCCCCGGAATTAGACGGGCGCACTGGCGCTTGTGGAGGTGTAGTCGAGCGGATTGAACACCGGTATTGTGGGGCTGGATACCTGCTGTGTTTCTCACCAAATAACCGCTCGTTGGGCTCGATCATGTCTTTTTTGTTGCTGATCCCACGGTCACCGGAGCCCAGGATAAGGAGGCACCGCCCGATGAGTGAGAATGGCCCTTGATTTTCATTCGGTGTTTGCAACACTGCCGGGCGTTTTGTCGAGTTGCCGTAGTTGATCAGATGTGTGCAAAAAATACACAGGGTGCGCTGCATGCATGATGGGATCGCATCGTAGCTGCATCTGTGGCAACGCTGAAGAACTCTCTTTTCTTCTCGACGTGGCACTCGGAGTTCACACGTACACGTAGTGCAAAAAAAGTGATGGGCCACGCCACTATTGATATTACGGATTATGAAAAGTTATGGTACTCGACTGGACGTATACAGCGTTTAGCGTATCAATGCTTGAGGAATGGTGATGGTACAGTGCAATAAGATGCCGATGAACGAGACTAGATGCTCGAAGGAGTAAAAAGAAAGGCAGTAAAGGAGATGACCGGTTGCCGGAAGCCGAGCCGAGAAGGTGTCATTGAGGGTGCATGAGTAAAAACGTCGGTGCGTAACCGGGTAGCGACCAAGGGGGATAGGGTGGCTTATGTGTACCCAAGATTCGGGTGCAGTCTTCGCGCCGGAAGTGACGGTGACGGGATGATGGTAAGGTGGGTGGGTTGCTGTTTGGAGTATTGGCGCCTGTGAAGGGCGACCAAAGGGACAAGTTCCCAGAGATGATCAAGAAGAGGCGAGGGGTTTACTCGAAACCATACTCGACGGCGATGCGACATGCTTCGTTGGCATTCTTGCTCGCAGAAGCGTGTTGTCTGAGACTATGTGAGGAAGCGAAATCTTCGTCACAGGCAGGACAGGAATGTGCACTGAGCGTTGATCGGGGAGACTTGCGCGGCGTGTGAGAGGCCTAAAGTAGCACATGAGACGTCAGTGGAACGGAATTCATATAGATAGAAGCACTCACAAGTGGATCGCTGTTAACTAAATCACCGTCGGGTGTTTTGCGCTTTTGGCAAGGGGAAGTGGGTCGTGCTGGGTTCGATGCGTGAGAAGCACGCTAAGGAGAACCAATAAGGGAAATAAACACACCACAAGTAGCATCGTTCTTCGTGTAGACCGAGTCACGCCATAGACTAACACGACGTAGACGAGTCCGATACGTGTCATCGACGGACGGGTCACGATCCTCAAAGGATGGGGGCACCTGTGCACTGTGCTCGGCGGAGGAGCAATACGAAGAGCCATCGGACAAGGAAGAGGATGAAGAGTCATAGGCTGAACCGTCCGACTGCGAGTCCGAGTAGAAAGAAGAGGATAATCTGGACTGAATGTACTTCTGTTGAGGGGGTGGTGGAGAGCACTCTACGAGTTGGATGATTTGAAGTGAGCATGGCTGGCGAACGTATAAGGGCTGTGGGATGTAGTCTTTGGCGGTGGGGTAGATATCGTCACTGAACATGATGGAAGAGACTAGTAGTAGAATAATGAGAATGGAAGTGGGAGAGGTAACGGGAACGGAAACGGGGACGGGGACGGGAGCCTGTGGGGAGGGGAGGGGGAACAGGAGTTCATCTAAAGTACTCTGTCGTTTTTGAGGAGGGGGTACCAAGAAGGGGTATGAAGAGAGAGAGGGAGGGCAACCCAGATTTCCCAGGTGAGATCGGCTCAGATCTCAATCTCGAGTTTTCCCCTTTTCGAGTTGCTTCCAATTTGGCGTGAGTAAGCGGACATTTCGCGGCGCGACCCAAGCTCGTACTCATACAAATTTCTCACGCCTGTGCCGGAGGACCGTTGTTTATGTAGAAGCAACGGCCAACATCATGATCACCACCTCTAGAATCCACCCTCGGCGTTTCCTTGGCTGGTATTATTTTTTTTTTTGGGTTTTTACAAATTTTTCGTTCCCACGAATTCAACCCCCGCCTAGCCAATCGCAGCTTCATGGACGCATCGGTCCCAGCCAAGCCTCCGCCGCCTCGAACTGGTCAATAAGCTCTGGCAACACAGCTTGCTCCGAATGCAGCTGCCGCATGGCGGTCAGCGCCTGAAATTTCCGTGTCAGAACCCGAACATCATGGCTCATCGGTCTCTCAAAACTCACCACGTCCCAGAACCGGAACCCGCGTTCAACTTCCATTCGCGGTGACTTAACCCCAGGGAAGGTCTCTTCGCAGATCTCGAGCGCCATCGCCTTCGCCTCGCGTACCCCTTCTGCGTTTGGATCACGCACACGTTGCTGATTGTTCAGATGCGTCAACGCATCCAAATATACCTTTGCCAGCACACCAAACCCTGTGTTCACTTCACCCTGAAACGGTAGTGATAGTGCGATATCCAAAAGGTCGTCCCGAGCCTGGCGTGCATCCGTCCGCAGAAGCATGTTGAGAGTAGTCACCTCGAGAAGCATTCGAAGCGCGCGGGAAAGAGATCGGATAAATGAGTTGAATACCAGGAGTTCTCGTGACAGCGGCGCAGACCATGGCACGGACTACATCAATTCAACCGTTGGCACCCCGCAATCAGATTTTCGCACAGCGGACATAAAACCCACCTTGAAATTGAGCGGCACTATGCTCAGAGTGCGCATGACCAGCAACATGCATGACTTTTCGTCGTCTGCCGCACACACGTTCCCGTCGTCAGCCGCCGTCGAAGAGGGGCCCGGACACGGGACCACCCACGCCACCTGACACTCACCTGTACCAAAACTCGGTCCTCCGCTGAAGGCCCTTCCAGACCAAAGATGGCCATGCATCACTCCAGCTCGAACCAACTCCAGAAACAGATAGAGAGAGTCTTGGAATTTGTCATTCAAGCGCGCTTGACGGATAGCCGAATGCATCGCCCGTGCCATGGGCGAATGATCATGGGTCTTCAATAGGAAACTGTTGTGAGGCGACAGCAACGGCGAGGTAACGCGCGGCGCAACCCAAGTTGAGTTACATGTGAAAGAAAAAAAAAAAAGTTTTTGCAAAGTTAGTACGTGTCATCGCTGCGCGTCAATGTGTTATCGGCGCCACAGGCGCTGGCGATATCCCGACCCTGAGGAGGGAGAACAACAGTGAAAAAACGTACCCTCGAAGCTCAAGGAAACGCCAAATCACATTCGCCACCATCTCATCCTTCTTATCAAGAGGCGTTAGGTTTGTCGCTCCAGGTCGCATTCTCGTACGCGCGGCTTGCTTTTCCGTGGCGGTAGCGCCCAAACAAAGTGCGAAATCAATGGTGGAGGACTGTCAAGGTGAGACAAATTAGTTTAATTTCGTTGCGCTGAACGTTCTCCGCTGACACTGACATTTTGCCCACGAAGCTCCTCTTCAATGATTGCGTAAGGAACATGCCAGCCAACAACACGCTCGGCGAGTTGCGCGGTCTGTGGCGACGTGTGTAGCATATATTTATTCGAGGGAGGCGCCGAGTGCTCAAACCAGAATGCCCCAGAAACCTTGCGGTTGGCCCAAAAATGATGGGCGACGCTACTGACAAGCGCGAGAGCGGTTGCACGGGGGCCGGTCTGTCCTTCGGTGATGACTTCTTTGACGAATCGCCTGTATTCATTTGTTTCCCCGTTGTCTAGTGGTGGGTGTTCAATGATCTGCCCGCTTGCAAGCCACACCAGCGGCTGCGGGCTCATTAGCCCGCGTGATAAGTAGAAATAGATTTCATCTGGGAGACGGTGCGTGAAAATTTCGTGCAGGTCTGTGGGAATGTCGGCGGCAGTTGGGTGATGAGAGTGGTGATTACCGCTGTGTGGCGGGTTGGAGGAAGGAACCGCGAGAGGAAGGGGTTGGACGGTGCCCTCGACGGATAGGATGAGTGAGTATTTGATCATTGATCGCGTCCGCGCGTACGTATCGGGATATTGTATAGATTTGACTACAGGGTGGTCAGCGTAGACTGACACGGCCGCGTGCCCAGACTTGTAGAACTTGACCATGTCTACTGTCGCTTTCAAGGCTTGCTCGTGGACCGTGGGCGGGAATGGTTGCGCGTAGTCGAATCCAACTAGGATGCCAATGTCAAGAAAATGATCTTCGGAGACGCCGAGGTCATTGAGAATGGCCTTTTTAGACGTGAATGTAAAGGTGGGCTCTGCGCCAGTGAGATTCACGGAAGTTATGAGCTTGTCTACACCGGGATATAAGAGGGTATCGGTGGGTCCGTAGATAGCGTGGACGTAAGCTTTTTGATGTCGTTGAAGGTAGATGAGCTTGGGACGCATCGAACCAGCAGAGATCAGCCCATTCAATCAAGATAGAATGTGCAAGCAGCGCACCTGTGCCCATGCAACATACGGCGCGACAAGAAATTCAACATTTCGATTGCGGAAAATACGCAGGACTGAGCGCCAAAGGTCCCAGTGGGTTAAGCCACTTCGTCCTTCGAATAGCTTGGTGGCGGCTTCTTCCTGGCCAGACTCATACTTACTCCACGCAAGGTTACGTTCACGACACGCTTCTTGCTGCTCGATATCGCGCTGCATGTGCCTCCAACGTTTGTTTGGAGTAAGGCCAGGGAAGACAAAAACGGGTTTGATACGCAATTTTTCGAGCGTCCGTAGGTCGCTTTCAATGCGTGTCGTCAAAGCAAGCGGGAGTCCGCCGGTGGCCGCCAGTAAAGGCTCGCGCGATGGCGGATTGTCATAGAGAGACTGAAGGTAATAGGCGGCATCAATACCCAGGCGTGAGTCAGTGAGAACGTTAAGAGGAAGTGTCTGAAGGTGCTTCCTCTCTTGAAGGTAGGCTGATAGAGATAGAGTGAGTACAAAATTGCGTATGAGACACTGTTGGAACGAAAAATACACACTCTCTAGGTGTTTGATGGGCATTGTGACCGTTGTTGCGAGTCTCTTGTGTGGCGAGACACGGCGCGTGCGGTCCCAGTAACCAAAACCTGCTTACGTAACATGTCCAACACCCATTCCGTACGCAATCCTCGTTGTCAACCCTGCCTCGACGTTCACGACGACGGTCTCGTAGAGAAAGCTCTTTCGTTTCACGCGCGTGACTACCGTAACTTCCCCGGCAAGAACGGCGGTCATGAGTACAGTTGTTATCACGCGTAACCCGTGCTTGCTGCACTAAGATCCATGTGAAAAGCGATCTTTACTTCCAGGTGCGTAAGGGACTCAGTACTCAACCGCCGACAACAATCACAGATTCTGGTTTCGCTCTGGCCCTCATCTGGTAAGCTGGGATCACCGCATGGACACTGTACCTCATTCTATCGAGCTGCGTCTCGCTTAGATCAAAGTTTACACCCTCTCTCGTATGAAATCAGACGAAGTAAGGTTGTTCTCAGGAGAGGTTGGCATTACACAAACACTCATTCGAACAATATTACATGATGGAAATGAGTGCGCACATCGTACTGTGCCGGCTTTGCCCCATTTGCTTTATCGCCTCGCCGCTCGAGACCCGGTCAAGTGTGCACATTCCCCGTCGTTTCAAGAACCCATCCATTGAAATGCGTCAGCGCCACTCTTCGGCAGTTCAACGGCTTCACTTCTCTTCCCACTGTGTTTGCGCGACGGTTGTCATCAACGACTTAAAAGAAGTGTACGTCGTGACGTTTCATGTTTCAATTCTACGTTACTGGATCCAAATGTATCGCCGCCGACGGAGCATCACGGCATGACAGTCTTCGGATAGATGGACGCACAAGGACTGGAGGAGGCTCGCACGGTATTTTTACTATGGCAGCATGGAACACGGAAGCTGCCCCAGGTGGTGACACCTCGAGTTGAGAATCGTGTCAATGTGCTAGTTGAATGTTCAAGATCCGATGAACTACTTGCCCCATGAGAAAAAGAAAAAAAGAAGCTTGCTGCCACGAATAACAAAGGACTATCGTGAATATCAACTGGACTCATGAGGTGTCGACCGACAGCAAAGAAGCGTTGCCCCAAAAATGACAGATTGATCAGGTCGACTCGGTGTTGACTTCTTTCTCGGTTCTGCGTGGGAATTCCAACCGGTGACAAGAAAAAGATCTCGTGAGAGCTTGCAGGTACAGCAATACAGCATACTCCGCCGAGTTCGGAAAATGGCACGTTTATTTCCAACTGGCACGCCCGAGAATAACATATCTCACCTTGCTAGTCCAACGGCTAACCCAGAAGGCATAATACAGGGAGTGTCAGAGACACATGCAGCGTGGACGTTCTCGGGAATATACCCTTATCGGAAAAGTTAGACATCGTTGGCGCAGCTCCGCATGAGAGTTATGGGGTGCTCCATGCAACGTGCATTCACACTACCGGACCGAAATGCGTAAAATGCGCTAAACTGCTGAACGTATATACCCTTTGGAGATGGGCTTTGTAACGCTACTAGGCAAGAGCCGGCGGTAATATCTGGATAGCAATCTCCGAGCACCGTCGTGCGCCCAGCCCCTGTCAACTAGCAAGTGGGAATAGCCAGGGGCGGGACTCTAAACCTGATGGCCAGGTCGTCAAATTCAACTGCCTTGCCGTTGACTGCAGTTACTAATGGGTGCTCCGGATGTGCTGATGCAAGTTGGCTGAGAAAAATAACAAACCGTGAGTATCGGAGTCGCAAGAACAATTAGTCCTCTGTCGTGCGTACCTCCAAAGCTCTTCCGCATCACCTCTTTTAGTGCCCAAGCCGGCGGCAACAACCCTCGCTGCGAGTGTCTCCGCGTCATCCTGTCCGCCTTGCTGTGCAACAGCTTCCTCTAGGTCGGATTTTGCTTCTTGCACCTCACCGCGGAGAAGGCGAGTAACCCCGCGTGCGGTGAGAAGGTGGGGAGAAGAAACAGATGGGTTTGCGATTTGTTCCGTATAGAAGGAGTGCGCGTCCAAATAGCTATCCTTTCCAGTAACGAGTCCGATGCTCGATTCGATCAACTGAAGTAGCAGGTCGTCCTCGGCCCATTGCTTCGCACGCTCGAACTCCTTTCGCGCGAGATCTGGACGATGGATAGAGAGATAAATCTGGACGGCAACAGCAACACTAAGAATGCCACGCGTGAGAAGGTGGGAGCATAGGAATTGGAAAGTTGAAGGTTGGATTAGTCGTGCATTCGGAACATTCACACGTTGATGGGCACATACGCTTCAGCATTCTCCGTAGTCGATTCTGCTCCAAGGGTTTCCAGCGCCTCCTCCACTTCGCTCGCACGGGCAAACGCCGTTCCAGCTACAACGCGCACCCACCCCTTTTCACGCTCAGATGCATCCACGTCATCTCCTTCGATTTCTACACACAGATCACGGAGCTCCTCAAGAGCGGCGTCATTTGTTGGAGAGGAGATGTAATTGGCAAACACTGCCACTGCTTTGAGAGCGAGATTTTCCGTATCCTCGGGGATGAGAGATGTGACAGTTTCGGTATCTCCGAGTGCTATATGCGCTCGGGCCTTGTAGAAGAGGATCGGGACGTAGTCTTCAGACGACTCGTCTGGAAGGTCCTGTTCCGCCAGAGACTTGTATGCACCTTGCGATGATGTGAGAACGAAGATACCGTGGCTATCGGAAGAATACATACCTAGGAAAAAGCGCTGCTTGACACTGTACAGGTCCGTGGACTCCATCGACGTTCAAATATTTGAAAACCCTCGCTTCGCCAGTGTTTGGCGATAATGAATGGTGCACGTGATCCAAACGGGTTCACCAGCACCGCGACTTTCGCGGCTCACAAACTGTGCAGTTACCATTCGGTAGGTTTTTTGTTTTGTTTTGTTGAATATGTCCACGATGACGAGTATATGCTATCAGAGTACGGCATTGGGCATCTTTCCTGCAGTTATTGTCAAAGAATGCCGATGCAAGCTTGCATTGATTCTTCTGGTCTGAAGTGTATGCTACTACTACACACGCATTTATGATCATTTCGCCAACTTCCACGGGAAAACTTTCTCCAGCATTTACACGCACTCTCGCCTGTATGTCAAAGTACAGCGACGAACTTTTTATCAATGCCATATCCAATTCCGTCACGTTCTCTGCAACAAATCCATCACAATCTGCTTATTGCCGCTTTACTTACAATAGGAGCTTCTTTACCAGGTTCGATGTTGGTGACAGAAATACGAGAGATGCTCTTCCCGACACGGATGATGCGGAGAGGACACAGATCGCAACTGGCCAGTTATGCGTGCAGGTACCTTTCCTGCGGGTGAAACACCCGCTTCTTACTCAATGAGTTAATTGTAGCCCTTACTAACAATTCTCAAACACAAAACGCTCGAGAAAACTCTGGACCGACTTGACCTCGTGATTGTAGATGGAGAACCCATCGACGGTGATGAGGATCATGATAGTTTGGAGGGCAAACTGATCGTTCGCTTGCATTGCAAACATGGTGAAGTCGCCATATTGTTGTACATGATCCGTCACTGAAAGATCCCGTCACGGCTATCGCCAGGTATCGTAAAGACTCATCGATTGCTCCTACAAACACAGTCGTCCCAATTGCACCTTCATGTACCGGAGGCCCTCAATGAGTCACACGTTGTGATAGGCCCCAAGGCTATCAGGGAGATGATCGACCATTTCTCGTCCACGAGGGGCAAGGCAGACCCGCAATTGACGTGGGTCTTTGATGACACTGAAGTCCACGTAAGGAGCCTCGAGAATTCCCTTGATAGCAAAGGTACGTAAGCGTTGAGCGGTCTGCTATTGTGTGAGTAAAACTGCGACGCTAGGTGGGCAGTTGTCTACTGAGTTGACTATCAGCGCAGACGAGTTTGAGAACTACGATATTTTCGCGACGCCTATATCCCTTGCATTTCACCTCCGTGAATTCAATGTGAGCCTTCTACTCTCCTGACCTGTCTCTCTACAACGCTTGACTACGGTGTGAACCCGCTGTACGGCACCGATCAGGCAACAATAGCATATGCCGAATCGATGGGGGCCATTCTCGACGTGCGCTTCACCGATCCGACCGCGGCTCTTTACGTGGACGTGCTTAGTGACGGCATCGAAGGCCTGTTCGCCATGTCGACCAGCCGTGTTCCTGGAGCACCTGCGCCCCCACCAGGTGCCGTACTTAGTCAAGCTCGCTCCGCGGGGGGGTCGTCTGCATCCGGAGAGGGGCGCGCACCACGTAAGCGCCCTCGCGAGGAGGAAGCGGGGTCGCGGCATCGTACACCTGCGAAAGTCGTCGAACGCGTGGAGACGGCAAGGTTCACACGGCAGGCCTCGGAGGCGCGGCTGCCCACACCCTCGCGCGCATCTGCAGGGCGTCCGCATTCGCTTCTCCCACACAACTCGCCAGAGGTACCGCTCTTCCTTCCGGGTTCCCAGATGACGGCCGCGGACCAGGAGGCGCTCCACGCGTCCGGACTTCATGGCATGGACGCCGACGAATTCAACGCAATGATGGAGGACGAAGGGGAGGAAGTCGGTCTTAACTTGCGTCCATCAGGCGTTCTTGCGCCATCACCGCCAATGCCACCATCGCCCCCCGATTTGGACCCGGGGGAACAAGGACATGGGCAAGACGTCAGCTGGCTCGAAGATGACATCGAGTCGGCGATGGGTCCCACACAATCAGACGAGAGCAGCAGGGTACGTCCGGTGTATATGCTTCTGTATACGCATTCGACTGACCGATTTCTGATCGTTCTTGTGGGTGGGTCCTCGGCCGTGTTCTAGGCATTCCGACCGCTGTTCGACGATTGAGTCCAGGTGCCGTTTGTACTTTGACGGGAAGCCCGCGGTTTCGTTTCGCTCAATCGCAGAAGTTCCATAGTCACAACTCCCCCGCACACCACAGCACGCTTGGGGATCTTGTACGTACTTTTTGAGGGCATGATCTTTATTCATTTCCGCATTTCCGGTCCTGGCAGAATCGCTGCCCCACTGAGTTGTGCGAGCTCCCTGAATTTCGCACGGGTGCCAGGGATCTTTGCCCTTGTTCAGGTACTGACGATAGGACGTAATCTGGTACAGTATGTCAGGTGGACAGCGAGGAGGAGTACGAGCAAATCGCAGCAGATGGGGGCGACGACTAGTTTGGGTGCCCACAGCTTGCGCCGACTGGGTGTTCTAACACATGACGCGGAAAACCGCACATCTTACCCCGACCCAACCCTATCCCCTAGACCCAGTTGCTTCTTCAACCCTACATTTTGACCGGTCGATAGGCATGCAATTAAGAACGGTTTACCGCATATGTATATGCACGCTGGCACCATCAATCACGTCATAGTTCATATTGGATTTCCTGGTCCCTGTAGGTTTATGTGTATACGTCTGCGCGGATGGGGATATCATCCCGCGGCCAACGATCACTGCATGCTCACCTTGCTGTAGTCAAACGCCGTTTCTAATGAACCCCGGAGGCATCAGTATTAGGATACGTCATCGGCTTGACTTAGGATGGGCGTTGGAAACTACTCTCTTTGGGACCTTTCTGCGCCACTAATGACTTACTCTGTTACAACAAGAGCTGCCCGATCAAGTCATGCATCGAGATTGTATCATGCCATGAATCAGTGAGCCGCACGTCAAACGTGCCTCCCCTTGTTATGTGACCTCTCAGGGTTGTCCATTGGAGTCGTACATAAGTTTTTAGCGCGTTGATGAACACATGCACAGCATAACGGTGAAAAAACAACGCCGAGGTGGGTCTGTTCGCGCTCAAGAGTGGAATCAACTACATATGGAACTAACCAACGACATTCTCGACGACGGTGGAAACGATTGCCGGCACATAGGGTGAATCACGGAGGTATTGTCATCGGGAAGCCATGGGAATACGAACAAAACGCCGATGGGTCGCATGCGAGGCCCGAATGTTCGTATTCTTTGGTAAATGTGGCTACACAATACATACTTTGTCTGGCAAGTACCTCGACGGAGAAATTTACGTGGACTATTTTTCAGTGCCCGAGAGCGGCACAGAGTGCGAGTTACCTGGGGATCAGATAACAGACCGTCAGTAGAGGTCCTTATTATTATTATTCCATTTTTGTGAGCCTGAGGCAGATCACCCTATGTACCTTACTGTCGTGGTTGGGGGACCATTACCACTCCCACAAGTTGTTCACACTGGGGAGGGCTGAAGCGCTAACGCTTTCTAGGGCGGGTCTTCGGATCTTACTCTCGCTGGCTAGCAAGGTTGCTTGGGTCCAGGACTCTAGGACTGCTCTAATTGTTGTCTGGCTGGGGCACGTGTCTTGGCACGTTTCTGGCACCTGTGCGCCGATTTGTGCAGCATTGGGTCTTCAGCTGGGTGACATGACGATACTGGCAGGTCATAAAAAGCTGACCGGTAGAGTTTCCCCAGGACATTCTCGCAGTGCCAGCGCTCTCGGAAGTGGCTTACTTGGCAGATCCCCTCTGGATGAGAATGGAACGTTAAGAGACAAGACTAGGTTCACACTGGCACACCGATATGATTGGATCCGTCCGCAGTGTCCGCAGTTTTCCTCTCTAGGCTTTAAACTGTCGAGAAGGGGTCATATGAACACCTCTCCGAGTCAACTTGCTTGTCCTTGTTCAACAACAAAGGGTTGTATTCGCCGAAAAAGGCGTATCCCGGCTTATATAATGTGACCTACAGGCCTCGGGGTTCGGGTTTATGGGACAAATTTCCCACGTTACTTTAGAGGAAGAACTAAACTGCCAACAAGAATCTAACGAGAAACGGTCATCTTTGGGTGCGACGGGTACAGTAGGATGTGTACGGGTGAGGGGGGAAATGAGCAAGGCCTGATGTGCATGTGAGAGGGCGTGTGGGAGCGTCGTGGCGACCTCTGCTGGCAAGTGCACCGCGCTTTTGTGCATCGTGGTAACGGTGCAGAGGCCACGCACAGGGGGATCCGACGGTGATCCGAGAACAGTTTGAGGGAGATCAAAGGCCGTGTGCGACGCGGAATGAGCTCGATCGGGAGAGCGGGAGAGGATGCCCTTGGATGATGTGCGGTGAAGGGGAATTGATATTGGTTGTCGAAGGCTATATCGTGAGAGGCCATTGAGTGAGCCATTTTGGTCGCATTGTCTTGTAGCCTCGTTGCGATCGTGTAATCCGGTCGTCACGTAGGCGAGAAAAAACAAACAAGAAAGCAACGACACGCTCTCTCTCGACCCTCATCTGAGCGCTGGATTCGGTGGTTCGAATTACACCCGCAACGTACCAAGATGAGTTTTCCCTCACGCACCGTCACCAACCACAAATCCTACGACTCTTCCTCTCCCTCGGTCTCCTCAAGCCGTCGCGCTTCAAAAATCACCGTCGAATATCACAAGCCTTCCAGGCAGTCCATCCAAGAATACCAGGAACTCCTCTCCAACGTAAATATTCACGCCGCTGCTGCAGCTAACTACAAGGATCCGTTCGTTCCTTCAAGACAGGCTCCTCCTCCCCCTCCCGCCCCCGCCACGGTCCCCGCCCATATTTCACATCACGCTTCAAGGTCATCTAGAATCCAAGATCCCTCCATTCCTCAACGCGACTCTCGCAACACTCTTCGTAAACAGTCCTCTCGGCCCCGAAAGCAATCTCTATCCACTGCCCCCACCATCCCCGAGACTGAGACTGATCCCTTTTCCACCGCTCCTTCCACACCGCAGCAGGAATTCAGCTCTTTCATCCTCACCCCCACTAAGGAGATGGCTTCGTCTTCCCTCCCTCCCACCCCGCCGCGCCCTTCCCGGGCCAACACCGTCAATCTGACCGATCTCTATTCTGATACCAACCCACCTCCCATCCAGGGTAATACTACCAACCACCTCTTAGATGGTCTCCCCAGAGAATCCTATAGTGATACCGGGTCCCTAGTCACTGCTACAACCCCGACCGCATATGCCCCTTCTGTCGCACCTGCCCCCTTCTCCCCTCCTCCGCCAGATCGCATGGGCACCACATCGCGCTCCCGTAGCGGTACTGTCACTGCCAAGGGTAAGAAGGGTATGCTCGGCTTCATGTCCGACTTTCTCAACTCGAACAAGCGGCCGGAGATCAGCACACCCTATGACCCCGTCCATCTTACTCATGTCGGTTTCAACTCTTCCACTGGCGAATTCACTGGCTTGCCCAAAGAGTGGCAGCAACTTTTACAGGACAGCGGAATTTCCAAGTCTGAGCAGGAGAAGAACCCCCTTGCTGTCATGGAGATCGTCAAGTTTTATCAGGAAGGTGGTGGTGGTGATGTTTGGGATAAGATGGGCCACGCGCCTTTTCCAGGGGGCTCTCAATCACCGCCTTTTCCAGGTTCGGCCCACCCTGCCCACCCTGGTACATCCAAGTCCGTCGATGATGGCTTTCTTCCGGTAAGCATGGCAGTGCCCTTGTATTCTGTTGGCACGCTCTCTGATGATAAGTGCTAAGCGTCCGTCTACCTCGCCTCCGAAGAAGGTCCAGTCTCCCGGCGCCCATCAGGGCGTGTCCGTCGCCCATCCCCCAGGCTCTTATCGTCCCGCGCCGTCCCCACCGCAGCCTGCACAGCCCAACCTTGATCGTTCGAGCTCCCAGCGCGTGTCCTCCAAACCTCCCCGTGGGGATGCTCTAGTTCGTGCAAATACAACAAAGGATCGGCGTTCTCCGGCGCCACCACCGCCCGTCAAAGCGCCTACTAGAGAGTCACCCAACTCTTCAGCCGTAGATCTCCCTGCAAAGTCCCAAGTCGCTGCGGCAATTGTGAATGCTCCAGTGGCTGAGCGTAAGGCTCCTCAGCCTAATGCCGGACCGCAGCAGCAGAGCGCGGCCGTGGCGAGTTTGGCAAAGACCGCAGGCGCAACGCCAAGGAGACGCGAAAAGAAGAAGGAAGACAAGGCGAACGACGCTGACATAGTGAAACGCCTGCAGCAGATCTGCACTGATGCGGATCCTACCAGACTGTATCGCAATCTAGTGAAGATTGGGCAAGGGTGAGCACCCAAAGGTCTGGGCTCTGTGAACCTTCTCATACATTTCCCCCCCAAAAAATTAGGGCTTCGGGTGGTGTCTTCACTGCCTACCAAGTAGGGACCAATCTTTCGGTTGCCATCAAGCAAATGGACCTGGACAAGCAACCAAAGAAGGATCTCATCATCAACGAAATCCTTGTGATGCGTGCCTCACGCCATGCGAATATAGTCAACTATATCGATTCGTTCCTTTACAAGAATGAACTCTGGGTCGTGATGGAGTACATGGAGGGCGGCTCACTTACGGATGTTGTCACGGCTAATTTGATGACTGAGGGTCAGATTGCGGCGGTGAGTAGGGAGACGGCCCAAGGCCTACAACATTTGCACAAGCATGGGGTCATCCACCGCGATATTAAGAGCGACAACGTATTGTTGAGTCTCACGGGTGACATCAAACTCAGTGCGTTCTCCACTCTTCACCCATTTATTCCTTATTCGATACAATTGCCCGACACCAGCTGACTTCGGCTTCTGCGCGCAAATTTCGGATCCCGCACACGCGAAACGAACGACGATGGTTGGTACACCTTACTGGATGGCACCCGAGGTCGTCACGCGCAAAGAGTATGGACCCAAGGTGGACATATGGTCACTCGGTATTATGGCTATAGGTACGCAAACTTTGAAGTTCTCCGTCTTCGCCGCATTGTTCCTGACATACCTGGTTACGCAGAGATGATCGAGGGTGAACCCCCGTATCTCAATCAGAACCCCCTCAAGGCTCTGTATTTGATCGCCACTAACGGCACGCCGACGATTGCCAATCCAGAGAACCTGTCGCCAACGTTCCGCGACTACCTCGCCAAGACGCTTGAGGTCGATGCTGAGAAACGACCCGACGCGACACAGCTCTTGCAACATCCGTTTTTCGCTATTGCTGAGCCCTTGCGTACACTTGCGCCGTTGATCAAGGCTGCGCGCGAGATCGCCCGGAGTAAATGAAGTGAATCACCGTATACTCCCGGCGAGGGAGCCCTCGACCCTTTCCTTCTCTTCCGCTTCTCTCTCAGTCTACGTCCACTCAACGCGTCACTCATCCCCCACCCAACCAACTCACACCTACTCATTCTTTCTTTAGTGTTCGTGACTAATGCATCTCCTCTACGTCCTCGACCCCTCCCCTCGATATGTATTTTTGCCCGCTTGTCGTCGGTCTCATTTACCCGTCGCGCTTCTACACCCCGTCTCTGAATGCGTGAGTCGTACGCATGCGGCCGCTAACGGTTAGATACCTTAGAGAAAACCGAAAATCGAACATTCCCAACGAGGTCCGCGTGGCGTACGTGTGGTGTTTTGTAATCTCCTATGTCCTTCCCTTCTCTTGCGATTCGGTTAGTTGGAAAGATACTCAGAATATGTGGCTAGGTTGAGAGAGCCGGGTAGGATGGCGACGCTTCCGGGCTGATTAACTAGCAAGGCAATCTATATGGTACGATTGTAATGGAAGTGCCTTTGAGCATGGGTGTTCTCTTTCTTTCTTTACGGTGCGCTGCATTTGAAATGATAGAGTTCAGTGTGTTATGCTACTACAATGCTACAATACAAAAAAAAACAGTGGTGACGTCATGACGATGAAAGTGCAAGTGTTGCGTAGATGACAAGCGGCTGCTCTACATATGTGGGCTCCAACCTGCATTATGCATAACACAAGTCAGCGTTTGAGAACATCGCTTGAGGTTTCGAGGCCCACCTATGAACATGCATGCCAGGTTTGTGGGGTCAGTCGCCTCGGCGATGAGCTCATTCACGGTATACTCTGTACTGAGCGAACGGTCCAGCTTGCGTGCAACGGCTGTCAACGCACGATCCGCCGCCTCGTCCGCCGATCCGCTGCTCATATCCAGCCCGGGCACGCCGCCCGGGCCAGGCGTCGGCGCGCGCGACGCGTCCGTCGACGGAGAACCCTGTACGCGTTTGATCTTGAACTCGCTCGCGGTCCTTACAGTGCGTGTGCGTGCGTGTCAGCATGCAGCGCTGACGGGGGGGGGGAACGGTGGAGACGGAACGCACCAGGAGTGGAGGGGGTCGTATTTGAATACTTCGAGCACGGTGAGGATGACCTCCGAGTCGTCGCGCAGCACGCGGAGCGTTTCTTCCGCGCAGCGCTGGAAGACGCCCTGTGTCCCAGTCGTGCCCATCCCGTCGACCATGTCGGCTGTCATACGGAAGGGCACGCACTCTGGAATGGCGAGTAGCTTGCCCTGGTGGTTGTCGTGCGGTCAGGGCTCATGTGATGATCGAAAGGGCGGAGAAAATGGGTTTTACCTGCTCAAAGGCGATCCCGAGATCGATGTGCACGACCTCGCCGGTGCCGCTGTCCAGGAGGATATTCGATGTGTGTCGGTCGCCTAGCCCTAGTATATGTCCGACGATGGACGTCGTCGCGACGCTGCGAGTGTAGTTGAGCCGCATGGCAAACCATGACATCGGCGTCTTGTGCTTTTCGGTAAAGAAGTGTCGCATTACCGGTCTGAACCGCTCCCTTAGCGAGAGGAAGAGTGTGATTAATTTGCTATTAAGGGCAGGGGAGGTCATGTTCTCTTGTCGCATCGTATACATTTTGTTGTAAAAGTCACGTGGAGAGATGTCGCCTTTGTTATATCTGCCGTGCCAGTGGCGTGTTGGGCTCTATTTAGGTATAGAGTATGACACACTCACCTCATGTGTGCTCTTGAAATCCAGTGACTGAACGGTAAGGTATTGCCCACGAATTCGAGCACACCTGCCTGTGAGGCCAGAGGGATGACCTTGTAGCCTCGGATACTGAGGTTGCGTCTCTCCGTTTCGCGGTCACAACGTAGGACTGCATTGACGAGGTCAAAAACCTGTTCCATGACGGCATCCTGTCGAAGATCGTCTTTTCCTTCGCCCTTGAACTATAATAGGGTCCCTCAGCCTCGTCCAGAAAAGTAAATGCCTGGACACTCACGAGCTGCTTGTACTTGACACCATCAGAGCCGCGGCAAAGACATATTTTTGGAACATTGACCCCTCCCGCCGTGTCGAAAGTCTTCTCATAGTGGCTGACCCACACGCAGTCCTGATATTGGAGCGTAGGATCCAAGGGAGTGTTGGCCGTTAAGACAGGAACACGGATATCGCGCAACTTCAGAATGAGCATATCGCTCTGTATGTCGTATGGTCCGCTTCGGCCTTTTTCCACTGAATTTTTGATGGGATGTTTCGCCCACTGAAGATATGCATCGCAGACGTGCTCCACGTCGACGAGTTGTCGACTGGAGGAGGGGTCCGCTCGCAAGCGATCAAAGATATTGGCGGCAGCAGCCGCTCTCTCCGTGTAAGATAGGGGACCATCCAGACGGGCGGAAGAGCGTCTCGTAGCCCCGGTCGTAGCCCCAGAAGGCGGTCGCAGACAGTAAACTTGATATAAACTATGAAACGGGTGCTCGCGGCACATTCGGAGGATGAGGTTTTGCAAGGTCTCTTGACTCCCTGAAACAGAACCGATCTCGGGCTTCGCCAAGCGAGCGGAAAGTTGGTGGGCCAGAAAAACAAACTTCCGAGAGGGAATGCGGTCAATGGAGGATCGAACCTTTCCCTGCAAGGCGTTGTCGTTGTCGTTAAAGTTAGCAAACCAGAGGGAGACTAGCCGGATGTGCCCGTCATTGTCGAAATTGTCCGCGGTTTGGAGACAACGCGAGTACATGTCAATAGCTTGCTGTAGAAACGTGCTGAGGGATTCATTGTGTTTTCTGTAGCGCTGCGTATCTTCTTGGAGTAACCTTTCTGCTTTCTCTTGGTCCAGTTTCAAATTGGCGAAAATGGCGGACCCAGACTGAGTTCTCAACATCTGCTCCTTCCTGTGTTGGATCTCCTTTTCTTTGCGCTCCGCATACAGCTTCCACTTTATGGCATCTGGAGACTGCAGAATGGAGTGATACTGTCGGTCAGCGAATACGGCGCATTGGTGATACACAGTTGCGACCGAGGCTTGTGGTCGCTCGACGGCAGCCATGAATTCAGTCACCAACGACGCTGCGGGACTAAAATAGCGCGTCCAAATATCCATAGGCTTCTCGAGGCAGGCCTCAGATGTCCATGCGCCCTGTCCTGCGGGTCAGTCTACGTATCAACCAGGCGACCGCGCACATTACCAGACGAGCCAGGAGCAGGGCCTTTTGAGTGTGATCTTGCGTCGTTTTCGATGTGATATCCGGGAAGTGGAGGGAAACTAAGTCCTTCAGGAACTGCACGGCTACTTTATGTTCCTTTTGGCCCCAAAGAACGTTTGCAAACTCTTGAGATACTAGGGCGCTCGGAGAACGTTCGAGCTTCTGAGCGCGTATCACGGAATTGAGTGCGATCTGCGAATTGTGGGATTGCCGGGCAGCTTCTGAAATTCGACTAAGACACTGTTTCTCGATATCCATGAGTCCAGAGATGAATGGGGTCGCTGCTGTCCCAATTTGTTGCCTCTGCTCCTTCTGTCGCGTAGAGCGGAGGAGAGAAATACGGGCAGCCATGATGGTTTCGAGTGCGGGGAAGCTGGGAATTGCTCAGAAGAGAACCTATGCACAACAGAAGTAGACGCACTCAAATTCGCCATCGATCTCACTAAACTTCGACCACAGGGAAGAGTCGAGCATTCCACTTTTCAAACATTCTTGTAGGTCTTTCCTCCAGAGATTCACCTGGTATAAGCACATGACATTTCGTGTGACTTCGCGGATTCCGACGAGGTCTTCATCGCCCAGGACTCGAAGACGATCAATTTCATGCGACAGGGCTTTATTTGCGATCGCATCGACGGCTAGGGGGTCACGTTCGCGGTATACAGCTCTCAGCGCATTGTATAAGGCAGTCCCCGAGCCTAAACTCGAGGGTTGGTCAGGTAAGTCCCAGGTTTCCGTTCGCCAGCCGAGATGGTAAACCATATTCGAGGAAGTGGCCCCCAGATCACTGGCGTCAAAGACATTCTGTTTCACGCTCAAAGCGAGGGTATCAAAGCCGAAGGAGTACAGCGAATGCAGGACACCTTCAGTATCGACACCACCCTGACTTCGGGCTTCCAGAGCGGCGCCGTGAAACTTGAATGCCTTTTCCCACTGATTTTCGTGGTGGAACCTTTTCAAGAGGAAGTGGTGAAGATCCTGCGTCTTGATCCCATAGAAGCCATCAGGCTCCTCGATATGACTGTAAATCTCGAATAGAATGTTTTCTGCGTCAGCGCTACTCGACCGGGTAATATCACCGCCGGAGTACTCCATAGCTAGTTCGTGAAAGAGTAAAGCCGTTGTGTATGCCCCAGAGAGGATTGCACTCTTGCTAAGCAGTAGGAAGTCGAGATCCAGCCATTTATCGTATGCGAGCTCGTCACTAGACTGAGGTGGTTGTGAGTAACGGAGGTGAAGAACAATGGAGACGATAGCTCGATGGGACGAGACGTCAGATAAAGTAGAGTTCAGAACGCTCGAGAAGAATCGAGAGAGAATGGTACGTGGGAATTCGTTGGACGCCCTGTCGTCAATCGTTATAGAGAGAAGCGTGTGGACAAGTATTGGGGTCACTTGTTCCGCAAAATCCGAATCGGCTTGTAAAATAGTCGGTAGCCGAGAGTAAAAGGCGCTGTGGTTGGAAAGGACGTCGCATAGGAGTGTGGAAACAGTTGAGATCCAAGCCTTGAAGTCCTGGGCCATGTTCACATAGACATCCGAAGCCAGAAGCGCATGGAGCGCTGTGGGAGGTCTCACGACTGACCGGCGGGTGCGACCGCGGAAGTAGCCGAGTTCTATGCCATGCTCCATCGTCCACGATTCGGTATCGGCGAAGCCTTCAGAGGTAAAAGTACGCAGTACGTGATATGCCCTGCGCACTTTCGACGGCATATCCGACTCAAGCATGGCTAAGAGGAGCTCCAAAATAGAACGCTCAGCCACGATAGGTAGATCGACTGCCTGTGTCTTCGTTACTTTGCTTCGGGATGCGCGGGTTTGTTGATGCTTTGGAGCTAGGCCGCTGAGAGGATTTAGTCCAAAGCTGTGGATCTGACCCTTGTGCAAGAGGAGTAATGAAGCAAAAGTATCCATGTCGGCTGTCTGTAGTTGTTGGAGAGAAGGTATGCAGTCTTTCATACGCCAGAAGTCTACCCGCGAGAATTGCTCTTGCGAATAGTCACCAGACAATGCCAATGAGTAAAGACGCCGCACTATCGTGAACTTGTTTGACGTAATCCGAGAGTCGGAGAGAACGGACGACAATGTCTGCGCAGAGACACCCCGGCAGGCAGACTCCAACTCGGGGGATGGCTCGCGCGGCCATGCGGGATAAGCTTTGATAATTTGGTTTTTTACATTAGAGATCTTCGCAAGAAGAAGCATCTGGCGTTCTAGCCAACGCAGTAGGTCTGCACCAATCTTGGCGATTGCGGGGATCTGGCTGTCTGTGTGGTCATTAGCCACGCAACAGATTCGGATGAGGACATCGGCAAGGCGGGAATCCTTCTCGGAAATTCTGGAATATTGTGAAAAGGCCCAATCTAATATGGACTGAGCGGCCAAAGCTAGATCGATCTGTTCCAGGAGGGAAGCGACACCGTGGATTAGAGTGTGAAGAAGCACGGGGTCTCGGAAATGCCGGAAGTGACATGAAATCCATAAGCATAGGGCATTCATATATCGAAGTTGTTCGTTGACCAAGGGTGATTCTTGGATGTCGGCGAGTAGTTGTTGGATAACATGATATGTGGTAGAAGCTGAGTCGGTATCCGGAATGCGATCACTAAGCCATTTGAGAACCTGGAGTACGGTTTTGGTACTAAACGACGGTAAGTTTACGTCGTGCGTATTTGGATCTCCATGAATTCGGTAGACAGTCAGGGCTTTGAATTCGTGTCCTTCGCGCTGTGCTTGGCTACCAAGTTCCGCAATGATGTTTCGACATTTCTGGTCGCCGAGAGTACGCAACACGACGACGACGATACCGTCGATGTCTCTCGTCATCTGGTCCTCCGTAACGATATCCGCCGCACCGATTTCTGTAAGCCAGTCCTGGTCCGCAAAGCTGAATTGAAAGCCCTCTAACGGGGGTGACTCCGCAATAATTCTACTACTCAGGGTGGTGAGAAGTTCGTAGCCGACAAGGTAAGCAAAGCTGTCGCGATAACCATCGACCACGGATATTTGGGCGGCTTGACAATGATTGGCAAAAGACTGACGGCGCCTAGCGATTGTCTCTGGGTCGTGGTTGCTCGCCAGGATGTAGACTGGCGCGAAGGCATATAACGCGGATTCTGCACATGTTTTCCTGTCTTTGTAACCAAGGACATCCGGTGGGCAGCGCAAGAAGTCTACTCCTGCCCAGGAAATAGAATACGCGATCTGGTAGATATACACCTCGAAAAGTTTAGAGGCGTCGCCAAGCCCAAGTCGGTCAGATACGCCTCGAAACACTGCCTTGATATGTGGATTATACTTGTCGCTATGGTAACACGCTTCCAACAGGTGCCAGTATGGTCCTCGACGTACGGCTGAGTTCGTGGCCATGATGTTCCCTAAGGTCAAGAAACGGGTGAGCATGTGCTCATACCTGGAAAGCGGATAAGAAAGAAGTTCCAAAGATCCTTTTGGAGCTCACATTTCCACGTTGTTACACAAACGGGAATGGATCCCACTGTAGAGGACCATATGTTGGCCGTCACTGAAGCGGGGAAGATTGAATAACATTGCGTTTGCGCACGCAGATCGGAATCGGACACGAATGTCATCATCTTGGTTGATAGTCGGCAGAACATCAGAGGGAAGGGTAGGAGGGCTATCGCTATCGCTGGCGCCACCGTCGTCATCTAGGGGCCGTCTCGTCTCCAGAAGGCGTTC
This sequence comes from Lactarius indigo, assembly GCA_025766275.1. Taxonomy (NCBI): domain Eukaryota; kingdom Fungi; phylum Basidiomycota; class Agaricomycetes; order Russulales; family Russulaceae; genus Lactarius; species Lactarius indigo. The sequence goes on from JAFKAC010000008.1 coordinate 307,355, forward strand.
AGATGGGTCCAAGGTGATATACCGTACCAGAAAAGCTACGAAGGCGTCGCGGATTTTCCACGAGCGAACCTTAGTTCTTGTTCCGTTGCGATCTTCATCGTGAGTAACTTGTACAAGTTTTAGAAGCCACTCGAAGAAGTTGCGGACCTTATCGACCGTGTCACTATCTATGTGGTCGGCCTCTACCCAGAGATGTGCTGTAGAGTCAAGTAACTGAATAATCATGAGTTTTAGTTCATCATTCAGCTGATAGATGTATTGCGTAGATAGTGAGGCAAATTTGACTAGCAAGTTGTCTAGTATCGTGAGGTTGATATTGAGCGCCCGGCGGCGCACGCTGGCCAGATAAGCTTTGCTCGCGAGTAAGAACTCGTCGCCGTCACAGTTGAGAACAATGTCGGTCAGTTCCCGGTCCCTTGTTGGTTCTTCGCCCGACGACTGGAGGATAGGGCCCACAGCGAGAAACGACACGCAGACCTCCAGAATTGCTTCAGCAGGGACTCTGCCGCTTGAATGCCTCTGTGCCTCCACAGGAGTAGCAATGGAAGTAGATTGCGCGGGACCAAAATCGTCCTCGTCGTCTGGTTCAATACCATCAGCGGTGAATGGACGTCCAGAGCTCCTAGCAAGGACAACCCGTAGAGTTGTCTTGAGGGCAGTCATCATCTGAGTGAGGAAGTCTGACACCTGTGAACTTGTGAGCTTGGTAGTAGCGATATGTGAGTTGGTTACCTCGGGAATCTGCCAGATCACTCTTTGCAGTTCGCGGGGTGACGAATGTGAAGGGTCCTTATCCGGGTTGACATTAATGAGGCGGTGTAATACCCCCCGTCTTATCCCCGCTCCAAAGTGAGGGGGGAGCATTGCTATCCAAGGGTCAACATCCTCATCTTCAGCGATGCGGACAAGGGGATCAAATCCAAGAAGCACAAGGGCTTTTTCTTCGAGTGTCCATTTATTGCTCGTAAAAACATGAGCAATGCCGGCAGCAGCTTTGCAAGCAGCGTGCAAGACTCGCCGGTTTGACATGGTACCATTGAGGACAAGTAATCCCTCAAAGGACAGGGCCGCAACAGAAAAGTCCAAGATGCTTCGCGCCCTCTCGGCACTGAGGGGATTACTGCCATTTGTCACATCGATATCTTCAAGTACCTTCAACAGAATAGAAGATACTTTACGCTCTCTGGATCCGGGGGACACTAGATCACCGACTTTGACGACATGTGTAGTCACCGATGAGAGATGGCGCGATGGTTCGGGTTCAGTTGACAAAAACGTGAAAGTGGGAAGTCGCGCATGCAGCAAGAAATCACGGATGACAAGACTCTGATAGTCCCCTTTGACGGCACCTACGATGTTGGATTCCGGAAGCAGCGTGCGGCATGGCAAGCTTGTACGCTTTTGGAGTCCGCAAGCACTGCTCAGGACGAGGGTCACATCGCTGGCCATTGGATGCGCCGTTCTTGATTTCCCGCTTCCAGAACCGCCTCTCAAGTCTCGGACGGCATGGAGGCCGTAGCAATCGGCTAGCCAACTAAGAACCTTGTCCTCAATGCGCATCCTGTACAGACGCATATCTTGGTTGGCTATTTGTAAGCAGAGAGAGACGAAGGCGCAGACTGAGTCATATGGAAAGGGTGGGCCTTGAACGTCCATGTCTTTCGCGAAAGCTTCGATTTCTAGCAGAACGCGCTGCGTTGCGAGGAGGTGCTTTGAGTGTAAAAGGAGGGTATATGCGACGTGGCAGGCTGATCGTGATACGACCGGAACGTCTGCCCTACGAACAGCGTGAGTCCATATAGGGTCCCAAGTTTGTGGCGTTGCAAGAGAGGATGAGGGTGTTGTTGCCCCAGAAGACACTTGACTTTCAGCTATGGCAGCCAAACAGAGAAACACCCATGACTGTATTAGTGCGTCGTCACAAGAAATAACTTGGAGCAGATGCGAAAGAACGCTTTGTTGAAGGGTTTCGTGCAGAATATCCCAGTGTCGGTCGATGAAGAAGAGGAGGATTTGAAGGTGATACGAACGAACTGCCGGCGAGGATTCTAACTGAATGACGTGTAGCAAAGACGAAATTGGGCTGTCAAACTTTGCTCTTTTCCCTTCACGCTTTATGAGGTTTGGTGGCCGAGAGTGAAAAGACTCTGTCAAGGAATGAAGCTAGGTCCAGTAAGTATAGTTATGGGCAAGGAAGGGTAGAAAGATGACAAACTTTCTCAGCACAGTCCGCTTGTAGCTCGAGAATAGTCCAAGATGCGGCCTGATTTGCGTCAAAGTCACGCCCATATCGAAACGTCCGAGCTACGAATGCGCCCGGTTTGCCTTTGCGTGCACCACCGTTTCCTATGAGGGATAGCCGTAATGAATCCAATGAGAGACCATCAACGCCCCATCGACTTTCTGCTTCTCCATCCAGCAGGCTCCACAAACGAGATACTCCGTCGACGTAAGAGAAGTCCAGGTACGAAGAAACTGCCTCGCGATAAGCTGTCGTATAAAAGGGAAAAAGAATGCGCAGGACAATAATGAGGTTCTCTTTGACTGCTTTGTTTTTGGTCCCCCATATCCCAAGAAGAGCATCCCATGACCCCTGCGCGAACTGAGTGACGGCGCCTCGCATGTTCAGGGCCAGATGAGAAAGAGTCGCAGACAGCATAACGAAGTAGTCCGGGTGGAGAGAAGTGTCAGAAGGATACAGGTTTAAAAATCGCAGTAGGCGATTCAACACAGCACGACCCAAGTTTGGGTATTCGCTTGCAAGAAGGGGCGCGGATGGAAAGGTGAGGAGAAGCGAAAGGACCGACGCGTACTCGATCTGTTCCACGGATACTGGGTAACGTTGGATACGCTGAATATTGCTCCGCGTCATTGAAGGTTCCGGAGTCCCGCTTCCCTCGCCTCTCCTTCGCTTTCTAGTTTCGGCTGTGGACACAGGGGAGTCCCCATCTTCATCGTCTTCTATAACAGAATCTGACCCAGCCTCCGTTCCAACGGTATCATCGTGCTCGATATCTTCAGTCAGCTTCTTTCTCAGAGAGTCCCCCAAAACCACGTTGAAACCTATCTCCACCAGTTTTACCCACATGTCATCGTCGATGTGTTCCAGATGAGGTGGATAGTCTAACACACATCGTATAGCCTTTGCGTAGTCCAGTGCAATGGGGAGAAAAAGTTTCCCTTGATGGGAACTGGTTTGCACGAGATGATTAAGCAAAGCCTTGACAACATTCTTGTGGGTTAGCTGATGGACACTTCGCTCTGTCAACCACCGAACAGCAGATGCGGCCTCTGCGACCCTCTTTTTAGCGGCAGAAGCGGATTTGGACCCGCGAGTAACCGATGACTTTTCAGCGAGGACGGCTGCGAATAGGGCCTGGAATAAAGCTAGCCATCCTAGACGCTTGGGGGAATTGTCAAGTTCAGCGACAACACCGTCGCGAGCGAGAGCAGCGCGAAGGGATGATATCGCAGCCTGCCTTTCTTTGATCCCATTTGACTTCAGCTGCTCGATGAGAGAATTGATAGTTCTGTGCATGGGAAACTCACGGACGAGTTGGAAGAATGTACGAACGACCAATCATGGGCCTGCTTCTAAGATGACTAATCTATTGCATTTGTTTGGCTCCCAAGTTATGTGTTTGTGTTCTGTTTTATTTTCTTTCCTCGCTATGTTCATTGACCTCGTACTCAATTCCATTCAAGTGTTCATTCACACTGTGAAACCCGCCTCATTGATGAACCCCTTTCGGTAATGGCCTCTTTCTGCCCGGGCAGTGCTTATACACCACCCTGCTCCGGTTCTGGTGAACGGCCAAGAGGAATTCATTTGCCCGTCTAATCAGCGGGCAGATTGGTGCTTGAGAAGTGCAGATTTTTTCTCTGTAATCTCTGTCACGGTTTTTAGCCACCGCACAGCCTACGTGTACCTCGTCGCTTTTATGGGATACATTATTATCCGTCTACTATTTTACTGCAATGGACCCATCACTCGACCGATCATCTTCGCCAAACAACAGTGCTCAATATGTTGCCGAGAAGATATGTATCACATCTCTTGTTCTAAAACGTGTTTAGGGGCACTATTTACCAGGGACTTGAGTAAAAGTGGACCCTGTGTCGGAATGAGGTCCGACTCGGATCCGTCCATGACGACGCGTTCCTCATAGGAGCAGGGATGGCGACAAAACATTCGTGATCAAGACGATGTCACTCTCCAGGCCTACCTCCTACGCCCCCCTGACCCCGATCTGCTCTCTGAACAAGACCTGGACCCGGCTTGAACAGCCGCCCGGTATTTTACCCTTTTCCGTATTGCTCCTCTGCCGTTAGTCTTTATTTGTGCGGTATGCTACTTCTTTTCCTTCGGTACTTACGTTTCCTCTGGAAGGTGACGAAACTATTCTACTATATCACTTGGGTGCACGTTACTTTACTTCTCGTAAATCTCACCTCTCTTTATAGAGGGCGAGGACCGGTCTTGTATTATCTACTGTCCCGGAATAACCCTGATCCAAAAAAAAAAAAAAAAGACGATGTCACTCCTACTTGGGTTCTCACAAAGGGGTGTTAACCAAACAATATGTCGTCTGTTCTTCCTACGTTAGACTCCGAGAGGTGGGCTCAAAGCACCGACGAATGAAGTGCATTGGGAGTATTATTTCTCAGAATTAGAGGGAGATGAGTTACAGTAATAGCTACTCTTGGAAGACAACCCCTGCAGCTCGCCCTGCAGTGAACAAGTGCGCCGAGTTGTAGTCAGTTGTAGTCCGATCAATGACGCGAACGGTCACCCCACGTGATCATGTCGTGTCAGTGGGGATATGCCAAGGGACCTGCCTGCTGCGATGGCCACATTCCGTTGGCAGATACAGTAGCGGACAGGGTTGCATTGTTAAAAATTTGGTTATAAACATTGTCTTGTCTTTCCAAAGCAAGACCTAGCATACGATAATTGGGTGGTATGCGAATAACGATGGGGCAAGCCAAGCTGATCCGTTCCGGTGCCCCGAACATGGTGTTTGATTGGTCATACCAATTACTGTAATAGGCTACGCAAACTAAACGCTCGAGGAGATCGAGGATATGAATCGCTGACGTAATTTACGACATTGTGTTTGGGGATTGGGGTTTGCCCCAGAACCGAAGAACGACAACGGGGACGATATTTGCGTTCTTACTCAAAAAAGAGCACCTTCATCTTTTGACCAGCATTCAGCCTTTCCCCCCCAGACATGGCTACTTACGACCACTCCAAAGTTTCCCACTTTATTGGTTCATCTTCATCTTAATCCACGATCGGTCAATATCTCATTCGTATATTTCTAGGCGGCAACTCGCTTGACAAGGCCCCTGCGGGTCGGATCCATGACTTTGTTAAAGCCAATGGTGGTCATACGGTCATTACCAAGGTGAGCTCTTCGAATATATCATCCCATCGCTCACCGAATACTGAACTCGAAATTAGGTTCTCATCGCTAACAATGGTATAGACGCATTGTCCTTTATGTTGGTGTATGTGTTGACATCTTTTCTAGGTATCGCCGCTGTGAAGGAGATTCGGTCCGTCAGACAATGGAGCTACGAAACATTTGGCGATGATCGCGCTGTTGAATTCACGGTAATGGCCACTCCAGAGGATCTCAAGGTCAACGCGGAATACATTCGTATGGCAGACCGATACGTGGAAGTCCCTGGAGGCACAAATAACCACAATTATGCCAACGTAGACCTTATTGTCGATGTGGCTGAACGTGCAGGGGTACATGCCGTATGGGCTGGTTGGGGCCACGCTTCTGAAAACCCGCGCCTACCCGAGTCTCTCGCTGCAAGCAAAAACAAGATCGTCTTTATCGGACCCCCGGGTAGTGCCATGCGAAGCTTGGGGGATAAAATCTCAAGTACGATAGTTGCGCAGAGCGCCGACGTCCCTACAATGGCGTGGTCGGGAACCGGCATCTCCGATACGATATTATCGGATAGCGGCTTCGTTACCGTCCCCGATGATGCTTACCAGGCCGCTTGTGTAACAAGTGTTGAGGAAGGCTTGCAGAGGGCGGAGCAGATTGGCTGGCCCGTTATGATTAAGGCCAGCGAAGGCGGTGGGGGGAAAGGAATCCGAAAGGTTGATTCGCCCGAAGGCTTCAAGAACGCTTTCAACGCTGTCGTGGGTGAAATCCCAGGTACGTACATCTTAACGAAGCTTGGGTGGGTGCTTATACTTGGTGTCATGTTTTAGGTTCGCCAATTTTCATCATGAAGCTGGCTGGCCAGGCTCGCCATCTAGAAGTACAACTCTTGGCAGATCAGTACGGAAACGCTATCTCTTTGTTTGGTCGCGACTGCTCGGTTCAGCGCCGCCATCAAAAGATTATTGAGGAGGCTCCTGTTACAATCGCAAACCCTGACAAATTCGAAGAGATGGAGCGCGCCGCCGTCCGGTTAGCCAAGCTCGTTGGGTATGTCAGTGCTGGCACTGTCGAATGTGGGTAACACTTTCTTAAAATCTATGCGGTCTTATCTGAGTCCTTTTTTTAAATAGACCTCTACAGTCATGCAGAAGACGTATTCTACTTCCTCGAACTTAATCCACGTCTTCAGGTTGAGCACCCAACTACCGAAATGGTGACGGGCGTAAATCTTCCTGCTGCTCAACTCCTTGTGGCCATGGGCATTCCACTTCACCGTATCAAGACTATTCGCCAACTGTATGGCGTTGCACCTCATGGCACATCGGAGATCGACTTTGATATGGTCAAGCCGGAGTCGAACCAGCTACAACGCAAGCCCCGCCCCAAGGGTCACGTCGTCGCTGTTCGTATCACTGCAGAAAATCCCGACGCCGGTTTCAAGCCGTCTTCTGGAGCGCTGCAAGAACTCAACTTCCGCTCTAGCACCAACGTTTGGGGATACTTCTCTGTCAACAGCGCTGGCGGGCTTCACGAGTTCGCTGACTCTCAGTTCGGCCACATCTTCGCTTATGGTCAAGACCGATCCGAGAGCCGGAAGAACATGGTGGTTGCACTTAAAGAGCTCAGCATTCGCGGGGACTTCCGCACCACCGTCGAATATCTCATCAAGTTGTTAGAGCTTCAGGCGTTCGAAGAGAATACCATAACAACTGGCTGGCTCGACTCACTCATCAGTAGCAAGTTGACGGCTGAGCGTCCCGACAATACCCTTGCCGTCATCTGTGGTGCAGTCACTAAGGCCCATCTCGCGTCCGAGGCATGTTGGACCGAATACAAGCGTATCCTTGATAAGGGTCAAGTCCCTTCGCGCGATGTCCTTCGAACGGTCTTTGGCGTCGACTTCATCTATGAGAACACTCGCTACTCCTTTACGGCTACCCGTTCCTCCCGCACTGCGTGGACCCTTTACCTTAATGGCGGCCACACCTCCGTTGGTGCGCGTCCACTTGCGGATGGCGGGCTTCTTGTACTCCTCGATGACAAAAGTCACTCGGTTTACTGGCGCGAGGAGGTCGGAGCTCTGCGTCTTATGGTGGATGCGAAGACATGCCTCATCGAGCAAGAGAATGATCCTACTCAATTGCGTAGCCCCAGCCCTGGAAAGCTTGTTCGTTTCTTGGTCGATAGTGGTGACCACGTCAATGCCGGTGATCCCTATGCCGAAATCGAAGTTATGAAGATGTACATGCCCCTTGTGGCCTCGGAAGATGGCGTCGTCAACTTCGTTAAGCAGCCTGGAGTTTCTCTAGAGCCGGGTGATATTCTCGGAATTCTCACTCTCGACGATCCTGCCCGCGTGAAACACGCGAAACCATTTGACGCCCTCCTCCCTTCCTTTGGTCCACCCGGTGTTAGTGTCAACAAGCCCAATCAGCTTCTCGCTGGGTACATCGACGTTTTATCGAACATTCTTGAAGGATTCGACAATCAGCCCGTCATGGCATCATCCCTCAAGGGCCTCACAGACGTGCTGAAGGACCCAGAACTTCCCCACGCCGAAACGTCCGCAATTCTTTCCACCCTCTCCGGTCGTCTGCCATCCAAACTCGAGGAACAAGTCCGCAATGCCATTGAAGCTTCCAAATCCAAAGGTTCTACTTCTGAATTCCCTGCGCCGCGGTTGAAAAAGATTCTCGACCACTACTTACAGGACAACGTACAACCTCAAGACCGTTCATCACTTCGCACTCAGCTCGGTCCCCTATTTGATACCGTCGAGCGCTACATTGGCGGGCTCAAAGCTCACGAAGTGCGCGTGATGGCTGACCTCCTAGCACGATATGCGGATACAGAGAAGCTATTTGGCGGTAGTATCGAGGCTCGTGTCCTCAGCTTACGGGAGCAGCACAAAGATGACCTCGACAAGGTGGTTTCGCTTGTCCTCAGCCACATCAAAGCACAAAGCAAGGCGAAGCTCATACTCGCGATTCTCGATCATGTCAAGAAAACTGGCCTTCCCGTATCCAATTCTGAAAGCCCTCTTTTCGACGTTATCCGCAACCTCGCCGCTCTCGAAGGCCGGTCGTCGACTCAGGTTTCGCTCAAGGCACGGGAGGTCTTGATCGCGGGTCAGATGCCATCCTATGAAGAGCGCCTGATACAGATGGAAGCGGTCCTTAAAGCTTCCGTGGGTAATACATACTATGGCGAGACTGGTCTCAACCAGAACAAGTACGTCCCGAGTGGCATTCTGGCGACGTATTGTGATCTTACAAGTTATTAGGACACCGGCAGCGGAGGTCCTCAGAGAACTGAGCGACTCGAGGTATACCGTATTCGACGTACTCCCTGCGTTCTTTGCGAACACGGACCCCTGGGTTACTCTAGGTGCGCCGCCCCCCAATGTCTACTGGTGCATTATCCACTAATCACTTTCCAAAGCTGCTTTCGAAGTTTACGTGCGCCGAGCGTACCGTGCATATACCCTCCTTTCCATCGATCATGAAGAGGGTGATGGCACAGATGATGGCGAAGCCCCCAGTATTGTGACTTGGAGGTTCAACCTCGGCCAGTCACACTCCCCGCCGCAAACCCCACGTCTGGATAAATCGGGGTACGTTCATAAAACTTACATTGACCAACAGCCAGCTTAAATTGGCACTTAGGGAATTGCCTCGTCGCCACGGCTCTGTTAGCGACCTCACGTACATGATAAATCGTAATCAGTCTCAGCCCGTTCGGACCGGTGCCATCGCCTCTTTCGCGAACTTGGATGCACTTACCCGTGGCTTTGAACACGTCGCCGAAACTCTTCCACTCTTTGACGAAGCGGAACACCGCCAGCGCTATGGTACCGCCAGTCTACCTCCGAATGTCCTGAACCTGGCCCTCCGAATTTTCGACGGAGCCGATGACACGTCAGATGCCGAATGGGCGGAAAGGATCTCCGTCTTCTGCAACAACCGGAAGCAGATACTTGCTCAACGGGGCGTTCGTCGCGTGTCTGTTGTGCTCTGCCGACGTGGACAATATCCATTTTACTACACTCTTCGCGACAAGAACGGCGTTTGGCAAGAAGAACAGGCGATTCGTAACATCGAACCCGCCTTGGCATTCCAACTTGAGCTCAGCCGCCTGTCCAACTACAACTTGGAGCCGTGCTTCGTTGAGAGCAAGCAGATCCACATCTATCATGGCGTCGCTCGCGAGAATCAGCTCGACCATCGTTTCTTCATCCGTGCTCTCATCCGCCCTGGCCGCCTTCGTGACACTATGAGTACGGCTGATTACCTTATCTCAGAGACGGATCGTCGCGTCACCAGTATCCTGGACGCACTGGAGGTCGTCAGTGTCAAGTACCGGAACTCGGACTGCAATCATATCTTCATGAACTTCATCTACAACCTCTCGGTCACTTATGAAGACGTCTTGGCAGCGGTTTCTGGTTTCATTGAACGCCATGGCAAGCGCCTGTGGCGACTTCATGTTACCAGCTCAGAGATCCGCATTGCCCTAGAAGACGGTGATGGCAATGTCACACCCATTCGCTGCATTATCGAGAATGTCTCCGGTTTCATTGTCAACTTCCATGGGTACCAAGAGATCACCACAGATAAAGGCACGACTATACTGAAGTCAATTGGAGAGAAGGGTCCCCTACATTTGCAACCCGTTAACCTGCCTTATTCGACGAAAGAGTCCCTTCAACCGAAGCGGTACCAGGCGCATCTCATCGGCACTACTTACGTGTACGATTTCCCGGATCTCTTCTCGAAAGCACTACAGAACGTCTGGACGAAGGCACGTGCAAATGACCTATCACTGTCGCCTCCTAGGACGTATCTAGAGTCAAAGGAACTCGTGCTGGATGAGAACGACCAACTTGTGGAAGTTGACCGCGCTCCGGGCAACAACACATTCGGGATGGTTGGCTGGGTATTCACTTTATACACCCCCGAATATCCCAGCGGCCGCAGCATAGTTGTTATAGCAAATGACATCACCTACAAGATTGGCTCGTTCGGTCCGACGGAAGACCAGTACTTTTACTTGGTAACACAATACGCGCGCGCCCGCGGGCTTCCCCGTGTCTATCTTTCCGCGAACTCAGGTGCCCGCATTGGCCTTGGCGAAGAAGCGCTCAACCTATTTTCGGCCGCATGGATCGACGAGGACCACCCAGAAAAGGGCTTTAACTACCTCTACCTTACACCCGAAAATTATTTGAAGCTTCAGTCGAAGTTCGCCGGTGCTGTCCGGACGGAGGAGATCCAAGATAGCGGCGAACGTCGCCACAAGATTACTGATATTATTGGCCTTCAGGACGGTCTCGGTGTTGAGTCGCTGAAAGGTTCCGGTCTCATCGCCGGCGAGACCTCTCGTGCCTACGACGACATCTTCACTATCACTCTTGTTACCGCCCGCTCTGTTGGCATAGGTGCTTATCTCGTCCGTCTTGGGGAGCGTGCAGTCCAAGTCGAAGGCCAGCCTATCATTCTCACCGGTGCCCCTGCCCTTAATAAAGTCCTCGGTCGCGAAGTCTACACATCCAACTTGCAGCTCGGTGGTACACAAATCATGTTTAAAAATGGCGTTTCCCATCTCACTGCTAGTAGCGACTTGGAAGGGGCCACGCATATCCTGGAGTGGTTGTCATATGTCCCTGCCGCCAAAGGCGAAACTCTCCCGATTCGTGATTCCGTCGACACCTGGGACCGCGAGATCGGCTATGTCCCACCCAAGGGCCCATACGACCCTCGTTGGTTCATCGAGGGCAAGGACGACGAGGCTACAAACGAATGGCTCAGTGGCTTCTTCGACAAGGGCTCTTTCCAGGAAACCCTCAGCGGCTGGGCGCAAACAGTTGTTGTCGGTCGTGCTCGCCTTGGTGGCATTCCGATGGGTGTCATCGCCGTCGAAGCTCGCACTATCGAACGTGTCGTCCCTGCGGACCCTGCAAATCCTGCTTCGTTCGAACAGCGCATCATGGAGGCTGGCCAAGTGTGGTACCCGAATTCGGCGTATAAAACTGCCCAGGCGATCTTCGATTTCAACCGCGAAGGCCTACCGCTTATTGTATTTGCAAACTGGCGTGGCTTCTCTGGGGGCCAACAAGATATGTACGACGAGGTTCTTAAGCAAGGTTCAAAAATCGTAGATGGGCTGTCGGCGTACAAACAACCGGTATTCGTCTACATTGTGCCAAACGGAGAGCTCCGCGGTGGCGCTTGGGTCGTACTGGACCCATCGATCAATGCGGACGGACAGATGGAGATGTACGCGGATGTCGAGGCACGGGCTGGTGTACTTGAACCCGAGGGTATCGTCGAGATCAAGATGCGCCGTGACAAGATTGTTCAGTTGATGGAACGTATGGATTCCCAGTACGCCGCTCACAAGAGAGACAGCAAGGACGCATCCAAGTCATCAGAGGAACGCGCGGCCGCCGCCGACTCACTTGAGAAGCGTGAAGCGCTTCTTCAGCCGACGTACAAGCAAATTGCGTTGTTGTACGCGGACCTTCATGAGTAAGTCGGTATTGCCGCTCGACATTTGCAGTACTCAATGCCTTCTATAGTCGTGCTGGTCGTATGGAAGCAAAGGGTTGCGCCAAGCCCGCCGTGTGGAAGGAAGCACGTCGTTACTTCTACTGGGCAACGCGTGCTCGTCTCGCGCGTTCGAATGCGCTTGCGCAACTCGCAGTTGCTGGTCCCAGCCAATCACGTGAATACCGCGAACGGTTACTAAACGACCTCTCTGGCGTCGATGAAAAGTCAGACCACCAAACGGTCGCACAAGCGCTTGAGACGCTCGATATCTCGTCTGCCGTAGCACAATTAAGGACCGAACATCTTCTCCAGCAATTACTGGGAGATCGCAAATCCTTAATCGATGGGTTTGTCCGACTGGTGGATGGCCTCACCGAAAATGAGAAGGCCACGGTGCTGGCTACACTCAAAAACACCAACACCTCTCCTAGTGCGTCAGATCTCTGCATAGTCCTTGTCTTGTCTATCTTGCTGATAATGGCGTACGCTATAGGTCCTCCCTCTTACACCACCGCTTGACCGTTATGAAATCCCATGAACCCTCTGTCGATTGTAGCATATCACCCATATAGAATGTTCTGCTATAGACCTGTCGCATTACGCTTCTTAGTCACCGTTCATTAATATATGTCATAGCTCACTGAATTGGAAGCATTTCCCGAATTACGACACCCATTGCGAGCCGAATATCCGCCGGACCGGAGAGCCGAGTTCAGCAACAGTCACGGCACTCGGGGGGGCTCTGCCAGTACCAAATCGAACTCACATACACCCTCCTGCGTCCATCATTTGTCTCCCTTCTGTAATCGTCCGTATACCATGCCACCACAGCCTGGAGTCTTCCCCCTTCCATATGCCTCCACTCACAAGGCCCGAGCAAATCCCACGGAAATTCACAATGGTACCACAGACGTTAGCACGGGCTATCTACCGCCCCAACATCATACAATACACCACGCGTCCTCTGCCCTTCTCGCTGGCCCAAGTTCGCGGCCACACGGTACGTTTATTTAGCATTCCCATGACATGCATTCAGATTCGCTCATCCATCACGTCGCAGGCGCTAACATCGACGATGGAAAGAAGGACCGAAGGCGGAAGGAGATCGTAGGGCGACTAGGAAAAGAGATGAACGATCGGCGCGACGAGTGCGTGTCTCCATTCCTCTCCCCCTCGTCACCCGCGTGTTTGAACTGGTAGCGTCTACGTCCAGCGGGCGCCAATGCGCCGAATCGATCTCCGCACTTCACAGCGTGGCCATGCAACTTGCCGCACGCCCAGAGACGCTTCCGTCGTATACACTTCGCCTGTACCCTCTTTCCATTGAGCGTTCGGCGCTGCTCGCGCAATTGGCTGTGGAAGAACGAAATTCTCTCGAGAGCGCCGAGTCGGCCTACGAACTAGAACGGGAACGCGTCGAGGAGGAATGGAAACGCGGCCGAGATCGGATCCGAGAGCGGCTCCTCGAGGGTATCGAGGAGCGGAGACGTAGAGCACGAGACGAAAAAGACGGGGAGGGAACCGTTAGCGGTACGTGGACTTTTCGTGTTAGGCAAAAAAAAACGTGTGCGCCTGATGTATCGCGTGCAGAAGCGGCTCTTGATTCTCAGTCGCGTCCCCACATCACCCGCAAGCTTCGCAATAGACTAGGAACGTCTCCTCCCCCAACACCTCTCGCGTCTCACCCTAATGGAGTTCCGAGTACCGCGGGCCCTACTCCTCCCGGACTCGTCACGAACCCTCATTCGCTCTCTGTCGACGAACTCCCCTCTCCCTTCCCTCTACCTCTCACCGCGACATCTCTACCCAACACGGCAGCTGGGAACTCGGGTGGAAATGGTGGCCGACGCCGTCCAAAGGGAGGAGGCTTTCAAGTCCAAGCAGTCGGAGGGCTCGGGAAAAGTGGTGCTAGTCTAACAGGGTGTAAAGAGACAGAGGTCGACAGTGACCTAGGAGAGATAAGGCGGGGTAACAAGCGACGAAGAGGCGGAGGTACCGTGATAAAGACGTAGCGATATCGTGAGATCATGCATTATGACTTCTTCCTCTGGGTCGTCGAAATATTCCCTAATTGTCTTCTTTGTGGGCACCGGAAACTAGATTCCATCATTTTGTACATGGCCTATAGCGAGTGAGAATAACTCTGGTCATGAAACGCACTTTTACTATAAACAGAGGGTCGCGCGCCGCAATTTCCGTACGCTCTTTTTGCAACAAATAGGCTCGAGTCTGTTACTGTACCAACATGACCGGCCAACCTGAGGCACAACCAAAACGCCATTTTCCTCCCCTCTACAAGTCATCTGGGGATTCTTCCTCTGACCGTCTCGCTTTTTTCCATATTTTAGAACGTCTTAAGGTTAGCGCTTCCAGATCTGTTTGATTTGTCACTAAGCAGTCGGTCATCTCCTTCCCTTCATGTCGCAGACGCAAAAGCGGACGGGATGGGTCGATAATAAAGTCCACCGTATCCTTTGAGTGCTGTTGATATTCTCTAACACAGCTCGCAGGTACCCAATCCCGAGAGGTGCAGTTTTTTTTCATCATCCATCTCGTAGCTAATGCGTCACAGCATATCGGACCACATGTACCGAATGGCCGTGCTCGCCATGTGCGTGTCAGATCAGACACTGGACATCTCAAAGTATTGTGCCGGACGGTTTTTTTAAATGCCGTGAACGCCCCCGTTAATATAACGTCGAGATGTGTCATGATGGCGGTCGTCCATGATCTAGCCGAAGCTCAAGGTGCGGGGGTGATCGTCGTCGTCGCGACTATCCACTTACGTCTCCCTTCCGCCCCAGTCGGCGATATCGCACCCCGAGAGGGCATTCCGAAGGCGGAAAAGCAGAGGCGTGAATCCGTACGTCTCTTCAGCACGGTTCGCCTTCGCTTGCGTTAGACGATCTGGTCGCTGGCTGTAGGAGGCCATGCAAAACTTCGTGCACGAGATGCTGCACGATAGTCCCGCCGCGCTGAAGATCATGGCACTATGGAAGGAGTACGAAGACCAGGCAACTCCGGAGGCCCGCTTTGTCAAAGGTGAATTTCCATGGTTTTTTTTTGCTCACGCTACAGAGTTCTAATACGCCGCGCTAGACCTTGATCGGTTCGAGATGGCGGCGCAGGCACTAGAATACGAGCGGGCACACGATTCCCAAACTCTGCAGACGTTTTTTGACAGCAGTATTCCGCTTATACGACATACAGAAGTACGCGAGTGGGGGGTAGATCTTTTACGCGAGCGAGAGGAGACGCTCGCCAGAAAGGAACGGCCACCTGATGTTTGGTTGTAACCTATGCATGGTCGGTTCACACACCTCAGACGTTATATCGAATACCTTTTCGTGCATCCAATGGCTTAGGTCAAGTGGCGAATTACTCCTCATCAAGAATGAATGGACAAAATCAAGCAGCGCAAACTCGATTCGCTTTGGTGGCGGATGTACAACATTGGGCCTAACTTACTATTTCTTTTAAATTGCGCGTTGTTCAGTGATGGAACAACCGTAGCGAGGTGTGAGCGAAAACAATCTCATGCTCATCTGCCGCTTTGATACACTCTTCGTCCAAGACACTCCCAGAAGGCGCAGCGAGATACCGAACACCACTCTTACGCGCGCGGTGCACGTTATCCGGGAACGGGAAGAAGGCATCGCTAGAGCAAGCCACGCCCTCGAGCTGCCTCGCATGCTCCGCGCGCTCCTCTGCGCTGAGCGGCGCCGGGATTTCGTCAAACAAGCCCTCCCAGTGCGCCTTTTCGCCACCTTCCAGCACTTCGCCGCCAACGAACAGGTCTATCGCGTTTGCCTTGTCCGCGCGCTTGGTCCCTTTCTTGAACGGGAGCGCAAGAACGCGCGGGTGGTGACGCAGCCACCAGTTGTCCGCCTTGGAGCCCGCGAGCCGCGTGCAGTGGATGCGTGACTGTTGCCCGGCTCCCAGTCCGATTATTGAGCCGCGGTGGGCGTACGCCACGCTGTTCGACTGGGTGTACTTTAGGGCCAGCGTTGCGACGATCAGGTCGGTGATGGCACTCTCAGGAAGCTATGTATGTGGCGGGGGTATGTGTTGTGTCAGGGGAGAAAAGAGAAGAAAGAAGAGTACAGGAATTTACGTTTTTATCTTTGCTGACAATATTTTCGAAAAGTTTGGCGTCGATCTTGGCGTCGTTCCTTTTCTGTTGTAATGACACACCATAAACTTGCCTTGTCTCCACACTGTCCGGAACATAATTCGGATCCATCTGCCGAGCAATATTAATCTTGTAGGTTTGGGGTATTATTGCTCTCCAACGCACCTGCAACACACAATACTTTCCACCCTTCTTCTTGCCCAAGATTTCTAGCGCCTCCGGCAAGTATCCGGGGGCGATGACACCGTCAGATACCTCGCGGGAAATGATGCGTGCTGTAGCCAAGTCGCAGGGTGCAGAAAGAGCGATGAAGTCGCCATAAGAGGACATGCGGTCGGCGCCTGCTCTCAATTAGGTGTGCAAGTTGCCAGGGAGAATAAGCTGGTGCCTACCGCGTGCGCGCGCGTATGCGGCGGCAAGGGGGGTCAAGGGTTCCTTCAGGTCATCTACCCCATAAACCTTCTTTTCTATATCATTCAGCTCCAAGCCTACGGCGGCGCCCGCCGGAGAGACATGTTTGAAAGATGCGGCAGCCGGGAGCCCCAGTGCTTCCTGCAGCTCCTTCACGAGAGCGTACGAGTTCAACGCATCGAGCAGGTTGATGTAACCCGGAGCACCGAATAAAGCTGGACGTGGACAGACGCGGCATCAGGGGACGAGTCTAATTACTTGCACTGCAAGCACCCTCCTACCTTTGAACGGTATTTCACCCTCTGCGACGAAGGCCTGCGCGGGCTTTTGGTGGGGGTTGGCTCCGTACCGCAACGCCAGTCGCTGGGGCAAGCCAGAGAGCTTGTCCCCGCCCGCAGCATCGGCGTACTGCTCACGGAAATATCCACTGATGGCCGCGTCGTACTTCGCGGTCATCTCAAACGCCTTGAGCGCGAGTCTGCTCCTGAGCGCGGCGCCAACGTCGCCGTTGCCCTCCTTCCACGCCTTCACAAAGTCGGCGTAATCGGCAGGATCGGAGAGCACCGAGACGCGCTCGTGGTTCTTGGCTGCGGCGCGCAGCAGCGTGACGCCGCCGATGTCGATCTCCTCGACGGCGTCCGCGAGCGTGCAGCCTGGGCGCGCGATGGTCGACGCGAATGGGTAGAGATTGCAGACGACGATGGAGATCGGGGCGATGGACTGCGCAGCTAGGTCCTGTTGGTCTGAGGGAATATCACGGGCGAGAATACCTGTGCCGGGTGTCACGTCATGAGACTTGGTCGATCCGGATCAACGAGATATTCACCGCCGTGCACGACCGGGTGAAGTGTCTTTACCCGGCCACCAAGCATCTCGGGTGCTTTGGTGATGTCGGCCACATCCCTTTGGGCCGATTAAAGATCGAGCTTTAGTTGCGTGAAGAAGATCGTGGACCCACTCGACTGGCAGTCCCGCATCTCTGATCTTTTTCGCTGTACCTCCCGAGCCAAGTAAACGGACTCCCGACTGAGAGAGTGCCGTTGCGAGATCGATGAGATTTGCCTTGTCGTATACAGACAAGAGCGCTAAACGGGCACTTAGTACGTGGCCAGTAAGAGACGAGACAGATTCTTGCCGATGGGAGTGGACATGGTTCAAGGATAAGATGATAAAATGTAAATAACTCAGATTAAAGTTACAGCCTTCCGGGAAGTCTGCTACCTCCACTCAATCTGATCGTTTCTCCGTTCACGTACGGACACTCCACAATCCACTTTACCGTCTGTGCAAACTCATGCGGCTCCCCCATGCGCCTTGGAAATAATAAGTCGCGAGAGATGCTCTCTTTGACCTTCTTAGTCATAACATTCGACATTGGTGTGATGAACGCCCCAGGAGCGACGGTGACCACACGAATGCCAAACCGCTCGAGATCGCGGGCCATGGGTAGCGTCATGCTGACCAGCGCACCCTTTGTGGCAGTATAAGCAGTCTGGCCAGGCTGACCCTCAAACTGCGAGACGACGGGGGTCATGTCAGCCAACGGAGTTTGAGGAGTGGAGGACAAATCGTAGACGTACTGCAGCTGAACTTGCCACCATAATAACTACACCCCTCTCCCCATCAGGGCCTTCTGGAGGGACCTTCGCCAGATACTTGCAGGCGAGTCGCGTAAGATTGAATGTCCCGGTCAAATTGATTCCTAAAACAAAGTTCCACACATCGAGGGAGTGAGGTTCGCCGTTAGCGCCTATGATCTGTTTGGAAGGCAGGGTCCAGTTAGTAAAGCAGACGAAGTAGTGAAAAAATCATCTGGCCTACCTTTGCTGCTGTCCCAACGCCGGCACAGTTTATGATGCCCCCTAGCTGTGAGCCGGTTTCCTTCGTCCACGAGACGACTTGTTCAACAACTCTGGTGATGTCTTCGACTCGAGAGATATTCAACTCCCAGAAACGGACCCGGGTGGACGCTGGTCCGAAGGAAGATGCGTCAGGCCCCTTCAAATCCACAATGGCAACATATCCTTTTTCTTTAAGGATGGTTTCGACAGTCGACAGTCCGAGACCAGAAGACCTGTGGAGAAAAGTCAGACGGATGTCCCCCAATGGCCCAGATGCAACTCACCCTCCTGAAACTATGAAGGTCCGGTCCTCGATCTTCATCGTGTCGGTTCGAAGAGAACAACGGTGGGTGCCACTTGAATTCCTCGGCGTGACAGCCCCTATATAATTACACGTCGGCCCGGGTTAACGATCGAACGCCCGCTCGTGTCGTTAGTTGTCGTCAGCTGTGCGGGTGATGCTGGCGGCTTCTACAGTGTCTTTCCGAGCCGATTGGCGTGACGAAAAGATATTTTTTGCTCCCATGCCCTCGGCCGCAAGTTGTTTGCGTTTGCCCCATCGGGAACAGCACTCATTCGTCCTATCGGGAAAGATGTGGGGCCCGAATGAGGTCGTGAGCGAGAAATTACACGGTATACGGACACACGTACGGTTTGCGTAACCCGCACCGGTTTTTAAGATCCACCTCCCTAACAGTGACGACCCTCACTGGTCCACGTTTCTCTCCGTGTGAGTCGTAGCCTGGTGGCCGTTTGTAGTACAGTAGCGACGAATGGCGATGTCTGGATTAGACGTAACCGAGCCGCAGCCCGGGTGAAGGGCAAATTGGTGTGCTGTGGTGGAACTGATGTAAGCACTGGCGACATTTCCCCCCCACCAATAACTCACCACGACTCGAACCATCATGCTCTCGTCCATTCCAAGGCTCATGGTGTGTGGAAGCAACTGGGACTACAGTATAACGCTCATTATTTCTTAGCTCGCCCCCTTGGCTCGCAGGTCACCCGCAGCAGCCTCATCAGTCTTCCGCAGACTTCTCTCTTCCGAAGCACGCGCACAAATTCAAAAGGCCATCGACGCCTCGCCACTTGTCCTCTTTATGAAGGGTACACCACAGCTGCCGCAGTGTGGTTTCTCTCGTGCCGTCATCCAAGTATTAGATCTACATGGCGTCCCACCAGAGAAGATGCACACGTATAATGTGTTAGAGGATTCCGAGTTGAGGAGCGGAATCAAAGAATTTTCGTGCGTGCGCTTTTCCAGCTAATAGGAGAAGAGTTGATTCCATTACATTGTGTAGGGAATGGCCCACGGTTCCCCAACTGTATGTCAATTCTGAATTTATTGGGGGATGCGACATTGTCCTTGGGAGTGAGTAGTGTGTTGATATTATGTTGGTAACTGTATGCTAAGGTCTAACTATAGTGCACCAATCCGGAGAACTCGAGGAGCTCTTGACGAAGCATAAGATCGTCCCCAAGGCAGACGAGGAGGCTGCTATGCAGGCTGCATCTTCATAGCTGCGTTGTCATATCCATAGCCACTTCTACTCGTCTATCTAGAAGGATTGACTTCTGCACACTTGTAAAACGATGCCACGGGCAACGCGAGATTAAGATGCCACTCACAGAAGTTGGAATAAATGACGCCTGAAAGGTGATCATTCGTTCACCTCGATTGAACCGTCTGGATTCAACCGCCCGCGACGAATAGATTCCCCTCGAGCACGGAGCAGGTCTTCTACATTGCGTAGTTTGCCATCCTCTGTCGACTCTTTGAACCATCCAAGATTGTCGGCTATTAGGTGCCTACGAATGGTCAGGGGAGCTGCACGGCCGTAAGATGTAGAGGTAACGCTTGCTTGCGACACATACCTTGTTTTACATCCTGGACACTCTATTAAGACGATCCCCTTTTCATATGATCTCTTGGTGAACTGGTGAGTGGACCGCGTGTTACAATCTGCGGCCGTGCATGTAAAGGTTAAGGATAGCCGGGGCTCATTTGGGTCGGATCTTGCTGTTTGGGGGTCCGAGGTCGCTGTGGATGGTACTGAGCCAGAGGACAGACCACTGGAACTGTGTCGGACTGTTGAGGGTAGACGAGGTCGCGCTAAGGAAAATATGGTAGGAGGCGGGCGCCGTAGCCGTAGGGTCTGGGGACGAGCGATGCGAAGTATGCGTGATGGTAACATGACTGAGGCGAGCGCGAAGATGAGCCGGCGCGCGTGCAAAGAATTTACATAAGCAACACGCTTTTCAGCTCCGCCCCAAAGCGTGTTTGCAGCACGCGTCCAACACTAATCAGTTTCTGCTTAAGCTAATACGCGTCTTCATTGCTACGTTTCCGACACGTTTCTATCATATGGCAGATCGTTCGCGTAGAGATCGTCAAGCAAAAGCGGATAAATTTGCTGCGCTCAAGCTCGCACGACAAGGAGGTCGACGAGAATGGAAGGTTAGTGGCAGCTTGCATTTGCGCATTGGCTGGCAGTTCTCAGATGGCGCCAAATCCTTCTAAACTTCCAGGAAGAGGATGCAGAAATATATGACGAAGTCACAGAGGACCAATACAAGAGCGTCGTCCAGGGACGTCTGGCCAAAGACGATTTCGTTATTGACGACGGTGTCGGGGACTACGTTGACAATGGCATGGACGACTGGGGAAACGGGGATGATGACGCGCAGGACGACTCAGGAGACGAGATCGTGCACAGATCAAGTGGGTAAATGTGGCCCTATCCCTTATACCAGTCTTTCTGATTCGACAATTTACCGACAGCCAAAACGAAACAGGGTAAAAACAAGCCCAAAGTGCGGGCAAGAAGCAAGCCCGCTCCTCCCGCGACTACTTCGCTCAGTGCCTATCGCCCGGCTGTGTCGGATGAGCAAGAGAACGCCTTCATGTCGGGGCTGCTCGGCGATTGGGACGTCACTAATTCCCTGGCTGCTTCCAAAGTGACACCGCGGAAGCGGAAGCCTGTCCCAAACTATCGCTATGATGATCGTTCCTCCTCTCCTGGACCCTCAGCGAGCAGGGGTAACGTGCACGCGCGCAGGGGTAATTATGGTCACCGCGACACATTGGCGGACACTTCCTCAGACGGCTTCCCTTCGGATGGTTTTGATATTGGCGACGTGTCCTCGGACGATGGCCTCACAAGTCCGAAGAAGAAAGTCAGGACAGAGGCCAAGGGAATTGCGCCGACAATCGAGAAGATGGGTGCAATGGGTGTTGCTGGACCTGTTGACGCGGATGAGGACGAGTTTGACAACGCATTCGACGATATCCCCATCTACGATTTGATGGAAACAGACGAGAAGCCTATTCTGAAACCCAAGGTGGAACCACCAAACGAAAAAGTGCCGAAGCTGGGGGTAAACAATCCTGCTATCAAATTGGAAGAAAACCCTTCTTGGCTTTCTGTCTATGACTCGCTCACCGTGAAAACTGATGAGACCTTTGGAAAGCTCGGTAGTGGAGTGGCGGTATCTTCGTCATCTACTCATGCGTCCACGATATCCGCTCTAGAGGAGGATGGCTCATTTCGCTTCTTCTGGCTCGATTACCTTGAACATGAGGGTGTCCTCTATTTTATCGGGAAGACTCTCGACAAGAATACCAAGTCCTATGTCTCCTGCTGTGTAACTGTGGCCAATCTACAGCGTAACCTGTTTGTACTTCCGCGTCCGTACCAACTCGATGACCAGGGTTTTGAGACGGACATCGTCCCAGACATGCAGGCAGTTTGGAAAGATTTTGACCAAGTTCGGAAAAAAGCTGGGATAAAAGGCTGGAAGGCAAAGTTCGTAAAGCGAAAATATGCTTTTGGCGAGCCTGGTGTTCCCCGGGAGGAGACTCAGTGGTTGAAAGTTGTCTACGGGTTCGACGGTAAGAAGGGTCATCAGTTCTTTTTTTACCAGTATATTTGTGTTGAGCGGGGGTTCCACCCATAGAATCCCAAATCCCCGCGAATGTTACCAGCCCAACCTTTTCTCGAATATTCGGGTGCAATACAAGCGCATTTGAGCTTCTCGTTTTGAAACGCAAAATCATGGGACCTTGTTGGCTCCAGATCAAGCAACCTCATGTCGAGTACAAAGGGGTAGGTGATTTTGGAAAATCGAATGAAAGCTGCCATTCAAGTCTCGCTCAGGTTTCCTGGTGCAAGTTTGAAGTAACTGTGACGGACCCGAAAGATATCAATCCTTTCCCAGAAACGGATCTGAACGCGCCGAGAGATACCCCTCCGCTCACAATTGCTAGCCTGAGTATTCGCACAATTGTAAATCATCAAAAAAATATCCGGGAGATAGTATGCGCAACGGCAAGGATCTGGTCGAATAGTGGGTAGGGGTTTTTCCCGGAATTACAAGCTCATCACCGTCTCCGACAGCCCAACTCGACGACCCGACACCACCGGAAGCATTACCATGCACAGTCCATACCCTCGTCCGACCTTTGGGGCGCTTTCCTCCTGGCTTCGAAGCAACGGTGAAGCCCAATGCGAAAGGTCTAATATCACCGATGAACAACGAGCGGATGCTCCTGAACAGTCTTTTGGGTTTGTGATACCTCTGCGTCTACCGATCTTCTCGCTAATTCGAATACCTCAGTAACGTTGCATAAAGCTGATCCTGATGTTCTTGTCGGGCACGACTTCCTCGGGGTTTCCTTGGATATTCTCCTCCACCGGATGAGAGAGTTGAAGGCAGACCACTGGTCTCGCATCGGTCGCTTCCGACGTTCAAAATGGCCGGGCATTGGTCGCCAGGGCACCAACCTTCGCTTTTTGAATGGCCGACTGCTTTGTGATCTCGCCTCTGACGGCGCCAAGAGCATGATATCCTCGACCACGTGGTCGATGACGGAGATGTGCGCTACGCACCTTAAAAGTATCAGACAGGACATAGACGCCGAAGACACGGCGAGCTATTTCGACGATGGCGTCAACACTCCAGAGCGGCTGATCACATTCGTGCGGCACTGCGAGCTAGATGCGCACTACCAGATGGCCATTGCCGCGAAGGTGCAAATTTTACCCTTGACACGACAGCTCACAAATTTAGCTGGAAATTCCTGGTGGGTGTCAAATTGGCGTGGACCCCTTCGATAATACTGATACCTTCCGTCAGGAACAAGACGCTGAATGGCGGACGCGCGGAACGCAACGAATACATTCTATTGCACGAGTTCCATCGACTAAAGTACATCTGCCCGGACAAACAGTGGGGAAAGAAGGCTGCTCCAGTGAAAGTTGAGCCAGAAGAGGACGGCGAGGGTGGCGAAACCAAGACATCTAGTAAAGGCAAACGAGATAACAAGTACAAGGGTGGTTTGGTCTTCGAGCCCAAGCGCGGTTTATGGGACAGGTTTATCTTGGTTATGGATTTCAATTCCTTGTATCCCAGCATCATTCAGGAGTACAACATCGACTTTACCACTGTAGATCGGCAAGATTCAGACGTGCGTTCAAGTATCTCGGGTAATCTTTTTTTTAATTCGCTGAACGCAGATTCCTAGGATAAAAATATTCCCGAGCCACCCGCGTCTGGGGTCCCGCAAGGCGTGCTTCCTCGTCTCATCGCCACTCTCGTTAACCGGCGTCGGCAAGTCAAGGCTCTCATGAAGGATCGATCACTCCCGCATGCCAAGTGGCTACAGGTACGTTGTTTGCTGCTTTTTACAGACAACATCACTGATTGTCGGGGCTTAGTACGATATCAAACAGCAAGCGTTGAAACTCACGGCCAACTCTATGTATGGTTGTCTCGGGTTCGAATACTCGCGCTTCTATGCAAAGCCACTAGCGGCCTTGACAACGTTCAAGGGACGCGAGATTTTGACACACACGCGAGAGCTTGCAGAGAGTCTGCAACTTGACGTAAGTGAAAATAAACACCACATCCCTCCTACGTGCTGATTTGCATTTAGGTTATCTATGGGGACACTGATTCTGTCTTTGTCAACTCTAACGTCACCGAGCTTTCCGAAGCTCTGAAGATTTCGGCGGAGTTGAAGAAGGCCGTCAACGATCGCTACAAGCTGCTCGAGATCGATCTTGACGGCGTTTTCCAACGATTGCTCCTGCTCCAAAAGAAAAAGTATGCCGCGATCAAGGTCGAAGATGGCCTCAGAACGTCGACGGAAGTCAAAGGTCTTGACATGAAGCGTCGCGAGTACTGCGCACTATCGAAGACGGTTTCGCAGTACGTCCTGGATCAAATCCTTTCTGGTGAGGCCACGGAGATCGTTGTTGAACGCATCCATGAGTACCTCGCCACCATCGGGGAGGATGTGCGCGGCAGCAAGATCAAGCTCGACGAGTTCATCATCCACAAGCGACTCAGCAAGAGTCCCGAAGACTACCCCGACGTCAAAAGTCAGCCGCACGTGCAAGTCGCGCTTAGACTGAGAGACCGCAACGTTGCTATTCGAGCCGGCGACGTTATTCCGTACATCTTCTGTTCTGAAGGAGGTGAAACGGGCCACAGCATACAAGCAGAACGTGCAAGACACCCGGATGAACTTCGTAAGGGCGGTACCGAGACCCAGATCGGTGAATATCGCACATCATACGTCTCAATGCTTTTTTATAAGTGTGTTCTGGCAGATTACGAGTATTATCTCGCCCATCAGATCTTGCCACCAATCGAGCGTCTCTGTGATCCCATAGAAGGGACCGACAGGGCTCGTCTTGCCGAATGTTTAGGTACGCCTTTGTCACCCTGCATGTCAAAGAGGCTTTGTTTTTGACAACCTGTCAGGTCTGGATCCCGGGCGCTACCGATCTACAGTCACTGAGACTGAGGACCGTCGATTCAACACGCTTGAGTCACGGCTACCTGAGAGCGAACGCTACAAGGACGCAGCACCGTTTGTTGTGCGTTGCAGAGCATGTGAGGGAAGCGTTGCCTTTGCACCAGTGACAAATAGAGCGGTGAGCCCGTCTTGCGACCAGCTCAACGTTTTTCCCCTCACAATTACTAGGACTCGTTGGTTAAGGCCAAGGGGGTTACTTGTCCGATGTGCGGGAACAGTCTTGGGACAGCGAGTTTGCAGATCCAACTCGACTGCCAGATCCGGATGTACATCAACAAGTATTACGAGGGTTGGACCGTTTGTGACGACCCGACATGCGGGAATCGTGCACGTATGATGGGGGTTTACGGACGGAGATGTCTGAAGGATTGGTGCCGTGGAGAGGTCACGTTCGAAGTGAGTCCCGCGTCATGTGCCCGAGGAGACAAAAGTAACGACACGCGTCTAGTATTCGGATGCAATGCTCTACAACCAGCTGCGCTATTTCCGATACCTTTTTGACATCGAAAAAGCGGTGGTTACTAACCCAGGTACGTGACGGCTGCAGTACGACATAACGTGATTAAGCTTATGTGCTTAGATGAGATACTTGCGTTGGCGGCAAACCATGGCGAGTTCCTCCAGAGGATGAGACAGACTGTTGAAGGATATCTGGAGCGTAATGGTCGGAGATGGGTGGACATGAGTAGTCTCTTTTCTTTCATGAAGGTGTAATCATGTAGAACTTTGGTTGTTGCACGAGCGTGAGCATCTGTACAAATGTACTCATTGCCAAGTCGCAATGCTGCGGATGATATTTTCATAATTAAGAAATAATCTTAGCTGTCCGACTTCGGATCCGGAGGTAGCTTCTCCGAGGTGGTGGTGTAAGTTCGACGATGATATACAAGGGGTAATGTTCGAAGGGTATCGTCTACCAGATCCTCGGCTTGCGGTACATCTTCCACGCGCATCACTTGTGCAATGAACAGCTCTGACTGGACATCGCCTACGTCGACGGCATCAGTGGCTTCCTCTGCTTCATGTGTCAAACTATCCCCCAAAGAGGCAAGGTCATGCAACGGCCACGGGGCCCCGACAACCCTGCAAGATAAAGCGCCGAGGCAACCATGCAACACGGGGAAGCCGTCAGGGGAAAGCGACCATTGTACTTCAGGGTCATCAAAAGGACGCGGATGAAGGTCTGGTCGCGAAAAGAGGGTCGCGGCGCGTGCTTGTGGCGCGGCGAGGAGGTTGATGACCATATGAGTTCGCAGGGAGGAGGCTTCCAAGGGGAGGCGCGCAAGGGTCGTAGCCATACGAGATGGCACGCGTAGAGAGAAGGCGACTAAATGATGTGGTGACATGGAGATGGACGTAAACGAGGAGAGGGTCGCGCCGTGGAAATTGGATGGTGGTGGCTGGGACCGACGAGCGGAGTCAGGTGGTGGCATGAGCGACGTTACGACGGCGACAGGCTGCGCAGTCTCGCGAAGAAGAGCACGCATTTTGTGGGACAGGCCGCTGTGCACATTTCCGCAGCTGTTGGCCAGAGCCACTGCAGATGAATACCAACGCTTTGGAGAGACGATGGCGGAGATTTGTGAGGAGCGGAACATAGTTACCCAAAAAGGGAAGCGATTGCTGTATGACGGATCGTTATTTATACTTGTTGGGAAGATTACGCCGTGGCGTCGCCTTCGCCTTCCATGCATAAGTTCCATTCCTGCTTGCAAGCTCAGGTCCTGATTGGTCCACCAGCATTTATCGGCGGCATTGCGGGACGAAAAGCTCCCTGGAGGGCCGCTCTTTACGGCGTCCCTTTTCTGTATCACACTCCTGATCGACTTCTTCCACTTGGCCGACGGGCTTTGGCCTACAGTAAAACTTTAATTTTTTAGAAATGGATGTGAACGTGACTCTGTCTGTTCTGGTTATTCTGGAGGCGCCTGACATAATGGCCAGGAGCCATCTCTCGGAGTATCCCCAACTTCGAGCTGGTCTAGTCCTGGGGAAACTCCCATCCAGGAAAAATGAAGGATTCGCTGGGCGTCGTCTATGTGCGTATCTGGCTGGCGTACCATTTCGTCCTCAACTCTGGATCGCTCGTATATAGGTGGACTACGAGGTGGGGGACAAACGGGATCCTGTTAATTTCTCGCAGGAGCGGAAATGGGTCATGACTCTCGTGGCTTGTCTCTTCACCGGTGTATCTGGTATGTGCTGTCTCTATTCCCTGGATATTTTGATAGGAACTTTGACGTTCGCCCTCCTCAGCCTCCGCTCCTTCGTCGTACAACTTTGGCTTTCCCTCCATGACTCGGGATCTAAATTGCACAGACTTCCAAGCAACGATCGGCTTCTCCGTATTCCCACTTGGCTTTGCGCTAACTCCACTCTTTACCGCTCCTTTCAGCGAGGAATTTGGCAGAAGACCTCTTTACCTCGTCTCGGGTGTTGGGTTTTTAGCGATGCATATCCTGCTTGCTTCGTACGATGTCCCTACATCACATGTTTCCGTGCTGACTGGCCGGACCGGCATTAGGGCCAAAAATATTGACACTGTCATCATTGCGCGACTTCTGGGAGGCGCCTTCGGTTCGACCGGCGCAACGATGGTGGGAGGAACTATTGCCGACATATGGCAGCCAAAACAGTGCGTCATCACCGATCCACGTCCATTTATGGGAACATAGTGTCTGAACTAGATTTGATACTGTAGGCGCGGCCTTCCCATGTCGATATTTGCACTTTCTGCCATTGGTGGGACTGGACTCGGCCCCGTTGGAGGCGCCTGGATTGAGGCCAATTCCCACCTTCAATGGCGCTGGATCCAGTGGTTCCAGGCTATGTACGCCCGGTCGTTCTAGCTCTCGCTTTCTTAACTTAGTCGCTCTCCCAGAGCGGCGGGAATTGTGTTGGTTGCACTGGTTTTATTGATGAGGGAGACACGCACATCGGTGGTTTTGACCAACATAGCAAAAGATATACGCAAACAAACCGGAAACGAACAGTACATGGCCCGTGTTGAGCTTGAGAAACCAAGCTTGAAGTCGCTTCTCATAGTATCCTGTACGAGACCATTATGTGAGTGCTTTCTTGTCCTCTCGAGAGATCGTACTTACCTATATGTTCTCAGACTTCTTAGTCACAGAACCAATTATCACCAGTATTAGTGTGCGACTTGGTTAATGCCGCTTCGTACCGGTGCTGATCTTCTCTGCAGTTATGGGTCGGTTTCGCTTGGGGAGTATATTATTGCATGATAGAGTGCGTTCCCAATCGTAACCCATTACAGCAATACCTTGAACTCTTCACAGGTCTATCGCCCCTATATTCATTAGTGTTCATAACTTCAACATTGGGGAGACAGGCACGGTTTTCGTGGCCGCTTTGTGCGCCACTCGTTCGCCTCACGTTTGCGCAGTGTCCTTACATTCCCTTCGCAGCCTCGGCAGCCTCCTTGGATTCTGCTCTAACTTCCATCAAGAGCGTTTATACCAGTAAGCGATCATCTGCACCCTAGCGGAGTAGCTGCAGCTGAGCGACAACCAACTTCAGGGAAAGTGTCAGAGAACGTGGTCCAGAAGCGCGTCTGACTTGGGCTCGCTTCGCTGGTATCATGTTTCCTGTGGGGATGTTCGTTTACGCATGGACTTCATTTTCTCGGGTACCCTGGGTTGCAATGACAATTGGCATCGTGGCATGTATCCGAAAATCGTAATTAGATGCCGAATCATAACTAACACTTGGCTAGATCTTTGTCTGGGCTACATTCATTATATATGTTGCTGCGTTTACGTACCTCGCAGACTGGTTCGTCCCATTTCGTCGCACATCGTCATCAGTCTAACCTATAGTACAGTTATGGTACATACGCTTCGTCGGCCATAGCAGCCCAGAGCTTATTTCGTAAGTTGGCTCGAAATTGTTCAGTACGACTCGAACCTAACGCAATGTTTTGAGGTAATCTACTCGGCATGGCATTTCCGTTATTCACAAAACAGATGTTTGCCACGTTGACGTATCAGTGGGGAAACACGTTGTTCGGCTTTATAGCTCTTATAATGGTCCCCCTTCCCTGGGTGCGTGTACTTTGACGTGCGTGAGGCCACATGTACCGATAATGACCCGTGGGTTCAGATCCTCTTCTACTATGGGCCCGTCATCCGGGCGCGCAGCAAGATTTCTCAGCGTACGATGGAGCAGTAATCATATAGCTATCACCACTATACAGTAGCCTAGTAAAGTTTGATGATCAGTTGACGATCAGTCGACGATTGTACCTCTACGACCACGTGACACGGTTAAACCTCGTTGCTTAATTACCGCCCTCGTTTTGTTGTTGCTACTCTCGAGTGACTTCACGACCGCAACGACTCTCTATACTTTGAGTGTGTTCACGATAATCATGCTTTTCCCCTTCACGTTCAACATTTCTGTGCCCGGCATCATGAATCCCTTCAACAGCAAGTCCACTGATCCACCAAACGAGACCGGCAATTCCCCCGCACCGGCTGCATCTGTCATTATAAACAATGTCCAGGAAAAGCGATGGCTTGCCGTGCGCCGCCCACATCCATCTACCCTCCCACCACCAGTGCCCCTCGCTCGAAAGAGAGGGTGGCAGCCTTCTAGCCCTGAGCCAAGTCCCCCGGCCGCTGTCACTATGTCTACCCGTGGCCACCTTAACGTCCCTTCTAAATACCGCGATTTCACTGTCACACCGGAGGCAAGGGAGGAAGAAGAGGAAATGGAAGCCGGTAAGTTCCCGCTCATCTCACGGATCCCGCATACATTCCGTCGTTGTATCAAAACGCGTCTTGGCGTCTACGTGCAAGCATGTCATTTTTACGCTAACAGGGGCTGCCATCATAAAACGCACGTGCCACGTGTATTCAATGCTCTTTGCTCATGGCCTCCATGTGTATGCGGTGCATGCTCGTCGCCCTCCTATATAGTCTCGCACTATCATGCCCTGTTCTAGGACTCATGCTTATCTCTTTTCTTCTCTGCGTAGAACTTCCTCCTGCGAAGCGGCGGCGCACGTTCGCAGGTACCATTGTTACTGGTGCGGTGAATGCGGCCCTTATCGGGACTGCTGTTGGCCTCACCGTTTATCGTTTGTACGTCTTTTCACGCGCATGAGTTCGACCAAAAGTTTGATGTCCTTGTCAGATGGAGGGATCGGGGTAGGGCCCCCGAGCTGGAACCTCCTCCATATGAGCAGGGTGACTGGGTCCCCTCTGAAGTCTGTGTTTCTTATCTTTCTATTAATTTTTTTCTTTTCTGAACATGCCTATCTCAACAGCCCGAAGATGCTTCCCCTCCCACTACCGCTACAACCCCAACCCCACGCAGCAAAAGAACTCGTACCGTTCCCAATACAGTGCGGCGGGGCACTAATCGCCACCGGAAGGCACGGAGCCAGACAAAACTGCCCGTGGGTTCTCCTCGGCTCAGCCGCCATCCGTCACCACATCGCCCGATCCAGCCTGAATTTGACTTTGGGAGTCAAGTGGACCAAGGTGACGAACTCGAGGATAGGGTGGGTATTATACTTGTCCCTTCATGACATAATGTTGACAGCGGGATGTCAGATGGACTGGATGGGTGATCGCCTTGCCCGGCTCATTGAAGATGGCAAGAAGGCGCTCGGCAAAGAAGTCGTTATAATGTCCGAAGCACAAGAGGACGAGGAGGACGATGGCAGCGGAAACTGGGAAGAGGAAACTAAGCTCGGCACCTCGTCTGGTCGGGCGTCGCGATCAGGTTCCATCCGCCGCAAAGACAAGTCTCAAGCCCTAGGCTTCACTTCATACGCATCGCCACTCGTTTCCCCACCTCCGACCGCGTCCCCACGGCGGCAGCAGTTCTCGACTCTACTTTCCTCCCATTCCACTTCTGCGCTCCCCATTCCTGGTCGTTCCACTCACCCTACTTCTGCCGACACCGTGCAGCCGTATCACAGCTACCGCGGAGACGAGCTTCAGTGGCAAAGCCCTGAACTTCGGGAGAGTATGGAGCGCGCCAGGGCAGCATATCTTCGGGATCGCCAATAACCGAACTTTGAGTTGGGGTTCAAGGGTGCTTTTCTTTTTCTTGGGTGTACGAGGGCAATGGAAGCAAGGTGGGGATGTTTTACGAACTGTTAGCTGTTAGACCTATCACCGTAATTATTGTGCACACAACTGTTTTTTTATACTTTCATTTGTCATTGCTAGTAGCTATTTAGTTCCATCCATTATATCATCTCATCAACTTGTGATCACGGGCCGGGGTTGCACAACACAATACACTGCATACACGCGCTACACTCTCGTCACTTTCCTTTGCAACTTGATCGAGCTTTTCACAGCTCCAACTCACCCGCTCTGGTGATCACCCGAGTCTCTGGCCATGAGCACCATATCTGCACAGCTCAGGAATCTCAAGGAGCCTGATCGCGACGAGCAATCCCTCCTCTTCTTTTCGATTCCACCCAGCCACAACAAAGGGGGTGGAACGAGTGAGAACAGCGTTGAAGACGCTCAGCATAAAGTAGAAATCAATGCGGTGCTGAGTCTTGTCGCCGATGGCGCCGAAGACCCGTATGTGCGTACCCTAGTATCCTGGGCGGCGGTCACGCGCGTTAAAGGGGAAGTTTAGGCTGGAAAGCTATATCTCTTCCCCCCCTATCTCGCGTTTTCGAGCTTGGATAGAAAGTCTGTCAAATTTACGATCCCACTATGTACAGTGCGGAGAGTCGAGCGACTGAACGCACGCGCCGGTATCTATGCGCTCAGTCTGTTGCTCTGGCACGGCATGAAGATAGTGCGCGTTTTAATCGAGTCCTACCACTTCCTGCGGCTCACAGTCCCTCTGCAGGTCGTTCAATTGACCTCACTCCGTCCAGCCGCGGATCACTTCTGCGCTGTCTTGAGCACGGCGCTCAAGGCTGAGCTTCAAGCGGGCAAAATGAAGTCTGTGAAGCCGTTCTCCAAGACGTGCTACTCGGAAAACTTGGTCTTGGACACTTCACCCGTCGCTGACAATGAGCGAGAAGACGGAAGTTTGATTGACCGCGGCGAGAAGAACGGCGAAGGACACACGCCCGCGTTTCACGGCGGGCTGGGCTTGAGGTTCAAGTTCCCTGGGGACCCGAAGAAGTACGTGCTACGCCTACTTCTAGACAATAAACTTACAATCTCGGAGGCTTCGGGAGGCGTCCAAAACGAAGCTATGGACGAACTATTTCAAGGGTAGGACATACATCGCGCCTGCTCCCCTTTTTACGCGACCCTGACCCGCTTGTAGCTCATGGCCGCCATCTTACTCTCATCCGCTATCCCCAGGCGACGCGCTTCGTACAAGTCGGTCTTCCAAATCGCTTACGCGGTGAGATGTGGGAGACACTCTCCGGTTCCATCTACCTCCGTTTCGCGAACCCCGGGCGGTATGAACAGATCCTTGAAGAAAACAAGGGTCGTATCAGCACTAGCACTGAGGATATCGAGAAGGACCTTCATCGGAGTCTGCCAGAGTTCCCGGCGTACCAGTCTGAAGAGGGCATTGGTGCACTCCGGAGAGTACTGCAGGCGTATTCATTCAATAAGCCTGAGACAGGATACTGCCAAGTGAGTCGCCTTGGTGCGCTTTCGATGCGTTTTAGCCTGATAATCCATAATAGGCGATGAACATACTCGCTGCTGCTATTCTCATGTAGGATTTGCTCCTCCTGCCTTGTATACTTCCTGACGCAATTGCAGTTACATGTCGGAGGAGCAGGCTTTCTGGTTATTAGATGTCGTCTGCGACCGTCTATTGCCTGGGTACTATAGGTATGGTAACCTCCAGTCGAAGTGTTCCTCACCGGTTCAATTGCAGGCAATAGTCCATCTATGCATGGTACTCTCCTTGACCAACGGGTATTCGAGTCCCTGGTGACACGATGCTTGCCTATGATCCACAACCATTTCCAGGAAGTGGACGTTCAGTTATCAGTGGCGTCGCTGCCTTGGTTCTTGAGTTTGTTCGTATCTCGAATATGCCTTCGTCTCGAGGCAGTGCTGACATCTGGTGGGTAGGTACATCAATAGTATGCCAATGGTCTTTGCATTCCGAGTAGTGGACTGCTTCTTCTGTATGGGCCCTAAGGTCCTGTTTCAAGTCGGGTGAGCACGCTTGATTTTCGCGACTATATGCCGTCTTAAGCTTGAATTTGTAGGCTCGGTTCGTGTTACCTATCAGTTCTCTGCTTCAGTGATGACTCAACGGACTTCTTCCAGCTATTTTGAAGATCAACGGAGAAAAGCTTTTACAGATCCAGGATGACGGGCAGTTCATCCAGTAAGCTCAACATATTTTAAGGCGGACACGATTTGTTAAACGAACCCCCATCCTAGCCTCATGAGAGATTACTTCTCTTCTCTTGGTGAATCTGCACACCCTCATTCATCAGACCCCCGTGCTCGTGCTATCACAAAATTTCAAGAGCTATTGTTGGTTTCTTTCCGCGAATTTGCCGTCATCACCGAACACACCATTTTCGACGAGCGACGGCGCTTCCGCAACGAGATCATTTCTAGCATCGAGTCATTCTCCAAACGTGCCGCCGTCCGAAATCTCAGGACTTTCGAGAGGTTTAGCAAGGAACAGGTCGGGTTGATCTATGACGCTCTCTTCAAAGCCGTATGCGTCGAACCGCCACCGGCCCCATTGCCTCCGCCAATGTCACTATTGACTACCAAGGATGCCGTCGAAGAAAGACCAGAGACGAGGATTGGACTTGAGACGTTTAGGCTGTTCTTGAGCGAGATCGTTACCTGGGCTCGAGATGAGAAAATAGTCACGAACGGCTTCCAGGTGCGCTTTGCAAATTCTGTGGCGGAAACATTGTTAAGTTGGCATACTCTACCCACAGCAACGAGTTGACCGCGATGTAGCAGATCACGAACTAATAGATCGCCTATTTGTCTTTTGGGACTATTCGCGTCGCGGTGCATTATCCTTCCAGGTAGGTGACATTCCGACCGTCTCGGATATGATATTTACGTCCTGGCGCAGGATCTTGTGACTGGTCTTGATGGCATTATCCTCAACGATCTCATGGATAATATCGAGTGGTTTTTCAATTTGCATGACAAGAATAAGGATGGGTTTTTGACCAAGGATGAGGTGTTAACCATTTCTGAGTCATTGCTGGTATGTAAGTCTCGTCACAGAAGGGCGCCAATCCTGGTTCTTAATTCCGTCAGTTTATATTCCGGTTTGAAATCGGCGACGCGTACCTCGGGGCTGTCAGCCGATTCATGTCCAACGCGTTCGAATATGGTGACGCCCTCTTACCCCGACCCGAAGGAGCAGACGAAGACGCCCCGAACGCCCCAGATAGAGACCAACCAGCCCTACCTCAGTCTCGCCACGTTCCGCATGGTCGTCCTCGCCGACGAGGTTCTCGAATCCTTCTTCGAAACCGACCTCTCTGCGTCCTTCCGTCTCGAGCCCGTCCCACTCATGGAGCTCCCGCCGTCCAACAGCGGCTTCCTCGGCGGCCTCTGGTCGAACATCGCGACCGACACCAACGTAAAGCTGTTCCACAAGCTCAGCGACGAAGTCGGGAAAACGATCGGTAGGCACCAGGTCATCCACCGGCCCTCCATCGGCCGGTACACGTCCATCGAGGACACGCGTCCGCGCGAGTCACTCCTCACGCCTGCCATGCGTGCCCCCACCCTCGGGAACCACGTCCTCCGCTGAAGGTGGCGCCGCTGCGGAGACGACAGCCGGCGATCGAGCCTCATGCCCCTCCTGACGCGCGCAATGCCCTTGCCGCCGGATCCGACGTCGCCGGCCGGCATCGACCCACTCGCGCAAGCGACGATCGCGGCGAATGCGTTGATGGAGCGCACGCCGTTCGCGATCGACGACGCAGGGGATGACGAGGACGAAGATGACGACGAGGACGAGGATGACGATGAAGAGACAGGGTACGACGACGACGACGTTCTGGACGAGGTGCGTTATATCGTTGCTTTTGTCTTTTGGACTTTGATCGCTTATTTTGGTGTGTTTCCGCAGGTGGACGCTTTCATCGAGGCGCACGACACAGGCGTCACGGATGCAGACAGGGAAGGTCGCGAAAGGTAGGTGAAACGTGCTCTTAATTAAGATGCCGGTTGCTCATTGATCACTCCTCGCTCTCCTGTTCTTAGATCTGCGTGTGGCAGAACCATTGTAAGACAACGACGAACAGTAGTTCTTTTTTCTTTCTTTTGATTCCTCTGTGGTGCATATTTAGATCGATGTTTTGCATGCGTCATTCCTGTGTCGTCTTCGCGCATATCGTACTATACACTATCTCTGTACTACCACTCATCTCACAGCAGCAAGGATCATCCGAAATACAATCCAGTGTTTTTTCTGCAAGTAGCACTATGGATACACCAAGTTGAGTCTGCGGAGTCCGCGAGAAGACAACTGCAGAAGCCATCAAGAGGGAAAAAGAAAGATGGGCAGACAGTGTAGATTCAGGTCGCTCCATGATCGACCCACACCTTGACCGTTAAATCACTTTCTATTGACCCCGAAGCAATCATGTTCTGCTGTGGATGGGTCTGTGACAAGATGTCGCTCAGTACGGTCATGGTAAGGGCGAAACTCTATCGAGCTGCTTACCGCGACAGGCCACAACGACATCTACAGGGACGGGGCCGGTCAGCAAATAGTAGTCGCTGGTGGGAAAAGGCACTTACCGCGGTGACCATCAAGTACCTGCATGATCTCTCGGCTCTGCAGGTCCCATAAGTAGATCTTGCTGTCTTCGCTGCCCGACACGATCCACTTGCCGCCCGTGACGCTGAAGCAGGCGGCGATGCAGTATTTTGAATTTTGGTGGCC
Source organism: Lactarius indigo (assembly GCA_025766275.1). Classification (NCBI taxonomy): domain Eukaryota; kingdom Fungi; phylum Basidiomycota; class Agaricomycetes; order Russulales; family Russulaceae; genus Lactarius; species Lactarius indigo. Next base: position 343,378 of record JAFKAC010000008.1, read on the forward strand.
GACGTACGTCTTGAGACAGCGCGACGTCTGGAAGTCCCATAGGCGTATAGCGCTGTCGTGGGCAGTAGAGAGGATGTATTTCGAATTCGGGGAGAACTGCACGTGTTGGCTAGATCAGAGAGGGCGATACCGATTTTTTAACATTTATTTTGGCGTGAGTCGTGCAAAAACTCCCTCGTACCAAATGGCGTTGTGTCCCTCAGCTAAGGGTCTTGAGGCATTGTCCCGATGGTAAACTCCATATACGACTATTGGGGGCCGTATACGCTCTGAGGAAGTGAACGAAGACATATGATGTGTGACGCACATGAGACCATCTAGTGCGCACGAGACTACCAGGGAGCCGTCTCTATTAAAATGCACAGCAGTCACGTAGTCGAGGTGAGCATTCAGCGTCTTAGGTGCATCGTCCTAATATCACGTCTGAATTCGGATTCGTGACTGAGTCCTCACACTCACCCTTGGCTGTATTCCATATTTTTACGTCGCCGTCGCAGCCCCCGGATACAAGCTGGGTGCCTTCGGTGTTGTAATTGATGCAGAAGACGTAGCTCGTGTGGCCTTTGAGGACTCTACTCGTCAGACCCTTCCACAGCAAACTCTGCTGAGCACCAAAAAATGTCTCAATCTCAGCGGATACTACGTACGGAATCGACAGTCCCATATCCGAATGGTGTGATCGTCCGAGGCAGTGGCGAGGTATACGCTAGTCTGGAGACCACGCGATGTCCGAGAGGCCCTTCGTGTGGCCATTCAGATTACGGAATGAGCTCCCCAGGAGAACGGCGACCATATTTTGGCGACGTTGTCGGCAGCTTGTGAAGGGTCGCGTGAGCAAGGGTGCTTGAAAGAGGGTCTCCCAGCGCACCGCAAGATGCTAATAGAGTGCCAGTCTGGGCTGAACTTAACGGAAGATATAGGACATGGTGTGGCCGCTGAGCGTGTGTTTGAGCTCATAGCGGGGTCGTGCTCTAGTATGTCCGTTCGTCGGCGGCGGCGGGATTGGGCGGCGCGGGCGGTGGTGCAACGGGAGGTGGATGCAGCTGGGCTGGTGTGAGAGGCACATGTTGGCTCTCAGGTATTTGTGGGTCATCTTCGGTGGTTTGAGACGCTGCGTCGTCCTCAGTGGAAGAGTCGTCGTCGGTTGCAGATTGACGAGGAGGACTCATGTTTGTGTTGGTTAAGATCACGTATAAATTGACATTCGGCTACATAACTAAGCTCACTTGACCCCATCCATGCCAGTGCGACTTGTAACGGCTGCATCTCAACGACTCGCACTCGCGAGTACATTCTCCCCGCACACCGCAGAGTTTGTCGCCGCGGCGGGTTCTGTGTTGTCCATCCCGCGTCTAGCGGGACTTCCAGAGGTAAAGAAGGCGGATTCCTTGTATAACCCTTGCTTGCTCAACGTACATTATTGAAAGGTTGTTGTAACAGGTGCGCCACGCGTGAAATTCACCCGTCTATGCCGTCGCTGAGTAGCAACCTGGGCAGGGCGTGCCAATGTAGGCAAGTCTACTCTCCTGAACGCGGTAATGAAGCGGAAGGCGTTGGTTGCTTCCAGCAAGAAACCGGTTCGTCTCATATCATACTTGCAGGGATTTTTGTATCACCTCACGCGTCAATTGTAGGGTCGCACTAAAACTCTAACGTTCTTCCGCATTGGACCAACACCAGGGAAGATCGTCCTGGTGGATGCACCTGGCTACGGCGAACGTGGCCGTCCAGAATGGGGCGAGCTTTTCAACCAATATCTGAAGACTCGTGCAGAGTAGGCCATTCTTATATGATCGTACGCTGTGGGCTCATTTCAGTCTGAGGTTATGTCGGGTGTACATACTATTGAACGCGAAACATGGGATCAACGGAGCGGACAAGGCCATGTTACAGGATTTGGATCAAAAGATTCAATCTGGATCGAGATGGACACTTCAAGGCCGTCATCACAAAGGCGGATCTCGTACCTCTCCATAGAGACACAACGATATCGAGTATCAAGCGCACTATATTCGAAAATGCACCGACTTGTTTACCTCCCATCGTCACTGGGTCCCTTAAATCTACGTCTACCTCCGTAGGCGTCAATGACCTCAGAATGTCCGTCATGGAGGCTTGCGCTTTAGCACTTCGTTAAAAATCTACAATATTCTCTTTACATCATGCGAGGTCAACGTCGAAGAGCAATACCTCTGCCTTAGAGCTACCCAAGTTGGTCATCCTCAACTCCTCTCTCGGACTGGCAGTGCACGAATGCTCCGTCCCCTTCCTTCATCTCGACCGACTGGCCTCCAATTTCTACTCGCACATGCGCCCCCTTCCCCTCACCGTGATTGAAACCCGACGTCTGCACGACCTGCAAGTATGCCTTCCGCTCTCCTTCCTTTGAAGGCATCGCCCGGGAGATGGTCCGGTCAGGGGACAAGACCGTCGCCCAAAATGCGACGTCTGACTGAACCGGTGTTGGTCCCTCTCCCTCTCGTTCTAAAGTTACTCCATCTGATCCAACAGGAGCGACCAGAAGCGCCCATTTGTCCTGCTTCTCGTCTTCTGTGAAGTGGCTGCGAATTTGTCACTTCACGCGAATTCTACTCGGCTCGTGTGATGCACGCTTACCGCGTAAAGTACCTCGGCTCCAGGGATCCCTTCCAGGGAAGCGTCCAAATCTGCACGAAATGTACGTCCTCACTCCCGTTGCAAACCTCACTGTGGCGGATACCCGTGCCAGCGGAGGTTAGTTGAATGTCTCCTCGTTTCAAGATTTCAACGTTATCCATGCTATCCTGACTGGCACACCGTATAGCAAACGCTCGATGAGATTCGTTGCTATCACTCACTGTTTGAGCTCTCCCCGAACCAAGTAAGAGAAGATCTCGAATTCCTGGTGGGAGTGAAACCCAAACCCGTTGCCAACCGTGACTCGGTCCTCGTTGATGACCCGTAACCGTCCGAATGATTCGTGGCCATCAGCGAGGTATTCCCTATGTAAGGAGATGCGTTGTTGAGTTGAAACCAACAGTAATACCATCGATCACCTACGGTGGCACGGCAAATGTGTACAGCGTTTGAAGCCACTCTTTTGGTTGGCCTCCTCCACGCTTTGCATTTCCCCGTAGTTCAATCTTCGTCGCAGTCATTCTGTGAAGCGATTCTTGATGCCATTGTTCATGTCCGTGGGTTTCTTATAGCGTTGTATCAGACTATCAGTCATCCAAGTCCAGGTGTGGAAACCTCGTAATATGAGTTGTGTCAGGAATATACCAAATCAAGTAATGAGCGCTATGCGCACCCTTACGCACGCCAAAATCTTCATGACCAATGGCCACCTTACTTCCTCCTCCCAAACGACAAAAGCTATATAATGGTGTTCCAGAGCCAGAGAAGCCCCCTCCGGAGCAATCTCGTAATGTCGTTGTCCAGTTTGTGTCCGAGGATGATGGTTCTGCTTTGGCCCCTGCAGTCAGCTTACCTGCAAATGTCTCGCGAGACGACCTACAGGGTCTGGTCAACACTTTGACATCCAAGGTATGCCGTATCCAGTGCTTTCATTCGACACCAATGACATTCCAAGACCGATGAACCCGTACCATTTCAATTCCATGTCGCGCTGCCAGCTGATGCTGTGACCAATGAATCTACGCGTATCGTCGTATCAAAGTCGATCGAGGCCGATGTGCTTTCACATCCTTCCCACGCATTCTCGCCGGAGGATATTCTCGTCGTCCGCTGTTCTCCACAGTCCGTGTTCCGTGTCAGACCCGCCACACGATGCTCCTCTTCTCTGTCTGGTAAAGTCATCACTCAATTGTCCCGCGCCTCGCCTCATTCACAAATCCCTGACTCTGTTCTCCAGGTCACACATCCCCCATCCTCTGTGCATCGTTTTCTCCGACAGGAAACCTCCTTGCTACAGGTTCGGGAGACACCAATGCACGTCTGTGGGATCTATTTACAGAAACGCCTTCACATACTCTCACTGGACATCGGGGGTGGGTCTTGTGCGTTGAGTGGGAGGCTCTCGAACGGAAGCTGGCAACAGGGGGGCATGACGGCCATGTGAGTTTTGTATCGCGCTCCCGACACACCGTGAACGTCATAGTCCCTTCGCTCGCGCAGGTCCGGATATGGGATCCCAAGACGGGAAAGCCTATCGGCGATGCGTTAAAAGGACACACAAAATGGATCACGTCTCTGTCCTGGGAACCAATACACATGTAGGCCTAGTGTGTAGTCGTCTCCTCGTCCTCGCGGGCTAACATTCCCGGCCCGGATATTCAGAAATCCCTCGTCGCCTCGATTGGCGTCGTCCTCAAAAGATGGTACCGTCAAAGTATGGGCGATAGCCACCCGCCGACTGGAGTATACTTTGGGTGGCCACACTGCGAGCGTGAACGTGGTACGATGGGGAGGTGGGGGGCTCAGCGGCAAGGGCGTCCTCTATACAGCTTCGTCGGATCGCACAGTCCGCATTTGGGACGCGAATGGGGTGTGTTTTTACCTTCTCTCTATCCTGGTGTCGAAAAATTTAGACCCAAGTACCTTCAGGGCAAATTACTTCACACTTTAAAAGACCACGCGCACTGGGTGACGACGCTCTCCCTAAATACGGACTTTGTTCTGCGCACCGGCCCCTTCGACCATACTGGGAAGCGTCCGACCTCCGATGAAGACGGTTCGTTCGTCTGCATCTGTCGAATCTATGATAAGTTTTGCTAACCCCGCTTGATAGCTCAATCCCGTGCTTTGGCGCGATATAACGCTCTCGTCTCCTCCACATCCGAGCTCATGATCACCGGTTCAGACGATCACACCCTATTCCTGTGGTCGCTCTTCCCTTCACGTTCAGACTCCAGCGTGCCCTCTGAGACAGCGGCCTCGAACGGGGGGAAACTCAAGCCCTTGGCACGCTTGACTGGACATCAGCGTCAAGTCGCACATGTTGCATTCAGTCCCGATGGCCGATGGGCGGCAAGCGCTGCATGGGACAATAGTGTGCGCTTATGGGAAGGTCGCACGGGCAAGTTTGTAGCGACCCTTCGAGGACATATTGGTGCTGTCTACCGGCTCACCTGGTCTGCCGACTCTCGGCTACTCGTTAGCGCAAGCAAGGACACCACGCTCAAAGTAACATTCTCTAATTGAGCAGGTAGCTCAGGAGCTTACGTCTTTTTGACCTAGATTTGGGACTTGAAAACGTACAAGATCAAGACGGACCTTCCTGGTCATACCGATGAGGTGTACTGTGTTGATTTCGTGGCGGATAAAATTGTCAGTGGCGGTCGCGATCGTGTGGTAAAAATGTACGGATTCGACATGTCTTTTCCCCTTTTATCTCAGTGACGCTCACACGCCTCGCGTACAGATGGAAAAACTAGCTGAGCTAGCTCAATGACACCCTTTACTTACTAGTTTGTCAGATAGTGCAATGCACACCAACCGTTGTAACCTACTAGTGGAATATAGTTCAGAGCAGAGGTACACGCGCACTCTTTAGGGCTCATCCGCCATTATGACATGCCGCCTTGCGTGCCACTGGTTCATGCAGGTACCTTTGGTCGATCTGTCTAATCGCTTCCTCGCCGACGTCACGGCTGCCAGCAAACGACGGCGAACGCACCCCCAGTCCAGTAAGACCGAACCTCCTGAAGGAAGTCTACAGGTTTAATATTAGAACGGTCACGCGTCACGGCTCAAAAGGAAGGTCGATGTGGATAAAACTCTATCCAACAGGCCGGGCTGCTCGGGTTCTCTTGATCGATCAACCCACCCGCAACAAGCGTGTAGGCAGGCATACGCAAATTGACCTCACGGGCTTATCTTCTAAGTCGCAGAAGTGTTGTATTAACCTGGTTGGCGCCAGACAGGTGCTAACAAATTTTTTTCTTTCATGGAATGGAGCCCTGTCCTCGTGACCTGCATCCGTCCCAACTGGGGCCGACACAAAATCAAGTACAAACGGCTTGCAAAACGGGAAAAATACGGGCACGATGTATTGTCGGAGCTGTCTAATGCTTGCGCACGATCCTCGCGTTCGGTTGGTGTCCCGGTGTTCTGTACACGCGCTATAATCGTGAGGGATCACATAGCCGCTAAAGAGTCGGCCGCGGCAACGGTCGTCAAGTATGACCGACCCGAAAAGTTCCTGTATGCTACGTGTTGTATATATAAGGAGAAAGGTGACGTGACGCGAACATGGTGGGGAGCGCCTCGCAACCCCTGCCGAACGACTGTCATTTGATAATATCGGGAGGAGAGTGTGTGCATAGTCATGAGGACATTCTGCATCGTTGCCCGTATGAATGAGAACATCAAGTCATCTGTGCACTGTACGCGACGTCCATAATTGATATTTAGCAATGGCAATACAGTAATTGGGTGCAAAGAGGACAAAAATAAGGCCTGGGAGACTGAGGCACGGTTACCCGTATGATCACTCCACGTCATCATCACACCCCATCCATTTCTTTCATCTACTTGAACACAACATCGATCCTTTACCATGGACGACGATGAGCTGTCTCAACACCTGATATACCACCCTTCATCCCCAGGCTTCGACATACCAGACTATCTTCCACTTCGAAGAGTAAAGCCACTCCCGAAGCGCAAGCGTAGCTCTCCTGATCCGACTGGCTCGCTCCCCCTTAACGCCATGCTCCCCCCTATCCTACCGCCACCGCCTGGTCCAGATGCTACTGCAGAAGAGCTAATCGCGCATGCGGAGGTTTTGTCTGCACAGATCACCTTCCAGTCGTACTTCCTCCCTACCGCACTTAGTGGCGCTGCGGACTTTGCTCGTAATAACGTAGGGCCGCCGCCGCCACCCGAGGGAGTGCCAGTCATTGTCGACCTCGATGTTTCACCCACCACAGAAGTCCGCGGAGAAAGCACCGTCGGCAGCGACCACCTAGACCAAATGCCGCAGCAAGGGAACGCCAAAAAACGCAAGGTGCCAGCACATCTCTCGGGTTCGCAGATGGGGCCGGACTCGTCCGACGTGCATTCAGGCGAGGAGGAGCCGCCCATCGAGAGGGTGTTGCCTGGTTTTGTGTCCCCTACAGGGACGCCGGCATCAGTAGCGGCTGCGATTACAGCAGGAGTAGCTTCCGAGGAAGAGCCGAGCGGTGGGGAGACAGTCGGTCGTCAGGGAAAGGTACTGCCCGCCACGATGGTGGGTCTACGACAGAAGGATATCCTCAAGCACCGGAAACGACAGTTGGCCGCTGCACTGAGTGCGCCTTTACTGGGCGACTCGCTCGCATTGGACCAGGCGCTGTTGGCTAACTATACACTTCTAAACGAGAACCGTGCCGGCATGGGCAGAAACGCGCGCCTCAAATCACGGCTGATGCGCAGGCGTGTATCTCGCGTGGTCCGTCGGCGTCGCGCCCCACCAGCCCCATCTGCTTCCTCCCCGACCCGCCGCATCTTCCCCGATAGCGAATTTACGTTCTTGAGACTCAATACAGGTGTGTATGTTTTGGATCGATTACTGGCGTTGTGTGCGGGTCCGACTGTTTGATGGGGTCTCGTCAGCTTCGGAGCGGCTCGTCGCCACGCGCGCGGAGTACACCGTGCTGTACGATCGCTTCGAGGATGAAGTCGTGCGGCAAGCGGAGAAGGCCGCAGAGAACGCGAAGGCAACCGCAGCCATTGGTGCTGGTGCGGTGGGCGTAGCAGGAACAAAACGGGGCGAACGAGCGGTACGCAAAGCTCGTGCGGTCGTGGCGCAATCGATGCAAGATACGGAGACACCTGTGGCGTCAAAGTCTCCCAGTTTGACGAAGACTTCGGGGAAGAAGAAGAAGCGGTCGGCGCTGGCCAACGCTTCGAACCCACACCACCTTCGCAACTACGTGCCGTCGCGGGTTCCCAACCCGAGCCATCTAAGTGCAGCGCAAATAGGCGCGAACACGCAGAACCTGCTGAGTCCGCTTCCGCTTGTTTTCCTGGCAGCTCAAATCCCGGCGAGACGAGGTGCGCAACAACGGCCGATGGCAGCGGCGTCACAATTGGCGAATCCAGCGGAGGAGTGGATCTGTCCGACATGCGAGTACCGCTTGTTCTATGGGGACGAGCAGGGATACAGGATGGGAGTGCGGAACCGAAAAAAGATCTTAAAGCGTCGTCGACGAGCGCGGGAACGAGCAGCTGCGGCAGCGAACGGAAGCGGGACAGGAGTAGGTGTTCATGGGAAAGGAAGCGAATTCGATGACGAGGAAGATCTCGATTTTGAGACGACCAGTTCGGGATTGGCGCTGAGCCAGACGAGATTAGCGAAGGCTGAGCGGGAAAAGGACGGGGATAACCTCGGTCTTGGTCTCGGTGGTGCAGGATAGCATAGCGAACTGTCCTGTAATCCTCCCTCCTTCTCTACACCCTCCTCTATAAACATTTGGACTGAGCCTGAGGATTAACCGAGAATTATTATTACTAAATTTTTTTTCAATGCAATTTTACATGTTATAATCTTAAATCTTATTCACTGGCGGATAATTTTTCATTTACCGGAGGGTTGTTTTTGGCAGTTTTTGGCAGTTGTTCGGCGTGTGCCGGCAGCCGGTCAGCCGGTCACGTCAAGGTGATTAATGAAGCTCCGCAATCTCGGGGCGTCTCTTGCAATTCATCTGTACGTACGGTGAGTTTTGGCTGTACACCAGCTTCTGTTCCTGGTATGACCGGCTCATTCTCTTCGTATGGCCATTTTTTTTTGGTTTTGTTTTGTCACGAGGTCGTCCTGAGGAAGAAATAAAAATAAAAAAAGAGGAAAATAAATCCAAGCGAGGGAAGGAAAGAGCGAGTGGAGAAGGACCTTGTCTTTGCCAATTTTTTTTCCATTGCTCTCTCTCTTTTTTTTTTTTCTTTCAGCCCATATTTGCAATAATTTTTAGGCGTCATAGTAAGCCCTAGCCTGGCTAGTAACGTGTCTGCATGTCGCTGAATAGGTCACATTTGAGGCTAGATCCCACCGCAACGGAACGTTTCTCGACTAGTAGGTGCCCACACCCTGACCTCCATCCTCGCCCCCATCCCAACCCCCTTCTTCGAATATCGGTTAAGCTGCAGTGATTTCCTTTTCATGTTACCGCATTGAGCGCCTCAACCACACGCTCGAACAGTTCTAGTTCCAGTTCCGATCCCAGTTCGTCTATCGGCTAGCTTCATCTTGTGCCCTCATCCCTCACTCTCCCTCTCTCCTGCCCTACCCAATGTCTTTCACCCTCTGCTGCTAAGTCACTAACCTCATCTGCACTCGGAATTGCATTCCGCACGTACCATGTCCTGTCAGTGCCATACTTTCCGTCGATAACCTGCTTTTCTCCCTACGTCTCCTTCACTCATGTCTTTGTTTCCTCGCCGCTCACAATTTTCTCCAGCCTCCAGTGCCTCCTTTCGTCAACCAGGCCAACCCCCTGCCCCCCCACCAACCCGTCAGCCGGCTTACTCCTTCCCTCGGCGAGGCATTAGGGTCCGAACGACCTGGTCTCTCGCCTTACACCCAACAACCCCCCCCTCCTCCAGCCACCTCCTCAATACCAATGTCTTCCGATGGCCGGTATATGTACCAGCATCAACAAGGGATGTCATCTTATGACTATTCGCCTTATCCCCACAACTCCTACGACGCATCCCAATTTCCCCAGAATCATTCCAGGCAACCGAGATCTTCTCAATCACATCCTTCCTCCGAACATGTTCCGTACAATCCTCCTCAGCCCCATTACCATGCACCTTATGGTTCCGCCCCTTACGCCGTTCCGCATTCGGCTCCACCTCAGTGGAATGGCGAAGCTTGGCCCCAGTTTAGCCAGCCAGTCGCACCGGCACCATCCGTCCCCGACCCACCAGCTCCTCCTGCCCCCAATCGACCAGAACCTGCCGCTGCACCTGCACCCCCCGCACCTGCACCTGCCCCCGCGCCCACACCTGCACCCCCTTCACAGCGCATATATGCGGCCTCTCCGCAACCGCAGGCCAACACAGAGATGCGGCGGACCACGGGGACTCCTAAAGCCGCAGACCCTCCTCCTCAGCACAAGCGCAAACCGCGGGAGAAAGAGGCCGCTGCTCCTCGGCATCCCTCACCGCTAGCGTCTACCCCGCTGGATATTGATTTCGGAAAGGCATGCTTTCTTAATGACCGCTTTTCGATCAACAGTATTTACTGATCACGGTGATTTCGCGTATGCGCACGCATATATGCAACGCTCTAGTTAATAGAGTCGTATCGCATCATCATCGATACGACCACCGCCTTATCAACCGACCCGGCCACCGTGCAGGGCCGTCCTCCATCCTTGGAGGCATTGCAGAGAATTAGTCAATCTGCGGCTCTTGGTCTTCGGTTGTTGGGATCCACTGTCGGCACCGATCCGCCTGGGACAGCGCCCTCGGCTGAGCCGCCAGTTGCAAATTCTGGGAATGCTGAGGAAGGCGACGCAGCTGCCAAACGACAGGTACGCCCGAACTGTTCACCTCCATGAGGTATAGTCACTCAACCGCGTGCTTTGTTGTCTTCAGAAGGCCGAAGCGCCTGTACCCGAAGGGCAAACTTGTTTAGGTTGTAGTGCGACATCAACCCCCGAATGGCGAAGGGGTCCTTTGGGTCTGTCCTCTCTCATCCCCCTTTCGACTGGTACCATGTGTTCTCAGCTGACCGCTCAACACAGGTCCCCGAACATTGTGTAATGCCTGTGGGCTCGTGTACGCAAAGCTTGTACGTCAAAAAGTGTCAACCGTAGTACCTCATCATTTGCAAACTTTGTTGATGACTACAGATAAAAAAACGGAAGCGTGATGCCGCACGCCGCGCAGATAATACACAGGACGCAAACGATGGCGCCCCGGCAGATGACGCGTCTAGTGGCGACGAGGACGAGTCAGCGTCGCAAGAGTTTCGTATGGAGGACGAGCACGTGGGCCGTGGCTGACGGCCAACTTGCTCCACTTCAACTTCGGCTAATTTCCCATGATCACACACATCTCCGCAGTTTCACACTGACGTCGTCTATTTCGCATTTGGGTGAGCTTCGTTTACAATATGGATTGTCGATTTCGGCTTTCTCGTTCGGTCGTTGCGCGGTTTATGGGCCTAGCCGTGCCGATCAGATATACTCTAATGGGCCTTCCTCTTCAATTTTCCTTTCCCGAGCACATGTACTTTCTTCTTGCGCTTGCGCGCTAATCCTGTCGTCTCCTGGCCATCATCCTGCTGCCAGAACTCTTTTATGTCCATCTGTTCTAGCGCGGCTCCATGCGCGCCGGGTTTCTATCGATCCCTCCCACACCCTTAACTTGGCCGAGGTGACACGACTGTGGTGAGACACCCAGAACCGTTTTGACTCTTGATCAGTGTACGCTCCTATACGCTCAGTTGTGGAAAATATGGGTTCTGAGAGGCGACCGTGAGTAGCCGTAAGCGACTCTGAAACCTCGGAGACTCTCCAATGCGAAGGAAAGATTATTATTTAATGTAAGGTTTGTACTCTGGGTTTCCCTGTCAGGAATAAGCGCGTTTCCCTCGGTCTGCGGCAGCGCTTGTCCCAGCTAGGTCTTTTAGGAAGAGGTTAATGGGGTCTGCGCTTCGCCTTGTCTCGCTCGTAGAGGGGCACCATAAAGGAACCGCCATCCTTCCCTCTAGCACCCAGCATCGAATTTTCTATAATCGACCTTTCTTTCGACACGTTCGATGCCAAGCCCAGAAAATGCGCATTAGACCCATCCGTGTATATATTCGTTGCACGAACGAGGAGACGACCGACCGAACGCATGGGGCCATTTTTGATCGTCGTCTCTCGATTTGGCTTAGAGCGCTTTCCTCCTTTGCTGCAGAGTGGCTGCGCGCCCAACCCACGATGCTGTAATTATTTTTATCTCCTAAAGGCCCCGCCCAGGAATATTATTATTTACGGAAAGAGCGCCACAAGACCGCATGTGGTGGTGGCACGAAGTCACTGGACACATCACGCCTCTCGCTAGCTGGGGCTAAGTTGTGCACCGACTCGGACTCCGAGGAATGCCACTTCCCCTCCCCTGAGGGTCCGTCGTAAAATTCATCGTAATAAGATTTACAAAAAAAAAAAACAATTCAAATTAAAAAAACCTTGAGTTTTTTAAAAATTCCTTTTTTTTCCCACCTTGCAGCGGCTCAGCAGGTGGGTGGGTGTGTAGAAACTTTTGCTGGAATACAGAAGCAACTGTCCGCGGCGCTTGGCGACGCAGGAGGGCCGCATCGGTTCCTCTTTTCTTTTTTTTGGGTAGTGGATATCACAGGGCGAGGCGCCGCCGCCAGTGGCGCTCCCCTGCTACCTATTATGATAGCACTACTTTGATCTCACTCTACAGGTAGCTATAAATTCGATTCGTTTGGTGTGGCGGGAACTCGCCCCCCCTCCCTCTTGAGCTTTCAGCTTTTTTGAGAGAGAGAGAGAAAGCGTAAATAGGCTACTACAGTACCGTGACGGTGGGGATCTCATGATTGAGCTACGCGACGCAATGTAACCTTCTTCGTTGTGGTGTGGTGGGGACTCCGCATTGGTGAGAGCATTTGTTAATTTCCTCGCGAGGTGATCGTCATCGCTGGTCAAACGAAACTCCCCCCTCTTTTCTCAAAAAATCAGCCAGCACTTAGAAGGGGGCGTACTAGAAGGTCTAATCCGTGTAAGTTATACTCGAGTAGGTGATATATAGACTTAGTGATTCGTTTTTGTGACGATGGATAATGACTATGTGATTCGTACCGCCAAGAACACGTCGATTTCAGTATTCAGCCTTCTGAAACCCGAAGCCCGGAGAAAATAAAAAAGGCAGACAAAGACGATGATGATTCATCTAGTGTGGCACAAATACAGTAACAAGCTTACAACGTAGAACCCCGTTCTACCATAGCCAAGGGAGAGGAGAAGGGGGGAAGAGGTGGAAGGGAAAGGTCGATTGTATTGCTACCCGGATTTGTGATTTGTATCTAATAATCTCTCGCGAAAATTGCCGGACCTGTCCATTTTTTTCTTTTCGTATGGGTAGCCGTGATGATGGGGTTTTTTTTCCCTCTCATTTTCCCCCTTGTCCCCTTATTTCCTACGGACCTCGATAGGTCGTTCTTTGAAGGCTAGGCTTCGATGCGCACACTCACCCAGCCACGGTGGAGTTTGTCATCCCCAGTCTCCTTTCTTTTCTTCTCCACTTAGTATGCGAGCTTGGTGCCGAAAGTGCAGCCGCTTTCGCGGGGATCCCAGCCGGCCCTGTCGGGTGCGATAAAGTTACGGCTTGGGCGCGTCGGGTGGAGGACTGGCAACCACTCACATTGTCATCTCGTACATATGACGCGCATATAATGCACGAAGATAGCATCGTCGTACCCTGCATCGTACCCTCTTCCCCTCGAAAGCAAAACAGGGGCAGAAAAAGCAAGACAAGATAAACAGACAGACAAGCAGGCAAATAGAAAAGAATGGCCTGCCGTGCGAAGGCTGTACTACCACGCGTCCTGCGTGGGACGAGGCGGGCTCCAGCAAGGTGAAGCGTCCGTCGGGCCAGGGTATGCCGTCGGCTGTCGGAATCTTAGGCCATGGGACGTGCGGCCCCATGACTGTGGTGAAAGGTTCGAAGATGGCTGTGGCAGTGCAGGTCATTGTTCCCAGTACCGAGACCGTGAGGGATAGGAAATATCCAGGTGAGTGCATCGGTGTATGTGACTTCAGTAGGACTTTGCTTTCGGAGTGTTTTCGAGAGAGGTTGTTGAATACCGACGGTCACTTGGAGACCCCGCAACGGGGGCAGATTTTTCGGGGGATGCGCTTGTTTGTCTACAATATAACTTTGGAGGTCTTGCGACTACGCGAAACTGGTATTACAGATATGGCATAGAGCGGGCGGTCCTCACGGGACGGCCGGAGCGCAGTCGGGAGGCGATGAGTGGCTGTGCAGCCCACCAAAATGGCCGCTGCGTCCGCGTGAGATGCGGGACACCAAGAGTGCGCAGAGAAGGGAGTATAGTTGGCTCCCCGTCGGCTGGACACAAAATGCGCAAGATGTCCGTCGCAAGTTCGCCAGGACGCACGAAACTCTTTTGCGTCACAGAACGCGCAGATGAGCACCACCCATTGTTCCTTATCCATATCATCCTGCGCAATTGAGCGTTGGGCCATGAAGATGCCTAGATTTTCTACGCGGAATAGGAAAGGGGAACATTGGTTGCAAATTTGAGTCATCGAGGGCAACAACCGTTCGCACGATATCTGTAAATCAAGCGGTGTAGGAGCCCCTGGGTTGGAAAAGCAGATGGAAATGGCATGCGCGGAAATCTGAACGTCTGCTCGACTGAGCGACGTCTGCATCCCTACCCGCTCGATGAGTCGGCCAAGTTGCGAAGCGTCCATCGTGGGTTGGCTGAAGAATATGATACCAATATCCCCGAGACAAGGCGCATCGATTCTAGCCTCGAAGCTGTCCAAGTACTTGCCGTGTTCTCTGTATTTAAGGCACGTGAGAGCAAGGAGAACGATACGTTCCTCTGAGGGCGGAGGCAAGCCGAGGTATTTTCGGCAGGGGGAGAGGAAAGGATATGGAGTCAGAGTGTTTCAAGTTGGGATAAAGCATTGGCGAACACTTCTGGGGAAATATACCCGACATTAGGTATTTCATGTAGTTGAAGATCTACAATACCCGTAGAAGAAAGAAGCTGCGGGAGTACGGGAATGACTATCCTAGTCAGCTGCAGAGCACGGAGGCGTGGGCCCGATCTAAAAGCGCTGGAGACGGCCAGCCCCACATTATCCCTGGACAGGAGAACGGGCTCTTCTAGTTCCGTAAATGGTTCAGAGATTGTGGAAAGATTCTCCAGGAACGAGTTTGTGACGGTGAGGCTGACGAAGTTAATACGATCAGGCAGCTTCATGTGCGGCCATGACATTCTCCTCGTCCTCAAGAACCGGGGGACCGGACATAGGAAATGGTCCGTAGTTCACGGCGAGAGGAGAGAGTGGCCAACATTCTAGGGTCTTTAAGATAGGCGTCCTGTGCATGCAGCAGAGTCGGAGGTGAGTCATGATGTAGACCCAGAGGTGGTCTCCGCACGATCCGTTGCCACCTTGGGCACAGGTGCGTAAGCGTAGGCCAAAATTGCGGAGAGGCATACAGGTAGTGGCGAAATATGTCCAGAAGAACATCGTCGGAGAGCATCTCAATCGTAACCTGCTGAGAAAAAGGTCCTACACCAGGCACATGAGTGCGTGATAAAAACTAGGAATGGACATACGTTGTAACTGTTCCATGAAGTTAATTAGTCCACACTCGTTCGTGTTCTACATCCATGTGACGGCCAGAGAGCTGGCGAGACATCATTAGTGGCACTACTGCCTCTCACAAAAGTGGCCCAGGCTCCCGTATGTAGAGTTTGTGTAGGGCCGGTAGAAAAGTTCTGCGCCGCTTTCCAGATAGCTGCAAAGAGCGCACGATGTTTGTTGAGAGGTTGCCAGCGACATGAAACCATTTCGTGCCTCTGAATGGATAGATAAGCTTCGCCCATTTTTCACAGTCCATATTGTCCTGCCCACTTGATAGAGTCACATGGACGCGTAGATCTTCCACGCCCGAAAGGAAAGTGGCAAGACGACTGCAGATTTCAGCCATGGAGGGCAACTTCCGGTTCAACGGCTCGTGGGATATTCTCAATTCAGAGCGCATGGGGGCCCTGGGTTGTGTGAAGGAGATGGAGATAGTATCCCCAGAAAATAGAACCTCCGCCCGACTATGGGACTTCTGCAGTGTTATCCGGCCAATGAATTTCCTTAGATTTGGAACGTCGAAGATGAGTTCATCAAAATATGCGATTTCGGTGTCCCCAAGACGAGGAGCATCCATTCTGACCACAAGGCCTTCCAAGTACTCGGACATTCTTCGAAAATTAGAGCGACTGAGAGCAGGGAGAGCAACGTGTTCCCCGGATGGTGAGGTTGCGCCAACGAAACTTGTAGTGGGAAGGAAGTGGAGCGAAAGTACTTGAAGTTGGGTCATCCCGGACAAGGCGTCCCCGAGTGCATCTGGTGGAAGCCACAGAGATTTGAAAACGCCGTGAAGCAGAAGGTATAAAAGATTCATGGAAGAACAAAGAACTTGGAGCTGAGGGAGTGGGAGGAAGATAATTCTAGTCAAGTGGAGACTACGGAGTCGTAGGCTCTACCGAAACGTGTTGGGCATGGCCAGCTGCACACCATCTTGAGACAGAAGAAATAGGTCTCCTAATTCGGAGAAAGGCGTCTAGATTGCGTCGAACCCTTTCGAACGACCTTGTGAAGGGTGACGGTGAGGCTGATAAAGCTACTGTAACACGATCACTTCAGTGCCGAGGGCCCGGAGAATCGAGCGCTGGAGGTCCCCCGTACTGTATGACGATAGGAAAGGCGGGCCAGAGATCTAAATTCTTCAAGACCGGTGTTCCAGGCGTACAGAACAGCCGAAGAAGTGGAGCCGAGACGCAAATACGATTTGTCTCCACCTGATATGCACACGCCTGGGCCAAATCGTGGAGAGGCATCCAGATAATAACGAGATATATTCAGAAGCACTTCGTTGGAAAGCTTCCCAATCGTTACTTGTCGGGAAAAGGAACACGTCGGTGAGTGGCGCGAGCACTGTGCGGAATATGTACCTTCTCTAAAGCATTCTTTTGGTGTGGTGACGGTTGGGGAGCGACACGTGTCGGGCGCGGGCACGTCTATTGGGAATCCGTGACACACACGGTCATCTCCTGCGGTAAACATTGAAGGGGTTGGATCACTTACATTGGGGCGTGCATGGGGTGGGGGAGAGTCAACGGGGCAGCTATTGTTGGTTTATCTTATGTAGAACACACCGAACTTATAGATCCAGTCGACTGATCACAGTTTGGGGCGTGGTGAGCGTTACGCTTGCTCGCAGCAGACATGCGGCGACGCTATGGAGATTAAATTGCCGTGTGGGCGACGCGTGTCAGTGTACTGCCAGTTGTGCTCAAGGTGGACAACTATGGTAATCACGGTGGTACGGAGGAGGTCATCGTCGGTTTAGACAAGGAGTGAAACGAGTCAGGTTGAATTCGAAGCTCGGAACAATGTCATGGTGTGGGAGACGTCATGCTGGTGCATCGGCGGTGAGACAACAGGAGATACGCAACACGGCCGCACTGCATAAACACTACGTGAACCGGCATCAAATGCCTGTTCTAAGGTTTTGGTTCTCCTAATAGTGTACCATCTGGTAACATAGCCACTGTGAACAGTGATTTAGTGAGAGGCGGCTCAGCAGTGGCAACAACTTGGCAAAAATACAGCAGAAACCTTGTTATGATTTGCTTGGACAGAAATTATCGCTAGATTCTCAGAAAATTATCACCAGACTCTCAGAAAATTATTACCAGACTATCGGAAAATTATCACCAGACTATCGGAAAATTATCACCAGATTATCGAAAAACCCTGATAATTTAGGGGGGGTCACCTTAATTCTGATAATCTAGGCTAACAAAAATTTTCCTCTAGTCTAATGCTAGCTAACGAAATTATCCCTCGCTAACGCGGGAGGTTTTTCCCGATGTTGCATTTGCGCCACCTGGGCGGCGTAGCGTGCTTGTAACTGCGCGGAAGTGAGGTTGGCCCCCTGGACCTGTCCTACGGCTTGTGCGTGCGCTTGCGCTTGCGCCTGAGCCTGAGCCCGAGCCAGAGCCAGAGCCTGAACCTGAACCTGAGCCTGAACCTGAGCCTGCATCATGTAGTACATCAACTGCTGTTGCTGCGTTTGTTGTCCCATCACACCTGCTTTCGCATTTTGGCTCTGAGCTTGTGCCGCTAATTGTTTGTACAGTGCAGGATTCATGCCCGCCGCCGCCATGTTCATATAGGTTTGAGGTGGCGTGTGTTTGTCTACAAAGTGTCTTTGGAGGTCTTGTTGCTGTGCGAAACTGGTATTACACACGTGGCATACAGCATACTGCTCCACGGGACAATCGGAGAGCCATCGCGAGGTGAGGAACGATTGTGCGGCCTCCCACAATGGCCCGTGAGTCTGCACAAGCCCCGGTAAACCAAGAGTACGCAGAGAAGGGAGCATAATTGGCTCCCCGTCGACTGGACACAAAGTACGCAAGATGTCCGTCGCAAGTTCTTCGGCTACACGAAAACGAAACCCTTTTGCGTCACCGAACGCGCGGATGAGCTCCACCCATTGTTCCCTGTCTATGTCGTCCTGCACATTTGAGTGTTGAGCCATAAAGACGCCTAGATCTTCGACACGGGATAGGAAAGGGGAAAAATGGTTGCAAATTTGAGTCATTGAGGACAACTGCCAGTCCAACTGTTCGCACGATATTTGCAAATCAAGTTGTGTAGGAGCTCCTGGGTTGGAAAAGCAGATGGAAATGGCATGCGCGGAGGTCTGAATGTCTGCTCGACTGAGCGACGTCTGCGATTCTACCCGCTCGATGAATCGGCCAAGTTGCGAAGCGTCCATTGTGGGTTGGCTAAAGAATATGATACCAATATCCCCGAGACGAGGCGCATCGATTCTAGCCACGAAGCTGTCCAAATACTTGCTGGTTCCGCGGTATTTAAGGCACGTGAGAGCAGGGAGAACGATGCGTTCCTCTGAGGGTGGAGGCAAGCTGAGGTATTTTCGGCGGGGGGGTAGGGAAAGGAAATGGAATAAAAGTGTTTCAAGTTGGGTCATCTCGGATAAGGCATCGGCGAACACTTCTGGGGAAAAATACCCGAGTTTAGGTATTTCATGGAGCTGAAGATCTACGATACCCGTGGAAGGAGAGAGAAGCTGCGGGAGTGCGGGAATGGCGATCCTAGTCAAGTGCAGGGTACGGAGGCGTGTGCCCAACTGAAAAGCGCCGGGGAAGGTCAACTGTACATAATCTCGGGACAGGAGAATAAACTCTTCTAGTTCCGTAAATGGTTCAGAGATTGTGGAAAGGTTCTTCAGGAGTGAATTTGTGACGGTGAGGCTAATGGAGGCAACGCGACCAGACTGCTTCAGTGCAGCCACGATATTCTCCTCGTCCTCAGGAACTGGGGGACCACGCCCGAGAGATCCTCCGTAGTTCACGACGAGAGGAAAATGTGGCCAACAATCTAGAGCCTTCAAGACAGGCGTCCCGTACGTGCAGTAGAGGCGAAGATGTAGACCCAGAGGTGATCCCAGCACGGTCTTTCGCCATCTTGTGCACACGCGCGTAAGCGTAGGCCAAAATTGCGGAGAGGCATGCAGGTAGTGACGAAATATGTCCAGAAGAACATCGTCAGAGAGCATCTCAATTGTGACCTGCTGAGAAAAAGGTCCTACACCAGGCACATTAGTACGTGATAAAAACTGGGATCGAATAAACATTGTACCTGTTCCATGAGGTTCATTGACCCACAGTTGTTCATATTCCACCTCTATGCGACAGCCAGAGAGCCGACGAGACATCATTAGTGACACTACTGCCTCCCGCAAAGGCGCGTAACGTGGCCCAGGCTCCCGTATGTAGAGTTTGTGTAGGGCAGGTAGCAAAGTCCTCCGCTGCTCTCCAGATAGTTGCAAATAACGCACGATGTCTATTGAGAGGTTGCCAGATATATGAAGCCATTTTATGCCTCCAAATAGAGGGATAAGCTCCGCCCATTTTTCGCAGCCCGTGTTGTCCTGCTTACTTGATAGCTGGGTCGCATGGACGCGTAGATCCTCCACGCCAGAAAGCAAAGTGCCAAAACGACTGCAGATTTCAGTCATATAGGGAAACCCTCGGTTCAATGGCGGCTTGCGGGATATTCTCAATTTAGGACACATGGGGGCCTCAGGTTGTGCAAAGGAGATGGAGATAGCATTCCCGGAGAATAAAACCTCTGCTCGATTATGGGACTTCTGCATTTTCATCTGGCCAATGAATTTCGCAAGATTTGGAACGTCGAAGATGAGTTCATCGAAAAGTGTGATGTCGGTGTCCCAAAGACGAGGAGCATACATTCTGACCACAAGGCCTTCCAAGTACTCGGACATTCCTCGAAAATTAAAGCGGACTGAGAGCAGGGAGAACAACGCGTCCCCCGGATGGTGAGGTTGCGCCAACGAAACTTGCAATGGGAAGGAAGTGGAGTGAAAGTGCCCGAAGCTGGCTCATCCCGGACAAGGCATCCCCGAGTGCATCAGGTGAGAACTGCAAAGGTTTGAAAACACCGTGAAGCCGGAGGTCTACGAGATTCCTGGAAGAACCAAGAAGTTGAGGGAGAGCAGGAAAGGTGATCCTGGTCAAGTGGAGACTACGAAGACGTTGGCCCCACCGAAACGTGCTGGGCATGGTCAACCGCACGCCACCTTGAGACAGAAGAACGAGGTCTTCCAGTTCAGAGAAAGGCCCCTTGATTGCATTGAACCCTTCCAGAAGCGACCTTGTGACGGCGAGACTGATAACGCTAACACGAGCAGACTGCTTCAGTGCCGCCATGATGTTGTCCTCATCCTCAGAAGCGGGGGGTCGAGCGATGGAGATCCCCCGTACTGCACCACAATAGGCAAGGCGGGCCAGAGATCTAAAGTCTTCAAGACATACGTTCCAGGCGTACAGAATGGTCGAAGACGTAGATCTTGTTGGGACGCAAATATGATTTGTCTCCACTTGCGACATATGTGTACAAGTCTGGGCCAAAGACTTGGAGAGGCATCCAGATAACAACGAAATATGTTTAGAAGCACTTCGTCAGAGAGCTTCCCTATCATCACTTGTGGAGAAAAGGAACACGTCAACGAGTGGCAATGTCACAAGCACTGCGTGGAATATGTACCGTTTCTATTAGTGCATTCGTTTGGTGTGGTGATAGCCTTGGGGCACGACACGTATCGGGGGCGGGCATGTCTACTGGGAGATCCGATTCACTGTCACCTCCTGCGGTGGAGCAAGCATTGAAAGCGCTGGATCACTTACTTTGGGGTGCGCATAGGGAAGCAGCTATAGGCTGTTTGTATATCGTATGTAGAATACACCGAGCTTACGAGTCGTCGGTTCAGACAAGAAGTGCAGGAAGCCAGTCGATTTGGAGCCCAGAACAATATCACTGCGTGGGACACTGTATCGTACTGCTTTGTGGCTGTGCGTCGGCCATGAGGCCTGCATGAGGTACTGTAACAGGGGATGCACAACATGAATGCACGTTGCGTGAATCGGCATTAAATCGGCGCCCTCTTTCTCACCTTATTCATAATAAGGCTTTTAGGGAGAGATAGCAGTATAATTTCTGTAATTTCTGTGAGGTGATCCTCGTTGCTGGGCATAGAGAAACAAAACCTTTTCCCAAAAAATCATTAGGGGCGTAGAAGGTAACCCACGAATGGCATGTACATAGACCGGTGGTTCGTTTTCGTAACCTGAGGACACAAGGGCGAATTCGGTACCCCGCCTTCTGAAACCCAAAGCCCAAAATTTTTTAAAAATGGAAAAAAGATAGATGGCGATGATCCATGCGGTGGGGTGGTACAAATACAGTAATAAGCTTACAGAGTATAATACCATACTAACCAAGAGAGAAGAGAGAAGAGAGGATGGAAGGGGTTGGAAAGAAAAACAACAGCGAAATGAAAGGGAAAAGGGGATGGAAGGAGGAAGGTGTGGAAGAAGAAAAAGGTCGATTGCCATGGCAATGGCGGTCGGTATTATCGAAGCGCATCGACCACTCTATGTTACAACACCACGCCAATCCGTCCTCACTGACTATCGTGCACCTGCGCCCTGAGATTGCGCTTGTGCCTGTGCATGTGCCTGCTGCGCTGCCTTGACTTGGGCAGCTTGGGCCGCGGTAAGGTTCGTGTGCGGCTGTCCGCCACCCTGGCGGAACGCAATCCCGTTCATCCCGTTCATAGACATCTGGAGTTGTTGCTGCCACACATGCATGGGGTAGCCCACCCGTCCGCCAGCTTGCGCCTGTGCCTGAGCAGCCTGTTGCATCAACTGCAGCTGCAGCTGCATCTGTGGGTTCATCGGGACGAACACCTGCTGCGTCGGCGCCGTGTCCTGAGTCTGTCCTGGATGGCTCTGCTGCTGCTGCTGCTGTTGTTGTTGTTGCTGTTGCTGCAGCAAATGAGCCGCGTATTGCGCCTTTGCCTGGGCGGTGAATGCCATGACTTGCTGCTGCTGCTGGTGAGACTGTTGCGGTGATTGCTGACCCTGGCCAGAGGCTGCAAAGTGCTGAGAGGCAACGTGCTGACCCTGACCATTAGCGTTTGGCATGGGGGAACGGGATGTCGCCTGCGAGTTCGCGGTTGTGCCAGCAATGGCAGGATTCAACATAGGTGTACGGGTCAAGTGCGGCGCCGGTACATTCTGTTGCTGTTGCTGCTGCTGCTGCTGGACGTGTGCGGCTTGCATTTGCGCCACCTGGGCGTAGCGTGCTTGTAACTGCGCGGAAGTGAGGTTGGCCCCCTGGACCTGTCCTGCGGCTTGTCCTTGCCCTTGTGCGTGCGCTTGCGCTTGCGCCTGAGCCTGAGCTTGAGCTTGAGCTTGAGCCTGAGCCTGAGCCTGAGCCTGAGCCTGAGCCTGCATCATGTAGTATATCTGTTGCTGTTGCTGCGTTTGTTGTCCCATCACACCCGCTTTCGCATTTTGGCTCTGAGCTTGTGCCGCTAATTGTTTGTACAGTGCAGGATTCATGCCCGCCGCCGCCATGTTCATATAGGTTTGAGCTGGTGGCACAAGGCCCTTCGCTTGTTGAGGGAACGATGGACGCGCTTGCGGAACAGCTTGAGGTTGAGGTTGAGGCTGAGACTGCCCTTGCTGAGGCTGCATAACCGACTGTGCGGGCGGCCGTGGCGAGCTGCTGGACGCCGCGTTAGTACCAGCGACCGCCATTGCATGCAGAGCGGGCGACGGCGCAACACGCGGAGACGATCCCAGAGTACTCGCGGAGCCATTGACAACAGCAGTGGGATGTGGGGACTGAGACGTGGGGCGCGAAACAGGATGATTGGTTGCACGCAGATGCTGCGGCGGGAGTTGAGGTGTAGCTTGTACGGGGGTTGCGCTTGGCGTCGGGGTACCCAAAGTCCCGTCGCCAGGGGTATGTGTCCTCCTCGCTGCTTGCTTTGGGGTAGATTTCTTCGTCTCCGCGCTTCCGGGAGTGGAAGCAGCAGCGATAACTGGCGTTGCGATTGAGCGCGGGGGCTGCTGCGGCTGTGACGGCTGTATTTGGGGCTGTGGCTGTGGCTGCGGCTGTGGCTGCAGAGGCGGTGGTGCTGGTGGCTGTTGGGGTTGAGGCTGGGATTGGGGCTGGGACTGGGGTTGGGATTGAGGCTGAGGCTGAGGCTGGGGTTGAGACTGAGAATTTGAAGGCGTCTGGGTATGAGCTTGGGGTTGAGGTTGAGGTGTGGGTGTGGGTTGCTGCGTCGGTGCATGATTAACTGGTATACTGTGTAATGGATTGCTATAGTTGACAGCTGGCACTGCTGGCGGGTTGTTTTCAGTTGGTTGGGGGGCCGGCGCGGCCTTCATACGCGTGAGATGATCAAGCAGCCGATACCTCAAGGGTGAGACTCATTAAGAACAGCGAATGGAGCAAAGTTTAAGAAGACATACGATGGAGTAGCACTTCGTGTAGGCTTTGGGTCCATGAACCGGATGATTTTGGTCTTGCGGTTCACAGATGCCTCGTCTTCCTCGGTCGACTCTAAGCCATTTGCCTTACGTTTCTTGGGTCGTAATGGAGGCGGTGTGCGAGGAAGGGAAATGCGGTAGAGACTGTTCGCGACTTTTCCGAGACGTGGATCCGGGTCCAGGCAGAGAGGTGGTGATGTGGCGAGCTTATGAGCAAAGTAAGAGTGAGTGCCCACAACAAGCAGATTATCAAGAGCTGCGCACAAGGATTTTGGCTTCGACCTCGAGTGCATCTTTATCCGTCCATTTGCCGCCCGACTTCTGGTTGAGAAGACATAGATCGGCGAAGAGGGTTTCAGAATTGGGACGAAGGAGGACTCTCGCGACGGTTTTTTTCGGGCAAATTGCTGTCCTTTGGGTCAGGTTTCTTGAACTCTTCGATCTCTACGATCATGCAACCTGAAGGAGTGTCGCGAGCGGTTAATAGAGTTGTTTAAAGCGCCGACGAGAACATGACACGCCTTCGTAAAAGGGCACCTTGGCGGCGTCGAACAGCTCGAGGAGGTCTACGGGTATTCGGTGCGCCTTTATGTCATCGAATAGGGCCTGAACGTGGCATGTGAGTGGCAAAGGAGAAAGGATAGTAAGGAAGAACAGTACGGCGAAGGCAGGGCTGCTGTACAAGAACTTGGGACCGGAGTTGAGGGTCCAATTGTCGTGATGGAGCTGTACCGAGAAGGATGGGGAGCTGGTTTCATACTCCTTGAGTATCGATTGGGATTCCCTTGTCAAGTTGTAGGCCATCGCTTCGAGTCGGTGTCACCGTCGGGTCACTCTTAATTCAAACCCGTGCGGATGAGTCAGCAGTGCCTCTTGCGATGTCGCAAGATCAGTTGAGAGAGGTGCTTTTTATTCCGCTTCCTGCAAACTGAACAATTACAATGACAACCGACACAGCTCTTTCAATTCTTGCACGACAAGAGCCCTCAAGTCAGGCAAATTGCTCTCGAAAATCTTTTGCCTCATACTCCCAAAGATGCTCCCCATCGCAGCATCTTTTTCGACAGCTTGCAATCACACACTGGTCTGCAGAGTCCAAAGGAGAGTACGGTGGTTAGAGATCTCAAGCTTCTGTGTCGAGACAACCTCGTGAGCATATTGTTGCCTTGTTGAGATCCTATTTATCTTGCTGTGACCTGCAGGCCGTGGCGCATGACGCTTTCCGTGCTCTAGTCAATCTTTCGGATTCACCCATGATCCATCCATATCTCCTCGAACAATCTTTCCTGACATTTTTGGTGTCCTATATAGTGGCTAGTCTTCCTCTCGGTTCTTTCTACTGGCACTGGCTCATGGCTCGCAGCACCCTCAAGCAACCCTTGGCGATCTCGCCGCCATGTTACTCTCGAATCTCACTACCTCGCCGAGGTCGTCAACTGCCCTTCTGGATCTTCGGATCGCTGTACTCCCGATTCCTTCATCTGCAGGGCCATTCTATCCTACACAGTCTCGCGCAGGCAGCTGTGCGCCACCCGTCCCATATCCAGCCGGTCACGAGATAAATGTGCCTGCGCTATCTCTGCTCGTCGACGCGTTCGTACAGGGCGCGAGCATAGATCCTAGCGTTCCGCTCGACGAACGTCCGCGCAAAAGCGAGCTCCACTTCCTTGCGAGCGTGTTTGCAAATCTGACCACGGTACCGTCGACAACCCCCTATTTCGTCCTGGGCTAAGGCTGATGATAAGCACGAAATTTCTCAGTCTCTTCCCGGGCGTGTATTCTTCTTGACGCCGCGGCCTTCGGACCCACTACAAGGAGAGACTGCAGAAAAGGTCGAGTATCCGCTCGCAAAACTCGTCGTCTTCACCGAACACAAAGACTCCATCCGGCGCGGTGGCATCTCATCGCTCATCAAGTGCGTCAACCCGTCCCTCTAATCGACCCGTACTTACCTGTCATAGAAACTGCGCTTTCTATACGCAGGGCCACCAAGCCATCCTGACGCCGGAATCCGACTCCGTGATTGTTCCGCCATCAGATCTCCAGGCGCCAGGGATCGACGCCCTCCAGTACATTCTTCTTCCCTTGGCTGGGCCTGAAGAGTTTGATCTTGACACGCAAGAACAACTCCCAGAGGCGTTGCAGTTCTTACCGCCGACGAAGAAGCGCGAGGCGAACGCGGCAATTAGGCTCATGCATACCGAGACGTTACTCTTGCTATGTACGACGCGTTGGGGACGCGACTACCTGCGCACGCACGGAGTTTACGAAGTCGTGCGTGCGCTACACGAGCAGGAGACGAATGACGCAGTATCGGAGCATGTCGAGCGGCTCGTGAACCTGATCAAGCGCGCCGAGGGACCGGAGACGACGCAGGATTTGCAGGTGGAGGAAATTGAGGAAGATGATGACGACATGCGCATCGAGGAGATATAAACGTGGAGGATAAAATATATCTCAGACACCGACCGGATCTGGGGGTGGGTCCGGTGCTGCAGTTGTGCGTAATTGTATGGGGGGAAGAGGGCAATGATATGTATGATTCTAGTCGCAGTGACGTGCACTTGATGTGGGGGCGGGACAGCGTAGGCATGACGTATAGGAGAGTGCTCACACAAGCTGCAGTGATCTTCCCGTAATAGAAGTGCACATTCTGCCGTGTCAACTAGTGTCATATTGTGGCATCACTACAGTACCCCATTTTTTTCTTTTAATATGGTGCCTTGGGGT
Source organism: Lactarius indigo (assembly GCA_025766275.1). Taxonomy (NCBI): domain Eukaryota; kingdom Fungi; phylum Basidiomycota; class Agaricomycetes; order Russulales; family Russulaceae; genus Lactarius; species Lactarius indigo. The sequence goes on from JAFKAC010000008.1 coordinate 369,704, forward strand.
ACTAGTACAAGGCACATACATGTCAGTGGGTAGTGAAACTACAAACCAACTACTGTGCCTTCTCTATTTGTAGAGTTGGCGTTATCCGCGGCCTCCCACCCGCGCGTGTACTTCCCATACATGTTCACTTCCACCGTTGTTCTCGGGGATCTACGAACAGTAACAAAGAAAATGCGGTATACGGCACACTGGTACATGTGCCTGGAGAAGTCTGAGTCACATATTCCATTCGCTTTCGGATTAGTTCGGCCAAGCCTCGCGACGTCCACGCGCCGTTTCCAGAAAAACCGGCCTCGCAGAAAGAAGAATTTCATGATGGATGATGGTGGATGGATGATCAGCCTGGTCCGACAAACAAGGACTTTTTCTTTTTCTCGTCCCTTATTTTCCCTTCTTCATGAAAGCGCCCCGGTGCACTCTGGTCGCGGAGGTAAAAGTGTGAACTATCATTATTACACCACAAGGAACAACAACTCCAGCGACGACATGCGACGGTACGAGAAACGCACATGGTGATGGAGACGTTACCGAGACAGGATGGCAAATTTGCTTCACCCCGTCTCCGCCCCGGAGGTACCTGGACTGTTCGATCCGTTACCCTTCGCAGGTGATGGCGCCGAAAAAAAAAGCCGCTTTGCACGGATCTGGCAGTGGTGCAGTCTCTTCGGCGAATATAACCAGCGGATGCCAGGTATAATCTCTCCAGGTCCACTGATTTGATCGCCATAAAGCACAGTAGCATGTCGCGTGCCGCATATTTGTCAACCGTCGGTACAGTAGTCTGAGACTGCGCCAGTAGTGGACCTGCTGGACTTGGAAGTTGAAATATCCAGATTGCTGGTCACTGAACCAGATCCGCCCCTCCCCCGCAGCCACCAACTCGAGCTGTTGTCGGATTCGGAGGAGGGCTGGTGCGAGAAAACGAGGGTGGTGCCCAGAACCATTGGAAGTGATCGTCACCGTACCGTTACCGGATGCCATATACCCTGAAACGAATTCGAAACGTCACTGGCGACGACCAGATGTCTCGGTGATGTTGCACAGTTCGGCTGAAATGTGCCTTGCGACGGCGCCGGCCGAGCGAATGATCGTGTGATTGCGGTTCACGTGCTGCCTTGCCGCCCAACACGAGAACGCTTGTGAGAATGTTTCGCGGGTTGGATCAACGGCGTTGTCTCGGCGAAAATCCATCGTGCCGCAGCCAATACCTGGAAGCGTTTCGGGAGGACTCGGATAGTGTCAATAGCAATTACCACAGGACGTACATGTGTCTGAGTGGTTACATGATCAACTGCATTCGAAAAGTTGCAAAAAGGCACTCACCATTGCAACGCCGTTGCGCAGTAAGGTGGTGAGAAACCTCACCAACTGCATGTGTAAGTGGTCCGGTCGCGCTAGATCCTGGAGTCGGTGGAAATAAACAGGTAAATTATCACATGAAGTTTAAGAGTGCCAACATCTACTATGACGATAGAAGCTGTATGCAAAATCTTTCGGAGTCCGCGGGTGTATAAATGTGCATATTTTAGAATGGCGTGAGGGAGTATGGGAACGTGGGTACTGGCAACAATACGCGATGCTCAAAAGCAGGCAGGATGTACGGAAGTACCTTCCCAATTCAAAGACGTAGCATTACGGAGTTGCCAGCTAACCGGGTGTGAACTGAGTCGATTACCTCCGACGAGGGACACGCACAAAGGCCATGACCCCACTCTCGAGCTCGATAAGCGACATCTCGCCTTCGTCGTCGTCGTCGTCATCTGTCGCAGTGACAACCGCCACAGGTGCACGGGAAACCTTCGTAGCGCCACTGAAAGCGGCCACAGAGCGTGTACTTTCGCCATCAGACTCGGCTTCGGTATGCACGACGCTAGACTCTGCCTCGCTCTCCTCAGTTTCGGCCTCCCCATCAATGTGGCACGATTGCTTTCGCCACAGACGGGACAGCTCAGCCTCAAGACACGTAGTATCTTCATAAGTAGACTCCTTCGTGTCTCCAGGAGAAGGAGTGGATGACAGCGGAGAAGGAGGGAGCAATGGGACTGTAGAAGTATTTATGAACCGATCCAGTTTGGTGAGACGGCTTGACTTGGTCGAGGTATTTCCTGTGGGTGCCCCAGCTGGAGGAGATCGCAAACAATCGGTGGGTCCGACCCCATGACAGGACTGCAGGAAGGATGGGAAAGGTGGAGAAGGCGTATGGTCTGGAGAGACATTCGCCATTGAAGGTGGCGGCGGCACAGGAGAGGATGATATGGATGGAGGCAACGAGTCCCGCCGCTGGGGGCAGTTTGAATGTGGGGAAATCGGTGGTACGGGTAACGTAGGCGATTCGAGTAAGGGTAAAAAGTTGAAGCGGGGTACGGGACGGGGTTGCACAGGAATGTTGTAGGGAAGACGGGGGGGAGGAGGTGGTGGAACCCATGGCTCAACAGTAGAGGAACGAGGCGATGGCGGTTTGGGTGGATCTAAATTTTGCGAAGGGGGTGGAGTCGTCAAAGTGCTCGGAGGGGGGGTGGACGGTGGAGAAGGCGGTGGACGAGACGGAAGAGAAGTCGGACGTTCTATTTTGGGTTTGTAGATCACAGAAGGGGGTGATGCCAGTTTAGGAGACGTGGAAGTATCGGGACCAATAAGTGGAACTAGACCAACAGGAACAGTGTTGAGGAAGTGTGTGCGAGGAACACCGCGTGCATCCAGCTCTGGAAGGTCCGGGTCCTGGAGGGGCTGGGGAGCATGGGGGAGTGAACGCTGAATCTCCTTGAGCTCCAGCATATCCCTTGCAATAATTTAGAGTCAGATTAATGTCAGGTGAAAAGACCATGCGATGCAAGGAGAGGACAAGTGAGGGGAGGGAGGAACAGGTATATTAGGAGGGTGTTTGAAAGTGCTATGGGACTATGGCATGAATACGACATAGCTAGAAAGAGGACAAATGCCGAAGAAGGTGCACGGAGTGGTCACGCGAGAAGGAAACCACGGCGAAACTGGCGGGAAATAACTCACTGGTAAGTCAATCTTGGGGTAATATCGGCTGGAGACCGATCCCATTCGTCGGCGACAAAAACTTTGTTAACAAGTTCTGAGCAGAAATGAACGCATCTGCGCGTTAGGCATGCGTCGGTGAGAGATTGGTCTGGACGACGTCTTCTAGAGAGGGATGGGGCATCTACAGGGATGAGGAGCGGAGTAGAACCACGAGTGGGAGGAGGAGTAGCTATGCTAGACGAGTTAGATGGAGAGGGAGAGGGAGAGGGGGAATGGGAGTGAGAATGGGAATGGTGTTTAAGACAGCCCCGCATGGTGAGGAGGGAAAGGACGGGGTAGGGTAGTGGAAGAGGAGGGACGGAAGGAGAGTTGTTGCACTTAAGAAAAGGTGGCGGTCTCGGTTCGGAAGGACCGGCCGACGGTGTCCACCTCGGCGGTCAAATAAGGCGAAGGACCCAGACATCTGCGATGCACAATCTGAAATGAATTTGACCATCTAAACGACCACCCCATCTCAAACCGCATTTTCCCCTCAGTCCTTCTAGACGAGTAACAACACCCTTCTTATCAACTCAACGCTCCCATACTCTATCAAAACAAACGTCAAGCTCCCCGCAAGCCTCAACTTGGTCCCGTCCAACTATGGAAATCCGATACCGGGGATTTGTCTCGATATACGTACTCAAACACCGCCCCGATGTGGGAGTGCGTGCCACTCAAATGCGGTCGATCACAGATGGGAACGCCCTGTAAGGGTGCCTCGAATCAACAAGACAACTCAGGACATGAAACTTCAGGACGTTACCCAAGCACGACAGAACTTGCAATGATGAGTGCCCAAACAGGAGGTAACCAACTACACCCACGGCCATATAATCAATTATGAGCTTTTTTTGCGCACATCAAGACTTTAGACGCACGTAGAAATATTGAAGTCCCCAGCGGTGTACACCGCCCACAGAACATAGCCAACCACCGCGCTCTCCACGAATGATGCACCTACGGCGGTGACCAGAAACACGAACAGCGTAAATATTGCGTACGTGAGCCGGGAGCGATGTACATTCTTCCGTGGTTGCGGAGCGCCCGGCTGCATTGGTCTCGGCGGTTCCGGGGTGGGATAGAAGCAGGTCAGGCGACTGTGCAGAAGCCACTGGTGTCAACGGAATCATTGAATGTGAATGGGGTGCTGCCTGGGGCGTATGTTTCTGACTCGTTGGGGCCGTCGTGTCCCCATGTTTGTCGCGCCGTGACGGAAAAATGATGTTGAAAGTAGCAATCCCACCGGTGATGAGGAAAAACAGTGAATTGAATATTAACGTCCAGTAAAATGTGAAGCGGAATACATCTGCTCAATCCCGAGAGCTGAGTCAGTTGCACAGTATCGAGTTAACAGTGCACATGTCAAACCTCCAGCATGTGTGAGGTAACGACCACCCGGCTGGATAGGGGCATGGTGCTCAAGGTGATGAAACTCGATGAGAGGGTCATATAGAGATGGCCATGTCGGGGTCGGTGGCTCGGTCTGCGTTTGCGTTGCAGACATGCAACATACACCGTGATGAGACGAGACAGCCCTGGCCTCGCCCTCTCAGCCTGGCTCTGGCTCCGCTGATTATATAATAAACGATGCTATTCCCGAAGGAAGGGCCGGACACCGGACAGCACAACACTCACAAGCCGACTCGGACTCGGAGCGGAAATAGGCTTTTGCAAGGAGCCGCTAAGGCAAGCTCTGCTGAGCTGCCCGGGCTCTTCTCTCAAACGTCAGTTATATCAATCGACAATCGCCTTTTGTTAGGAAAAATGTTCTGGCCATTCTAGGAAGGCCTGTTCATGCCGTCGTTTGCAGTGTGTGTCGCTCCTAAACACGCAAGATCTACAAGAAGCCCCTAGATCCCCTTATCTGTCCAGAGCTTTGCTGAGCTACAACTTATGATCCACACGTAAAAGCGACGGTTTAGGGACTTGTCGGTTTAAAACAAGGTTTTCAGGTTGGAAGAATATCGCCAGGTATTTGACGTCACATTTTCCAGTGGTCTCGTAGATGTCGTCACTGTTCAACGTTCAACGTTCAATTACCGGCTCTTCCTCACTTTGCGGGCCAGTTGCGGCACTTCGCGTAGGGAACTTACATCGTGACGTTGAAGTACAAGGACTACAGTTACTGATTACCATGAATAAATAGGTCATTCACATGCATCAGAGGTGCGTCAGAATAGCCTACCCATCTTTCAGCCCCATTCCTATTGCCGATCTGATTTACGGCATCTTTCGCAGCTGAAGTGTGCACTTCGTAGAGCCGGGTATACCCGTGCTGCCACTTCAATAACTATGGTACATCTATATGACCAAAAAGGCTCTTTATCACATACTGATAGCCCCACTCGGGTCCCCGTTGTGCTTTAGGTAAGCTCCGAGTAACTCTTACGTTGCGATGTCTCTTGGGGTTGATGTGTGTCAGTCATCTCGAAGCCAGCATGATCGTGATCAAGGGCTTCGGCGCTCTACTAGTTGCGTGTCACTGTTCCGTCTCGGTTTGTAAGAGCTTTTCCCCGCTTGGTGCGGGGGTTCCTTCGGACGCACTTGCTACGGCCCCTTCTACGTACTCGAGTTTCGAGCCTACCGACCCTCGTCACACTTTAGGTAGGCTATGCATACGCATGTTGCAATGCATGGGCGCTTAGCGAATAGTTTGAGTAGCATCTCCTGGTGTAATGACGGAATAGACCTCTGCCTTGTTCTCAGTCCAAATCTCAATCGCGCCGAGTACGCCGTCCCAAGGACTACCGGCAGCTCAAAATGATGATCGGTGGGAATCGCCAGGCAATCAATACTTCTCGTTTTTTTTTCAAGCGATTTACCGGAAGGGTTCAGTTCTATTAGAGCTGGCATCTTGACCATGAAGTTCGGGCTAAGGACGTGAGCGGTCTACCTAGGGGTTTCGTCGACAATGCAAGACAATGCTAACCACGGCAAACCCATTCATGTTTATCGCATCCCTAGGTCTCCCACGAAGCTCAGCAACTGGCAGCTCACAGTCAATCCCTTTCTGTGAGCGGGCTTCCCCTCTCCTCCGTCTTACCTAGCATATCTGCTAGGTGAGTCCTCGGTCAATATGCCGCGGACGGCAGCACGCTTTTCACGTGTGACCATAACTGGGCTATATGCTCTGCTCTGCCCCCACAGAGTACGAAGACGCAGTCGCCTCATTGGTCCCGGGCACCCGAGAAGTCAGACCTACTTATGTTACTTCTTGCGACCCGGGGAATATCGCGATCGAAGAATACCTCTCCCTTCCCAGAACACATACTATCCGGTAGTTGCCACAGGCCGCTTGAACTATTTGCGCTCCTTTCTTGACCACGAGCCCCCTTGGCGTCATCGTGTCGTTATAACGGCTACCAAGCACGTTCATCACCCAGAGCTCTACAGCCCCTAAGCGACAGCGTAAGACGCCGCGACTTCATGTAGTGGCGTCTTGCCTACGCCTTCAACGTGTTCAAAATGAGGGGGTACGAATCACCTCGGACGCTTTCCGCTCTAGCATCAGCGGGATCTTCGTGTCGATATCGGAAACCGCTGCCCTTCATCTGTCCTGACTTCCACCTAAAAACCCCCGCCTCGAGGAGTCGTGGAATAGTCGCAGGTAAGGAAAACCCACCCTCCCTATACCCTGCCTCGTTTCCGGTCCTGCCTGCTGACTGCCCTCCCCTGGTTAGTACCCAGCCTTGAACCCGCGCATCTCCCACATTCAACTCCATGGGCAGGGTATGGGGGAACCAGAACCAGCTCTCTCATGACCTGTTTCTATTCCGCAGAAAGATGTCCGTCAGAAACTGGCTGCCAGTACCGTTTCAGACGTCAACACCGGTCAGTTGGTAATAGTTTCCCGAAAAAGGGTTGATTGTTAGCAGGGCGCAGCGTAAACCAGGTGGCGACTGAAATGCCATTTGGCCGCAGCGTCGACAACACTCCCACGTGAAAAACGTGCCACTCTGGAGTGTGAGCCCCTATGTCCGGTCGTGCCTCAGTCAACTGGTCCTTGACCTGCACCACACAACCGTCGTCCGACTCAGCCGCCATCTCTGCGCTATCTGATCGTGTATAACCATCACCCCTGGCAACTCTATCCTTATCCCCCAATCGCACCTCAGATACCCTTCTATCTACTAGGACTTCTCTATTGAAGTGATCTGGGTCCCCGAGTGGATCGCACCCACGGGCTTCTCGCTCACCAAGTTCCCGGCAAGCAGGCTTGCTCCTCAGTCATGTGTGTTGCTTGGCCCGGTTCCTGAGCTGTGTCTCCTGCCCTTGTCCGCCACATCACCTGTCACGCCGCCACGGGGACTTACATCGCCTGCTTCTTACCAATCCCCCGAAGTCGACATGATTGCCCCCCGCCCATTCCCCCCTTTATGCGGAGGTTAAACGTGTCTCGACTTTACTCCCCCCTTACGAGGACAGTCTCCTTTCGGACTCTCGGGCGCGGAACACGGGAGCAACGCCTCACTGAAGTTCATTTGGTACACTATGAGTGCATGTTGACCTAGAGAAATGATAGGGAGGACCTTTTCTTCTATCTTGGGGACTTCTCCGTCATAGCTGCGATTGAATGTGCCCCCCTTTGTTTCGAATGGGTGGCACCATCTTGGCTTCATTTGTTCAGCAGCCTGATAGGAATGTACACCTTCAAGGACCGCTTTCTGTGGTTTATAAGCACGTTTTAACCCCGAAAGGCTGTTGCAACATGCACCTTAGGAAGAAGTGACTTAAGCGTGGTGAAAACGTGTAGTGACGACGTTTGTCGAACGCCCCATCAACTGTTTGACGAGAACCTTTGGATCAAGATCGAAATCTGTACACTATAGCTTCAGTAGACGGATGGTACGTCGCCGGGCAACCCCCGCCGCACCCTTATCGTCGACACGAAACGACAACGGGCTGTCCCAAACGATGGCCGACGCATTTTCGAGCGGATCGTTGTCAGATACATACCGCAGCACCCGGAACATCGAAATGTTCCGTGCGGTTGCTGGCTACCAGCGCATACGGATGTCAATGGGGGCGGCTCCAGACGGGATTGCGGAAGGGCGAAAGGTCCGACTCGGAGTTTGGCAAGATTCTCAGTGGTGTCCCAATTTGTCGATATCGGCAGATATGATCTCACTAATCATCAATCACTTTAGTAGGGGGCGGGGCCGGTTGAGCGGTGAAATGGACTGACCCAATGGGAAGACATAGAGGGCCGATAGGCAAAGGGTTGGATGTGTGATGAGGCAGGGACGGATAGCTTACGCAGACGAGAACCGATTCAAGACGCTTACACGAGAGGGGAACGAGAATAGCACCGACAGTGAGCTGATAATTTACAAGGCGATGCTTCGAAGCCTATATACACGAATAGGAGTCGAATTACGAATTTTTGAATGAGTACCGGAGTGCGCTAGTTGTTAACAGTGGCTCGACTTAGACTTGGTGGCCCTTACATTAGGATGTGTCCGAAGGGGCTTTAACACATTCCGCATTACTTGCAGTTCGGAACTGCAAGTGATGCGGAATATCAGAACACCAACCAGTGCAATGTGAGACTCGAGTGGAAAAAAGTTTATCCAATTCGCCCTATTCCATAATCAGGTGTAATATAAGTGAAAGGAGCAACCGTTGGTCGTACTGCAGGTATGCTGTACCACTTTTTGAAAAATCTATTTGAACAATCACTTAGAAATGACCGCTTGTGCTTACCGCTCCGAAGTATTGGGCTCATCCCAGCCATTGATGGTGCCATCGCATAGTTCAAGCACAGTCGCCCAGATTGGTACGCCATCTCTAAGGCTTGGAGATGGCGTACAAATCTGGGTTCAAGGTAAGGTAGACCTCAACTTGTTACAGAGCAGGTGTTAGCACTTTACACCAGATCTGAGTCTATCACACCGGCCTAAATAGATGCTCGCAATAAGCATCTCTCTGACAACGTCCGTGGTAAAAGATTTTAAGAATGTTCTCGAGATGTTGACAAAGCTCCTGAACTAGAGTCTCGCCTCGCACAGCGTATTGGACTTTCCACTTGAGCATGTTTGACCATAAATTATCTCCATCGTCATGATATGGTGGTCTCATTCAACACTGCCGCCACGTGTAAGCCAAGTCTGCCATAACTCCGTTCTTGTCTCCAAATCTGGCGAAGTGAGAGGTTGGAGCTGAGAAAGACGCGGTACGAATGGAGATGCGGGAAGGAGTGCCTTGTTATAAAAGCGTGAGCGCGCGCGAGTGGAACGGGCCGCGCACTACCGTCCAGTACAGACATCGTCTGCATCAGGGGTTACTCAAAGAACGAGTTGCTCAAAAAACGACTCGCGCCTCGAGACTATTGCCTTCCTATATGGCTCCCTTGGCCTCTCACATAGAACTTGCTCCGAGCCAAATTCACTGATGGCCGTACCATCTTAATTTCTACTCACATACAATCCAGTGGCGCACAAAGATTAAAAGTAGCTATACAGAATACAAACAAACACGACCTCCCAGCTTTAATCCAACTCGAATAGCAGGACCTCCGCGACACTCTCGCCAGTGTTTTCTACGCTGACGGTAGTCCCTGTCCCGGTGGGAGAAGTGATATAAAGTCCATCTCCCTCCCGCAGTGTAGCGTCCTGAGTGCCGGGCGCATATACGCGGACGGTGTTGCCTGAGGGTGTGCTGGGGTTATATCCCGAAGTCTGCACTACGTGGACATATGCTTTCGACGATTGAGGGCTTAGCTCGTGGGACAAGCTTCTTCCCGGTGAAAGCAGAGTGGCACGGAGGGAGACGGGCGAGTGCACGGGAGCGGGACCCGCAGCCTCACGGGCGTCAGATACGCCGGTCTCTCCCACTGGCGCAACCACGCGCACCCACTGGTCTTTCTTCTCTTCATCAGTGAAATGCCTGTATCGCCGGAATGACGTCAGAGACTCGGAACGGAGTAGGGAGTGGCGCTCACCTGGTGAAGTAAGCGGGTTTGAGATTCGAGACCGAGGGCTTGCACCAGATCTGAAGGAAGTGCACTTGTTTCTCCCCGTGGGCGTGCTCGCTGTGGCGGATCCCAGTACCCGCGGAAGTCATCTGCAAGTCGCCACGCTTGAGCACCTCTGTGTTGCCCATGGAGTCGTTGCTACAGGTCATTGTTAAAGACTGTTCATAAAATAATACGCACTGCACTGAGGACTCACTGTTGTAGCTCTCCAGAGACGACATAGGAGAATATCTCAAACTCGCGATGGCCGTGTGTCCCGAAACCGGTATGGGCATCGACACGGTCCTCGTTCAAGACACGGAGGCTCCCAAATTGAGAATGCCGGGGGTCGTAATAACTTGTGCAAGTACCTTTGAGCATGACGGGTGACTAGCAGGTAGAATGGGACACATACTCTGCGAAACTGAACGTATGGAAAGTCTTCAGCCAGCCGTGGTTGCTGTGACCACGATCGGTGCTAGGACGTAGGAGGAATTCGGTGCCACCAGACATAGCTGAAGTAGAAGTGGTAAGGGTCCTTTCCACGAAATGTCGGTTGGTGTTGGTAATTGCAGAGAAAAGTGTAAGGAGACGAAGTAGGGAAGCCAGTTTAATGCTTGGGCTGAGTACCAGCTTTGCTCTCGCCTTAAATGCAAAGTCCGATGTGAACTCAGGGTCGATAAAAGGATAGCGCAGTCTTGCACCCGCTCCATAACCGGACAGTCCTCGGTCATCATGCAAACCAAAATTTCCCCGTTCGGTAAAAAGAGAGACACGGTGATGACAAAGGCTATAAGTCATCCCTAACTACACGCCCACGTGACCCACGTGATATGCATAGCAGCATACCTGGGTGTTGTGACCGACCCAGCCCTTGTAATGCGTTGATGACAGATGGGACGGTGAGTGGCCTATTCAGGTCACTGTGCAGTTACCCTGCTGGAGACTACGGAATACCTTCACACACTTCGGTCGACTCGCTTCTCAAGATCTCCCTGGACGGAATGGAAATCCCAGTTAGGCGTGTGGCCCCTGCCCACCGCACCCTCCGTAGCTTCAGCTCCGCGGACTAGACTGCTGGTCATATTCATATCGCCGTCGTTAAATCTCTTTGCACACTCCTGTGGTCTTTTGGTGGGCTCTTACAAGTTTTCGGTCCTCGCTTTCAAGATGAAGCTGCTCGTACCTCTCGTATCTTTTTTTCATACGTTCCCGCTACTCGCTATGGCTGTCTCATTTCGAGGCTCGCCCCAATCACGCAGGGGTCTTTCCATCCCTATCCACAAGCGGGGTACCCTCAATGCACATGGTTCCGTTTCCCCACATTTCTTACAAGCCAACATCCAGCAATCTGTCGAGTCAGTCTGCTCCCCGCTTTTCGTATTATACATGTCTCTGACTCGACGCCTCAGCAAGTTCCATGATGGGTTTTCTGCGTACGAGAGGAACACGGGCGAAAGGCATCCCTTGGATTGGCTCCCGGAACCGAATTTACAAGAGAAACGGGACATGGGTTCCATTCCGCTTGCACCGGCCGACCAGCAACTGTGGTATGGGTCGATTTCCGTGGGCAACCCCGCGAAGAAGTTCCTTGGTATGTTCTCCTACCTTGTCTCTTTCATATCGTCAATTGACGATTACTAGTGGATTTCGATACGGGGAGCAGCGATCTGTTTTTACCCGGACCACACTGTGAAGAAACCTGCTCCGGCCATGCTGTGTATGACCCGTCCGAGAGCTATAGTGCGTCTAACACCGGGAGAACTTTTGTCCTCAAGTTTGGCGACGGTTCAACCGCCGCTGTCGAGGGGTACACCGACGTTGTCTCCATTGCGGGGTTGTCCGTAAGTTCGGCTTTACTTGCTAGGCTGCGTGGTCTCTGTAGCGTGCATTCAGGCCAAAGGACAAGTCGTTGGTGTCGCCAGTGAATATTCTTCGGGTTTCTCCATTTCCAAGTTCACACCAGATGGTCTGCTGGGCCTCGGTTTTCAATCAGTCTCGAAGTACAATGCTACCCCATTCTTCACCAACCTTATCTCACAGGGCATCGTCTCTAAACCTGTTTTCGGTGTGCGACTGGCGAATGAGGGTTCCGAACTATTCCTAGGTGGGACGAACGGAGAGCTCTATCAAGGCGACTTCACTTACGCTCCAGTAACCAAGGAGGTACGTTAGTATACTCCGCTACCGCTACCTTCAGAGCATCACTTCCTCTTCCAGGGCTACTGGCAAGTTACCCTTGATGGAATTATGCTCAATGGTCGCGAAGTTGTCTCAGTGACACAGGCTATTATCGACACAGGTTCAACGCTCATCCTGGGTCCTGCCGAGGTAGTTGAGGCAATATATGGACAAATTCCCGGCGCAATTCCTTCCCTTGGCCCCGATGGGATTAAATCAGGACTGTACACTGGTTCGTCATCTCGTAATCGCTTTCTAGACCCATCCCTGAAATCATAGGCTATCGTTAGTTCCGTGCAACTTCGACATGACCATTGCACTCAAGTTTGGAAAGAGGGCGTTTCCCATTGCACCCGATATATTCAACCTTGGGCCTGTCAATGGCCAACCGAACCGATGTTATGGTGGTTTGGCGTCTCAATCAAAGACTGGTGAGAAGACCCTCCTCTTCAATGACATTATCAGGCTGATTAATAATTCGTCGGAAGCACGTTTCTGGATTTTGGGGGATACGTTCCTACAAAATGTTTACACTGCCTTCGACTTCGGTCGGAAGAGTGTTGGGTTTGCTTCGCTCGTCGACCCTTCGTAAACGTCCTTAATCTGTCGCGTGATACAACCCTTTGGATGTTACAAATACACTTGGCTTGTTCCATTAACTAGCGTCTACGAGTCAGGTACTATCGCGACGAGGATAAGAAAATTGTGGGTGTGGCAAAGTTATACTTGTTTATGTACACTCCCGCCTTTCAAAGCCTTAAACTACCGCCGTTCTCTTGGCACGGGTTCTCGTTGTAAGTTAGGCAGTGGAGTCAAAGGAGCGGACAAAGTAAACATTTGCAGTCAAAAGAGCTCCCCACGGATCCCTGCCTCACTGACGAGTGACCGTTAAAGTAACGTAACTTGACACCATCTGGGTCATCGCTCTTGCCTCTAATGCATCCAGAACGGCATTGACGCATACTCGATATCTGAGGGAATATGTGAGCTGGGTTTCGATGCCCAACGCACCTGTAGGTAGATAGACCAGAAAGCTACGCTGGAGATGCCTCAAGTTCTAAGTGTTACTTAGTGGTCTTATTCTGTATGCCGCCACGACCTCGTCCTGTTTGTTCGTACAGTGTCCGACGGATGTTGGGCCTCGCAAGCGTCTTTACCGATTCCCAATGCACGTTGTACACGGAGGTCGCGAGTAAGAATGGCGCAGGCAATTGAGCTCCTCGGAAATGAACGCTATAGGAATTAAAACTCAGCTTTATTGTACTAGCCCGTACAGAATATTGACTCCTCGTATCGGCCTCGTTCTCATAAGCTATACAATCTGGAGCCTAGTTGTGTCCGGCCCTTCTGACAGATCGTCGAGTCTGGTGTACCCATTAGCTCGGGTATCCGATACAATGACGGATTACACTACCCTCCCGATGGAAGCACACGACAATAGATCTGTGTTTGTCGAGCACGCGTGGAACATTGGCAGGGCTTACCGAAATCAGGCTCTCGAATTGATTTCTATGTGCAGACTCCTCTCCCGTCTTGCGCCACCAAAGTTTTTGCACGAAGATGCAGAGCTAAGAAGGTAACAGGTAGTAACCAACCACCCCAAGTTTCTTTCACGCGTTTTGTCTTCCCGCCTCTGACGTCTTCTTGTAGAATTCTTCGAGTATGTGATCTAGCATTGCGTTCCGCTGCAAATTCGGGTACCGAAGTGACTGATGAAGCGAACGCACGATTCAAAGAAGCGACTCGGCTGTTGAGTACGTTGAGTGGCCGCTCAGGGAGAAGGCGTCGCTTGTGAGCGACAGCTAGTACCATTGTTGAGACTTCCGCTGACTCTCATTCTGGAAGGCACCCCCCGATCTCTGTCCACTCAAGAATGAAAATAGCACGACAGAAAGATCGCGTAGAGTGTGATTGGTCGCATGCGGTGAGCTTTGCGTACGCGTCTTTCCGCGCCTCCAACCCAACTCTACTTCCCCAGAGATCTGAGAACAAATGGGGACCAACAACGACCATAAACTTCGTGCTCCTTAGGTCTCCGTTACTGTCCCCTCACGATCCGGAAACAATCGTCGTGAGCCGTGAGCACCGATTCATACGAGGCTTGTCAGAGATAATTGTCCTAATCGTGTATCAGAGGAGCTCAGTGCCGATGCGTCCTTTGCGGAGATTCTTTGGAACTTAAGCCGTTACAAGGGCCGTGCACGTATCACCCTCGAACAAAACCCTCACTTCTATTTGCGTTGCCCTGTGGATGAGAGCGCATATACACCTACCTTTCGGCGACGTCCACTTCAAGACCCAAGCGGGGCACTTGAGCATAATGACACTGTCTATGTTCTCTTCGATAGGCCCGGGCGTGTGTTTCTTGATAATGAACACAAGCCTAGGATCTTTGGCAACGTCTGGTCTCTGAATGGCTTCCTGATCTTCAGAGGTTTGCGCCACGTTTCCCGATCTCGTCACTTACTCTCCGAGTCTGACGTGTCTCTAGATAACTCTGGAGTAATTGAGGGACAAGGACTTGTCATAGACTCTAATATTCGAGGGAAATTGTGGTTCTGTGAGCAGCCAGTAGTATATGACGATGACGACTCTGAGCCCCGCTCTCAAATGGACCATAGCTACTTGCGGCCCATTCTAACAACACTACTGAGAGACCGGTCAGCGGATGGAGCATTCGAGGACTGGACGGTCCTAAGTCGCCCGGCATCGCATTCCATTAACATACACCTTTCTTTTGCACGTGAAATTTCTGCATCTACAAGCAGCCTGGTATGTTTCACTGCATTTAGTCACCCCAGCGGAACCTCACGCAGACCCCTGCATAGGACCTAGCTCCACCGCCTCCAACATCGGAGCGACCAGGATACCCCGTGCATTACACGACTATCAATACACTCAACGGTGATATACTCCTGAACATATTCGACAACTATCGACTAGATGATGAGAATGGTTGGAACGTCCGACTTGGGTGGCGCAAGATCTCTCAGGTTTGTCAAAGATGGCGTCACCTTGCACACTCTTCGGCATTCCACCTTGGTATGCATATTATCTGCACGAACGGAACTTCTATAGCAGACATGCTTGACCATTTACCGCCCCTGCCACTCTTCGTCAATTACCGGTTCACAGATGTGACTGTAAGGGGCCCGGGGCAGGACGAGTTGGGAATACGCGACGCGCTCCGGCTGCGTGATCGTGTGCGCCGTATCGACCTCCACATCCCGTCTTCGATTTTGCAAAAAATCCTTATGCTTATGAACGAACCCTTTCCAATACTGGAACACCTTTCTCTCTCGTCTACAGTTGATAACACCACAACTCTCACACTTCCTGTGACTTTTCTGGCCCCAAATCTACGCCATCTCGCTCTTCTCGGCATCGGTCTTCCAAAAAGATTGCGCTTGCTCTCCTCCACTGCTTCTGTCGTCACTCTCGTGCTCACGAACATCCAAGCCTCTGGTTACTTTCGCCCGAGGCTATTGGTGGCACGTCTTCAGTCCCTTCCCCAACTCGAAGAACTGTCCATCGGTTTTTCCATCCCCATTCCCCGTCCCGGCTCTGAGACGGAATTGTTAGGTAAACAAGGACCTCCCGTGACGCTTCCCAACCTCAAAGACCTCACATTTCAAGGGGTTAGCGCTTATCTGGAGCGCTTTGTCGCTCAAATTAGGGCTCCTCTTCTGGAGCGACTCGACATCACTTTATTCAATCAAATCGCCTTCGCATTACCACACCTGTCCCATCTCACCAATATCACAGAAGGTCTCAAGCTCCCCAATGCGAATATTTTCTTTGAGCGCGACGAGGTCTCCATAATCACAACCAGCCACCGTTTGCGTGGGCACTATGGACGTTTCAGCCTCCGTGTGAGGTGCAAGCAGTTGGACTGGCAAATCGACTGCGCAGCGCAGGTCTGCAGCGCACTCATGCCCGCGCTATCAGGTGTGGAGTGGCTCTCACTCGATCTCTACGACAGGAGGATGCCGACCGAATGGCAGGACGGTGAGATCGATGGCACAACGTGGCACGAACTTTTGAGGTCGTTTATCGGGGTGAAGAAGCTTCATATTTGCGGTGGGCTCACGGACGAGCTTTCTCGTGCGCTGCAGGTGGATGAAATAGGGTTAGACCCGGGGTTTCTACCCGATCTGCAAGAACTCGCAAGCGGGTTCGGGAAGTTGTATGTGGACAGTCAGTTTGGCTCATTCATCCACGCTCGTGAAGCCGCGGGTCTTTCTGTCCACTCATCATCCACCGCTTCCTACACCATCTTCTATGTTGCCCTAGAAGAGTATGAGAATATGACAAACACCGCCCTTCGCACACATCCCCTCGCAGTAAAACTACTACTCTGCAACTCCCCTAGTGATGTCCTTGCTGTGCTTGACAAGGCCAACGAGTTTGATCGGTCCAGGACTCACAACGGGAATTTATCGAAGTGGCTGAAGCCGACTATTAATGTCCTCTATGCATTCTCTGAGACTTTGGGCGGAGGTGCTGGACTAGTAAGTCTCAATTTGTCGACTTTGTCTACTGTCTGCCCCTAATTTTTTTTCTCAGATATTCTCTCCCACAGAAGTAATTTTTACCAGTTTCGGGGTCCTCCTCTTGGTGAGCATCGTCCTTGGTCCATTTGTGGAAGGTTTTTTAACAGCGATGTCTATTAGGCTGCTAAGGATGTCTATGCGAGTCAAGATGCCATTGCTGATGTCTTCAAGCGTATCGAGAGTTTCTTCAGACGCCTAGAAGTATACACGGAAGTGCCACCGACTGCCGCGATGACTGACATAATCGCAAAGATAGCGGTCGAAGTTCTGAACATCTTCGCGATCGCAACGAAAGAGTTGAAGCAAGGTCGAATCGGTATGTTACCACCCAGAAATACACGAAGGTAAGCTAATCTATGTCCAGAAGGATTCCTTGAGAAGCTTGTGAGAAGGGAGGACATGGAAGGTGCGCTGAAGAGGTTAGATAGATTGACGCAAGAGGAGGCCCGGATGGCTGCCGTGCAGATACTGAGGCTCACCCAGTGTTGAGGACAAGCTAAGGTCATCAATGATAAGTAACTGGGGCCAGAAATTAGATGAAGGATGTGGACGATAGAATAGTTATTGTCTTGAATGGGGGTGTGGGATCGTGATAACCGCCCTGCTGCTGGGACATGTGCGAACGACGGGGATCTGGTACATCAATGGTATAGTCAATGCCAAGGGTAGGGAAATGCAGGAGTACACCCATTTTTACCACAGTAGGGGAGATGGAGCGCAAGTGATTAATCATAGTACCGTTCTGAAGAGCCCACGCTTTCGCCTTGCTAACACGTCCTCGCCAGCGTCAAATTCACCCGGACGTGGAGGATGTGTGTCGGCGTGACATCAGCAAAACAAAATTTGACTAGCCGTGACTAGGGGAACTAGCTCCTACCATATTTGGGTATCACTAGTCAGCACTAGTCACGGCTAGTGCTCCTAGAAACGTTTTGTTTTCCTGATGGAGATGGGCGAAAACAAACAAACTTGTGCCCGAATTGGGAGTACGCGGGTGAGAAGATGTGTCTGAGCCCTACCCTCTAGGTACTAGGCGAGAAGGTTATCAGTGTACGAATACCACCTTTGTCACCTTAGTTCCGCGATACATTAGCAGTGAGTGTACGCCGATAGGATGATGGCTATTTCCAATGGCGTGTCTATAACCCAAAATACGATGCATATTCTCAACGGTTACTGTCACGGTAGCGGGCTGGATGTTGAGCAATTCAGGCAGAACGTCTGGGCGACACATCTCCCTTCCCCCGGACTTTGTGTAGTTGACACTCGGGACTTGTTCAACAGGTCTATGTATCAGAGACACAAAGTCTACCATGTGCCTACGCCCTAGTACCAACAAGCGAAGAGCGATATGGTTCGGTGGTCTATCCTTGGTTTCTGCCTCGGGTGACGCGGTGACGTAGCACCACCGAAAGAGCGAAAATGACCGTTGAACGAAGAGCCGTCAGGAGCGATTTTGTACGCCTAGCCATGGTACAAATTGAGTGAGGACTAGAGGACTGGACGTTAATTCCAAATGGAGTAACCTGAACTTCTGGCGGAGCTTCGGGCGGAACGAATACACTGGCAGTACCCTTGAAGGCAGCCCACTGGCAATTGTAGATGTATTTAACACTGACCCAGTGAAGGACATCACAGCAGTTGTTTGAGACTGCAGAAAAGGAGAAAACTCATAACGGAGGGCGTGACAATGTCTTTTTTTTCTTTCCTGGAATCCATATTTATTCCGGGATACACGGTCCGACGATGAGATCTCGATGCGATCGTAAATATTGCGTGAATAGTCGACCCTCAATGACACACTATGACACTTTTCGTGATCAGCTCGCCATCGCACATCCTGCTTTCGGCCATGCCCTATGGGAGCCGGACCCGAGGGAGCAGTACCCTCCCGTTGAGGTTGGTGACGTCGGTTTCATTCGGCAAGGCAAATTTCACCGCCTATTCAATGCTCTTCTCCCGGCAAACCACCAATCTCACCAAAGATTCGGTGTACCAGAGCATTATGAACCTCTTCAGCTCAGTATGTCAAATCATATTGACCATGGGGCCCTCAATCCCAACAATTTTTGTTCGTATGGGGTCATAGCGGAATCTGGTGGATCAGATTTCTTCGCTGTAGCGTAATCAAATCGCACATTTCAAAATTTACCGGTTTCACTGACATTTCTTCAGGCCGCCGACCTCAGATTCTGCAGAAGTTACGTTTTCAAGCACGAGGAAGCACGGTGCCGCCTTGTCCCTTCCAGTGGAGGCTCGGCGTGAGGACACGCTCTCTCAGGCTCATTTCGGCACGTGGATGATTAGGCATATTGACTCTTGGTTCGCGTTCTCGCAACGGCACGGACTGGGGATAAGGACGGAGGATATAGTTCTAGTCACTGGGAGCCATCGCACAAGATCTTGGTCTAATATTGCTTTCTATGAAAGTCGGGTGGACTCGCGGGTATCTTTAAGGGTGCAAGCCCCTGGTATCGGCACTACCGTTCATTGGCAAGTTTTGAGCCAACGTATCCAAGGAGCGGTGCTGAGTCGTGGCCCAAGCGGTGAGGTACGTGGCGTCGTGGCGCGCAGATTATGATTGCCCAGGGGATTGAAAATTTTCGACGTATTTTTTTAGAACCTGCCTGAGAACCAATGCCTTTTTATCCGAGGGTTCCGTGTCAAACGCAATCTCTTGGGACTTCCGCGGCTCAAAGGAGCAGCGGAACCCAAGTCAGATCCACCCGGGAATGACCGCGATCCAGAGACGGAGTTGGTTCTGATACCCAGCGTTACCGAGGTAAGACTACTCTTTTTGACCTTTCAGTCCTCATATATACGTTCAAAGCGTCCGGATCCTCTGCACGTACTATTAGAATATATTGCGACAGTGAGTGCCGCAGACATTTGCCATGTTTTTTTTACAACGTGATCGTGTTGATTCTGACGCGGACGGCGCAGCGGGCTCCAGGTTGCGACATGGCCCTCGTCCACGATGACGATTTGGTACGAATTTTAGGAGTCGGCGATCTGACTGTGAGTAAAGGTCATGCCTAAACGCTATTATTGATTCCTTCGTGTATATAGTCCGTGGAGACCCTCCAACGGGATGTAGTGATGGATTACCTCCAAAAGTCGAAGCTTGAGATCGGGGTTATGTCTGGTGAGCTGCCAGCATCATGACTCTCTCCTATTTCAATAGCGAAGGCACCCACACAATAGATTCGTGGATTTCCAACAACGAAAGTCCGAGAACTGCCAAGGATACGAGGCGCATGAATGTAGCGATGCTTTCCGAGCAGCTCCATAATTTGCGTGAGTCTGCTTACATTTCTTGGCAGCGGCAGCGCTTAGCTAGGACGAATCATAGACCGCAGCGACTCCGAGCCTATAGCGTCTGGGAGCACTTCTGACATCTTTTCTGGCCATAGGAATGAATCCAGTGTCGTCGACACGGGGGTTAAACTCGAGAACATCTCGACTAACAATGCATCACGGCACACATTCGGTCTGGAACAGGCCCGGTCTCATCTCTTACTCTCTGATGTATTTTCAGATGGTTCTGGAGTAAATGAGGGAGAACAACCTGTCAGAGGCTCTGGTATTCCAGGAAAATCATGGTTCAATGAGCAGCCAGTAGTGCACGACGACTCCGAGTCACGCTCAGGCTCCCAGATGGACCCTAGCTACTTATGGCCCGCAAGACCCGCAATAACAACACTGTCGGCCGATCAGTCGGCGGATGGGACATTCGAAGACCGGACAGTTCTGAGTCGCCCGGCATCGCATTCCATTAATATATACACTTCCCTTTCACGAGAAATTTCTGCATCTACAAGCAGCCTGGTATGTTTGACTGACCAATTACTCAACACCTCACGCAAACCTCTTCATAGGACATAATCCCACCGCCTCCAACATCGGAGCGACCAGGATACCCCGTGCATTACACGACTATCAATAGGCTCAACGGTGATATACTCCTGAGAATATTCGACAACTATCGACTAGATGACGAGAATGGTTGGAATGTCCGACTTGGGTGGCGCAAGATCTCTCAGGTCTGTCAAAGATGGCGTCACCTTGCATACTCTTCGGCATTCTACCTCGGTATGCATATTCACTGCACGAACGGCGCCCCCATAGTGGAAACGCTAGACCATTTACCTCCCCTGCCACTCTTCATCAATTACCGATTTACAAATGTGACCGTAAGGAGGCAGGATGAGTTGGGAATAGGCCACGCACTCCGGTTGCGTGATCGTGTACGCAGTATCGACCTCGACCTCCCGTCTTCAATTTTGCAAAAATTCCTTTTGCTTATGGACGAACCCTTCCCAGTACTTGAACGCCTTTCTCTCTCGTCCGCAGTTGATAACATCACAACTCTCACACTTCCTGTGATCTTTCTGGCCCCAAATCTACGCCATCTCTCTCTTCTCGGCATTGGTCTTCCAAAAAGATTGCGCTTGCTCCCTTCCACCGCCTTTATCGTCACACTCGCGCTCACGAACATCCGAGCCTCTGGTTACTTTCGCCCGAGGCTATTGGTGGCACGTCTTCAGTCCCTTCCCCAACTCGAGGGGCTGTTCATCGGTTTTTCCATCCCCATACCACGTCCCAGCAGCGAGAAAGAGTTGTTGGGTAAACAAGGACCTCCCGTGACGCTTCCCAACCTCAAAGACCTCACGTTTCAAGGGGTTGGCGCTTATCTGGAACACATGGTCGCTCAAATTAGGGCCCCTCTTCTGGAGCGACTCGACGTCACGTTATTCAATCAACTCATTTTTGCATTACCATACCTGTCCCACCTCACCAATATCACAGAAAGTCTCAAGCTCCCCAATGCGAATATTTTCTTTGGGCGCGACGAGGTCTCCATAACCACAACCGACCACAGTTTGCAAGGGCGCTACAGACGGTTCGGTCTCCGTGTGATGTGCAAGCAGTTGGACTGGCAAACCGGCTGCGCAGCTCAGGTCTGCAGCGCACTTATGCCTGCGCTATCGGATGTAAAATGGCTCTCGCTTGATCTCTACGATAAGAAGATGCCGACAGAATGGCAGGACGGTGAGATCGATGGCACAACGTGGCACGAACTTCTGAGGTCGTTCATCGGGGTGAAGACGCTCCATATTTGCGGCGGGCTCACGGACGAGCTTTCTCGTGCACTTCAGGTGGATGAAATAGAGTTAGACCCAGGGTTTTTACCCGATCTGCAAGAACTCGCAAGCGGGGAGTTGTATGTGGACAGTAAGTTTGACTCGTTCATTCACGCTCGTCGAGTCGCGGGTCGCCCCATCCGCTTGTCTTCCCTCAAATTTCAAACCATCTTCGACACTGCCCTAGAAGAGTATAAGAAGAAGACAGGGAGGAACCTTCTCGATCATCCCCTCTTAGAAGAACTACAATCCTGTGACTCTCCCGGTGGTATCGTTACCGTGCTTCATAACCAGACCAATAATTTTCATCGGCCCGGTACTCTTGAAAAGTGGCTGAGCCCGATTGTTCATGTCCTCTACACATTTTCTGCGGCTCTGGGTCAAGGTGTTGGACTAGTAAGCCCCAACTTGTTGATTATTTACCCCTAATTGTTTTCGCAGACATTCTCGCCCGCAACAGTAATCTTTACCAGTTTCGGGGTCCTCTTCTTGGTGAGCATCTTCCTTGGTCCATTGTGGAAGGATTTTCAACGGCATGTCTGTTAGGCCGCCAGGGATGCCCGTGCGAGTCACGGAGTTCTTATTGATCTCTTCGAGCGCATCGGGAGCTTTTTCAGAAGCCTAGAACCTTACACGGAAGTGCCACCAACTGCCGCGACGACTGAGATGGCTGACATAATCGTGACGATAATGGCCGAAGTTCTGAGCATCTCCGCGATCGCAACAAAGGAGATAAGGCGGAAGCGAGCCAGTGTGTCAATACCTGGACACACATGAATGTAGGCTAATCTATGTCCAGGAATATTCACCAGGAGGCTCTTGGGGAGGATGGACATAGAGGACGCATTGAAGAGGTTAGACCACTTGAGACACGAGGTGGTCCGGATGGTAATTGCGCAGCTCCCGAGGCTTATGCACAGTGTTGAAGACAAGGATAAGGTCGTCGGCGACAAGTAACTGGGGTTAGACATAAGATGAAGGATGTGGACGGTAAAATGGTTTTAAAAGAGAGGAACGAAGGCAGCCCAATTATTGATCTTTTGAATTCGACACTGGAGGATATTACAGTAGTAGTTGGCACGAGAGTGAGAGGTAATACCAGTCGCGGTGCGGCAACATATACTAGTACCCCAGCAGCCGCGGACGTGAAAGAGACTCATTCATACTGTAATTCCGGGCTATATGCAGACTAGAGCAACCCATGGTGCAAAGCGTTGCTCGATCTCCCGGAAAAGGCGATGGACCGCGACCAACACATCCAGCCTGGCAACAACAGGAGCCCACATCTCTTCCCAGACGCCTTCTACACCGCACCTCTAGACGCATGGGCGACTGCCATCCAACGCGTCCCCTCCGAGGCCGAGCGGTGTCTCATCGAGCAGGTCGTCCACTACAAAGCCCTCTCCGACATGGAACACGAGTTTCTCATCGTGTACGCCTGCCACCCATCCGGCTCAAAGGTCGTGCTAGGTATCGACCGCAACGCGGACGTCCTCACAGCTGCTCAGGAGCACGCAGGGTCCCCCGAGGCAGCGGGGGCCATCGTCTTCGCTGGTGTCCTCGGCACGATACATCAGCACGCTCATGCGCTCCTGCCCACCTCCGCCATCTCCCGAGGCGTATGACAGCGTGCAGGTATCGCACGACGCCACGCCCGCACCGATTCTTGCCCAACACGGCCCTTGTGTCCCTCTCTCGACCGTTTCTTTTCTCTCGCGCCCCGCCCGTCCCTGCTACACCTCTCCGTCCTCCTACTCACCATCCGCGCACACTTTCCGTCGTATGCACTCCTCCAGTACCAGTGCTACTTCTTCGCGCGCGCGACGTGCCTCGCCCTCGTCGATATTTTTGGTGGCGCAGAGGTCCAGCACGAGGAGGGACAGAGGGCAGCGACGTGGCGTGGCGTGCACGTATCTCTGTATTCAGCGGGGCGCGCTGCACTTCAGAATATGCTATTACTCCCGCTCGTGGAGTTCCCCGTGCTGATTGTGCCTGCCGGGCTCTTCGCGGTATACAGCGCGGTGAAGCTGTACGATGGGAATGTGGTAGAGAGCGACGTGGACAGGCAGCGGATTAGGTGCGTTCTTTGAGTTTTTTTTGAAAGATGAACACAGGTGTGGGATACTAACCCCGATCATGTAGCGACGAAAAGATAAGGGAGCACGCGATACCACCTAAGTACCACGCAGCCTGGCAGGTATTTGTGCGTGATAGTGCAGTGGTCACGAATTAGCATTGAGCTACTCCGTCTGGTTGACGTATACCCTTTACTGAGACCATTTACATGTGCCAGGGATGAGACGGCCAGAATTGGTAAGCGTG
The DNA here is from genome assembly GCA_025766275.1 of Lactarius indigo. Lineage (NCBI taxonomy): Eukaryota > Fungi > Basidiomycota > Agaricomycetes > Russulales > Russulaceae > Lactarius > Lactarius indigo. The sequence goes on from JAFKAC010000008.1 coordinate 393,886, forward strand.
GGATTTCTAAGAGCCCACGGACGGTACTTCTGCATACCGAACTAGCAGCCATATCGTTTCAGATGAATGTAACTTGTAAATCGCACGTGTAAGACAGTTGAAACGTCGTTATTGAGGCACTAGACTAGGAGGATACATTATATATGCGATGCTCTAACAAATTGTCTCGTAATACTGGCAAGATGCAAACATAATTAGAAGTGTGCTGTGCCTGCGCAAGAACAAGGGTATCGTGCACAGTTGCAGACGGACTACTATCAATGCGAGTGAGGTGACCCGGGGATCCCGGCTGGTGTTGATGTCTAATATATCAGCAAACGGATGCGCGCTCAAGGTGATGATGTGGTAGTGGAAAAAAGAGTAATGGGGCGCGCGGAGGATGTGAGAGACATGAACAATGGGACGGGAAATAATAAAATAGGGTCGTAAAGTCATGCCAGACGAAAGAGCAACGAGACAAAACATGTATAGTCATGAGAGCAGCGCAGAATCCAAAGAAATACCTGGGGGCGGGCATAATGGCGGTTGGGACCTGACGAAGGGGGAGGAGAAAGGGTTCTATGATCATGGACCAACCTGCATAAAGGGGAAACAGACAAGAACGGAAGAAAGGCGAATGATTATTGAGACTTTGCGGCACACTGGGGATGTATACCTGGCAAACAACTGGTGATTACCACCAGTTGTTATTGCCCCCACTCCCTGAGGAGTAGCCACCGTAGTGGGGTCCACCGCCGCTGCTGTAACTTGCTGACCGACCACCGAAATTGCCGGGGTATCCACCACCAGATTGGCGGTAGTCACGAGTGGAACCTCCACGTCGGGCACCTCCACCACGACCAACACGGCCACGATACCCTCCGCTACTGCCAAAACCTGATTCATGAGCGACAGATTCAAGCCAAGGGGGAATTTCTTGGTTTGCTTCACGGAGCAATTCGAGGAGGTCGCGAACGATGTTTTTGTTGCCTCGGTTGAAGAATGCTGTCGACAATCCCGTGTTACCAGCGCGACCGGTGCGGCCAATACGATGCACGTAATCATCGATGTCACTGGGTAGGTCATAGTTGATAACATGAGTGACGTTTGGAATATCGAGTCCTCGTGCGGCAACGGCAGTTGCAACCAAAACCGGCGTACGACCCTGACGGAACGTTTGAAGCGCCATCTCGCGCTCACGTTGGGTGCGGTCCCCGTGTATCGACGTGGCCGCGAAGGAGCTGCTGAGAAGGAAGTCGGACAGCATATCTGCCATCCGCTTTGTCTCCACAAAAACGAGGGTCAGGCCGGTCTGATTAGAGGTGAGGAGATCTAGAAGCACTGAACGCTTGTCGTGATCTTCAACGTATTCGATCTTCTGTGTGATGTTCTCGGAAGTGGAACCAACGCGGCCAACAGATAGAAAGATATAATCCTTCAGAAAATCTTTGGCAAGCATTTGAATGTCGCGAGGGAAGGTAGCGGAGAACATGAGCGTCTGCCGATCGAGGACTCCCGGCATGTCTTCTTCCTGGACGATTCTTCGAATTTGTGGCTCGAAACCCATATCAAGCATGCGATCGGCCTCATCCAGTACTAGGTAACGGACATTGGAGAGGCTTATGCGACCACGCTCGATAAGGTCAACAAGCCGGCCAGGAGTAGCACTAAGCAAGTCGCAGCCGCGTTCAATCATACGTAGTTGCCCGTTGATGTCCGCACCGCCATAAACGACAGCAGGGCGGACCCAAGAGCGGTAGGCAAACTTGCGCGCCTCCTCATGAATTTGATTTACGAGTTCACGAGTAGGTGCAAGAATCAGAGCCGTGGGGTAAGCCTTGCGTGTCCGCGTAGAAGGTGGTCCGTTCGGACCACCAATCGGAGGGCCATTGGAGAAGGAAGCAGAGAGAATTGGAAACAAGAAACCCGCGGTTTTCCCAGAACCAGTCTGCAAATAAATGAGATCTAGAAGACAGTCATCATGACAATGAGACAAACCTGAGCACACGCCATCAGATCTCGTTCGGCCGCAACAATTGGTATGGAGTACTTTTGGACGGGGGTTGGTGTGGTGTAACGAGAGTAGCCTATATTCTCCAAAAGGACTGGGTCTAGGGGGGGACTCGTGAAGGCAGTGATAGGCTCTGGGACGCCGGCACCGGTCGCCTCGACAGGGATATCATCGTACTTTTCAAAGTTGATGCCGGTATGTTGTTTGGACGGATCTTCCGCATCACCATACAGCTCCTTCTCAAGGCGCATGTTACGCGCCCCGACGATGTGCTGTCCGTCCCTCCAGACGCCATAGCCAAACGTTTCACGTGGGCTAGAGTCATGCCTAGGACCACTACCATAGTTGCTGTGTGGTCGTTCAGACCAGTTGTCGCTACGGCGGCTTCCTCCAAAGGTAGAAACTTGCCCATTCATGGATCTATCGCTAAAATTACCCTTTCCACTCCCATAACCACCACGAGGGAAAGGAGAGGAGGTCCGGGAGTCGTTCCAGCCGCTCCTAGGTACCGATCGAAGTTATAGAGCTAGGTAAAAGAAGTATAGATAAAGACACACCCATCGATGCCAGAAGGGGAGGAAGCAGCCCGCTGCGAAGCTCTCAAATGCGGAGGTACATATGCAGATTTTGTGCCGTTGATACCAAGAGACGCTAGTGATGATCAACTAAGGAGAATGGGTGGATGTGATGAAAGTATAACGCACCGAAAGACGACTCGATACCAGTAGTGCCGTTTACAATTCCATTTGACATATTAAAAGATAATGGATCTTTTTTGATTTTTTTTTCTTGAGTGAATGGAGTGGGGGATGAGTTCTATAAGCCTCTGGATGATGGCTGAGAAAGAGGAAAGAAGGAAAAAAGAGAGCGGATGTCCGTCGCTCATGACTCCCAAAAAAAATCGCGTGAGAGAACTTTAGTCAGCTGTCCCACGATTGCCTTGATACGTCAGGTCTTGATTGCGTGTCAGTGTTCTCCATTACTCCGCGTCAGCATTAGCCATGGCATCCCCCCCACAACCCCAGCAGCAGACAATGCAGGCCCAAGTACCGCAGCAAATATTGCCGCGTCCGGATCCAATAATGCAGGCAGTAATTGAGGCAGATTTTCGCCCCGTCGACCTCACTCTGGACTCCACCAACGTGGCTGCGCTGTGTGCGGTGCACTCTCGCGAAAAGTGTGATGAATGCGACGTGGATTATACCCAGCTGAACCGCCTATCAAAAGTCCTCGCTGCCAACCCCACACTACTTTGCCCACCTCCGCCAAACGTAGTCAATCAAAAGCTGTCTCAGATCATTAATCAGACAAAGGAAGAAGGAAATGTACGTGCCTTTGTGCCACATCAGCTTTTGTCTAAGTACGCGTTCAGGCCCTTTTCCGAACACACCAATGGGAGAAAGCCATCGGTCGCTATACCCAAGCAGCGGGTTTCGCGACTCAACGCGCGCCTTGGGAGGCACAGCAATTTATGCGGGAAGAACTTTCGACCGTCCTCTCCAACCGCTCTGCGGCCTATTTCGAGCATGGTGAACTTGTATCCGCGCTCACAGATGCTGAGGCGGTGATCCAGCTCAAAAAGCCCTGGTCAAAGGGTCACTTCCGCAAAGCCAAGGCACTCATCGCACTTGGATACTTACCCCAGGCAAAGGAGGCCGTTCAATACGGACTGCAGTTCGACCCCACCAACGTGGTAGGCCATGTGCTTCTGTTAGGGTCATTCAGGTTCTGATGTTGTTACCCACAGGAAATGATGGGTGTACTTCAGGACATAGAACTCGTCTTGCGTAGCTATGCAGACCAACCTCGCCCAGACAATGCGCCGAACGCAACGGGAAATGCTGCATGATGTATATTCTTTTATACCCTGCATATTCCTTAATTTATCGCATCATGCTGCATCGGCTGCGTGTCAATGAACCCGGCCGACGACCTGTTGGCGTATCGCAGCGCATACACTGTACTGAGTCCCCCATTCTTGATTCATCCACCCACCCCTTTGTATTCCCTTGGTTGAACTGAATGGATACTACGGCATTTTATGCCAATTTGCATGTAGGAGCACGAAGGGGAGCGGCGTGGTTCGGTGATTCGGAAGTAGTATTATAATCTACAAATCTGACCGCACCTGGTCATAATACAGACAACATAGTACTAGTGGTCAAAAAAGGTCGAGCAAGGAAGTAACGCAACTGAATCCATCCTCAGTCGATAGATGAAGCGTACCGCGAAACCTTCGTAGGTACTTTACCCTATGACTTGAAACGCTTCAACGCACTCCTGAGGCTCACGGAAGACACGGATCGCAGTGCTAGCCGGTATCTCTGTGCACGCCTTCCAAAGGCGTATCTGTAAGTTCAAACGTTGCCTATCCGACTCGGAATTTGGCGTGCGAGCAATCAGCATAGAGGCTGCAAGGGGCTGTGACATGGCGTCGCTCCCTGGCTCTGAGGACGGAGGATCCACATAGAATTTTGGTCCGGCTCCGTTTGTAGAAATGGGGTCATCCGGTGATAGAGATGATGCCCGAGATACTGCAGGGGATTGAGGGAGTAGCGGAGCGCTCATGGACTTAGGCGACCACCGCGCTCCTCGGGACGCTGGGGCATTCGAGGAACCCTTCCTCTTAGCTTGTAGATCCTGCGCAGTTATTGTGCCATCTCGAACGTAATTACCAGTGGGATCCTCAATACCATCTCCCCCGTCATCGTATATGTTCACGTCACGAATAAAGATGCAAAGGATCTGCTGCGAGTACTCTTTTGCAACGTTAGCATAGAGTTCAAGGTCCTGTTCGCCTGAATCCCCAATGAGAATAAAGCCCGAATCAGGAAACGACTTGAGGACTTCAACAACGCCATCGCGCTTCCGATCCGCAGGCGCAGACAACAGGCCACTGAACAGTGAACGCGTTCCGTACGACCGCAAGCGAACTGAGCCAGTAGGTAACTGAGCGAGCTGGAAGAAGTCGCTAATGACGGGAAGAAGCTCGAAAGGACCGTTTGACTATGACATATTCAACTTTCGAACAAAGACAGGTAGAGCTGACTAGAAGCTCACCACATAGTGAAATCGCACGCCTCGGCTCCACATCTTACTATACCACTCTCCTATCCCGGGTATCACACTTTCTTGCAGATCCTTGACGAAGACGTTGTGAAACACGGTCCGCGCACCACGAGTCACACCGGACATTTTCACCGTATCATCGATGTCCGAAATGACGCGTATCGGACAATGCGTGAGGGGGACGCGTTCACGTGTCGTTGCAGTTGGTATATATAACGAAGGAGAGGGTGGCTCAAGACGATAGGGCTCGTTCGGCGCCTGCGTTGGAGGGGGTGGCAGAAGGTCCACAGTAACAAAGAAATCATGTTCATGATTCGTATCGACAGACGTTATTGATGCGCCTTGTGGGTGATTACGGAGGGTATTCCAAGGAATGGAAATGCGGATTTTAAATGCCCCATTTATATCGGTGGTGGTCGATTCCTCAGCAAGGGGTTTTTCGAAGCGCGCCAACTCACTCTCGGCTTCAGTCAAACCCAAGTGGGGACGCACGGAAACCACCAATGTGCGATTTGAAAGGACGCCAACCCAGAATGGGTGTAGACGTGTCTCGAGATTTGAGTGCCAACGCGCAATATCTCCATTCGCCTGGGTTTTAAGGAGTCGAACTGAAGGTAATTCAGGGGATGATGTCAAAGATGGCGACGAAGGCCGACTTGGGGTCGGGGTTGAGGCTGTGCCTAAGGAAAATTCGTATTGTGAATGACGCAAGGCCTGCTTCTCCAACTCCGGGGTGATTTCATCAGGCCTTGGAGGAAGATCTATCCCCTCAAGCAAGTTCTCTGTGGACTTGGACAAAGGTTGGCTCCCACCAGGGAGGTCGTCCTCAGAATCGTTCTGGTCTGGTAACTTCGGCAAGTACGCAAACTCTGTTTGAGCGAGCGGTCAGTTCCACGTCGTCAAGAGAGAAGAAAGAGCGAACCAACTTTTAGCCAGCCTCAGGAGTGTTCGCTGGGAACGTGACAGTCCGCCGGAAGTCTTGTGTTTGACTACGTACCCAGAAACGAAGATTTCGATGTCATATGGTCCACCTGTGGGCTAATATGAGTGAGTTCTTCTCGAAAACCAAGCAGTCGTGCGCACCTGGGTGATTTGATGGGTTAAGGTATCTCTTCGACGCCCAACCCGGAAGAAGCACGACCTTCTCCGTGGTCGCTACATCATCTGACTCACTGTTGGACCTCTTCGCTAATATCTGAGTCCAGCTCGGCCTCTTCGTGGCGCCATCGGGAAATCCATTTTCGTTGGGCAGGGGGTCACTGCGCGTTAGCCGGAGGTCGCGTTGTTGGACGAGATAATCTTTGATGGGAGCGAGGCGTGCAGCGGCGAATGTCCTCCATGAGCGCCCTCCCATGTCTTGGGCCATAACAAAGGTGGTCGGTTCTCGGAAATTTTGTTCGGTTCACGGTCCGTCGCTTTTCGTCGGTCAAGGGAGGAAATGGGTTGGCGACCACGGGGCCCGGGGGATGTGAAATAAAGGCGATGCCTAGATCGATCGTTGGGTTTCGGATGGCTCGGGGCCGTTGCGTTGATGTTGATGCACGTTGATGATCTAACCACGACTCACAACTACCACAACCATCACTCGATCTGTTGGGAGGCGTGGGCGTCTCGTCTGTGCCTTGCCTCATAATAGCCACTGGTCCTGGCACGGTGGCACGGCACCTTGTGGCTTTGACCGATTTGGGCTGCCTATTCGCCTGCAGGCCGGTCCCCAATCTCGCCTCAAGGTACTCGTCCGATGCAAAACGGGAACTTGAATAATGATATGTAAACAACAAAGCGAAAAAAAATGATGCTACATGTTATGAACTGTCCGAGTCGCTCCCGGGAGATGGAAGATCCCACTCTAAGACCGAACGTCCCGTCCCCTCGGTCAACGCGAGGGAGGCGATTACATCAGAGAACCAAATATCGGACAGTGTCGGCGATGGTAACAGAGGCGAATTAGAAAACGCAAACGCCGAGCCACGCACACTGCCACCTCTAGCGACCGCCTGTACTACCACATTCATTGTTGCCGTCGCGGAAGGGCACGTTTGAATCCGAGGCAGCGCAACTCGCTGCAGCAAAGGCGAAGTATCAGTTTCTTCTTCTTCGGGGATCGGGGATAAACCGTGTAGCTCCTCTACTGGGCTGTTCGCATCTAGGTCTGTAGGGACCGGGGCCGCGGATATCTGGGCCCTCCGACACATGTTGCCCCCAGAAAGTGTTTGCAGCTCCGTGCGGAGTCGATCCTCTACATCCTCGCCACAGATCCGCGCCGCTTCCGCCGCCTTGTACTTGAGTGTCATTGCCTCCAGGCGAAGTTCCAGCGCACGCATTGAGACCGGTGCGAAATTGTGTACTGAATTGTTGACCCTCGAAAGTTGCGCGGGAATCTACGTCCTTGTCGCCGGAAGATTGCAATTGCCAATGCTCATCATAATCCATGACAAGCGTGTCGATAGACCCCACGTCCGACGCGGAATCGGCGTCAATGACTTCCTGAACGTCGTCTCGAGTGAGAGGTGACTTCGTCAGCGCGTCGGTATATTGATCAAGTTCTTGGCGAAGTTGGTGGATTGTGCCTTCCGCATTATCCAGCCGTTCTTGTGCCTCGTGAAGTTCCTCCTCCAAAGCGTAACCTCTGTCAATGGTCATGCCTAATTCATCCCGTAAATCCCCATTCTCGGCATCCGTGGTCCTGAGTCGGTGGCGTGCTGCTGAGGCCTCCGCCTCGAGGTGAATGATCCGATTTGTGGAAACGACGGCATTTTGCTGGGCGCCTTCGAGCTCGGCGCGCAACTCCAAAATCTCGACTTCCGAGGCCTCGAGTTTTTCCTGGATATCGTTGAATGCGGCTTCACGATGCCGGTCCCATGTTCCAGAAGCAGTAAGGTCTTCGATCTTTTCCCGAAGGTCCTGAATGAGGGCGTCCTTGCACTGTGTGATGGTGTCGTAATTCTCCTCGAGGTCGTCATTGAAGGTGCGCGACTCGTCTAGAAGTGAGTGGAGAAGAACTGATTGTGCCTCGAGGCAATCGATCTCAGACCGGCATGTTTCCACAGCTGCCTGTAATGCCTCGATAGTTCTTCGATCTTGCCTCGCAGCGTCCTCTAGCGACACCACGCGAGACCGGGCCTGAACCGAAGAGGCCTCGAAATTCCGTACGAGACGCCGCTCTTCCTCCTTGGCTATTTGCAACTCCTCGGTGAGGCGGTGTGCGCGCTCAATGTCAACCTCCAGATCTCGGATGCGGCGCTGGTCCCGCTCGGAAGCGGCCCGTAATTGTGAGACGAGATGTTCCATGTCTTCCGCATCTTGCAACCCCTGATGACAATTTCGACAGTGATTTGCCTTCGTATTCTCGTCAAAGAATGCCTGGATGCCAGTTTCGGCCCAGTCGACCGGGGTAGTAGGCCAAGAAGTGGAGTCTGGTGAAAGTCCTAGCGATGTATCTTCTTCTGAGACCTCCGTTAATGCCTCCAGACCGACGGTAGCCTGTACTAGCGCGTCCAGGATGTCACCGTGAGAAACGCCATCGAGGTCAAGAGACTGCAAATTACTTGTGGGAGCTGGGTGCGAGACCTCTTGCGATTCCTTCTCAAGTTCGGCTATGCGGCCAAGATGTACGACGCTCTCCTCGCGTGCTTCTGCCAGTTGGGTCTTCAGCACTTCCGACTCGCGCTTCACATCTTCTAGCTCTCGGCGTTGCGCAGCTGACCCCCCTACGTATGTCGCGTAGCTTCATACGCAGCTGCTCGAGCTTGCGTTCTTGTAGTTGGTAGGCACGTGCGTCGGCATGCGCATTGGCACGGGCGTTGGTTAAGCGACGCTCAGTTGTTTCGAGCTGCGCTTTGAGGGCCATGTTCTGCTCGTGAAGAGTGGATACTTGTTGGTCACGGGCACGAAGAACACAGTCAAATTCGCGAACAGGCCGCATAGTGGTGCGACGGGGGCGGAAAGTCATGCTCGGAATTACTCCGAAAGAGCCCTTGGTGTATGACGAGTCGAAATGCAAATGCGTACTGGATATGAGAGTGGTTTGGAGGGTAGTGGGAAGGGGAGGGAGCTGGGTTTACGTCAACGTTCGGAAAGCGTTTGACTTGATATGGGGAGACATACCAAAGTCCGTACCCGGAGTTTCGAAGGAAGTAAGGAGGGCGATAACGGAGGTACAAGAGCTGTGGGTGAGAAAAGACGCCCGCCTTGTGCCAGTGATATATGTTTGCACGGCGCCTCATGGCTAACGCAAGGCGTATCATGACCTTGACACGTGAACAAGGGGAACCAAGAAAGGCCAGTATCGTGAATGATATTTCCACAGGAAGGCTGGGCTCCATGGTGGCTGAGACATGGCATAAGCCATCAAGTCAGAAATTCTTCGCTGGATGTGGCTATGACCATTGTTCAAATCAGAGACTTCGCTGCAAGATATCAGGGGGCGAACAGTGACTGCGCCGATATCAAATTAGAAGACGCAAAGCCCTTGGAATAATCACAATTGAGGTACTAAACGGCTCGATGCCAGTCAGGGACCCGAGAAGGAATTGCCAACGCCAGTAGTAAACCCGGGCAAGTCACGGAAACAGAAGAGATTGACAGCGCCGGTGTACACCCGGTCATGCTTCCGCAAGCGTCCGTGCGGGCAATGACTCACACGCCAAAACAAGCATTCCTTTCATTCCATCGCGTCCATCCAATAATCTCTCGCATGAGCAACCCCCCAAAGCAGAAAGCCTCGCGACCCCCACCCAGTGGAGGCGGACGGAAGCCGCTCCGTGGTCTCCCGAAAGACTCACCGGAAGTCCGCATATCAAAGACGCTCTCTTGGGTTCTACGTCATGGTGCAAAATCGGAAGGTCTATTCATGCGTTCTGATGGATATGTTCGTGTCAATGATCTCGTATGTTCACGCCCCGGTGCTAGTATGTTGGGGCTTCGATAACATGACACGTGAAGCTAGCCTTGCCTAGGTTATCTTCGCCCGCCCAGCTCGACCTTGCCACTCTGCAGCGCTTAGTAGAGAACGATTCCAAGAGTCGTTACATGTTACACAAAGGTCCAGATGAGGCAGCACCCACGGCAGGTGATATCTGGTGGATTCGCGCAAACCAAGGCCATTCATTGAAGGTCGAGATACATTCCCAATCCTAAGACTCGACCACTGACCATTAACCTAGGCCATCAAACTTGACCTTAAGCCAATCTTATCCGCTACAGATATTCCCATGGGGGTGCATGGGACGAACAGGAAAGCATGGGAGTCAATATGTCAGTTTCGACTTGCCCAGGGTTGTAGAAACTCTACTGACTGTTACGATCAGCTACCCAGGGTCTCTCACGGATGGGGCGGAATCATATACATCTAGCCCAGGGCATCCCTGGAGACGGGGTCATAAGCGGTCTGTCCTACCCCCTCCACATCGATCACAATCCTCAACCATAGCACAGGCATGCGCAACTCTGCACAGGTGTTAATATATATTGATGTGCAGAAGGCCCTTGACGCAGGAATCACGTTCTCTCTCTCAGAGAATGGGGTTGTCCTTACTGAAGGTGACGAGCGTGGTTTTCTTTCTCCTGAGTATTTCCTTCGAGTAGAGGACCGTCAGAGTGGCCCAATCCCGGGCTGGCCTCTATCTTCAACAGGAAAGCAATCCGAAGCAACGGATATAATAAGTTAGGTCGATAGCTCTACAGCAACTGAAATGTATTACGCTTTACTTATCTACGACGCTCCACTTATGCATGTGTAGTTTGTGGGATTAGTATTGAGTGCTTATGTGTATCCGATCCTAGTCCGAGTCGTTTATCAGCCAGTCGTGGGTTTCGTGATTAGGGCGCGACTGCCCAACTGGTGGACGTCGCATGTTGGTGAAATCTCCACCGGTGTTGTCACTCGTCATAGCCTCAGGCCAGGGAAACCGATTGCTGTTTGGTGGTGGCTCGATAATCCTGTACGAAATTAGAACTGGTTTCAGTGGTCCATACATCGAGCGCTCACTCAACACTAGAATCGCGGCCGGGATCTCGAGTTGAAGATAGGGAGAGGGGGTTATTGGGTCCAAGACGTCGACCAACTGAGGCGGCGCGCTCGGGCAGCTGTCTGCGTGGCTTTGGTTTCGTTGTAGGGCGATCATGCACCATTTCTTGTATCTCCGCATCGCTTGACCCCGACAATCCCACCGTGGTCCGGCTTGAGCGCAGCCCATAGCGTGGCGCTCCTACTGGGATGTGTTGTGGCTCACCTTCCGATTGCGACGTTGTATCGGCAACATAGATGACCTGAGCATCCACGTCGATTGGAGCGCTCATGCTACGACCGTCTGGCCTTCCCGGAGAGTTCGGTGAGACGATGGGTGCGACGCCCGCATTTATGGAAACGCGCTTCGAGCATCGGGTAGACCTTGGCTTTGAGTCCATGATGGTGGCCTGTGTTAATTGTGCGAGATTATATTCTAGAGTGCTCGATCCAGGAGATGGAGAGATTGGTGCAGCCCGAGGGGGTGATCGGAGGGCGGAGTACCCCGTCGCGAAATTTGAAGAGGTACCCCTGGTCTCCTCGCGCGTACCCATGACCCCACGTCTGTGGTCATCTGCCTCGCTTTCTGCGTCGGTGCGCGAACCTGCCTTCTTCCGCTTCATCTTGTGTCGCGTAGCGCTGGTCCCTTCGATGTCTGTTGTGGTGGTACTGTTGAGTTTCTTTGGGCGCTTCGTGCCCTTGTTCTTGCTCGATTTATCGTCTTCGGAATCCATGGAGTGAAATATAGCCTCCATTCGCTCCTCGTCGTCGAGCTGACGACGCCGTGCTCGCGCACGCTCAAGCACTATATCCTCGCCCGCTCCGACCTCAGGGCCTTCGCTGGTATCCGGAAACATGGCCACACCATATCCGGCACTCTCGCGCATCGTCCGCACAGCTTGAATTCTGTCCTGCCCAGTGTCTTCCATGATGAGGGCGAGAGCAACTTCAGGGACGAGGACGCGCTGTATGAAATCCTGGGGAGTGAGAGGAGCGACGGATCGTGCATCGAACGAGGACGGTGGAAACATATTGAAGAGCGTTTGATGCATGACCATCGAACCAAGTTCACCATAACTTGAACCTATCATTAGACTACAATAGTTAGCAAGACTGGTGCGCACTCACTATCCGGGTTGTGTCCTCTGGAAGCTCTCGAATTGACCTTTGACACTAGAGGCAGCCCGTGAGCCCATTTTCTGTACCTCCTTTATCACTGTTGTCCAATATATGTTCTCATCCCTTGCATTGCCTTCGTCTTTGACTAGTTTTCCAAGGCTATCGCGCAGTTTCTCGACGCGATCCCTGACCTTCCCAAAGTCAATGTCCATTGGCCAACCTTTGGCTATGGCCTCGGGTATTTGATGCGCCTCAAATCTATGACGCTTGCACAATGCAATGTATATGCCCATCGAAGCTTTGAGCCCACGAGGATTAGTCGGGCGCGGATCTGGATAGGCCTTGCGCTTGGCAGCTTCAAGAAGAGAGCGATACAAGTGGGAGGGATTAGGGGGAAGCCTCTCATCGCAGAAAGGGCACAACAACGATGGATCCGCTGGTTCGCCAATCAAAACTTGAAAAAGATAGTCAGGATCAGGGTGATCAACATATTAGTCGGAAGTCGCTGACGAGAATCATCTCCAAATTCCTCCAGATCACCTGCGATTGTGTTGCCCCCATCGCCTAGGTGCCTCTGTTGAGTCGGAGTGATTCTTAGACAAGGAGATCGGATAGAGTTTTTCAGCGTTGTGGCCATCATGGGGAATGGCCGGAGCGGCGGCCGTTGTTTCGGCGTCTGATTGTCGCCGTCCTCATCAGTCTCGGAATCTGATGTACTGAGGCTCTTCGTTCCTCGAACACTGGACAGAGAGCTCCGCGGATGTAGATGAACAGGCGATGATAGTGGAGAAGGGATTGGGAACAGCGAAGACTCGGAGTGTTTTCGAGGCGTTGTCCTATCAGAAACGGTCTCACCGTGAACAAGTGAAGTGACACGGTCTGAAGGACCCCTGAGCCGAACTTTGCGTTTTGCCACCGCCTTTTGAGACGCCTGGACATGTGTTTTTGAATCCGATATGGATAGAGGATCTAATGTAGGAAATTTCTCGGGTCTACGGCCTTTTGAGTGCTTCGCACGAGGTGTGGCCTGATTGTAGTCGCTCGAGTCGGATAATTGGATTTCCCGTCGTGGACGGACACGATTCAATGAGTGTGTATCACCAACGAACACACCCTCATCGGACGATGTCCCGGAAAGTCTAGAGTGTGTGGGAAGAATTCCATCTGAACTCGTTTGCTTTGGTACCTCTTGTGAAATATCGGATAGCTTGTTTCGGGCCATCGACACGCTCCCTTCCTTTGATAACTTCTTGAAGTTTGGATACTTCCTTTTCGGAGGGTAGCCGGGGAGGTAATTCAGCTCTTGTCCCCGAACAACGGCCTTCTTGGGCTGCCCCTTCATTGCTCTGCGTTTACCCTTGCATGGGGACGTCTCTTCAACGTCGTCAGACCTAGAGCCAGAAGAAAGAAAGTCCAATTCATCTTCATCGTCATCACCATCCGAAGATCCAATAATCCTTCCACGCATCACATTTCGTTTTGCATTAGGAGGCCTAATCTCGCCAGCCCCACTTTTGGAGGTGACAAACTGCGTGCTTCCCAAGTCGTCCCAGAGTTTTCCTGAGCCCGTCCCTGGTTCAGGACAGGTAGCGCGTAACATGCGCAACGAAGGTCCCTGTTCGACGGTAGTCGTTCAGTGCACGGGGAATTGACGGAAGTGTTGCTTCGAACGTTTGGCTTATGTAGAACGAAGACGGACTGTGGGACAAAAAACCATTCGCCTCAACTCTCTTCTGGGCCTCCTTCAACACAAGGGAGCAAGAGAAGTCAAAATAAACACATATCATCGAAAGATGAAGTTATAGCGCACTCAAAACCGTCGTATCCAAAGTGAACACCTTCAAGTTATGAGATGGTCTCTGCGTCAATTTCCACACTTTGTGGGCAAAATTAACGACGGGTCCACGCAGTATCGATGCACGTGAAGTTGTGAGTGGAGTGGAGGTGATCGCCGTGGAGCTCCACGCGACAGACAGACGCGTCCTTTAATCGGCTATCACGTGACCAACTTATCACGGACTTCCGTAAGTGGCCCTGCACCTGGAAAATTGGTTTTTCATCTTGCTTTAATTCCCAACAGAACACGAGTCTTGTCAGGGTTATCTCTCTAACGGTACAGTGTTGTTACAGGGAGGAGTATTCGTCATCCACAACCTAAAGCAAAAATATAGCCGTTATTATTAGTTCACAGAATTGGACCAAAGGGGCAATTCATCATGCTCTGCCGTACAAACCAGGGCAAATTTCGGACAAAAGTGAGGCTCTTCACAACCAATTGAGAAACCGAGGGCTTGTGATTGGGTGCCGGTTTCCGGGCCGGAAAGGCTCGGGACCTTGGATCAAATAAAAGGGTGCGGTCACAGAAATCTCTTCGCCGCAAACCCTCACCAACCTCCGCATCTTCGGCGATGCTCAACCTCTCCTCCCGTTCTACCCAGGCATGGCGCTCTGTCCGGCGCCTTGCCAAGGGAATGGCCACTGTTGCCGAAAGAATTGGTGACACCAAAGTTTCCATGTCCCTCCTTGAGACTGGCGCATATATCAACTACCAGCGAATTGAGGATAACCTTGCTGTTGTTCGCGACAGGTATACTTCTATCATTGGTGTTCGTTCTCGTACATCTTTTCTCATTGGATTCTAGGCTCCAGCGTCCTCTCACTCTGTCTGAGAAAATTCTCTATGGCCATCTTGATGACCCTCATAACCAAGACATTGTCCGCGGTGTGAGCTACCTCAAGCTCCGTCCCGACGTACGTGTATTTCCTGTGTCCTAGGCTCATATGGTGATAACATTCCCGCGTTTATAGCGAGTAGCTTGTCAGGACGCGACAGCGCAGGTCAGTTGACTCACTAGCTTTGTCGCCTCCCCGAGCGCATGCACCCCACTCTACCGTTTGGCTTGTCAAACTGCCCACGCACTTTTCGCTGGACCCGACTGAAACTGACGTAATTTTTTCAGATGGCGTTATTACAGTTTATGTCTGCTGGCATGGACACTGCGGCAGTGCCAACCACTGTTCACTGTGACCACTTAATTGAAGCACAAGTGGGTGGTGTCAAGGATCTTGAACGTGCCAAGCAAATCAACAAGGAGGTATATGACTTTTTGGCTACTGCCACGGCGAAGGTCTGTTCCTTTCCAACCTCGCCTGTCGTGTTATTAAGACTTCCCACCAGTACGGTCTCGGTTTCTGGCGTCCTGGCTCCGGTATCATTCACCAAATTATTCTTGAGAACTACGCGTTCCCCGGTGGTCTTATGATTGGCACTGACTCGCACACCCCTAACGCTGGCGGTCTGGGGATGATTGCCTGTGGCGTGGGCGGTGCAGATGCTGTTGACGTTATGGCAAACATTCCTTGGGAACTTAAAACACCCAAGGTTATCGGTGTAAATCTTACGGGAAAGATTGGTGGTTGGACCACGCCGAAAGGTGGAGTTCTCTTTTTCTCGCGCTCTCTGGATCTTATCATCGGTCCTAGACGTCATCCTCAAGGTTGCGGGCATTCTTACGGTCAAAGGTGGTACTGGTGCTATTGTTGAGTACAAGGGTCCGGGAGTGGAAAGCCTCTCCGCAACCGGGATGGCGACTATTTGCAACATGGGTGCGGAGATCGGCGCTACAACTTCCCTTTTCCCATTCAATAAACGCATGGGGGATTACCTGAATGCCACCAAACGTCCTGATATTGCCAAATATGCACAACGGTTTGCGCACAACCTACGGGCGGACGAGAATGCCGAATACGACCAAGTCATCGATATTGTGAGTTCGCCGTGATGGGCGTTCCGCCACTAACTAATCCTCTTTCGTTCTAGAATCTTTCGGAATTGGAACCCCATATCAATGGACCCTTCACACCTGATCTTGCGACGCCTATCTCGAAGTTCAAGGACGAAGTCGTGAAGAATGGCTGGCCCACCGACCTGAAAGTTTCCCTCATCGGTTCATGCACCAATTCTTCATACGAAGATATGACTCGCTCTGCCTCCATTGCTCGAGAGGCTGCCGACCACGGGCTGGAAACCAAAAGCAAGTTCACGATTACTCCCGGTTCGGAACAGGTCCGTGCTACCATAGAACGCGACGGCTTGATCGGCACTTTCGAGGATGTTGGTGGGATTGTACTCGCAAACGCATGTGGCCCTTGCATCGGACAGTGGGACCGTCAAGACGTTAAGAAAGGGGAAACTAACTCGAGTACGTGCTATTCATCACGGAAATCAATATTTGCTAAGTTTTTCGCAGTCATCACGTCGTACAATCGCAACTTCACGGGTCGTAATGATGCTAATCCCGCCACCCACGCTTTCGTAGCTTCTCCTGATATCGTCACAGCTCTCGCCTTCGCAGGGGATCTCCGCTTCAACCCATTAACTGACACACTCACTGGCTCAGATGGCAAACCCTTCAAGTTCTCCGACCCCTCTGGCAAAGAGCTCCCTCCCCGCGGCTATGACCCCGGCCAAGACACCTATCAGGCTCCGCCAGAGGATCGGGTCTCTGTAAATGTTGCTGTTAGTCCCAAGAGCGACCGCCTCCAGCTACTCAAGCCCTTCCTACCCTGGAACGGCAAGACTCCCGAGGATCTTCCTGTACTGATCAAGGTCAAGGGCAAGTGCACGACCGACCATATTTCAGCTGGTGGCCCATGGCTTAAGTATCGTGGTCATCTTGAGAACATCTCCCGTGAGGCTTTATTTCTCGGCTTCTACTTTTACTAACAACGGGACAGAGAACTGCCTCATTGGTGCCATCAACACTGAGAACGGGGAGGCAAACAAGGTCAAGAATCAGATCACAGGCGAATGGGGTGGTGTGCCACAGACCGCCGCCTACTACCGGGAGAAGGGAATCAAGTGGGTTGTTATTGGTGACCACAACTACGGCGAAGGTTCTTCCCGTGAGCACGCTGCGCTCGAACCACGATTCTTAGGAGGCCTGGCTATCATCGTCCGCTCATTCGCGCGCATTCACGAGACAAACTTGAAAAAGCAAGGCATGCTCGCCCTCACCTTTGCCGATCCCGCAGACTACGAAAAGGTCCAACCATCAGATAAGGTGTCAATTCTCGGACTTGAGAGCTTCGCCCCTGGGAAGAACCTGACCTTGCTCGTCAAACACTCTGACGGGTCAACCGATAAGATCCCTCTGGCTCACTCTTTCAACGAAGGTCAAATTGAATGGTTCAAGGCTGGTTCAGCGCTTAACTTGGTGAGCCACCTTCCGTTCCGTTCCGAGTGATCAAAGTTGGTGACAGCTGCATTTCCAGATGGCGGCTAAGGCCAAAGCCAGTTGAGGGAGAAGTCCTGATTTGTCGGTCGTGATATTGAAAAAACAAAGTTGCATGCTGTCATGCATCACGACTGACTTGTCAAACGCTGTTACTGTGTCACCTGTTTGTTTTTATGGCGCATAATGATATAATCTCATTTTTACCCCAAGTTCTTTGTTGTTCGAGTGATAGAACCTTACATATTGGTAACTGGTCAATTCCGCTCGGTCAAGGCGTAGCCCTTGAGCTTATCGTCAAATCGATACAACATGCGTCTACAATATTTTCCTGATTTGATGGTACACTGCGTACTAATGTTCCGCCAGGATAGTTTTGTAAGGAACGTGAGTGACAACTGTTATTTGCACGTTTCATCGGATCATCAGTCTGACGGTACTATGACTCCCTCACCACCAGCGTGCATAGGCGCGCATTGAACTAACTTCCCGTGGCGGCCTCGTCGTCCTGTTCGTAACCCTCAACTTTCATGTCATTCAAGCCAAGGTCCTCGTTCTGGTCCCATGTACGCTCGTACGACTCGATCTCCATATTTGGGTCTGGATCTGGAGCGTATAGATTCTGCACGTACGAGTTTGCGAGCGGGTCGTCGAGGATGATTGTGAAAGGACGCTCGGCACTTTTCACCTAAGAGAAGAGGACTCTTCGTTCAGGGCCAAAAATTCCCCCAGAGCGATGAACATTCGTACCGCTTTCAGACTCTCCAGAAAGACTTCGAACTTGTCGCGCCCTTGTAGGTCGGGGCCGTCCGGATCGGCGCTGCCGACGGAGTCTCCGGCAGCAAACACTTTCTCAGAGAGCTCCTCGAAAACTTGTTCGAGAATCCCTTCGAGCGTAGTGAACCTGCCTCCCAGAGTTCCGGCCTGGAGGACGAGGTCGATCTCCGGAATCGTAAGACCACAGGTTTCGCTCTGAAGGACGATACCGTCAGGGGGGTGTACGTCTACTAATAATAGAATTGGAAAGCGCACTTTGAGAATATCTCTACTTAGATCTTCGCGATCTTCAACACGCAGTGTGATGCGCTTTCCCTTCTCGGATATTGCTGAGCCGGATTTTACCTCATTGTCCCTGTAGCCGCAGTGATCGCAATTGGTAGACATGATGAGTATATCCTGTTGGTTGGTTGAGACATAGCCACTGCGTGAGATGTAGGATGTCGTACCTTGAAGTAAGGGATAACCACTTTCTTCATCATAGTGTCGAGAGGGTGACCACAACTGGAGCATATTCCCGGGAAGACGTATATTTCTTCATTTCCACCGTCGTCCGCGGGGGCATCTTCTGTCGGGTTTTCTTTCTCGTTGACAACAGAATCATCGGCAGCAACCAGCCCAAGAGCAACATTCTGCTCCTTTGTCCGGCGGTACGTCCTGAGATTCCACTTGGGATCGGCCATGGAGTCCACAAACTCAATGAACGAATTGCCGGCTGGATCGTCAAGTTTAAGCGTGAAAGGTGGCATTGGAGCTTCAGAGTCGACAGCCCGCTTGGGTGCGATATCCCCATCTTCGTCGGGGACGATGGCTTTTAACTTGTCCACCAGTACTTGGATCTTTGTGAAGGTATCTTCGTCCTGGATGCGGCGCAAAGGTTGATCGTAGCTCAAATCTCGAATCACGTCCCCGATTATGCCCTCTACCGTGGTGAGCTGGCCCTTAGAGGCCGGTATGGTCAGCTCATACTCTGGGATTGTGACGGTACACGATTCGGACTTGACGATTTGACGGTTGAGGTCCTGCCTCGAGAGTATACGGGCAGTGTAGACCGCTCCTTCAGCTGAGATATGAACAATTTTTAGATGGATGGATATCCTCATATGCGCGACAATAGCTTACGTCGGATGATACCCGCAGACTGGATCTCGTTATTGGAAAAGCCACAGTGTTCGCAGCGGAAAGACATCACGATGACCTCATGGAAATAAGGAATCGATGTCAGGAGAAGTCGTGTAGTTCCCTATATCCGCTTTGTTCCTCCCATGTCAAGATATAGCACGGAGGAGGGTATTTGGTTACCTGCTCTTCGCAATTGACGCATAATGACTCAATCTCCTGCACTACCCTGTCTTCGTCAGACGCGCCAGTTGCATTAACATGTTTAGCAGGGTCTAATGTGTTGTCTGTCTGCTCTGCAAGAGCGCCGATTAATGGAAAGAGATTATCGTCGGGCATGGAGGTAGATGTAACTGATGGTGTCTTTCATTCGCGGCCCGGTACGGCGGTGTTGCACAAAGTCGGTGCCCTCAGCTCGCTGAGTCAGCGCGTCCTGTTTTCTTCCTGAGCTTCGGGTGCCCGACTGCTCCATTACAATGAGCGTCTGGGTCAGTACGCTTTGCCGTCTCTGTGATCAATTGTTTATGGCTTTTGTTTAGACGGAGCATCGCAATCCCGAAGGTAGAACATACTGGTTTAATACCACCACCAAGGAAAGTGTATGGGAGAAGCCAGACGGTTCGTCTCTGTGTCCTTCTTATGTTTGTTCCTTACCATTGACTTTAATCACAGAGCTGAAATCTCCGTTTGAGGTGTGCTTACTTCGATATAACTCTGCTTTTATTGACTGTGACCCCATCCAGCGAGCGCTCAAGCAGACACCATGGAAGGAGTACTTTTCTGGTGGCAAGAAGTATTACTATAATGTATGCTTCATCAACGCCCTATCACGTCGATATTGACTTAATATTTCCACAGACAACAACAAAGGAGTCCAAGTGGGACATGCCAGAAGAGCTTTTGTTGTTAATGGAAAAGGTTGAGACGGAGTCTAAGGAGACTCTGGCACCAGGATCCTCGTATGTCCCTTGATTTTCTCATTGTTATTTGATTTGATGATACAGCTGCGCTAGCTCCACCCCTCAAGCCATTCTCCCAGCTCCACCTGGAGTTCCCCAACCCGGCGCCCTGATTCCTTTAGGTGCAGACGCCATTCCCGACCAGCCTACCGCCCCACCCGCGGCGAATCCTCACCAAACCGCTCCCTCTGCTCTTCCCGCACGCCCCAATCCACCTGACGAGCCGACCATCCCACATAATGGATTCGCGACCTTTCGAGAAGGCGAAAAAGCGTTCGTGTATCTTTTGCGCAAGGCAGGTGTCGACGCGACTTGGACGTGGGACCAGACGATGCGTGCCATCATAACGGACCCGTTATATAAAGCATTGAATTCGCTCGCGGAGAAAAAGGCTACTTGGCAAAAGGTGGACTGTCCCTATTCTTCCCCCATGCGGTTCTCTAATACGCATTCATATGGCAGTACACCGAGGGATTGAAAGCCAAGGAGCAAGAGGAGCGAGAAGCCCGTCTCGCAAAGATACGCCCGGCCGTTCGTAACATGTTAAAGGGGAACCCTAACGTGTTCCACTATACGACGTTCTCCACCGCAGACAAGCTTTTTGCGCAGCACCCGATTTGGCAGCAGGCGCGGGTAGAATCAGAGCGTAAACTGATCTTTGATGAATACGTCACCGAGCTCAAGCAGCGTGAAGTGGTACGAGACGTGTTGCTCGCCTCTGAAATTTCTCCCTGATATGTCATTTTTAGCAAGAAAACAGGGCAGCGCGGAACCGTTCCATAACGAAACTCATGTCACTTTTCAAACAGCTTGGGGTCGATGTCCTCACGCGCTGGCGTAGCGCGCATTCTCTCGTGCTAGAGTCAGAGGACTGGCAAAATGACGAAGAGCTGAGGCAGCTCCCTGGGCTTGATATCTTGCTCGCATTCGAGGACTATAGCCGTGTTCGCGAGCGCGAGTTCGAGGACGAGATGCGACGCAAGCAAGTTCATAAATCACGATCAGAGCGCAAGGCTCGTGAAGCTTTCAAGGTACCGCCCTAGTCCTCGCCTCTACTTCTTCCCTATCCTCATGGCCGTACACAGGCTCTTCTGCAAGAATTTGTTGCCTCTGGCGACATCAAAGCGCGTTCCAAGTGGAAGCACGTATACCCGAAATTCTCGACTGACAATCGATACCTCGACATGCTTGGCAAACCCGGGTCCAACCCAATTGAGCTGTTCTGGGATGTAGTGGATGATCTCGACCAGAAATTGGATGCGAAGATTGCCGTTGTGGAAGCGGCTATCAAACGTCACAATGCTAAACTGGATCCCAATGTTGAAGGTAGCTCCCAGCAGTGGTCGGTTCAACCAGAGACAACAGAAGCAGACTTTTTAAAGGTTGTGCAAGAGAATGGTGACGAAGAGTCGACCGCTCTCTCTCCGGAAGATTTGAACCTGATCTTTACAACGGTACCTCTCTACTCTTTGAAACCATGTTTCATATTGACCCCGTGATGCAGTTGCATGACCAAGCTGTGAGGCAGCAAGCCGATGAGAAGCGGAGGGCCGAACGAAGAGCGAGACATATGCAAGATGACCTGCGCTACGCAATTAAAAAGCTGCCTGAGCCTCTCGATATCGCCCTTGGCTACGAAGAGGTACGTCTTCCGTCCTCTGACACGTCTCAAAATAACGAGGATGTAGGCTGTACCGCTCATCGAACACCTTTCCGAGTTCAAGGTGCTCGACGACGAGGGTCGACGTGCAGCGTTCGGTAAATTTGTCAAGAGGCAAAAGGCGAGCATCCTGTCGTTTCTTTTTGTTCGACATCCGTTTATAATTGGCCTGTAGGAACGTTTACGTGAGATTTCGGACGACGGTGCATCGACGACTAGTCGCAAGCGCAAGGAGCCTAGCCACCGCGAGGCCGAGAAAGAGCGCGACAGTGACCCGCGAGAACGAGCACGAGATAAGGAAAGGGACCGAGATCGGGACAGAGACAGGGACAGGGACAGAGAGAGGGAAAAGGACAGAGACCGTGATCACGACCGAGATCGCGACCGAGACCGGGATCGGGATAGAGACCGTGAACGCGACCGTGACCGTGATCGTGATCGTGACCGCGATCGTGACCGTGATCGCGACAAGGACAGGGATCGTGGTTCCCGGTATCACCGTGGGTACGAAGATGGTCGTTCATCGCGCGACTACGGACGTGACCGTGAACGGGACTGGGATGGTGACTCGCCACGAGACCGTCGTGATCGTGATCGTGATAGATACGCGGCACGGGGACCAACCTCTCGACGGGACGACAGGAAACGACGTGCTCCTGGGAAGGAAGAGGAGGATCGTGGCAGCCACGACGAACCACGAGAGAAGCGGGAGGTGGAAACCGAGGAGCGGAGCGAGAAAGTGCGTGAAGTTTTCTGAGTAAGATTCGGTCAATTAATTTCTAATACTCACTGCACTCGTAGAGAGCGAGGTATGACACGGAAGCTCCTTCCAAGGACAGGGACCGAAGTCGTCGCGCCGAAACGCCAGAAGAGGGAGAGATATAATAGTTTTTTGCCAAGCTCTGTAATTTTTCGATTTGGAGCTATTATAAAGTGACATTACGCTAAGACGTCGACGACGCCTGTTCTTGTGAACGAACGTGAATAGGACCTATGCGAAGACGGGTATATGTCTGCTTGTGTGGGATAGTCCTTTCGTACCCTTTTCGCCTCTTCTTTTTGAAAATATGCTCCATCTTCCCTTTCGTATGCTCCACGACCGTAGCCTCGACGGAGATATGACTAGTGGGGATATCCGGGGACCCTCGGAGAGTGTACTCGCGGGAACCAACCTCGTGTATCTGGGAGAGAGACAGTACATCTCCAACACGGACTTCGGTAAGGCGGGGCACAGTCAGAAGATCCTTGGGAGCAAGAAGATATTTTTTGCCAGCGATGGAGGCTATCACATATTGGTTGGGTTGGGAGCGAATAAGATCGAGGGCGCGAGAGGTGGACGAAGGTATCCTCGCTTCGGTATGAAGTGCCCTGGTGAGTTGCTGGCGTAAGTGTGGCACTAAATAAACAATAAGTCCAAGTGCATCATGAGAGAAAAGAGGAAACACACAACAGGACGACGTCCAGCCAGCCATCATGTCCCCTTGTCCCGCTGACCGCTGCGTTGGGGCGAACCTCCTTGACCCGGCTTGGTCCGAGGTATTTTAAACTCCGATAAAACCTTCGAAATTTCGGAAAAGCTCGCGGCGCTGCCAACAACTCGACTTCTCATCCAACCCGTCGCACTTCCTCTTTTCTTTCCCTCCCTCCCTTCCTCCATGCAGAAATTCGCCCTCCTTAACGCTACTCGTGCAGCCACGCTCGCCGCCGCTGGGAAGGTTGTCATTTTTCTCCCTATTTTCATTTTTTTTTCTTCATACCACTGCTTGTTGACACCGACACCACCTTCCTTAGAACGCTTCCCGCGTCGCACCTGCCGTCACACGTTCGTATGCAACTGCGAAAGCTGGTTCGTTTTCCCCTCATGCTGCTATGCCTTCGCCTAACTCATGCGCTGTCATCGTGCTCTTCTCATTGTCCCGACCTTGACACGTCATATTAGCTGCGTCGGAGGTGTCCTCCATCCTGGAGTCTCGGATAGCTGGTTCTTCCGTTGGTAGTAATGTCGATGAAACCGGTCGCGTTCTCAGTACGTATCTACCGTTTCAAACTAGCACACGCAATTAGAAGCTGACCACCACTCTGTATAGGCGTCGGTGATGGTATTGGACGCGTCTGGGGTCTCAAGAACGTGCAAGGTCAGCGTAATTTCGTCAAACGCTGACCGAGCCCCATTACTGACGGTCGCATCAATTTACGTAACCAGCGGAGGAAATGGTGGAGTTTTCGTCCGGTGTCCGTGGAATGTGCTTGAACTTGGAGGCCGACAATGTCGGTGTCTCCATCTTCGGTAATGATCGTCTCATCAAGGAGGGCGACACCGTCAAGCGTACCGGTCAGATTGTCGACGTTCCAGTCGGTCCTGCTCTCCTTGGCCGTGTCGTTGACGCCCTCGGCAATCCTATTGACGGCAAGGGCCCCATCGAGGCTGCTGAGCGTCGTCGTGCTTCCCTGAAGGCTCCTGGTATTCTCCCCCGTCGCTCCGTGAACCAGCCCATGATGACTGGTATTAAACCCATCGACGCCATGGTGCCCATCGGCCGTGGTCAACGTGAACTCATCATTGGTGACCGTCAGACCGGCAAGACCGCTGTTGCTATCGACACTATCCTCAACCAGAAGCGTTGGAATGAGGGTAAGGACGAGGAAAAGAAGCTGTACTGTGTCTACGTCGCCGTTGGACAGAAGCGTTCGACTATCGCACAGCTTGTCAAGACCCTGGAGGAGAACGATGCGATGAAATACTCCATCATCGTTGCCGCTACCGCTTCGGAGGCCGCTCCTCTCCAATATCTCGCACCATTCTCTGGATGCGCAATGGGCGAGTGGTTCCGTGACAACGGCAAGCACGGTGAGTAAATCAACATTCTGTGTAACTGCCCCGCGTTCAACCTTGACTCCGACAGCCCTCATCATCTACGACGATTTGTCCAAGCAAGCCGTGGCCTACCGCCAAATGTCTCTCCTTCTCCGTCGCCCTCCCGGTCGTGAGGCTTACCCCGGTGACGTTTTCTACTTGCACTCTCGTCTCCTCGAGCGTGCAGCAAAGATGAACGACAAGTTCGGTGGAGGCTCACTCACTGCGCTTCCCATCATCGAAACTCAGGGTGGTGATGTGTCTGCTTATATCCCTACCAACGTAAATTTTCGAGCCAGAATCCCGTCGGAAAATGCACTTACAAGTTTGGCATAGGTTATCTCCATCACCGACGGCCAGATCTTCTTGGAGGCCGAGCTCTTCTTCCGCGGTGTCCGTCCTGCCATCAACGTCGGTCTCTCCGTGTCCCGTGTCGGTTCGGCTGCACAAACGTATGTACCTCGTCAATAGTTTCTACCACCTCATTGACTTTGTTGCAGTAAGATCATGAAGAAGTTTGCCGGTTCACTTAAACTTTACCTTGCTCAGTACCGTGAGGTTGCAGCATTCGCTCAATTCGGTTCCGATCTCGATGCGTCGACGCGGTTCCTTCTCGCACGTGGTGCCCGCTTGACCGAGCTTCTCAAGCAGGGTCAGTACCAGCCACTGGCCATGGAGATCCAGGTCCCGATCATCTATGCTGGTGTGAACGGTCTCGTACGTACAGTGCCTATGTTCTGCAAACCTCAATTACTGACGTGTATCGCAGTTGGATTCCATCCCAGTCGATAAGATCACCAAGTGGGAAGCTGAATTCCGTGAGCACCTGACGTCGACCCAGAACACGTTGCTTGAAAAGATTGCGACCGGTAACGTCACACCAGAAGTAGAGGCAGAGATTAAGAAGGTCGTCGAGGATCACGTCTCGCAGTTCGCTTAGAGCCCATTTGTAGACGGTGGGATGAAAATTTAAAAATACACTTTCCTCTTGTTATCTTCACCAGTGCATTTGGTTTATAACTAGACTATATCTAGTACGTGAGTACGATGCTAAGTTGTGAGATTGGGCTCACTTGGAAATTTGGGTAGCGTGTCGACGGTACGCTACCCGAAGCTCGAAGCTGGTCTGGTGTGATTCACCATATGTTTGGTAGGGGACAGGGAACTACCCTATGTAGTCTTTCCCACATAATTCGAGTAGTTAGAGGCAAATCTCAATATACACCTACTTCACTTGTTACTATACAGCACGGGTTTAATGTCCAAAGACTAAGGGGTTTCCTTCTTTTCCATCAATGTACATTTTAATCAGATCTGCGCGATTTTACAGGGTAGCGATACACCGAAACAGTGTAGTTTGCTGAAAACCGGTAAGTAAGCGCTACAGTGAATGCATTGTTGCGTCGCGTTGATGAGATAGACTGTCTTTGTGAGAGGCAAAAGCGAGCAGGGTAACTCAGTGGGAACAGATACAAACTCGACTAGTCCTCGCTCTCTGTCGACACACCCGATCCTTGTCCCTGCCCATCATCGTCCTCGGTGAATTCTTCTTCGTCGTCCTCGTTATTATCCATAGATTGCTTCAGCTGCAATAAGGGTGGTTCGGGACATGCCCCGCACAAACAAGAGGAGAAACGTACCATCTCTAAGAGTTCGTGGCATTCGTTTAGGTGCGCCATGACGATCCCTTGGCCTTCGGGGATAGAGCCGTCAATACCTATGAATTTACCGTCTTGGCGCAACGAGTCGATTTGGTACAGAGCTAGTTGGTACTGTGGGAAGTCCAAGAGTCAGAGCAGCTCGTCGAAGTCTGAGGGGGAATAAACGCACTGGGTATAAGTCGCGTGGGTTGAACGGTCCACCATACTTTAATACCTCGTTCAAACATTTTTTCACCGTCGAGAGTTTGTTGGCCTAGCCCATTTGAGTTAGTTGGGATAGTGGCGTGCGTGAAACGTCCTTACGATCGGCATGAGTTCCTCGGACACCGGCTCGCTGGAGGACAGCAGCCGATAGATGACGCCATAGCATCGTCGAAGGAGATAGAGCAGGACCTTTCACACAGAATTTGTCAATATCCAAAGTGAACTGAACGCGTGCGTGAACGCAAGACGGACATATTGTCCGGCTGGTTGGTTCCCCTCCGAATCGACGAATTTCCCATCGATGCGCATCTTGTCCACCTCCTGCAGACTCAACGAGTAGTTCCACAGGTCCGTTTCTCGCAGCGTCCACCTGTGCGTCAGCGCAAGTCCCTCAAGTTCCGCACGGATTTCTGTTAGGCGATCATGGATAGGCTTCAGTGGCGGGGCGACGTTCTTGGACTCTTCTTGGGCCCGAATTTCTTGGACGATGTCAAAACATTCTTCGAGAAGCGAAGAGCAAATGGCTTGTGATGCGGGAATATTGCCACCAGGGCCCAGGAACTTTCCGTCTACACGTTTGCTACGTGTTCCCGAAAAGATAGGCGTAATAAGGGCGCGGGCCAAGCAAACACAGAGGTTTCATCATCACGAAGCATGAGTTTTCGGGTCCCTGGGGAGGAAAAAAAAAGCGTATAACTCAACGAATCAATTTTGCGTAACTCCTCTTGCAGGGGTTTAAGCTCCGCCTTGGATGAACCTCCTTTGGCCGCTAGCGTAACTAGCTTCCGTCGAATAGTGACGAGTCGCCCATGAAGTGGGACGAGCTCGGCGGAGAGCACGGAGAGGTTGTCTTGTAGCCTGTTGAGTACAGACTCTATATAATAACGACGTGAGGAGGAATGTTCGCATATGACATAAGACAGAACGACGAACCGCAATCACAGAGTTGTCGTTCCAGTAGTTTAGTCATTGGGTGCTTCCCGCTCTCAGAGTCGCCTTTTATAATGGTGTGCAGGTCGTTCAATCGCCGTCGGAAAGGTGCAAGGTCACTTTCGTTGTAAACAGACGATTCATCCATATGGTCGAGAATTTGCTAAATGAAGGGGTAAACGGGGTCAGCAGCTGTCATCGCATTACACCGTTGATGGTGAAACGGGGCCTCTGAATGGGAATAGGAGCGTTTATGGTCGCACGATTTTGGACAAAATGTCAGGCGCTTATTTCACATGGGGAAATACTCACGCGCATGCTGGCCAGCTGTGAGTAGGTGGCAGGGGCTTCCTTGGTCTTCCCGATCGTCAAGAAAAAGAGAGATAAGAGATTGAAAACATCAGCGAGCAGAGTATCCAAGCGATTGTTGTAAACGGAGGCATCATCGCGAACATCGTTTAGTCTCGTCACTGAGTGCGCGAAGATTAGCGATTAAGATGTGACGATCTAGAAGGGGTAGCGGCCAACCCTGCTTGATGACGGCTTGATAGAGACTGTTTACATCTGTGGGCTTAATGAAATCGCCGCGATCTTTCTTCAAAGCGGTGAGTCTATTCCTGATGCTATTTTTGGTGAGGAAGGGGGTGCGCTGTACGCGATGGCGAACCTACCTGATGACAGCCTCGAGGATAGGGAGTTCTAGAATCAAGGGTAGTCATGATTGCCGTCCAAGCCAGTAGCGAAAAGCGAGCACACGTGCCTTCCTGTGACACCGGTGTGGTCATTGCTCAGGAGATGTGAAGTAGCTCAATCAAACCTGAGTTATTATGGCCTCGACACGTGCTCTCACTCAACACGCTAATACCCTTTTCCCACGACTCTATCATCGCTTCATCGCTACCAATGGACAAGATCAAAGAGGTTCGATCTCTTTTCTTCCTAACAAGAACGTTATTTATTCTCCTCAGAAACTCGCCAACCTTCGTGCTGAGGCAGACGCTGCCGTCGAACGTGCTGAGGCTGCTGAAGCGAAGAATAAGACCTACGAACAAGCACTCCTTCAGAAGGACCAGGAAATCACCTCGCTCCAACACAGAATAGGCGTTCTCGATGGGGAACTCGAAAAGACAGAGGGAAAGTTAGCCGAAACCAAACTTGCTGCCGCGGATGGCGAGAGCAGCAAAACGACAAGCGAGGGTCTTGTCCGCAAAGTTCAGCTCCTCGAGGAAGAGCTCGATACAGCAGAGAAGAACGTGAAGGAGACCATGGAGAAGTGGGTGTTGACTTACTCGTCCTCATTGACTTTCCTCATACGTTTTTTCTGGCAGACTCCGGCAGGTGGATGTCAAAGCGGAACACTTTGAGCGTCAGGTACAGCGTGTTGAGCAAGAGCGCGATCAGTGGGAGAAGAAGTTCGAGGAAATGCAAACGAAGTACCGTGAGTCGAAGGCGGAGCTTGACGAGCTGGTTGCCAACATGGAAGGGCTCTGATCCCCGTGCTCTGCATCACGATCCTCCTGTTTCGCTACCCTACTCATGATTCAGTTCTTGGTGTCCCCCCCCTCGAGTTTTTCGTTATATTAGGTTTCCGATGATAAGATCATATAAATCACGTGATTACCACATGTCATGAGGTAGCGACGCGTCGCGTCCTTTGAACACGACCTACCATGTTCTCTCAGTCGTCATCGGCCTCCCAGCCCCCCCTTCATAGCTCTTCCTTTTCCGTCGGAGGAATGTCCAGTTCAACGAATACCCACCATCCACACGGCGCAACTTCATGGGCTTCAAACAGCCAGAGTGCTCCCCTTTCCAGTTCTCTAAATGATCCATTTCTTCAGTCCCGTTCCAACTATCAATCCGGATACCTCATGGTCCGTTGCCCTTTCTCCTGTAGGTTAAATTGCGCGTTATTTACCTTTCGTACTCCTGCAGTCAATGTCCCAACATAATGTATATAAAGTCCCAGCTCACTTCCTCCGCAGAATTAATTTATCTCTATATAGGGCTCCCCATCAACTAACCAAAGACTCGATGACATGCCGATTGTACAGACAAAAGCCAAATTAAATTCGACATTGTCTCGTGCACCTACCCGTGAGTTTGGGAAGGACCCAATGTTTGAGAGCTCGAGGTGGGCATACCTTTTTTTCTTGCTTAGCCCCTTTAATTCACTTTTTGTTAAAAGGCAACGCCAGACACCCGACGAGGATGCTCCTCCCACTGCGTCCGTTAATGATATCTTAAACACCACATATACAGATAGTCCCTCATACCACCAGCGCTCAGTCAGTGCTTTCGCTCTGTTGTTGTGACTGGTAATCAACTACCTGTGCAGACATCGAACTTTGAGTCTTCAGTGTCACGAACTCCCCAACCTTCGTCTCATCAGACTCTCGAGCCCCTCTATGTTGTCGTCTTTGGCTACCCCCCAGATAAATACAGCGTTGCTGTTGAGTACTTCAAGCAACTTGGCGAGACAACGGACCCAGATCCAAACACGGAAATCTCCAATTGTTTCAAGATCGGATTTAAACACCCCGGCGAGGCGATGCGGGCTGTCCGTAAAAATGGCGAGATCGTCGGCGGGAGCTGGATGGTCGGGGTCAAGTGGGCGGTACGTCACAGCAATCCTTGGTTTGAAGCGAGCGGGCTGAGTCTTGTTCCTACTTCCTAGGATCCTGCCCAAGCAGAACGTGTCCTCGGACAATCAATCGCTCGCACATCCGCGTACCTGCCTACGCCTGATATTAGTCCGCCATCGGATCCCGCACCGGCAGACCCTTTGGTGTCCTCCCGTCTATCTCGTTCCCCACATGGCGGTACTCCGGCAGTGGGTACACCGATCCGACTCGCACCGTCCACGTCCGCGTTCCGTAAGCCAGGGCAGGGACCCAAACCGGCAACGAGTGGGCAACAACTCGCAGCGCCAGCGGCGGTGGGAACGCCAGGTACACCGTCGAAAAGTATGATCGGGCAATTCTCAGATCTCGTTTTTGGGTGGTAGTCCAGTACAGTACTTATCATATTACATCAATGTGCCGCGCGTGCCAGAGCACTTTGCACAGCCATGAAAGTATTTCTCACGCGCCAACACGTATCCACGCCTCTGGTGCCAGTGAGACGGCATGGTCGTGTGCGAACCGTTACTGCATTTCAAGCTTGAGCTGGTTCGAGCTGTCGCCATCGCCCAGTCACCGCTGTCGCGCCAACTGCCATGTCACGGCCTCGCCAACGCACCGCCGACAACAAGAAATCGCGCGAGGTTTCTCCAATGAAACCTCTCCATCCGAACGGTTTTGCAAGTGCAAGTCGAGGCAAAGTTTCCGCAACCACATCTGTCGCAGGAGTCCTACTAGACTATTCTCTGCTACTTGTTCTCGTCTTTGGAGGGTGTTGCTCGTATGTGTTCGACGTCCCTCGTTCCTCCCGAATTTGCTCTTACCATACGCAGCAACGTCTGGGCCTATGAGGAACTACTCCGCGCAGAGTCCAGCCTTGGTGTGTATCGGTATCGGGGCTGGCCATGGCAAAACCGCCTCTTTGTTGACCCGTGGATTCTTCTCACAGGACCGGCACTCACCTTTTCGCAGATGCTCTTTATCGCTGCGCAGCAGCTGCCCTCTTTCGTGATATGGGACACCCCGTCGCGACCGTGGCTTCCGCGGCTCAAGCCACGTCAAGTCCCCATTTCGCAGTGGCTCGTCCTCGTCACCACGTTTGCGTCCGGGACGCTGCTGAACAATCTCGTATTTGCGTTTAACGTTCCCCTCGCCGTACAAATTATATTCCGTTCTGCAGGTATGTGCTTACTTAAGAGAAAAGTTGAGTTTTCACTGCTAGGGCTGAACTGCACACGCTTTCTTATAGGACTGGCCGTGTCCATGCTCCTCGGCCGCATCTTCATGGGGAAGCGATACACGCTCCAACAAATAGTACCGCGCTTCCCCTTTCCTTTCTGGCGGCCCCACCACTCCTGCTGACGGCAACCCCTCTCTCTCCTCACAAAGACCGCTGTTGCCGTCGTCTCGTCCGGGGTCGTCATCGCAACCCTCTCGCGCCCTCGCGCCGGCCCGTCGTCTGCCCAACCGTCATCGTCGTCGTCCACACCCGCCGCAGACGCCTCGCGATACGCCATTGGCGTCGCGATGCTTCTCACGTCGCTCGTGTGCACCGGCGTGCACGGCGCATTGCAAGAACACACGTACAATAAGTACGGCCCGCATTGGCGCGAGGGCGTGTTCTATATGGTATGTAATGACTGCATTTTTTTTTCCATATATACTTTACGGAGGATTAAATTATTATTATTATTTTGCTAGCACATGCTTTCGCTGCCGTTGTTCGCGTTCATGCCTGGCCATGTGCGACAGGGCTTCGCCAGCCTCAGCAGCCGCAAAACGGGCCGGCCGTACACGATGCTCGCCCTCAACCTGCTCACGCAACTCGTGTGCGTCTCCGGCGTCAATCAACTGTCATCTGTGAGTAAATTCTGCTCGCCACCCGCCCACCCACCGCCACCGCCGGTGCCTGTCTCAGATCGCGCTGACTTTTTTTTGACTTTGTCCTTTTTCGTTCGGTTTGGCGCGCTCCCCCCCAACCCCCGTTTGGTTAGAGAGTGTCCGCTGTGTCGACGCAGGTCGTTCTCACGGCACGTAAGGCGATCAGCTTGTGTTTTAGCGTGTGGTGGTTCGGCGGTGGCTGGAACATGCAGTTTGCCTGCGGTGCCTTTATGGTCTTTGCAGGGTCGTTCTGGTACTCGATCCTTCCGGCACTGGTGCAATCGACCACCACCCCGACTAACTGGAAAAAACTAACTTGATTCGGTCGGGTATATTGATGATGTGAGACAGACATCGTTCCGTTTCGCGCCAACGCGTGTTCAGCTGATCTCTGCAGCCCATCACGACCGCCTTATCGTTTTATCCACCATGCATCATTATCCTGGGATCAATACTCTTTACCGCCGCAAACATGTCCATCAAATATTGCTCAGATGGGCGCTAGCGGGCACTTGCGGCGAACATGTAACACACCGACCAACCAGTCTCATTGTCTACACCCTCTCGACGAACACGAAGTAGCTACTGGTCTGGTACTACTATGACCATACATCATGAATAGCCCCCAAAGAAGATAAGAAAGGGTAACCGAAATAATTAAGCGAAAACCGAAGGAAAGGAGTTTAATACGATATAAATGCGCATGAAGGAAGGAAAGGAATGGATGACAACACGGCGTGACCCGAAGTTGCGCAAGACAAGAGCGAAAATGAAAATGGTAGTGGCACTTGATAAGTCGTTACGGCTATGCTGTAGAGAGCACGAGGAAAAAAGTTCGTGATATCCCATGGAGTAGTCAGATGATGACAGCGTGAGATGTATAGTGGGTGTGGCCCGTGCCATGGTCGAGAAGAGGGGATAAAATGCACGAGCAAGGCGCCAGTGTCGACCGCGCAATCTCTTAGGCTATACGTGGTCCTTTTCACTTATATGCACCTCCACATGATGATGGCCTTCAGAACTGTGGCCCTTGTACTCGTCGGGTAACATATGACTGTCCAAGCCAATCGAGTCGCCGCGCCCACCCATTGGTTCTCCAGGTGTCACTGGCCGAGATGCAACCATGCCAGATGACGACGTTGCGGTCACAGTTGAGACAATTTGC
Source organism: Lactarius indigo (assembly GCA_025766275.1). Lineage (NCBI taxonomy): Eukaryota > Fungi > Basidiomycota > Agaricomycetes > Russulales > Russulaceae > Lactarius > Lactarius indigo. The sequence goes on from JAFKAC010000008.1 coordinate 427,136, forward strand.
TGGTTTTGTGGGTAATATGAACGGCGGCGCATCGCACGGAAGTCGTAAATCGTAAACCTGTATGAAATATATCAGCAAGCCTCACTCGAGTGCATTTTGAGCGAGTCACTACGCACTGTTCCTCCATCTGTCGCATCTCGTTACTTAGACTGTTGATGTCACGATTTTGTTTGCGGGCCTTGGCTTTCAATGGGTTATCTTCGAGCAAAAGCTCCTCTAGTTCATGGGACGCGTCAAAGTTCGCCTTCTTCGACTGTGCGCGGCACAAAGTTGTGAGTTGTGATTTTTGAAAAAATTACTGGAGCAACCCACGTCAGGTATAAACGGAGACGGGAATTCTTTCCGATTGAGGGCGGCCCAGTCAATTGAACTGAACCATGGGTGCCGCTGAATTTCGTCCAAGCTGTCACCATGAGGGCTGCAAGCGATACGTTTGTAGGGATCCCTGTCGAGAAGCTGGACGGAAATGAATTCCTATGCAGTGCAGATAAAGAAAGAAAGGGACGTACTGCTTTGATGAAGTGAAGCCCCGCCTTGCTACACTTCTCGTCAGCATTCTCAGGGAAACGCAACGCATCTTTGGAAATGCTGTGCGTAAGCGCCGTATTCGTGCGGCCCCGGAACGGCCTACGCCCAAAAATAAGTTCGTAGGCACAGACACCAAGTGACCACCAGTCAATGGGGTAAGTATATCCACGCTTGTGAAGAATTTCGGGTGCCATGTAGGCCATGGATCCGGCTACACCGGTAAGAAGCCGACGCTCGGAATAATGAACGGCGATATTAAAGTCAGTGAGGTGAGCATGGCCGCGCTCATCAAGCAGGATATTGTCTGGCTTGATGTCTCTGTTAGAGCGGTGAGACGGGGATGAATAAGCAGGCGAAAGGAATGGCGCAAGAGAAGGGAGAGCGAACCGATGCATGATGTGTTTTTCATGCAGGAAACAAAGCGCAGAAGACAGCTCTGCCATGTGAAACCTGACAGTCTCCTCTGGTAAATTGGATAATCGATCCAAGTGGACTGCACAAACGTGAGTTCGCAAAAAAAAAAAAAAAAAAAAAAATTAATGAAGAGACGAACACCGTAAATCACCCCCCAGCATCAGATCTAAGACAAAAAAACAGTTCTCATCATCTTGAAACGCATACCGTAGATTAACGACAAAAGGGTGGTCGATCTGATGAAAAAATTGGCGCTGGAAACGGAGCAAGGGTAGAATAGAGCAGACCTCTTCGAGTAAGCGCCGTTCTTGAATGACATTGGCAACGGCCTTCATTCTGACACATTTGGCTTTGTTAATGTACTTGAGAGCGTACAAATCGCGAGTCTGCTTGTGCTGAACGACGCGGACCTGCAGGAGTCGTTTGATTGGCAACCTAGATGGTGGCATATATGTAGAGGTACCTTGCCGAAGGCACCCTTTCCGACGCATCGGAGGAGAATAAAGTGGAAGAGGTTAACGTCAGCATCGAAGTCGATGACCTAGGGAGGAAGAATCAAAAGGTGGGCCGTATGAAAGAAGAAAAGAGAGCAGACTTGAGGACGGCAGCAGACGGCGCCCATTGAAGATAGTTGAAATTGGGCTACAAATTGGATGTGCCAGAGTAAATGGCGAGAGGGGAAAAAATACAGAAGCTGGGTGGGGAGAAGGGTGGGGAATAAGAAGGAGGGGAAAGGGGCGGGGGAATTGAAGGAGAGAAGATACGAGGAGAGTAGAGGGCAGGTTTGCGTTGCCCGGGATGAAACACACCAGGAAATCGTTCTGATTAGGTAACACGTGCTCCGATTCGATTCACGCCGGTCCAGTTCAGTCCAGTTCGCTGCTGCTTGATAGGTTTTGGCTTCGTCTCAGCTTCTGCACCTCATATGATGTCTGGCCCGCATTGGTTTCGCCCCTTGGTCCTATCTGGGCCCTCAGGCTCTGGAAAAAGCACGCTGTTGAAGCGTCTTTTTGCAGAACACCCTGCACAGTTCGCTTTTAGCGTATCGCGTCAGTCCTGCTTCTTTTTCTTCACGCGTGTTTCCGTAACCACTCCCCCAGACACAACGCGCTCTCCACGGCCAGGGGAAGTAGACGGCGTTCAATACCATTTCGTCTCTCGCGAAGACTTCACTTCTCTCCTCGCCCGCGGCGGTTTCGTTGAACACGCAGAATTTTCCGGAAATCTCTACGGGACTAGCAAGCAAGCCATCGCCTCGATCGTTGAATCCGGCAAGCGTTGTATCCTTGACATCGAAGTTCAGGTACCGTCATCCCCTTTGTCTTATGTACACTCTCCCTTCACTTCATATTTTCTCTAGGGGGTCCGCCAGATCAAAAGCACCGACTTGAATCCGGTTTATTGTTTCATTGCCCCGCCATCCTTGACCGTCTTACGAAACCGTCTAATCGGCCGCGGAACGGAAACGGACGCTGCCGTTGAGAAACGCCTAAAAACCGCCCTTGTAGAGATCGAGTACGCTAGACTTCCTGGAGCGCATGATCATATCATCGTGAACGATGATTTGGACCGCGCCTATGGACTTTTCAAGTCGGTCGCATTAGGAAATCCGATTCCTAGTGATCCACTGGCCCCACTCGAGCAGGCAGCTGACCAAATCCAATAGAACACAGCTCCAGAGTGACAGTTTCCGCCATACCCAAAGGGTTCCTTTGTTTGTTTGACTTTAGATTGCGTTGTGGTTTCATGTTGTTTGTACACGTGGGTACAATATTAAATGCATGGATCTATTATACTGCGTCAACTCGAGGAAGCCATAAATACATTTCCTCGTTGAGATCAAAGACAAGGGGATGGGTCTGCTGAATCGGATCGCGCGTGAAATATTCAAGCGGCCAATCCGATTACAGACGGAACCGTAGGTACGCCATGAGAAGTGCCGTACAACCAGTCACTGTCGACAGAACGTCTCAGTTGGTCGTGGCCCAAAAGATATGATAATCTGCAACCTACCGAACCCAACTAGGTACTGCAGGGTCGTTGCCTGGCCACCGCGAACCAGGTCAACTTATGGGGGGAGCTCAACTTTTGATCGCTCACCTTAGACGACTGGATGGCAGCACGCAACCCTGCGATCTCCTGCTCAATCCGTGTGTCTACCTCCTTCATCTTGAGCTCTTGCTTGCTGCCCTCTTCTCGAATACGTCCCTTCTCAAGGTTCAGATCTAGACGCACACCCGCCTGCGTGCGCGAGATTTCCTCGCGAAGCCGTTGCTTTAATTTCTCGATATCCGTTAGTAGACGGTCGTTCTCCGCTCTGACCATCGCCAGGTCGTTCTTCTCGTTCAGCTGGAGCTCTGATTTGAGTTGGGCAAAGTCAACCTGTTGTGTGTATTGTTGCTACGCCCAAGTGTTGGTAAACCGGCGTGATGATGTCGTGAAACCTGCACCTTCTCGTGGTCAGCTTTAGTAACCATATTACTTGTCATATTCCGTATGCTCTCGTCTATGACCTCCGCCATGGCAGACATGATGCCTTCGGCTTGGGCGCGATTCAGTCCCTCGCGCTCTAAGCGTTGTACAAAGTGATGGGTATCGAAATGAAAGTCATCTCGCGTAGATGTGGTTCGAAAGGTCCGGTAGAAGTGGGGAAAGGATGGTGTACGCAGGGGAAGAGAGCGGAACAGCATAATACGTTCAAGAGCGGGACCGAGCCTCAGCCGCCTGAAGGGCAGCGATTCACGTGACCCGGATGGGTGTGTCTTGTGCCGGATTAATTTTGCTTGAGGCGAAAGGCTGTCATGCAGAGCGACGACGTGATATGGTCCGCCATCGGAAACCAGTTCTGCTCTTATAAAGTCAAGTACGATACCCTATTTCCTCGCCAATGAGAACAAAAGCTTAGGCGGCCGTCTCAGGACTGTGACACAGAATTTCTGTCGAAACGAATATAATGTAACTGGCTTCTGCAGTCGGCAATCGTGCCCTCTCGCCAATTCTCGATATGCGACCGTGCGTGAGCACGAAGGTGTGCTTCTTCCCCTATTGTCTTTTAGTGGGTGCGCGTTCCAATTAATTCCCCCCAGGCGTCCTGTATCTATACGTCAAGACGATAGAACGCGCACACTCTCCGGCACACATGTGGGAAAAGATCAAACTCTCGAACAACTACACAAAAGCCCTAGAGCAGGTTAGATCTGGTCGCCTATTTAATAATACGTTTTTGAGCGACCAACGCAGATCGACAAAGAGCTAATTTATTGGCCCAACTTTACTGTTCACAAGTGCAAGCAGCGGGTGACCAAGATCACGCAGTACCTGATCAGGATGCGGCGTGCCAAGCTCCATGCTCAGTTCGTGTCCCCTCTTGATCTCGTATCCACCCACCCACCTTGCCCATTCGCTTCGTGCAGACCCAAACTTATTGGGATAAAGAAAAAGCTCGATAGGCGCGAGGCAGTACGCGAGCGCAAAGCACTGGCAGCTGCACACCTCGAGCGTTCAATCGAGAAGGAGTTGCTGGAGCGCCTGAAAAGCAAGGCGTACGGCGACGCACCGCTTAATGTGAACGAGAGCGTATGGGCAGCGATCTTGGACAAAGAAAAGGCCCGCGAGCGCGGTGAGGAGTTGGAGGACGAGGAGACGGACGAGGAGCTCGAGGATGAGGTGCTCGAAGGCGAGGTGGAGGAAGAGAGGGAGTTCGTGAGCGATGTGAGTGAGAGCGAGGACGGGTTGAGCGACCTGGAGCAGGTGACGGTGCGTCGTAACTCTTCTTACCACACCATTCGCACTCACGGCCTTTGTAGGGCGGAGCTGATAGCGGCGACGACAGTGAAGAGTCTGGAGACGACGAAGACGCAGGCGCGAAACCCCCACCAAAACCAAAATCTGCGCTGGGTAAGCGCAAGGCGGATTTCGGTTCCCGCAAACCAAAACGTGCGTAAACCACCCCTCCGACTGTTGCTAACGACGATGACTGACAATGGTCGCGGCTGCTTAGGTGGACCTCGTATAGAGGTGGAGTACGAAAATGAGACGGAGGTCGCACAGAGAGCGCGAGTTGCTACCAGTTGGTAGTGGCGATGCAAAGCGCAAATCATGCTCCACATCCAGCTTTCAGCCAAGACGCCACCCTCAGGGAGTGCATCTTAGCGCCATCGTGTACAGCTCGTCGACATCACATTTGACAACATCAGACTACGACACTTGCTAGTGCAGCTTTTCCAAGCCAATCCACATGCAAATATGAGCATGACCTCATCGCCGTCTGCTTTCTGCTTTTGAGAGACAAGGCAGGAAGTGATGGTCTCATGGCCATGTGGCCTTGTTACATGGATCGCTGGCTGAGCTTGGAACTGCAGTCTCCCAACCAAACCCAACAGCAGCTCCCGAGACGTGTAACGCCGAAATCAGCTAGCGCGATTGCTTTCGACCTTATCTTATCCTTCTGCAATTCGAAAGATCGACCTTCTGCCCGGCGATTAACGTAATTATTCCGCCCTCCTGACAGGATCGTCGTCAATTCGATTCATATTAGTAGATGATATCATGGTTCAGTAAGCTTAGCAGGGGACCCGCTTAAAGTAAGCAGATACCCAGGCAAAACAATCCCTCTCTTTCTATATGGGATCCAGTATTGAATGATCCGGTGGATATAACTTCAGCTTTGAACGCTCTTGATATTGGCTGAGAGAATACAAGATTCAACAAGTCCGCAAGAATGGCAGGTCGTCAGAGGTTATCCATGTTGGATACCAATTCCTCGAGATCCGCTTGTGCTTTCCGAAACTTCTTTTCCGCTTCCTGTTGGTGATCAGCAAGTTGCCTCCCACCACCAAGGATGGTTGACAGTACCTCGTATTTCTTCTCCCAGTTATCCAGTTCCTGTTCGGCTCGATGGAGTTTTCGTTCATTATGCTCCGCATCGATCTCTCCGGAGTGTAATCTACGTGGATCATCTAGGTCGAGCGTCAAGTGCAACTCGATTGCGTCACGCACTTCACAGTAGCCTCCTTGTACACGCGCGAAATGTGTTCGAGTTGCTTTTCGAGATCGTCCAGTCTGTGATCCTTTGACTTTATCTCTTGATCCCTCTCAAGGAGAGCTTGTTCGAGTTTCTTATTCTTTGCCTCTGCCTCCTCTGCTCGACGAATGGCAGCGTCTGCCTCGACACGGAGATTGGAGAGTTTCTGGTTTGGTATTAGGTGGCCACCGTAAATGAGCTACGGATACGACACTTACCTCCTTAATTCTTTCCATGGGGTGGATGTAAAGACTAAGAGCGGGCAAAGGGTTGTCGGGGCACTTCGTTGGCACTCCAGTCAGCTCCTACCAAATCGAACTTGCTGTTGGCTGGGAGCAGTGCGGTTCCGGTGATTTGGCCGCGGATTGACCACGTGAGGGTAACCACAAAGTACCATGACCACTCTGATTTCGTTCGTCGTGCCGAGAGGATAAGTCCAGACGCAGTTTTAGACCTCCTTGAATGGCGTTTTCAAGTTTGCAATCACAAGCTAGTGTCTGTTGGCATTGGCATGGTGCTCTCCACCGGCCCGACGAACGACCCGTCATTCCGAGTGGGCTACTGTCCAATGCATACCAATCGCGACCGTCGATCTTTCAGTTCTGGGCCTTGACTCGACCAATATGGGGACAACTTGTACTCTTTTGAACGAGCGTCCGGATATATATTCTGCTCTCACCACGTCTTTGTATCGCCTGCACTTTGTCCATAACCTTCTTGACCCTATCACTATACGCTTGCCTCAAACGCGAAACCCCCCCTTCCAGTAGACGTGAACCTTCTCCCTTCATCGAAGCATTGAAAAACAATGTCGGCTCAAACTAGCTCCCACCCCCCTTTATCACCTACTTCTTCCGACGATTCCGATGACGACTGTTTTCTCTACACAGCTAAACGGTCAAACATGTCCGAAAATAACCTGGCTGTCAGCAACCACCCCGTGATTACACGCCCTCCGCGGCTATCCAATGGAAAAATACTACCCAAAGCGGTCAGAAATTTCGAAAATCATTGTGAAAACTATTTTCTCAACGCGAAGGGAGGTGTCGCCGAAGACGAAAAGGTCTCTCGGATTCTGTCGTGTTTCGAAAACTGTCTTGTGAACGACTGGATAACAAAGGACAGAGACCGCCTAATTACCCTTACATTTGAACAGTTCATGGCCGAATTTCGGACTATATGGCTCCCGCTCCACTGGGAAAGAGATCTGAGCATACAAGTCCTGAGCGCCCGCTTTGACCCCAAGAAGACCAGCTTCGGAACATGGGCCTACCAAGTACAAACACTCAATGTCTATCTACGCGGTACCCCGTCGCACCTTGATGACCACAGAATGCGCATGCATCTCAATGCAAATATGGACGAAGAGCTGCGGTTCCTAGCTCGGGAGGTAAAGACTAATCAAATTACGGAGTTGCACGAATGGGTTGCTAGAGTCAAGGACCTCGACGACTACCGCCACGAGAGAGAAAAGCGCACGAGGGAAGCTATTGATGAGATCATCCGTACCCGTAGAAGATAACTCAGCGCATCATCACAAACCAAGCGAAGAGTCGAACTATCAGCTACGTGACGGCAATACGACTCCCTCTTCGTCTGCAACGACCATGTCTACATCCTATATCCCACAATCCACTCAGGCAACCTAATGGCGAGCCTTCTTAGACTACAGGGAGCGGATCTCTGTCATAGCTACTACATGTTACGGAATACCAACGCGGTTTTTGTTCCGAAGGAAGAGCATACGCACCAGGACGACTATCTTTCGCGTAAGTATTGTCTGGCGGGTCTCAGGGTATCCGGAGTATCAAAATCTCTTGACCTCGTGCCGCGCTTTCCGATACCCAGTGCCATCTTTGAGGCGGTCGACCTATGCCAGACTCACACCCTACTAGTACTCGATTTTGCACCAGATGTGTTGAAAGCCAGAAACCTGTGATCCACAAGTGGCCTTTCGAGGGACCATTTACCGCGATCCCGTTGGTGTTTACGGCTTTGGTGCCACATATGAGTACGAGAGCAACTCCCAATTTCTCGCCTTGCCCCACGGAATTGTAGTCTTCGACAGTAGAGCGCTTTGGGGACTTCAGAACTGTGGTGGTCCGGACGATAGTTATTTCTTTCTTCAGGACCACACCTCTGCCTCTAGAGGGAATGCGTTTAGGTAGGACCTTTGGAAATGAAGTAACGCATGATTGGCAATTTCCCTTCGCCAAGATTTGGGGCTGTGGTGCTTGTTACAACAGCCTCTCGTTCTTGCACCTGCCGTTACTAGTGACTTTCGCCCACAGTTTGTCGTCGACCTAAGTTGGTATGTAGGGTGTTGGTAGTAAAGGCAGGACAACCTTTACTGAGCCCATAGTACAATCACAGTGTGAGTAGCCAGCTAGTAGATGTGATTGCCCGCCGTGAACGTGTGAATCAGGCACTATAGTCTCGCTTACATATCAATAATTGTTTACTTCGCTATTTAGTCGAACATTTAGTCGAGCAAATCCAAATGGAAACGACCCCACAACAACCGCAACCCCATGCCCTCAATACTCGATGCAGGGGACTTTCTCCCTGGATACGAATGTAATATCGTTTGAGAGTGTGTAGACTGTCTTTTGGTATGTTGTCACTCGTCACTCGCTCGTATTCATCGTCGTGAATTTAGGGCTTGGTTGTCCATCATGTAGATCTACCTGAGCACCGCCTCGACGGAGATAAATAGTTGGGGTACTGACCCGCGGCCAGTGATTAGCCATCCGATGAATTGGTCACAAGAAGCCAGGCACGGTCCGGGACCAGCCATGGATCAAACAACACTGCAGCACTGCACGTACTCAGTTGGTATGACTAGCCTTCGACTCCTTGTTCTCTTTCACTCCTACATAAACCAGCCCATTCGGCTGGTCGTCCAAGTGCGCCATGTCCCCATCTCCCGAGTTCCTTTCACCAAAGCTTGCGAAGGCTCCTTTCGATGATCCTCGGGCAGACCTCATTCTGCGTTCCAGCGATGGCGTGAACTTCCGCGTCTTCAAAGTCATCCTTTCCTTGGCTTCCTCCGTTTTCGCGGATATGTTTACCCTCCCCTCGCCGCCCGCGTCTCAGGGTTCCAGCGAGGAGCCCCCAGTGGTCCCACTCCCCGAAGATGCTGAGACTCTCGACCTAGCCCTGCGCCATTGCTACCCGATCCGATCGCCGGAGGTGACCAAGCTGCGTGACGCTCGTATCCTTCTAGAATTTGCGCGCAAATACCAGGTGGACCTGCTCGAGCCCTCACTAACGCGCTTCCTCATCGATACCATCGAGCGCGACCCGGTCGGCGTCTATGCTCTCGCCGCGGCTTACGAGTACCGGGATATTGCAGGGAAGGCGCTCAGGTCGTGCCTGACGCTCCCGGTATACCTCCTTCATTCTCCAGAGCTGCAGTACTCCACGACGGAGCAGTATCAAGCACTCATCCACTATCACATTTTGTGTGGCAAGGTCGCCAGTGCCGTCACGATGCGGCGAAAGTGGATCCCTGAGGAGAGTAAACTGACCTCGACCTCGCCCCGGAAAAACGACATTGGCTGTTCGATATGCGTCATGCCGGATATCGTACAAGACCAGCATTCGCCCTCCCCGTTTACCAAGGTCACAAGATATGGTCCTCGATATCTCTGGAGCTACTTGCATCGTTCGGCTCTCATTCTTGCGCACCATCCGAATCCGGATGCGGTCACCGCGGAGGCCTTCGTACTGAGAGATATGGATTGTCCTTACTGTGCAACAAACAAACGACGAGAGATGCTTGAATGTAGTCTCGCCTTTGCGGCTGAGATCAGAAGTGTCATCGAGCAGGTGGGCGGTCATTTGGCAAATTCTTGGCGTTGCTGAACAATACCCGTTCGGCAGGTTCCTTTGCCCACAGGTGCGGGTGACCTTCAAAGATATAATCCCAACTCTGTCATCCGTGCTTGAGAACTTAGACTTCACTCAAAACTCCGATGAGGTAGTGTGCCTTTATATTTCAAGCTCACTCGTGCGTCCTAACGCCTCTATTTATCAAGGCACCCCTGCAAGTGTCTTCATGACCTACAGTCGTGTCGACGTCCGATGAGAGGAAGAGTTCTGGAGTTACACCACAACCCATTTACTGTAACATTGTACATAAAATCACACTTCAATCAAAGATCCGTCACTCTCACTCTTTCGGTGATGCTACGTCACCCGAGGCGGAAACACTGCACATCGGACCTGTTCGGGGGAAAGGGAGGCCCGAAAGTTCTGCTTTGAGATGCTTAACATCCTGTCCCTTTCAGCATACTCACGCTTGGCGCAAGCTGGCACAAAAATATAGACATTTGCAAGGCCTCGAATCGTCATCGATTAGAGCTCAGCGTACAACAAAGTCTTCAGGACACGCCAACTATGAATGCGCGTATATGTCAAAGGAAGAATGTACGTTTCGACGTTTCGAGCTCCGGCTATGGGGGGTTAGTGTCAACAGCAGACACTGAAGTGCAGACCACAGCCGAACTCACCTTCCAAACCCACTCATACTCCTCTGCCTTGGGTGGTACCTTTTTCGGGGGGATCACCTCTTTGGCTGATTCGCTTTCAGCGTCGGGCTCGCCCTGATCAACGGCTGGTCTCTCTTCCATCTTCTCCTCTGACTCGCTGAAGTTGTCAAATTGCAAAGGTTTCGCGACGTCGCCCAAATAATTCACAGCCGGTAATCCTTTCTTCAAAGACCGCAGCTTCAGAGTGAACCGCGGGACCGATTTCCTGCAAGGCCACCTTTTCTGTCGAGCGAAAGGCGTAGCTTGAGAGAGAGATCATCAATTGGGTCCAGGCGATATTTTGTGCGGCGTCACTCACCGATGTCGCCTGAAGAATAAAAAGTCACGCTGGTTGTGGAGCGTCACGACTTGCCGTCCTTGAAATTCCGGTAATGGGGGGAAGAACGTCTGGAACATGCGTCCGACGGTGTGTCCGAGACGCGTAACAAAGCCGTTGAGCACGAGCTCGGGGTGGTGCGGCGTTGCGCGTGCACGGCCCTGTTCAGAAAATCCGCAGTTGAACAAGAGTGCCTTGCGACAACCTTGTTGTAAGACAACGTACGAATAATGTTTTGGTGAGTTGAATTGAGGATACTTTAAAATAGGCTGTTGGTCCGTCAGGTAGGTGTACAAGCGTTATCGCATCTGTCGATTATTGAGAGGCAGTAAACGGACAGAAATAATCGCGAGCTTCAACGCACTCGGTTTCTTGGTATTCTCGTTCACGACAATCAGGTTGCTGAATCCTCTCCCGGCTGCCCACCCTGCTATTTTTCCCATTTCGAACCCACGAGTTTTGGGACGTCTGTGGAATTCCGCGCCAGGAAAGACCCCGACGAGCTCATCACAAAACTCATAAGTCGCACGCGTCGCCTTGGGCGACGTCGTAATGAGGATTTTCGGTGGGATCGTTGGGTCATCGGTGGAGGAGAAATAGGAAGCGAACGAGTCAGACGCGATGTCGGCTGCGGCCTCGGTAGAGGGCTGTTGTTGAAGCAGCAGCGGGGGCTGAGGAAGGGTCCGCCGTCAGAAAAGACGGGTCGAATTCGCGTGTGTTTTCGAGCGTGCGCGGGACATTCTCCGCAAGTCGTTTCTTCGTGGATATGCGTATGAGATAATCACTCGCGCAGAGGGAAAACAAAGCACGCACTTGTTTTGCTTTGGGGTCATCTGCCTCGCGCTTGGCTGTCGCGAGTCTGCGCTGGAGTTTCGCCTGGCTTTTCTCTTTCTTGGCTTTGAGAAATAGTCGTTCACGCTTTTGTTTGTTTTTAATCGCGGGCAGCGACTGCGGCATCGAGGCGTCTTTCAAGTATCATTAACATCATTTCCCACGCTCGCGTGTCTCCTCTGAATTGTCATCCACCGTGTCTGCGTCATGTCCAACGCTCGTCCACGGTCACAGCGTCTTCTGCTCTGCCTTTTTCTTTTCATCTCCGTCGTGAATTCTCTCCATTTTTATCTCGATGATAATGAGAAACGGTGCTTTATCGAGGAGTTACCCACGGACACCGTAGTCGAGGGTAAGCGCCATCACTGACACAGTCGTCTACGTTCCTTCCTCAACCGGCCCCCTAGGTCACTACAAGGCGTTAGAATGGAACGACGAGAGGCAGGTGTATTTAAACAACGAACAGCTTGGGATCCTTGTGGAGGTCACAGTTAGTTATCCTTCCTACGCCTCCCGAACTGGTACCGTAACCTTTCACAGGAACTGGAAAGTGGTCACTCTGTTGTCAATACACGTGGTCCATCCGACGGCCGTTTCACCTTCACCTCTCACGAGGCAGGCGACCACACCATCTGCCTGTCGTCTAACTATTCCTCTTCATGGTTCGGTCCCACGGCTCACATCCGCCTGCACCTCGACATCGTCGTCGGTTCAACCAAGGCCAACGCGGAACACGACCGCGGGCACGTCTCTGCGCTCGCGAGCAAGATCCGTGACTTGAACATCAAAATTGAGGACATTCGTCGCGAGCAACAGTACCAACGCGAGCGCGAGGCTGATTTCCGCAACCTTTCCGAGGATACGAATTCTCGCGCTGTGTGGTACAGCATAGCACAAATCGTCACGCTCCTCTTGACATGCGCATGGCAGCTAGCGACATTTGAGAGTACGTACCGTACCCACTTTTCGTTTACCATCAACAATACTGACCGACTTGCCAGCGATTCTTTGAGGATCGGAAGATGCGCTAGTATACCGTTGCATACTATCTATATGTTCAAAATACATTATATGGGTTCTCTAGCGGCAAAGTGTGCCTGTTCAGGCTCCAGTGCCCTCCACTTTGAGGATCACCTTTTTCTTGACTTCGCCCAATGTCATTCTTTGAAATACCTCCCTGATTGCACTCGTCGCCGTCTCGTCGCTAGCTTCTCTCTCAATCTCGATTATCTCGTGCCTCGGTTCTTTAAACTGTCCCAACACATGAAGCGCCATTCTCATCGAGTTAACGAGTCCACTCACTTTCCCTGAAGCCATGGTCCGTGCAAGTTCCTCAACGAGTCTACTTTGTCCTTCGCCATTGTCTTTGTACCACCGACTGAGCCAGAACCCGTGGCTTGTAAGGTTCTTAAATATATGGAACGACGCTGGGAGGGTGAGAGGACGTTTTGCCATCGCGCCGTACGTCACCAAGTGAGCGTCGCTGCCCAAGAGACCAGCCATAGACGTTGTCGACTCGCCGCCCACACAATTTAACCCGAGGCGGATATCCTTTGCGCGCGAGTCAGTAAGCGGCTACGAATCTGATACGGTGGGGTGAGAACCTGGCCGTCAGTCCATTCTTTGACTTTTGACTTTATTGCCTTCTTATCTTGGAGCTCGTCGTAAGTGACTATATGCGTGGCGCCCAGATCCTCCAGCTCTTTCCTCAGCGTATCCATGTCGTTCCTGCACATGGCGTACCAACAGTGAGCCTAAACCGGAGATTTCAACTGAGCCTGCACGTTACGCACCGATTCCGGACGAGGTTTATAGTTCTCAGACCGGCATTTTTCGCGAGCTGTATAACCGCTTGACCGACCTATGACGAGAACAGCACTTGAGTGTTCACAGATTGCGCCTTCCCACCACAAAACGACGCACCGCGCTATTTGCGCCGTTCTGGATGACCCATTGACCCGCCCCCAGAGTGACGAAGTGGGACAGGAGGCAGTGTGCGGTCGCCGGGTTGACCTGAGGCGAACATAAGATCGACCGAGCGTCCTCGAATGTGTGAACAAAACCACGCTCACCATCATCGTCGCTGCATTCACTTCGGAAAGGCCCTCGAGCCTCGGTACCTTCAAAAGTTGCCCCTCGAGCAGGTTCGCAGAGCTCCTCCAGGTCCCGACTTGGCTCGCCTTCATCACGACCCAGTCGCCCCTCTCCAGCCCCTTCACACCATCGCCGACGCTCGTGACCTCTGCAAGCCCTTCATTTCCGGCCACAAATAAGTCACCTTGGACACCAGGAAACGAAGATGCACGGGGCTTGGAAGGGTAAACCCCTTCGATCACGTTCACGTCCGCCGGGTTTATTGGCTGACAAGACGAAGCGCACGTTCACGGTTTGTGGAGGGGGTGCAGGAAGAGTTGGGATGGTGAATGCACGCACTGACCTCTGCAGGTTGTCCATTTCGGGAATAAACGATAGCACGATTTGCTTGGACGCGTGCTGATGTCGACAGGAGACGAGCGTGGACAGAGTCAAGCGTCGATAAACAGTACTTTCGGAACATCGTCCGAGTCGATGTCAACGATTCAAAGCACGTGATTTATATACCAGGATAATCCAGGGGTAATGGTGTGGGGTTAACTAAACCTATTTACATGGCTAGGTGTGGATAGGTGCAAGAAATCGCAGTCAGTCACTCGCAGCGACGTTCTCTGCATTGGTACGTTACGTCAACCCTGCCTCGACAGCCAGTGAACGGAACGCTGAGTCCGGTTTCGTCAACAAGGTGCTCGGTGCATCAAACTCGGCGACCTATGGGTAAATCAGTGACAATGCTTCAGTGAGCAAGCGATGATCTGCCTACCTTGCCCTCACTTAAAACCAAGATGCGGTCTGAATCCATGATAGTATTGAGGCGGTGCCTGCAGGGGCGTCAGATAATAGGAACGTGGGCTGTTCTCGCTTTACGCACGCTATGGTAAGGATGGTGGTATTTTTGAACTGCGGTCCGCGAATGATATCTTGAATAGCCTTATCCGTCTCGAGGTCCACGGCGGATGTCGCTGTGGATAATGTAAGCACCGTGCTCCTAGCTAGTGTTAGCGAGAACATCATCCTACCTTCGTCTAGAACCAAAATTTTGGTTTTGCGCAGCAATGCCCGAGCAAAGCAGACCAGTTGTCCTCTGCCCGGCGGAAAGCGACGAGCCGCCTTCTTTTACCGGTGCATCCAAGCCCTCTGGGAGACTTTCAACATACTCCTTCAAGTGGGCCTGTGAGGCAACAATGGGCCATAAGTGGCTACCACCAAAGATTGTCAAAGGTGGCTTGCCTGATTGAGTGCCTCCCAGATATCGGCATCTTGATGTTCACCAACCGGATCGATGTTCTCACGCACGGTTCCTTCGAACAAGTCTGGCGATTGCGGGACAATCGTCATCGCCGAGCGCAGGTCGTAAAGTCCTATCTTGGTGGTGTCGACACCGTCAATAAGGATGGTTCCCTCTGCAGGCTCGAGTATACGGAACAGCGCAAGCAGCAGCTATGACAACCGAGTAAGCAATGGGAACTCCCGCAAATACAGTGGAGCCGTGGAACTCACAGATGACTTTCCGGCGCCGGTTCGGCCACAGATTCCTATTTTCTCTCCTGGGTGCTATCACAGCCTGGTCAGTACGACTTTCGAGCACAAGCACCAGAGGCGATACCATTATCAACGAGATATTCTTTAGCACCAACTCTAGCTCGGGACGATACTTCAATGAGTAGTTCCTGGAGGAGGCCGTAAGCACGACACCACGCCGACGACCGAGGAAGACACACCTGAATTCGACGCGCCCCTCACTTGGCCACCCGCCTTCAGGCTGTGCTTCCGGGACCTCATACGGTGCTTCGGGTTGGAGTTCAATGTATTGCAGCATCCGTTCCACGCTAACAATGTTCTGCTCCACTTCGCTCGCGGAGCGCACAAGCCAGTTCTGCGCGATGATTAAGGTCTCCTCAGAGGCTAGTACACCCATCGACTCACCAGAGAGCTCGTCGTGTTCAACGCATAAGAAATGACAAGGCCAACAAGTCCCGCGTCGACCCCGCTCGTCATCAACGTGACGACAGCCAGCAAAGATGAGATAAAAATGATCGATGCACCGATGAATTCGAGGCGCACAGCCAGCCAACGGTTGACGGAAGTGCTCGGCAGATAGCACATCTGGTTACGGTCGACGCGGCGTTCATTGATTTCGGCGAAGATAGCCTGTTGACCGAACGCGCGGATCGTGGACAAACCGCTCAGTGACTCAGAAAACCAGGATAGGATAGGGGACCGAGAAACAGCGTTCAAGCGCTGAAGCTCGCGCGAGGTAGCAAGATAATATCTGTCGGGCAAAGATAAGATACTACAGGATATTACGAAAGGAACACCTACGTCATGAAACGATTGTATAGCCAGCCGAGAGGAATTATCGCAATTAGGAAGGGCGGGAAGCTCGACCCAATGACGACGACGATGCCAATAGATGAACATAGCGTGCGGACGACAAATTGGATGACCTGAGAGCGGCGTTCGCTGAGCTAGGTCATGACCGGATTAGGGCATGCGCTCACCCTTGCCAGTATCTGATCCACGACGTTTGTATCTTTTGTAAATAAGTTGAGAATCCTGACAATGGCGATCTCCTGAATATGTGATACGCAGAATCCGGGTTTAAATACGTACCGTCCAGAAGGCGTAAGCTCAAAAAAGGTCAATGGTGCACGTAATACCGAATGGAGCATCTGTAAATCGGTCAGCAAGGGCTAGAAATAAAGGTGTAAACACCGTACAGCGTCATGGAAATGCTTCGAACTCTTTAGCGAGCAGAAGACGAAGATCAGAATGGATGCGGTGCAGTTGAGTATTGAGGCGGATAATGACAAGAGGCCATATGCCCAGAGGTACTTGACGGCGCTCCTGTTCTCGCCACTCTCTCGGTTGCCTTCGCTCCAGTGTTTCAAAGAGAAGGTTCCAAGAACTAGCAGAGTCTGCTGCATGGCCATAACAATCACGAAAAACGCAAACCCGGTCTTCGACGCAGGCCCCGATGTAACGCCAGTACACATGAGGTTTCACTCGTCCCTGAGTGCTCTGCTCCTCGCTGAGACCACCGGAAGACGCTTTTGTTGTCTGGGATGTGACTGGCGCGAGAGTTGCACGACTGAAACTTTTCTTGTGAGTGAGTTTTTCCTGAAGGGCGCCGATTTTCTCTTCGGTCAAAGTGCCATCCTCTGCGTGGCCAGTGCTACCAGAGGGTGTGGACCCTTCACCGCTCCAGAAAGGTGTCGTGGTTCCGGACGAAGTTGACCCGCTCGTGTGGCCGTGTCCATGGCTATGATTGGGTCAGCGATCTTAACTAAGTATTACACGGGATTGCACTGACATTAACTTGTAGACTTGGCTGTCCTTTTCTCCCGCAAGCTTGGCATATGATCCCGATTCGATTATAATACCGCGGCGTAAATAGAGGAGTTGATCAAACTTGGAGAGGAAGGATATGCTATGCGTAACAAAAATCCTAGCTTTCGTCGCGAGGAGCCCACGCGGCCCAATAACTTGGTCTGGAAAAGCGTGAGTCAGAGTAAGATTATGGCAGAAGATAAAACGAGTGGATCTACCAAACACATGCCGAGCAACTTGTGAATCCACAGCAGCCAGCACGTCGTCGAGCAACACACTTCGAGAAATCAGTCTCAATATCTCGACGTTTGCGGGCCACAAGTAAAAACCTCACAGGTCCGCACGCGCGTACACAGCACGAGCTAACGAGACGCGAGCTCGCTGACCCCCACTTAACTGTATCCTCATGTCAGAGCTACGTCAGGTTGTTGCTCCAGAACGACATACAGTAATCCCTATCGGTCATTAAACATAAGAGTAGCTCGTCGATATTCCAAATGACGACATTACCTTTCTCTCCGACTTCTGTCGAATCACCGTTGGGCAAGAGCTCCAAGTCTGGACGAAGCGCGCACGCTATCGAGAGAGCTGAGTACGAAAAAAAACGCTATTCTCAATATACGCACCATCAAGCACTAAATTATAAAACGTCTCGTCGTACTCGTGCGAAAATAAAATGTTATCGCGTATAGAAGCCCCCATTAGCCTATCATCGATTTCAGGGGCATCTTGGGATTGAGTTTGAAGTGCCTTACCAAGGGTTCTGCGGGGCGTATGCAACGGTGCCGTATAAGGAGACCTTGCCCTCATTCCGGCACATATCTCCAATAATTGCCGAAAGAAGGCTCGACTGTGCCAGTGAGGAGCTATCGGGTGAATAAAATTTTCGAGACTAACCTTGCCGGCGCCAACTCGTCCAACAATCCCTACCAACTCTCCTTTCCGTGCAACTAGATTGATCCCTTCAAGAGTCGGTGAAGTGGAGGGGTCCTTGGACCAAGTAAATTCGCCATCCTTGATGTCTAACACCTAAAACCCTATTAGCGACAAGGTCCACCACTCTAGTCTTCAAAACGCACCACATCTCCAGCGCAAAGGTCTGGGTTAAGTGTTACCTCACGTGCGTCTGGTTGGAGCTCGCTACCACTTAAATAGGTTCTGAGGCGCTTAGCAGAGACAACTCCCTCAATAACTTGATTAATAAGCATAGCAGCCTGAGAAGTGATATTAATCCATGCCGTTGAGATCGCTGAGTTTTCGCTTACCATCGCAAGAGGAAATTGTAGCAGCATGAATAAAGATATTGCGGGGAATATCACGTCGCTGGTCAATGGTTTCGAGGAGATCGTCGCAGCGGTAGCAAAAGAACTGAATGCGACCAATACTATGTGACATTAGTATTGTTAGATGGTTATTTTCGACGGGACTAGTTATCACATACACGGAATACCGCTCCAAAGCGCTGTGTTCATTGCCTGCATTCGGAGAACTCGCATTTCACTCAGTATCTAGAAGCCGTTGGATAAATACGTACGGAATAAATCCCAATTTTCTTCAGTATCTTGAGTTCCTGTTCATTTCTCACGAATAGAATGCGGCGGAGGAATGCGTGCTCCCAAGCGTATAGTTTAATGCTAAGCAGAAGGACAGTGTGGTCAGCATCAAAGAGTGTCATCCTCAGTTTGACAGTGATACCTCCGGATGTTCGCTAATAATTCGCTCATCAGACGAGAACGTTTGTCTTTGTTCTTCATCTGTTGTATCTGGAGGTTCTTCATGAGATTTGCGATAAAAGTGTTCAACGGGACAGAGAAAATCATGATGGCAACCCCCACGAATGCGGACCATCCGAGAAGGTTGTATAGAGAAACGAATGCGAGAGTGACCTTTAAAGCGTCAGCGACAACAGAGTTAGCATATTATTTACTCCACGGGACCAGTAGATTGTCCTTTACCTGGAACGGCGCCGAGATGGCCATGAGACCGTACGTGCACAAGTCCTGCAGCCTGGAAGCATCAACCGACATAAGATTGACGATGTCTCCTGATGCTTTGCCGCGCTCGTCGTTCGATAACACGAGTGCCTTTTGATAAATGGCCGTAACAAGACCCGTGCGAACGCGCATACCAGTCTCGTAGCAACGTTGGAAATACTGCTGATGATGTCAATACGAGAGAGAGGAGAATAGGAAGTAATCTAACTTGGTGAAGAATGATTGATTGTATAACGGCGGCAATGAACATGGCAGTTGCGATCGAAAAGCCTTCTAGCGGACTCGGGCCGCTTGTATCGCTCAGCCTTGCACTCTGATACGCAGAAATGAACGAAAGGAAGAGACGCAAGAGTTGAGGCTGAAGGAACGACAGGCAGTCTTGAAGGATCTTGAGACAAGCGGCGGCAACGAAGGGCCCACCATATGAGACAAACAAGGCCGTCCACAAAGACTTACTAGACAAAGGCTTAACATTTGACAACGCCCGTAAAAGTGGTGATACTCACTGATCCTTCATAGAGCGCTGTAAGGATTGGCCAAGCTTAGAAGCCTCGTCCTCGGGTACCAACTCAGGAAGGTCATCTTCGGTGATGAATTGTCTTGCGCCTTTCTTTATGAGAGGTGTGAGCCAACCAAATGTCCACACGCTGAAGATGTTTGCCGTCAAAAAAGGGCTCTCTGGATTCAGGCGTGGGGTACTGTCGGGTTCAGAGCAATACTCCGGTCCCAAGCACTCGAGAGCGAAGGCAATAAGGCCGAGCGAGCCGATGCCCCATCGTAGTGCAAAGGCGAGTGGGAGTGGAGACCGCGTAACACCGAGAGTCGTGCGAGACCAAATCAGAAGCGCGGCAAAATAAGCCAACCAGAATAATAGCGCGATGGTGGACGAGCGCCTAGTACGAGTGTGACTCATATAGGTGAGCAGTAGGAGAGCTAGAAATGCAACCGCCTCCAAGACCAAAAACGGGAAGAAGGTCACCCATCGAGAGTCAATGCTGGTGAAGACTATATTCGTGGCGCTGATCAACGATACCAGCGCAAGGATGGCCTAGGTATTGGTTAGTCAGTCAGGACCATAAACCTGAAAGATCGCACACGTACCAACTTTCCCCAAAGTAGCCGCACATTTATTTTCTGAGTACGCTGGAGTGCGGCGAGTCGGTACAACTGGGAGACACGAAAGAGGCTAAGAACAATCAAGGAACCGAGGGGAACCGAGAACAAGACGCCTTCTTCGAAGCAAGGGGTAAAATCAAAAGGGCGGAGCCGAGAGACAGGTCCCCAGCCTTCGATATGGTGACATGTGGCATCTGGGAACATTGGAACTGCCACCCAGCAGGGGACGACGTGGAGGTGAAGAGGACTGGTTGATGCTGAGATGGATACCAGTAGAAGCCGTCCGGGACACGTGAGTCAGTTCGGTTCGAAGATGTACGGCATTAAATTGCCATCAATAACTTTTGATCGGGTACTTTTGCCGTGGGCGAACGCGTGTATGTAGATGCCGTTGCCGTGAACACGTATATAGACGAAGCACATCGACAGCATGTACACAAGGGAGGGAGGTGATGATATGAACAGAATTACTGCTCGCGTGCCTCCTGTATACGCTCCTTCGTAACCTGGATGAACTCTTCTCTCAACGCCCGCTGCTCCGCGATCTTTTTCAAAATCGTGCCCCGACGTGTCGTGAAGTCTCCGCGCCAGGCCCATCCAGGCGAGTTCTTCTTCGTCAAGCGCAGCAACTGGCTCTTCACCATGTCCTTCCTGAACTTGACGTGATACTCCTGCTCTAAAAACTCCTCACGCGCCTGGCGCTCCTCCTTGGACATATCCTCGAGCATCATCGGGTAATAAAAGGGCTCGATGAGCCCCACGACGGCACGCTTGTATGTGCGGTACGACTTGCCGCGCACCCAGGCAGTGTTCCACGTGCGTCGAAGAGGTGCGACGTAATTATCTGTGCGGATGTAGGTCGTCTGCACACCGTACATGGCAGCGAGGTAGGCGCGCACGTCGGTCTTAGTGACCGACTGGGGGATGCGGAACGTTGCTTCGTAGGGGTTGTACGGTTTTCCCGGGGGTGTAAAAGTTTGGAACGAGGCGGAAGATGATGTTGGGTAGGTAGACCTTCTCGCCTACGACCTGCGTCTCTGTGGCACCAGACGGTGTCACGACCTCGCGCGTGCCGCGTAATCGAGTCCGCCGTGAGTTGAGTTTTGCAAGCCACTCGCCTTCGGTAGGTTCCGTACCGTCCGGTCGAAGAAGTTCCCCTTTTGCGAGGGCACGCTGGTAGCGCGTGAATTCTGTGGGAGTCAAACCGCTGGGGAGCGCGTCGGATTCACCAGATGCAATGTTTGGGCGGCGAAGACGGACAGCGCGTGGGGTCGATGCCGTTCTCGCAGCGGCAGCGGCTGCATCTAGGGTAGAATAGTGACGTTTTAGAAGAGCATTCATCTTGTTTGCCACCTTGCTCGCTGCTGAAATGAAAGGTGTTCAGCACTAAAATTTATATTTTCGATAAGTCATTTATTGAGTAAACATGATACAAAATATCTATTTACTGACGGTCCGGAGCCCTAACAATGTCAGCCACAACAATTCATGTTCCACCCTATTTAAGAGGCCCCCAACCGCTGCTCGTACACCATCACTCCTTCCCCCCCTTTCTTGGCCATCAACTCAGAGCTTCTAGGCATCTCACACAATAGTTCTACACACTCTTTTACCATAATTCCCATCTGAAATGGCTGTACCTCCCCATCCTCCACCTGTTATGTTACTTGCACCACCACTTGATGATAATGTCCCCATTCCTGCTGACCCTAGGTCTCCCCCTAGTGTGGATGATGTTATTGAGGCCATAAGGTACTATCAGGATGTGGACATGAGCATCAGGTATGTCTGACATTCATCACTGTATCCTGTAATTTTCTCATTGTATCTTCAGCTCAGCACCATCCTGATGTTGGATGTAGCCTCACTGACCATTATAATGCTGCTGTCTATAAACACAGCATTATTGCACAAGCTAGCAGCAGCAACAGGTCCCCAAGCTGTGGCCCCCCTTTGGGCCCAGCAACTCCTGCGTTGATATTCAGAACGATATTGGGCAAGTCTGGAATGATATTAGGCAAGATATGATGACTATAATCCTCCCAGAACTCAGGCAGGTATGCCTATTTCTTTCAATATATTTGATATAACCAATTCTAATTCCCACAGCTAATGAACCAGAGCTGGGGAAGGGGACATGTTGTACCCCTTGAAGTTGCTCCATTTGTTAATGGTGATGATCCCACCCTTCCACCGGTGAGTTATGTTAAGCCTTTTGTGGATTCAAGTCTTATTGCGAACAGCATAATCTCCCACCTCTCCACTCTGTAGATGACATCGACAACCTCAACGAACACGACCTGGTCATATACCTCACCTTATATGGGACTGCACCACTCCCTGGTGGTACAAACCCGACTGCTGCACGTAAACAGGCCCTCAAGGTGTTGGTTGGAGCCTCGAATTGAAGGGGAACGTCTACTATATAGTATAGGTATATTTAGAATTTGTCGTGCCTTTTGTCGTGTCTATCAACCAGAACTGTGTAACGAGTTTCTCTTGTCACTACCCCTGATGTCCTTCCCCCACCCACAAGCTGCATCGTCTCCAAATACTAAGTCTTGATCGATCAATTGCTTGGGTCGTTGGCCGGCGGGCAGATCACGCTCTGCCTGACGCCGCGTCATACAGTACATTAGAAGGTCGGTGCAATGCGTCTCGTATATATCGTAGATAGTGACTGGATGTTAAAGAACAAACACCTACGAAACGGTCAGTGATGACCTTTCTTCGCCCTGTCGATATGCGCGCGCAGGCGTTTCTGCTTCTCCCGTAAGGACTGCTTCTTTTTACCTCTGACGCCTTTGCTACCCATGATCATCATTATCGGTTTGTTGCGCGCTTTCTCGCGGTTCGTCGAGCTACTCGCCGTCTCCTTCTTGCGCTTGCCCTTCAGCGAGCCGAATTTTTCCCGGCCCTCACGGCCGCGCGCTATGGAAGCCATACGCTCCTCGTAGTCCGCCTTTGCCTTCTTGCGCGGGCCGAGAATGTCGTTTTCCGAGACGAAAGTCGGGGCGTCGCCCGCGCCAGAAGAGGAGGCCGCCTTTTTGGCGGCTTCGAGAGACGCGAGTTTGCGCTTCGCAGTAGAGCCACCCCCGCTTTCAACCGCTTTGGTGGCGGCTTGTATTCTCAAGTCGTTGATCAATGCAAAATCGGCCGGAGTGAGAATCTGCAAAAAGATGTGTGTCGGGTTAAGTCGGGGATGGCAAGATGTGACAAACCTTCGTCGTCGCGAGCGTTGAGGTGCGGTTTGGGTCGGTGGAAGACTCCTCATTTGCTGGGAGCTTGCCATCGCTTTTTTTGTCCTCGTCCTCGCTGTCGCTGACGCTGAGATGGTCTCCACCATCACTCTCGACATCGATCCAGCCGCCCGAGTCTGATGAATCATCCGACGACTCCGACTCTAGTTCCCATCCCTCCCAAGCATTCTCGTCATCTTCCTCTCCAATCGCTAGGTGGCCCGTCTTCCCCACGCGTTGTCCTTAAATGATCCTCGAGGAGCTATTCCGTAAATCAGTCCGCTTTGGTCAAAAAAAAAAAAAACGTATGAAAGGACATACTACAAGGCCTTCAATATCCACCGCGGGTTTCTCCGCGTACCCAAACGGAGTGGGCTGAAGTGCCCTGAGCCAAGCCCATGCTGGCGGTCTTTCCCCTCTCGCGTCGCTTGAGCATGCCAGGATTGACCTCGCGGTACAGTTGTAGCAAGCCACGCGCGGCACTCATGACACCCTTGTCCCTACTCTTCCCATAGGTAATTAGGTCACCCAGTAAATCTTCCTCCATTGCCCACGGCTGGCGGCGGCATATCTCTCTAATCGCGTTGAGTCCAGCAGCCACCACTTCCGGTCCGACACCTGGATGCACAAATTCATGAGCCAATTTGCGAACCGCAGGTGTAAGTGCGTCTGGCGGTGTAAGCGCGTGCACAGATTGTGCGAGCGCGGCGAGAATTGCCGGAGCACGCAATTGGTGATGTGTGAGAAACTTGAGTACGTATGTATAAAAACTGAGGACGGTCAAGCTGATGCAACGCGGTGACGCGGGCCAAGAGCTGCATGATAAGGATCTTGTGGTCGAGCGAAAAGCGAGCGTCATATTTTTGCAAGAGGTCATAGAGCTTTTCGCCAAAGGATTGAGGGTCGTGGAGTAGTTGGATGGCTGGGAAGTTTGGTGTGTTTCCGGCACCTTTGCGTTTGCGTTTCTAAGGGCTGACATTCAGTCAAGTTAGAGACGAGCCAGAGTCACTGTACTTTCGACGCGGTCTTGAGCACCTTGCGCATCTTTTTGTCGCCGCTGCGGGTCTTTTTTTTGACTTCACGTTTATGCTCGAGTGATTTGACGTCAACAGTCTGGAAACGGTCATATAAGTAAACGTCTTGTGATCTAGCAACATGAACCTACGTCGTCTTCGCTCTCGTCTTCGCCGTCTTCGTCTTCTTCGTCACCGCCAAGGAAGAAGTGCAGAGATACACTCTGGACTTTGGTGACAGGGTGAAAGCATCCCGTTGCAACAATGGCGACAGATTTGGCATCATCCCTGTGCTTGTTTTAGTTATAGATACCGGTGGTAAAGTTCCAGAAGAACGGACCATACACCTTTTTTCCAGAGCTCTCTTGTCAAAACGACTGCCCACATGGCCTCATCGCCGCTATCTGACGAACGCTCCGCGCCTGAGTTGTTCCTTAGCTTGCCCTTGTCCCCCAGCACCGTACCGCCCATTCCACGTTCGATCATTCCGAAGAGCATGGCTTGTACGGCGCGATTAAGTTTGTGGTTCTTCGTGCGCTGGTTTGCCGTCTTGATGTCCGTGAGAATGGTTCTGCGGATGAACGCGCGCAAAGAAGAGGACGTCGTTCTAGGAAGAAGGGGGAATAAAGTTTTAAGGAGCCTGATCAACTGTCGCTCAGCTCTGTCCCTAGAAATAAACATAATTCTCCTTACTCAAAAGATGTGACGACGCCTTTATTCTTAAGCATGACCAAGTTCTGTATGAGGCTATGGCGAATATCTGGAGAGAGAGACCCATAGCTTTTCAAGAAGTAAGGAGGACAAGTGGAGACGGAAATCCGAGGTTTCAGTAGGATAAAACTGTGCAACCTGATGAAGAATTCGATGAAAATCCCGCATACATGAACGAAATCCCCTACTTGTGAGACGAAAGTGACCAACTCCCGGAAGTGATTGGCTTGCTCGGTGGGGTTGATCCTGAAAGATTTGACGTATAGAGTCAGTAATGATTCCATTGCTGCAAAAACTCCTCTCTGTACGAGATAGGATCACGCTTGATGAGGTTCTGAAGTTGTGGGAGGTTGGAAGTGCGCATATGCCCGCGTACCATGATGCCCGCCGAGCTAGTTGCAGCAATACCAGAACACCCGACTGAGACGGTGACTAGCACGTGATGCTGTGGATTGAGAGTCTTGTTGTGCTCGCGCCAGCCCGAGCCTGGTGCCAGCGATGGACTACAACGCCTATCAACGTTCACTATACACAGAAACACCATCCACTATCGCACACCCAACTCCTCATCCACCCGTTCCTCAATTCATCAGCGATGCTCATGCCCTTCCCCACGGAATGAGCCCTGGCTTGCCCGTCACCAACGACGAGAGCAACATCTACGCGCTCGTCATAGATCTCATGGACCCCGAAACTCGAGAGGCCGCCCTTCTCGAGCTCTCTAAAAAGCGCGAGCAGTACGACGATCTCGCCCTCGTCCTATGGCACGCTTTTGGTCCGTCGCCGCGTCACCCTTTACCACCGTCGTTGTTTTACTCTGTGTGCCTAGGTATCATGCCAGCTCTCCTCCAGGAGATCGTGTCGGTCTATCCCATGCTCTCTCCGCCCAACCTCACCGCGCATGTGTCTAACCGCGTCTGCAACGCTCTCGCTCTCCTTCAATGCGTCGCATCCCATCCCGAGACAAGACAACTCTTCTTGAACGGTAATTACCTACCCCCTTCCCGCTCTGCCCACTTTTTGCCTGGCTATGACTGAACACCACATAATAGCGCACATACCCCTCTTTCTTTATCCTTTCTTGAATACGACTTCCAAAACGCGTCCCTTTGAATACCTTCGTCTCACCTCCCTTGGCGTCATAGGCGCCCTTGTCAAGGTAGGCCTTTTATTGCCTCTCTGATCCGTTTCTGACTTGTCGTTTCCCTCCTTACCCTCCAGCAAAACGACAACAACACGGTCATACATTTCCTCCTTTCAACCGAGATCATCCCGCTCTGTCTCCGCATCATGGAGACGGGCTCCGAACTCTCCAAGACGGTCGCCATCTTCATCGTCCAGAAGATCCTGCTCGACGAAACGGGGCTGACCTATATTTGCCACACTTACGAGCGCTTCTTCGCTGTTGGCACCGTCCTCAGCAACATGGTCAACCAGCTCGTCGAGACGCAGGCGGTTCGGTTGCTCAAACACGTCGTCCGCTGTTACCTCCGGTTGAGTGATAATCCGCGGGCGCGCGAGGCGCTGCGGGCGTGCCTCCCAGAGCCCCTCCGTGACAACACATTCGCCGCCCTTCTTCAGGTGAGCTCTCTGCCCCTGAATTTATCGTTGGCTTACAACAAACGCGGCATCATGCGAACTCAGGGTGACATGGTGACCAAGCGCTGTCTCACCACGCTCCTAAACAATCTCAACGATCAATAATCCCCCTTCGACTGTCTTTCTGGTAGTACTTGTATCATCCATCTCCGTTTGTCGTGTCTCCCTCGTATCTCATACACGTAACCCACGCGTATTCGCAACTGTACTCACTACCATACCCGCGCCGCCTTCGCTCTTTTTTTTTTTTTTTTGCTTTGGAATCCAATATTTGCCATCACGGGGACGATGTATTAAACTACACTTTCCTATGTAACGAACGAACGGAGTAAATCGAAAGAGAATAGAGTTGTCTACGAATGAGGGAGGGTGCTCTGAGTTCATCCAATTGAACACAGCGCGATATTATCGCCCGAATAAGTTTCGCCCCGCCGCACTTCCGGTTGCGGTCTCTACCTGAATAGTGAGTTCCTCGAGCCCAGGTATACGCGCCCGCAGAAGTGTGTCGACACGCTCGACGACTCCAGTTCAGATCGTAATCTTTCTGCGGCGTCGGTGGTGCAAGCTGCACATGCAAGCGAGCCAATCAGGCTGCTCGAGTCCTTGGGCCAAAACTGCGGGTTCCTGTACGAAGCGAGTCCCTCGACCGAAGCAAGCTGTTGCCGCCCCCAGTGAGAACGGAAGATAAACAAGTCGGGGGACGACGAAAGAACGTACCTCGCCCAGAGCATCCGCGATGCCGTCCCCGCGCTGCGCGACGTCCAACGCGAGCACCTTTCCCGTGTCGATGACGAGCGGGATCACGCTAGCTGCGATCAGTAGCGCGATGAAGATCGAGGCGATTGGGTCGAAACCCGTCCAGCCGTAGAACTGGATGAGCAACGTCGATACGATGACTCCCACAGAGCCTAGCGTGTCCTATCCCCGGCCGACTCCGTCAGCTACGTGATGACATAAGTGAGAGAGGACACTTGCCGCCATGACATGCAGAAACAGGCCGCGCATGTTATGACTATGCCCATGAGAGTGCCCGCTTCCATGCACGTGCGAGTGGTCGTGCAAGTTGGGTGTGTGACCATGGTGATGCGTGTGTTGGTGGGACGCAAAGTGTTCATCCACGCCGAATTGATAGCTAGGCGTCATAGGCGATGGTTCGACCCCTTCCAGATGCAATGCACCAAGACGTGAGGCGTCGTGTATCTGTAATGATGGCGCGCGGCGGTTATGTGTCCGATGTCCATTCACTTTCGGCGCTAGAGAGGGTGTAGTCTGGGAGTGTGGTATAGGAGGAGCGGAAGGAGGGGGTGCGAGTGGAGGGACGGTGGCCACAGAGGCAGAACGAGTATGAACGCGAGATGACGGCACGCCGGGAGTATCGCCACCAAAAAGACCATTTGGACGAGACCGGGTTTGCGGATGCAGGTGTAGAGCGACTTCCGGGCGTAGCGTCTGTGAGTGCGAGTTTACGTCAGGGTGAGGCGACAAGACTGGCGGGTGGGGACGAATGTAAGTGCGAGTGAGAATGTGACGAGGTATGTGTATGGTCGTGTTCGTGGTCCTCGCACTCATCTTCGTGATCCGAGTCAGCGGGATGCTCCACGATCGTCGGAGAGAGTGGGTCCTACAACAACGAAAGTTAATCAACTATCGGGCCCTGCAGATAATAATGGTACGTACATGACAGTGTGAGTGATCATGCTCGTGCCGAGAGTCCTCACCATGATCATGACAATGCACTGATGAATGGCCGTGTACGTGACCATGAGCATCATGAACGTGGTCGTGGTCATGACTGTGGCCATGATCGTGCCCATGTTGATGTCCGTGGCTGTGAGAATGACCATGATGCGCGTGACCACCCATTGCCACCATGCCAAAGAGATTGATGCCCAGTCCTACAGCGCTAACCAAAAGAAGCTGATTAGTGTTCATTTCCGGTGGATCCAGACTGAGAAAAGGGTGGGTTAGAGTTAAGAGATGTTCCCCATAATGATATTGGACACGAAGCTTACAGGCGCTGAATGCCTTCGAATATGATGAATATCGAGATAAGAATAAGAAATATGCCGTTTGCAAAACCCGAGAGTGTCTCAATTCTTCCATACCTAATAATTATGAAATGAAATTTCGGATCAGTGCAAGGAACCGCGGGAAGGAACTGACCCGTATGTGAACCTCTCATTGGGTGGCCAAGTTGCCATGATCGACGCAAAGAGACCCACACCAATAGCCATGCAATCAAAGCCCATGTGGATGGCTACATGGCTCAAATATTAACCAGTGACAGAACGGCAACTGTGACCCACACACCATCGGATATTAGACCCAGACTATTTGTCCAAATACCATATAACATTTGTATCATCATGTAAGTCAGATTGAGCATAAGGAAATAGAAGATTTTTCGCGACTCTGGGTTCGACATTATGGTATTGAGATGAGCGCGAGCGACCTGTGTCGTCGGAACATGCGTGAGGCCTTCGGGAAACTGTAACCTCTTCGGATATCCGCCTGTAGGGGCTCTGAGTCCAGAATACTTCCATAGAAATGACTGTGACCGACCGTATGATAGAAATATCCCCATTAAAATCTCCGTCGTGGTGGGTAAACGGGAGAACCACATGGACCCAAAAGCGATTGTCGCAAGGAATGCAGAGGCCGAAGACAGCATGTAGTACTGAGGAGTGGCGGCGACAGGCGCATCGAAAGAGCTGCGCCCGTGGTGAGAAGAATACGCTAACCAGAGGGATGGCCAGAAGAGAAAACAGCGAAACGGCTGGTGATGGCGGCACGTTCGTCTACAGGAACTACGCATTAAGCTAGCTCTGTGCACATGATAGGCGCAATCCACCCACCAATAGTTCTCTAGTGGTGTAGGCAATCAGACCGACGGCAGCCGCGCCAACAGTGCAGCACACCGATATATACTTGGAGCCAATGACAGGTACCAACGAAGATCTGAAATGCTCGAAGGCGCCTGTCGAAA
Source organism: Lactarius indigo (assembly GCA_025766275.1). Classification (NCBI taxonomy): domain Eukaryota; kingdom Fungi; phylum Basidiomycota; class Agaricomycetes; order Russulales; family Russulaceae; genus Lactarius; species Lactarius indigo. The sequence continues at coordinate 456,883 of JAFKAC010000008.1, forward strand.
GGACGTGCAGAAGGAGGGCTAGATATCCTGGGAGCGTCTCTCGGACATCATTAATGGTGTAGCTGGCATCGGACACGAAAGAGACGACAAGGCCAAGGACTATCGGCGCAAAACGCACGGTCTGTACGTATGAACATCGTCAATTGATAAAGCAATATGAAATAAAATGCTCACCAAGGTGGCACTAGACAGAGTCTTCGCCCACACTAATGATAAGTGCGAGAAAACGACGACTCTACGGATTTGTGGAATTAAGGAGAATCACGTGCGACGAGTGTGAACGCACTGAGTAGCCGAGAGCTGCGTCAACGCAAAGAGGAGACTGCCTTGCTGGAGAAAATGCGCCACTGAAGCTACGAAAAGGAGGGACAACTTGACTACATGAACCACGGTGTTCTGGGTGGAACGGTAAAACAAGTGCGCACCTTTGCTGACGACGCAGCTGCCTAAAGCTTTCTGTGCATTTCCCGACGCCGTCTCTCTCAGAACCAGACCGAGGGCACCGCACGCGAAGACACGCATCACGACCCAGAATGCGCCTACGTTCTGGGATAGGAGCCATTCCTTGACTGTCCAAAGCGAAACGACGAGCAGTGCATTCGAAAAGACGATGTCAGTGACAACACGTCCAGACACCCTAGTATTGTGACGTATGAAGTCATTGTCGGATACCAGTGATGCGCATACTCACGAGTTTGAGAGCACCGTCCTTGGATTGAGGGTGACCTTCTTGCGCGTTCTTGCGTCTGTGAAATCCATGACAAGGTACCAGACCTTGAATTCTGGGCGCCGACTCTCACCAAACGTCAATCTCACGGGGCTGAATGTGCTTATGTCATCCCTCCACCAACACTCCCGAGTCAGAACAACACGGTCATATTTTACTTAACAATTGACAATGAGCTACAACATAATGACGACAGCGAACTTCGACAACCTTCGAGAGCGGACACCACAAAGAGGGGGAGGGAAAGTGTCCAGACACGAGTTGATAAGAAAACTATGCTATGTACCACCTACCTTCAAACTTGATTGAACTGAGCGACAAGCTCACTCCATGCCATGTTGGGGTCCGTTCCAGGGCTGTAATCCGAGTTGACCTGCATCCCCCTGGAAGGTTGTGGGGGAGGCATAGGCGGTGGTTGTACCGCAGCCAGATACGATTCTGCCCTCAAAGAAGCTGCGTAGTCAAAGCCCATGGCGCCAGGGGATGTTGGCATGTAAGTAGCCGATGGTCCCCCATGCATCCCATTGTACGGATATTCCGTTGCTTGTTGATGTTGCCAGTACTGGGTATTGTTATAGCCCATTCGAGGACCTGGGTGGGCTTGGTGTTCAATGGGTATATGACTATGAGCCTGGGAAGTTTGGGGTTGACTGTGCGTATGTGCGTGGTGCGCCTGCGCTACTGGTTGGGGTGTTGGGTGTTGCTGATACTGATGGTGGTGGTGATTGTGATTGTGGTGATAATCATACGGCTGCCACGCAACTGGTTGGTTGGCCTGGACAGCAGGTGTGGAAAGTGCCAGCGCATTCGCTTGAGGTGGGGTGGAGAGTTGTGAGGGATATAACGCGGGAAGAATATTTGAAACAGCTGGAGAGCTGCGTGGGCTAGCAGAAGCCGTCGTTGGAGATGATGCGGTTGAAGACGAAGCCTTCCGTGGAACGAGGCGGGTTTTCCCTCCAAGAGTAGCCAGCTCTTCATCCTCTCGTTTCACATCCCCTTCGTATTCTGGTGTCATACCTGGAGACTGGGGATCCTTCCTAGACTGTAGCTCAGACATGGTTGCAATGGCGCGCTCCCTTTGCTTCCGCAGCACGGGCTACCGAAACGCAAGTATTAAGTTGGGAATGTTCAAGAACCCCTTGAGACGTACTAAAACTTTGACAGCCCTAGAATTCTGTGACACTTCCTCAAAGAGCCGAAGTGCAGAATCCAGGTGTAATAGGGCTGAACGAGCCAGTGCCATCTTCGGGCACTTAATTGGAATAGAGCCCAACACGATCTAAGACGATATATCAGACACTGAAAAACGCATCTGCGGGGGTTCTCTCACCGCGCAAGAGAACACGTGAGTGAACAAGAACCACATTCGTTCCGTCAAGATAGGTTGTTGAGAAAACAAGCTTTTGATCAAACCAACAAAAGAGCATGCACTGTTATACACCGCCAACACAGAGGGGGCATACTTGCTACCAAGAGGGTCGTCGGGGCTATCCTCTATTGCGCGCGCAAAAAATCCACGGTGCATGTAAAACAAGGCTTTCTAGTGTAAGTATGCATCATACTCTCCAAGTCGGCACCGACTTACTCATCTCTCTAATTGCAAAGCCAATGTACCGCTGAAGGGTGAGATAAACAGGAACTCCTTCAGGATCTGCCATGGGTCCGCCAAAGCCCGGAACTTGGAGAGAAGGGGGCGTATAAAAATCCCGCACTTTCCGGTCCAATTGCTGAAGAACCTTGTAATTTGGAGTGCGAGCGCCAAACACCTGGTCGTGGACTACACTCATACACTGAGAAGAAAACCGGTACTTCCACAATTGGACTCAAGCGACACAAGTCAGCATGTGATCGACTCATAGGCACAAGGAAGCCTCACAGCTCATTTCCTCTTCACCGCTCTCATCTCTAGTAGATTCTTGAGGCATTTGGGTATCTATATGGAGTACAGAGAACGATGGAGGACGCCCGTATGTCAGACTCTGCCGTGCCAATGGGATAAGTACGGAATGACAGCAAAGCAAACGTCTAAACGACCGTACCTGCCACGAGTCATAGGTATATATCTCCCAGAAGAGTGACCGACGCCGATAGGTTTCCTCCAGGCCTAGATTCCATCTACCGCTATCCCGGTCTGTGAGACGCAGTCAGCCACCGTTGTGGTGTGAGAATAATTGGGTGGCGACGCACGAAGACCGCACTAATCGAGAGGTCATTAGCCACAAAGGTACAGGTAGTGCGACAAGGACGGGTTGCTTACGCTGTGCGCCAACTTTACAACCAGGCCCATAAGCGCCCATCGGGGACCATCGATATCGGAAAGGAACATATAATGGGACATAAGTAACTGTACATGGGGTTAGAACTTGACCAACGGGGCAAACACGAACACATGCCAAAGCTTGGATGGCAGGGATCGACTGTTCCTCAAATATCGGGTCTACAGACAAAGCGGCACGTCCAAGCTGGTAATAATGGCTCGCGTCATATGAATGAGGTGGCGCGTCCAAGTCAAGCAACGCTCCAATAGCAAGCATCATATAAACCACGGCGATCCGATGTGATTGAATTCGGTCGTGATCGGGTCCGGCATCAGGGTCAAAAACGCGGCTATATATGGAGCCGTAGAAGTCATTCTGCTCGATTGGTGTGTACCTGTACAACGGGTCAAGAGGTGCGTTACCAATCAGCGACGTTCTTACATCCAAGAAGCGTGGCGCCAGTATATGTCGAGCTGCCTACGGATGGTGTTCGCGTCGGGCAGGCTGTTTAGAAGCATGGCGCGGACGTCTTCAATATTACCGGCGACATTCGAAGCAAAGGGAAATGCATGGCTCCTCCAGGGCAGGGAATTCGGCATCGGGAGCTCAACGGAGGTTGGTGACATGATGTCGTCTTCGTCTTCGCTGCCTACCTCGTTCTGGAAGCTGTGTGTTAAGCTCGTGTGGTTCCCCGATGAGGACGGCATCTGACCTGTAGTAGGTACTTCGAAGAATGTGTCAATCACCAAGCGCGGACAGACTCACAAGAAAAAACCTACGTATGAGTTGGCGGTCTGGCCATAAAAAGTCGTGCGACCGTTGTCAGAGATCGACCTAGAGGTGAGAATAAGAAATAAAGGTAGAGCTTAACGTTCTTTCCACGCTCACAGAGATCCAACAGCGTCGATAGCCTCCGCGGTCTCGGCTTCCGGTGGCGATGGCATCTCGTTCCGAGATTCCCGTTCCAGGGGACGTTTGATTTGCAATAGCTCATCAGACAAAAGAGGATGTCTTTCGTTGTTATAAACAGCATATGCTTCGGCCAAAGCGTCCTCGAGCTGTCTGACGCGGTTGGACAGGACACCAATCTTGTCATGAAGGACCTCTGTGTTGGCGAGGATGAAACTGCGACAGGTTCGTTTACGTGACAAACAAAAAAATTTCAAGGAGAAGAAAAATACCGGTTCCCCTTGCCAGTGGTGAGGGATCCTACGCTCGTTGTGAGTGACGAGACGCGCGCCACGCCTGGGCACTCACCTTTGGGGCAGATTGCAGCGCAGCCTTTCTTCACGCAGCTAGCGCAAGGAAATACACGGCTACATCTAGAGAACGAGACTTGGTTGTGGTAAGAGACAAATTGAGGTCGGAGTGCAAACCTCAATTTGAGCCTTGTGCAAATGATACGATCAGCTAGAGCAAACGAGAGGCGGGAAAACCCAACAAACCTTCTACATTCGGCACAAGACAGGGCATTGTTTCGACGGCGTTGTTTCGAGGATGGCGAGTTTTGGTTAGGATCTAGAGGGGGTATGAAGGGAGAAGCCATGGGGGATGCAGAATAAGAGGCGCATGTAACCCGCCTTGATCAAGCTGGGAAGAACCATACCCGAAACAAGGCACGTACGTTTCACTATGACGAACCCGAATTACTGTACATGCACATCTATTTCATTAAATCATCCTCGTTCATCTCTAGAGAATATTTTATAATCCATATTCCAGTCGTTCCGTTCGTACGATGATGCATGATGTCATAAGAAAATAACAAAAATGTGGGAGAGAAAAGAAGAAAAACACAAAACTCCTTCGTTACCCTCGTCGAACCACCAACACATCCGCGGCACTTTTCCCAAGGATCTCCGTTTCCTCGGAAGTATTTCGCAGAGAAACCAGCTCGGAAGAAGTAGACGACGCCCCGCTCAACACCCTCGCTATCGGCACGTGAGATGTGTCAATGCTTGGACTAGCTGGCTCTGCCGACTCCGCGGTCGAAGATGTATCTGAGCTGTTGTACATCGCCTCCTGGACAACCGGTACACCCCGAACCGGTGCCGACGTAGATGATGAGAAACTACCCCTGCCACTGAAAAGTCCGCCCAGTTTGCGTGAGAGCGGTTCGCTGGCAGCTGGCGGAGAAGCAGTCGCGGATGTACCCCTGCTCGGAAGTACTGGTGAACTTGCCTCCCCGGCGCGGAACAGGCCACCAAAGCCCCATCGTGAGCCTCCGTTTCCACTGGCACTCTTCTTGTCCGTGTCGTCGCCGCGGGACGCGGAATTCCCTGCAGAACCAACATCAACGCGCACGGAGGGCACTCCCACGTTGTTCTCCGCAATGAAGTCGCGAAGGGTTTTCACGCAAGTCTCCGACGCTTCACGTGCTTCGGTGGCCTCCATCAGGTCATGTCGTGTCTCCTCTAGGGCCGTCTTGAGCGCTTGGATCTCCACCTGTAGTTTTTCCCTTTCTACAGGATTGAGGCCCGGAACGGGCTCCGATTCCGAGGTGACAGGGCGGCCGAATAGACCTGAAATACGGCGGTTGTTCGTCGGTAGATAGCCGGGCTGCGGGGACGTTTCTGGAAGGGTGATAATCTGTGAATTCGGTGACGTGTTCGTTGTTTGCCCGCCTGTGACATCTGACCAGTTCACATTTGTGTCGGACACGGAGGATATTCGTCTGTGATTCTGCATGCGTCCAGCTGACGTTCCAGTAAGGGGCGTGAAAGACATGCGCTTGGCGGATGATGGACCTCCAAACGAAAACGAACTCGCGCGTGCCAGGTCAACGGACAAGTCCCCGCCCCGACTCACACGGCGACTTTCCGTCTGCAGCCGCATAAGGCCCCGACTGCGCACGATGAAATGTGAACATCCCCAAACCAATTCAGAGAGACAACTGACCGGCTTTCCTCCACCTTACTCCTCAGAAGCACGATAGATTCTTCATCGTCGCGTATCTTCTGGCGCAGAGCGGCCAACTCCAAGTCCTTTTCTGCGTGGCTAGTCTCTTAGTTGGCGTACTTCTGAGGCAAGGTCCACCTCGCGCGCGCGCGCGACTTCGAAGGTGGCTGACAGTTCGTCGCGCTCTTTGGTGAGTTCTGCAACGTTTGCTCGCAATGATGTGACAAGAGACGCGAGGACATGGGTATCGAGAGATTGTGGACGCCCAACGGGTCTCGCGGGTGAGGTTGGAAGAGACTCGGCCTCCAGTTGGCGCTCGAGCTCAAGTGTGAGGTCGAAAGAATGTGGTCGTGTAGTATCGTACTCGTGCAAGCTGCCAACGACGGCCTCCGCTTCATGAGATGACATCGTAAAGGTTCCAAGCGGGGTGGTAGTGGAAGAAAGACGAAAGAATGTAACGTGTGCTGCGAATGCAGTTGCCAGAGATTTGGGGTCGCAGCCGTCTCACGTGGCCCGCGGTGTAACCACGCGGTTAAATTAATCACGTGAGAGGGTGGCTCATGGTAGCATACAAAAAAGGAATCTATACTCGCACACTGATTTCTGACATTGTTCGCACCGACAATACCACGAGTAGCCCGACAATCAATCGTAAAATAGACGCATCACAACATAAAACCTTCTACTGCCCCCCCCCCCCCCCCCCCCCTCTCTCTCTGGGTCTACAGTCTCATTCACAGATGGGTAGCAGGATCAACCCAAATGAGTCCTTCACGCTCGCTCCACGGGTATCCCCAACGATGTAACCACTCGCGTACACCCGTGGCCAAGCGTTCTCGAGATGCAGCCCGAGCAGGATCGTGCACTCCTGCATGTTTTTCGTCTCCAATAACAACATACGCTGTGGCGAAAAAAAAAAAAACAATGACGGGTCAATTTCAACTTTTTCAGCAGGAATGACTCACTTAAACCATAGAAATGTTCTCGTTCCAACTGACGAAGACGACAGTTAGCAGGAATAGCATAAGTGGTTGGGTCACACATACAGCAAGTAAGAACTCTTCGAGAATCGGTGTAGCTTCAGGGGCATGTATGCCATGAATATCCAATACGGACTCCGTCCTTTCGTCTGGTGTTAAATCTCTTTGCTCCACAGACACATCCCGTCGAGCGATCCCTAGAATAACACCCAGCCCGTTGCCGCACATACGACCACGTGCGCTGTAGTCACCAGGATCATCTGACCAAGCAGCATCGCGCGCCTTGGCAACCTGCTCGATGAGCGATGCGCGCTCACGCACGACACTGCTGGCCGATAATGTCAACTCAGTCGCCATCTTCGCATTGAGGTCGTGGCCCTCGCGACTGAAGCGCTTCGCGGCTGAACCATCACCACGCCGCCATGCGTCAGCCGCGCGTGATAAGCACGCATTGCGCGCGGCACCCAGCTGGAGCGCTCGAGAACGATAAGCCACGTATAGACTGTTCGCAGACTCGCCTATTGGCAGCGAGGGTAGCAACGTTGGGGGGCGCAACTTGAGACGGGGTGACGGCTTTGGTGCGACAATGGCGCTGCGATTGTGAAGGGAATCGGCAGCACTACCCATGGCTTCTCGGCGTGCTGCTTGTGATGCAGGGTCTCTGGGCACAGTCGGGGCAGGAGGCTGCACGTTTTTGTTCACTGCTTGACCGAACTTCCCTTTCCCTGCATCGTAGGGTGCGCGTTCATTCCGCCCGTAGTAACTTCCACGACGGCCCCTGGGATCCCTGGACGAGTAATCAAGAGCTGGAAACTCGTCCAACGTCGGAGCGCCAGGACCAGGATTGTCGTTAAGGTCCGCACGTCCCATTGCAGCGGTAATGCCTGCGACGTCCACGTCTGCAGGGATGTGATGCAGAAATTCACAAACCTCCCCTTTCGCGCATGTCCCTCGGAGCCAGAAGCGACAGAGGGCGCGTTCAATCTCATGGCTAGACAATTCACTACAAATAGCCAGCAGGGATCTGAAAGAGGCTCACCTAAAGCGACAGTCAGCCCGCAAACATTCACCCGCCAAAAAGTACCGGCAGACTCGAGTCCCAGTCTGCACCGGTCGTCCATTGATAAACTTCGGCGGGCTCCTTACACTACCTGCATTAGGAGCCCCGAATCCGGCCCTTCCGCCACGTACATAACCTGGAGGGCTCGTAGCATCGCGAGATACTAGCGAGATTCGGTTTCCCAAATTTTGCGACCTTGCATGTTGGGACCCGTGTCCGTGCTGCGGGGACGCGCGCTCGATTAACCAGGCCATGGAGCGCTCAAAATCGTATCCATTGGCCGCAAGAGCTTCTTCTAATTCTGAAGGGGCTAGAGAAGCGCCAAAGACGGAGGCGAGCACATCAAAGGGGGTCATGCCGTCAGTAAGCATGTCCGCCCCCTCGGGCTCTTTGCTCATGTATGTATCCGGAGAAAGCTGAGAGCCGCCAGGCGGTGATACTTGATCTACTATTCCTGATTGGTGGTAGCCATCGGACAGCGAGGAATTTGACGCGGGGGAGTTCATCCATTGAGGGTCGAAATCAGGAAGGGACGGTGGATGGAAAGATCTAGGGAGTGCTCGTTGAGAGAAGGGGTCAAACGGATCGTCTTCTTCGTCCTCTCCGTCCGGATGAATTGATACGCGTAATGAGGAGTTGGGGGTCCCGGAACGCGACAGAAGACTAGTGTCGGGGATTAAAGGGGCTGCGATAGCAAGATTTGATGTCACTTTCGAGTTGCCATGCGCCCAAAGATCGGGGGATGGTGTATCTGCACGAAGTCCCGTCAAGGTGGTAGGATTTGAGGAGGCGGCAGAAAGTGGTCGGGGAAATGGGCGGGAGTCCGATGCTTTAGCGCTCAGAATCCGATGAGAGCCAATCGGGGATGATGGTAGGCTGTTCGCAAATTGAGTATAGGAACGGGGCATGGCATGAGGTAGGGTGGGTGAAGCAACTGGCGAGTCGCTACTGGCCGTCATATAAGAGCCAGAGCCTTGAGCAGCTGCGAGGGGGGAAGCAAGAGGGGTATGTGGTCTACGGAAAACATAGGCAAGCGGGGAACTTGGGGCAGAGTTAGGGGTGTCAGGGCGGTTAGGAGCAAGACGGGCAGAGTGGGAGGAAGCGCGAGATGATGGGCGGGAAATCGGGCGGCGGGAAGCAGTCAAGAAGATGAAAGGAACGCCAGCAACGTCGTCCTTGTGCTTATGCATCAAGTCCAGTACGTGCTGTTCTAGCTAAAAACACGATAAGCAACTGAGAGAGACAAAAAGTCGGGAAAACTCACCATATCGTCATCGATACCAGAAAAACTGGCTTTTAGAAGTGCCTTGAGCTCCTCCTCATGCTCGTGATCGAGGAGGGTTGCCACTTTGGCGACCAAAGCAGAGCCGACGCGTGAATCATCAGGTTCTGTGTCATTGTCACAACTATCTGCGGGTTTATAGAGGCGTGATATAGCAGAGAGTTGCGCTCTCGTGTGAGGAAAACGCGTAGGCGCAGAGATGGGCAAAGAATCGTGAGCGGAAGCAGAATCTGAGATGTTACCAGGTTCTGGTATCGGACGGGGAGCAGCGAGGAGAGATGACAACATTTATAATGTTGTTGTAACTACAATTGAGAGGATGGCTCTCGTTCAAAGCCGCATGAAGCATGTAACAAGCAGAGCGCTGTCTTTGTCGCGACCGACGGTGCCGTTTCTTGCGAGGGAAAAGGGCGAACAAGGACCACCAGGGACCATGTTCGATTGTAATTATGTAAGCAATTTGAATATTCTAGTCTACACACGGAGGCAAATGTGGAGTGTGGGGACTGTGGGGGAGTCCCTTGGTGAGTCTTGTTGTACTTCCATCCATGAACGAACAAGTCCGATTCATGGCGGTGGGTGCACCATCATCACTCAGTTTTGACTCTTGAGGCTTATCGCTGCACCCACAGTAATTGGCAATGCCCCTTTCTCCCCTCTCGGACCGCTTAAATGAAATCCAACACTGGTACGATACTGGGGTTTACGCCGTTTTGTCCGGTGTACTTTGGGGCCCGGAGAATTCAATGGTTTGTTCGGCTCTGCACCTTCTTCCATTCAAGTTGGTTGACTTCAAGTGGAAAATAACAGCTCGAGCAGCTTCTGGACAACTCGGGCACAGTGCCACACGAGGTGCCACAGATCTGGTGGGTCATGTATAGCTATGTATTTCCCACAATCTTCACGACAATGGGCATTTGCAATAAGAGAGGAACACCTTCCCCGCCTTGCGCCCGTTGTCACTCTGAAGCACCTGATCATATGTTTCATAACTCGCAGTTATTCCAACACGACATATGAGGCTAGTTGACTGGGTAAACCAAACCCACAGGGAACGTCGAGCAGACGGCGGCTTCGTCCGTCCTGTCCAGGCTCCTCGGACAGATAACTCTTTGATCTCCTGATTATCTGCAAGATTTATTAGGGTCGAGTCTTTTTTGACAACGTGGTGAAGTGGGTCGCTGATGGACAACACCCCGGTAGGGGTACCGGCGCTACTCGCGTTTTGACCCGACGGAGCCTCGGAGACCTCATGGGTTATTGGCGCTGTATGTGCCTCGAAGCAGGTATTGTAACTACGGTTCAACTGCGAACTTATTATACCAATCAGGAGGAATTACTGTAACGTCAAATCGCATCACAAGCTGTGATGAGTCCACGAGGCAAGGCGCTACGGTGGTTGAATAGTCGCCATAACGGTAGCACTCAAAGAGGGTACTCTTCTTGTAAGGACGCGAACAGTGAGGGGCGATTGCGGCGTCATTTATCAATTGCCCCATACTTCTTCTGTTGGCTGCACAGGACTTCAGAAGATACGCGGGCAAGGCCCAGGGGTGATGGTCGCCAATTCTCAAGTCGGTTGTATTCAAACAGAGGTATGGGATAGTAGAGCCGTCTTATCAGATGACCGGGGGCCTCAGGCCTTTGGTTCGATGGCTATTCTTTTGAGTTTAGGATAAGGTTCCAGGTAACGGCTGCTATGACACTGTATCAAAACGACTTCAGATGTCCCTAACCCATAAATGAGGCCCTCGATTTATTGGGTTGGTTCGAGGCCAGCTAAGCCGCTGTACGCACCCCAATACTGTATCTGCTAAACCTAGCCTGATCGACCTAAAAAGCGCCCAAATCACGATGACCAAGACCCAGCGCTTTGATTGTATCCGCTGCCAATGCTTACGCGAAACGAACGACACATCTCAGCGCCCTACTCTACGTATCCTCCATGGACGATATCACAGTTCAACATGGTCTTCAACCAGTAGCGTCTGCTGAGACGGATGTGGTGCACAGTTGCGGAGCTCTCCCTGTTCGGTGACTAGCAATATTCTTCACGATACAAGACAATTTCCTAAGCGGCGTGATGCTCAATTCAAGTACCTGCGACTCTATATGCGGGTTCTCGCGCAACTGAATAGAATTTATATAAAGGCCGTTTGCTCGCACACGCCTGATGAATATTATTGTCCCTGCCAATTTGTTGTAAGCAAACGTCACCGCCATCAGGATGAGGTGAGTCATAAGCTACAATGCATCATTCCCACAAATGCCATTTTACCTACAAGCACTAGACGATTTTTGGTCTGCGCTAGAGTATAGGCGCAAGCCTAACCTCACCTTGGGACAGGGATAAACCTCTATCTCACTTAGCGACCATCAGGGGTTACACCGTTTGTCAGCTTGAGCGGGCTCCCAGGACATCCACCAGGCACTTCTATCGAGTCGGATACTGTTTGTCTTTTTTCATAACCGCCTATTCTCAGAGATCGAAATTTCTAATCCACGCTGACCATATAGTCGCCTCTGAGGTGAGTGATTAGAAAGACACTGACGTGCCATCACTACATCACAGGAGGTCTAGCTATGTCTGGGCTTCCGTACATATAGCGCCTGTTCATTGTTCTGACATTCCAGGACGGGAGCTATGATAAACAAGGGTCTGAAGATGGACGACGGATAAGCGTTAGGGAAATGCAGTCAGAATCAAATTTCTAGTGTATTACCTTGGACGGATTGTGTCACTGTATGAGGTGGACGCATGGGGAAATAAGCTTGTGCAACGATACACATCGGGGGTATATCTCCTGTAAAGTTGGTGTCCTGTCCGAATTTGGTCCGAGGATGGAGCGCGAGCGTCTTCATTACCAACAATTTACAGGTGGTTAAAGACAGACGCTCTCCTACAAAAGACATGGTTAAGAGAACCAATCACCAGAGAGTTGAATAGACGCTATTCCAGTAAGTACTACGAATATCCGGGTTCCAAGATCAGATCAAACTCTTTACTTGTGATTGTGGAGCAGTGGCGAAAGGAAGAGAGACCCTAAAGGGATTGTAACATCAGTCATGCGGCTGAGCATGAACTGAATGGAGTTTTCTCTGAATGCACTGACTACTGGAAAATACCTGCTACAATGCCTTCCTGTTACAATGATGCGACACCTCCAGGTCTGGTGCAAACAAAGTCGCGGTGATGGGCGACTGTGACACCTTCCCCTTAATAGAACTGAGATCCGGGGTTGTCCTCCTGTAACTCCGAGGGGATTCTGTGTGGACAATGAGGGGAGATTTAGGGCGAAGAGTACAGTACATTCGTCAATCTGGTGGTGTTGTGGAAAATGAAATAGATAGACACGCTTACTCACGTGAGAAGTGACATAATCACAATGACGCGGATACCCAAACCAGACACTGGTGCGGTTCAAGTTGGTGTGTGAACAATTTGAGTGTGAAAGTGAGTCCTCCAGTAATACAGCACTTTTCATACAGGCTCTGACTCCCCTGATACATTTCGGCATGCATCTATGACTCCAGAAACGTGATGTTCCTTGGTTTGATATTAATTCCTCCCCGCAGACCCCGTGGATCAGCAGATTCAGCACCGGACTTTTATTCTTGGCCCTCCGGGTCCTTGGCATACAGTCCGCACCACCTGGCACCTGTGTCTGGCTTGCTTCTTTTGCTCAATCACCTGCTTCCCTGCGCAATCACCACAGGCTGCCTTTTCTGCTCGTTTCTTTTTCTGGTTCAGTTATTCGATGGATCTAACCACACTATCTGGACGAGACTGGACTCTGAACCTGCCGATTCCTCCTGGCGCCGCAAAGGTTGGAAAGGCAACCACGAAGAACTTTTCGAATATGGCAGGTCTCCTCTTTCCCCCCCCTGCGTCTCGTGTTGTACTTTTTTTTTTTTTAACTCGTCTGAGAGCTCATAACCATGCCGCCCCCTTCCTAGTGTATCTCCCGCTGCTTTCTTTACTTCCTGCGCTTGTAGCCCCCAGATAGTGGACACCAAGTGCAGATGTGGACACCCCCATTTCTTTGAGCTCATTTTTGTGCGCTTGAGGGCAAATTACCCTATGTAGCACTAACCTTCTCCCATTTATTAATGGCGTCCTCGTATCACGTTTATCGGACTACGCTACAGCAAATATCTACCGAGTGAGACAACGATGAGAGCATAACCTGACCATGACATTCACGAAACGGGGGGAAACGCCATCTCGGTCAGTCATATGGTTGGTGAGCGTAATGTTCAATTATCCCACTGTACAAGAGCTAGTTCCTCGCTCCACACATCTTGCTTTCTCCTTGTTACCTGGGCCCAAACAACAATCTTTCTCGCAGGAGAACACAAGGATCGTGCCCCATTCCATGCCACGTCCCTGTGCCTCGCCTTTGAGCAACTTCCGCACAACCTCCTTTCGTTCTTCGTCTGTCGTCGCACCACGATCGCCATCAGCGCTGGACCCTGCGCCGAGTACGTTTATTAGATTTGGCATAAGTTGACACTCGAACACCCGGCGAGACCCGCAATGTGGACAGGAGAGAATAGATGTTGCGTCGTACCCACGCCTCGGCGACGGACATTGAACATTGAACACAGACTTTGTGACAGTTGCCAAACCAGATTTCCCTGGTAACAAAGGAAATAGTTGTTTGTATACGTCGTCGTCTGCGAACAGGTATAGGTACCCCGCCGAGGTCGTACCTTCAAGCGAGGACAATCAGACAAATAAACAATTTCCGTGTGTACGCGAAAGGCGCTCACCGCACACATTGTTGAGGTTCATGAGTAGCGCGCTCATTAAATCTGTCAAAAACGTGATCGGTGCGCATTGAATTCTCGTATTTTTCGGATGACCATGTGTGACTCTCTTCATCGGCTCCAACGTCATCCGCAGCGCCCACCGCATGCTCATCCGGTGGTTTTTTCGGATAAGGAATGTATTCGCTGATTGTGGAAAGGTACTGCGGTGCATAGGATGGAGAAAGGTCCCACGAGGAGTCAGCGAGCGTTGCCGATGCCAGCGCTAGGACTAGTGAAGACGATGTCGACGCTGAGTCGCCATCACTGTCCGCATTTTCTTCCTCCTCGGACCCCGAAACCTGCGACGTGATTGCGCCAGGAGGCCCGGGCTGTGCCATGGAATCGAACATGTCGGATCCTATACCCAAATTGGACGCGTTATTAATATCGCCAGACATCTGAACAGTGAGTCAACGTAATTGCGCTTCCTAACGCAAGTTGCAACGGACGCACAGCAAATGGGTTAACACTCTGATACGTAGCACGCGCGTTGAGCTCTGACCGCGTAGCTCCACGCAGCTGTTTCCCAGCTAACTTGCGCTCAAGTTTTGAAGCATAATCTTGGTTGTAACGCAGACCACGCCACACCCTAACGCTGTGCCGAAACACGGGCGTTTTTTTTTTTTTTTCTTTTAGCAATTAGCCTATTTTGTATAAGCAACATACCTCCCGGACGTCCTTTGGCAACCACTATTTGCGCACCCCCACACGTATACAGCCCTGTCGTATGGGCTGTCTTGGAGCGGTGCCCACAATTGCACCAAGAGCTCCATCGGCTTCTCACAATGCCGACAATGACTCGAGTCGAATGGAGCTCGTGACGAAAGCAGAGCCTGGGAGCGAGGATCGTCTTTATTCAACAAAAGCGAGATACATGTTTGCTTGGGAATAAGTCGTACAGGTAAACCGCCGATCCTAGAGACGGCTGCGTCCTTGAGATCTGATGGAGACTCTATCGCACCGTCGGGTATCCCTAAGAGGACAGATGTTTCGACTTGAGAGGGATCGTCGTCATCTGAATCCGACCAATCTTGTTGTTCTGGCGACGCCATGCCCTGCATGTTCACTAGGAATCTAGATGGTAGCGATCAGTCAAGGCAAAGTCATAGCAAGTGAACAGAAAGGGTGGGAATGGTATCAGCAAAGCATGAATGGTATCGAATAGGAATCTTCAACGATGACTCTCGGCCAGCTCGGACTCGTCATCTTGGTTCATCACTTGGACTGACATAGGACGGGGGAAGAAAGCTGACCTGTTTAACTGATAGACGCTCTAATGGCGAGACGAGAAAGGGGGATGCAGTGGCGTTCTTGTTTCAGGAGCGAGAGTTGAATGATGTGCGCACTGCGCAGGGTGGAGTGCCCGCGTGGGCAAGCAAGATAAATTCATTGCCACAATGTCCTCTTTCGGCAGTCGGCAATTAGCTGTGCCTGTTTAGAGAACAACTTCATTCAGTCACGCTGGCGCTTTGCTGCCCCGGTGAACACGGGCTTGGCTCACGCGCGCATCGTCATATTATCTTAGCAGGATCACCATCGTATCTAGATGCGTTTACTGGGGGATGGGCTGACCGGCGAGCGCTCCTTTGGACGGACCACAATCGTTCACTCCCAGGTCGATCATCGCCAAGCTCGTTTCAACCCTCGGCGCAAGAATGAAGCTCACCCGGCTTTGTGCGCGTCACTGGGGAATATCCATCACTCACGTTGCCAATGAGCGGGGGCTTGAAGCGTCAAGGTCGGTCGGCATTTTGGAAATTGCGTTGAGCGGCAATTGAACTCACCGGTGCACCTCATACCTCGTCAGATTGGGATAACAGATCTTCGAAAAAGGGACGGCGCTTTCCTGTGAGAAGGTGGGCGATGCAAGGGTCACAGGTGTGCAAACCTTGTACAAACACCGTGACCAGACAAACTGGGCGGTGATGGGAGTGGGCCAACTCGTCGGGTCAGGTCTATCCATAGTCAGTCTGGTGGAGATGCATCCAATGGTGCAAGCTGGCACATCATATTCGAGACCTTTATAACGCCATGCTTCAATTCGTGATTCGCTTCACACACCATCTTCCGTTCCCACCCCAATGTCCACCCCATCCCCCAAGAGACGTGACCCATCCCCCGGGCCAGAACCTGCCAAGAAGCGTAGACGTGGTGCTACGCGACTTTCTTGTGCCGAGTGCAGAAGGTCGCTTTGATCCCACTACCATCTTCTTCATCTCTAACCCCGTACCCTGTTAGACTAAAGCTTCGCTGTGATCGAGGCATTCCTTGTGGTTCTTGTCTAAAACGCGGCTGCGGTGCAATATGTCCGGATGGTAAGGCCCACTCAATCAAGGCACATCCTCAGCTCACCATCCCTTCAGGTTCGCTTACGACAGGACAGGGTAATCGGTATGTTCTAGACATGACTTCAGTCTCCGATTGGCTCACCCCATTATCCATAGATTCGTACTCGCGTCCACCCAAGAGCTGCATGAGAAGATCACGGAGTTGTGCTCTCGTGTTCGGGACCTCGAGGATGCGCTCCGAACTTCCCACAGCCAGAATTCGAGCGAGCCTCACCCACTTCTATCCGAAGAGTTGCTGCGCGTCAAGGCTCCTCTACAACGCGAAAGCCCCCCTAGAAATCCGACAACCATTCACCAGCAAGAGGAAGAGAATAATCCGGACGTCGTAGACTCTTTCGGTACGCTAGCAATTAATCGCTCAGGCCACACCAATTACTATGGCCAGTTTGCCAATTCATGGGTGAGTAGGCATTTTCATCACACCCTGCATTGACATTCTGACGTTCTTCGCTTTCGACCCGATAGTACTTCTTACAGGTTCGGCAGCTGCACCCGTTCTTATCTCACACCAACTGACTCTTCGTTTCAGAACGAGATGGGAGACGAGCCGAAGGAGGACCCTCGCGCTCACGACCTTCGTAACATCCTCCCTGCCGAAATATTGCAGTATAGCGGCTCGTTCCCTCTCTCGCCGATAGCCCGACCATCTCTCGACACGGTGAAGGAGCGCCTCCGAAATCTCCACTGGTATCTTCCCACGGCGGAGAAAGCCGCAGAACTCCGTGATTTGTATTACACCTACGCCGCATGGATGTTAGTTTCCTATTATTCTCCATTGCATCCGTTTTTGACAATATTTTGGATCAGGAACAACCCCATCTCAGTTTCCGATTTTAACTCGACCGTTTACTCCGCCCTTTTCAATTCTCAGGTGTCATTGGCAATCAATGACGAACCCAATGTCGTACTGTCCCACCGTCTTTCAGTGATGTTTATGGTTCTCGCTATCGGGAGCCTCATGGATACTCGCCTCCCCTCCTATAACCTCGAAGCAGAGAAGTACCACCAACTTGCTCGCGCTGCACTCTTTCAAAATAATCTTTTCGATGAGCCAACCCTTGGGGCTGTGCAAGCATTGGTAAGTCTCACAGTCAATGGGGTCCCACCCCCTGTCCAGACTATTGATGCGCCTCATTTAGTACTTGATGTCCTTCTATCTGTTCTTCTCCGACCGGCATGGGTCGTCAGACGGCTCGCGCTGGGCCATTATGGGAATGGCGGCGAAGCTTGCTCAAAGTGTAAGTAAATTGACGTACGGCGGTTGTACCTGTGATACTGATGTTCATTGATTTAGATTGGACTCCGTGAGCAAAATTGTAGATCCGTCCCTGGTGATAAGTCCTAACATCCCTTGTTGTGTGCCCACAGATCGCGATACTGGGCGTTGGAAACTAGATATTTCAGAGACTCAACGACGACGGGAGGTATTCTGGGAGGCTTATGTTTACGATTCGTGGCAGGCAAGTAAACTTCTGCGTGGCTTGAAGTCTCTCCTTACGTGTTTCACTGCAGTGCCTCACTTTCGGGCGCCCCCCTGCCTTCGCAACGGCGCAAGTAGATTGCAAAATGCCGTTTCCAAACGATCCATCGGTAGATGATGCTTGTTAGTATTTCACGCGCCCATTAATGGACCGCGGAGCGCTGACTTTGACTAGTCAATGCGTGGAAGCACAGGTTCTCTTCAGACTGTATAGCATCCGTCCACGATGAAGTCTTCGGAGCAAAAACGCCGACTTATGCCACTATCTTGCAACTCGACAGGAAGCTTCGAGCATATCAAGTTCCTCCAGTTTTACAGATTGCGGGCTTTGGGAGCACATCCTCAGAGCCAAACCTTGGGCCCTATCCTGAATCAATTCCCTTGACACTACAACGCCACATAGTTCTGGCGATTAGGGAAATAAGTAGGTATTCAATTGTACCTTGTTTACATCCGCTGATCGGCCTCCACAGATTTGTTGTACATGCACCGCGGCTTCTTTGCGCGTGCACTAAGTGACCACCCCAAGGACCCCCTCGGCAGTCCCTACGGGACGTCCGTCATCGCTGCTTACAGAAGCGCGGGATCGTTGATAGCCCTAATGCGGAACCTTCATTCCCAACTTAGGGAACCGTTGGAGAGGATGTGGTTCCTTTGGACACACATGTTCTCTTGCGCAGTATGTCCCTCGCTAGAGCCGCATCTGACATTGGTTTCTGATGCGTCCCCCCTCTCTAGATCATTCTGGGATCGATCGTGACGCGTTCTCCGTCCCTTAGTTTGGCACCGTCAGCCCTTGTACAACTTGATTCTGCTTGCGCGCTCTTCTCGAAGGCCGCCAAGGGATTCAGGGCGGAGAAGGTTTTGGTGCGTCCTTTCGCTTTGAATTCTCATGTGAAATGTTATTGACAATCGCCGTCGCTAAACAGGAAATCATGGTCAAACTGCGTGAGAAGGCACACGCTAGTCTGCAAGCCTTCAAAGAAGGAAAGGGCTCGCCGCTCACCCGTGGCGGTGCACTCTCTAATGGTGATACGACGATGGAGGAAGACGAGCTATCTCTGCTTGGGGGAAAGACGCGTCTCGTTGGCAAAGGGTCAGCGTCGACGCGACCCGTATCGCCTCAGATCATCCAGGAGTCACCGACATCGCACAACCCCGTCGTTCCATTCCCCTTGAAACACGGCGCAGACGAAAATGTTCACCCGACCGTGTTGGATTACTTGCGCTCATTCGAACCGACTCGAACACCACAACCACAGCCTCCGCAAGTCGGTACGGCAGCCAACCGTGCCGGCAGCATGCTCTTCACTTCTTCGCCACTACCGGATACGGCCGCGTTCTTCGATATTACCACGTCTTATCCAAGCCCCCCCGTTTCAGTACACTCATCGGCCCCACAAACACCGCGGACGCTTGGATTGAGTGAAAGCGCGCTTGATATGTCTGTATTCCCGACATACTTCCCGGTTTTCGATTACGGGGGATCCGGAGTAGGGGAACTGTGTTCTCCGATACACCTCGACGTTCAGATGCCGGAGGAACCAGGTGTCCGGAACACGACTCCTGAGGCGTCTATGCAAAACTCATGGCAAGATTTGATTGCGCAATTCGGTTTAAATTAGAACTCGAGCTCGAGTCACGATCTCTCCGTGGACTTCGCTTCTAATACTATTGTAGAAATAGATGACTTAGATTATAATTATGGATACATGTACCATCCAGCCGATCAACCTCACATATGTACTGTACATTACTAGTAGAACCACATCCAGAGTGTACCTTAATAGGGTATTTCTAATGTCAATTTGCTGTGACTGGCACGTGTTCTCGGCGCGTAAGCTGTGTGTCACGCGTCACGGATGACAGCCAAAAAAGGAATCCGGATACCTGTACCCGTGCGGCGTGGGCCCTTGCCACATTGACTCCTCTGCTTTCACTGATTCTCACTTCACAACGCAACGAACAAATGTCCTTGTGCGGCTCATCTTCAGCTAAGCCATCATTTGGAAGGGGAAGACCGGTACGCCTCTCATCGACTCGGTGTTTTCAACACACGAATAATATCCGATGGTGACAGATTCAGCGCAAGGTGGTCGTATGTGGAGATGGCGCATGCGGTCCGCAGCCTTCATCACCCTCTCTTCCGGTTCGCTAATTGATACGTAACACAGGCAAGACCTCACTCTTAAACGTATTCACGCGTGGCTTCTTCACCCAAGTCTAGTGCGATCCTTCCATTCTTTTCTGATCTACTCGCGGTCTGACGGTATTTGACTCGGTGCTCAGTGAACCCACAGTCTTTGAGAACTATGTACACGACCTCTACGTCGACGATCAAGTGGTAGAATTGAGTTTATGGGATACCGCCGGTACGTATCTCTCTGCGTTGTCCGTGACAGTCCCTCTAACGCCCCGACCTCCGTACCATCAAAGGCCAAGAAGAATTTGATCGGCTACGCTCGCTCAGCTATGCAGAGACACATGTTGTAATGATGTGTTTCTCAGTAAGCCTTGACTTTTGATGCCTGTCGTTCTACCAACCTCAAGGCTGTCCACTGCCAGGTCGACAACCCTACGTCACTAGAGAACATCGAAACAAAGGTGCGCTTCTACATCACAGATAATGTGATCATGTACCCTCATTTTCAATACTATGCCCCGTAGTGGCTCGATGAGATTTTAGAATATTGTCCGGGTGTAAAGGTGTGCCCTTCATTTGAACCTACTTAGACTATCTATCGCTGACGAAAAATTAGCTTGTGCTAGTCGGTGGGTACCATGATCTAGTTCATAACTCGATCTAACTCAGACATCCAAAAGCCCTCAAATGCGATCTTCGCGATGACATTTCAACCAAAGAGCGGCTTTCACGGTACGGTATGCAGACGATCCAGTATGAGGAGGGTCTTGCGACGGCGCGACGAATACGTGCATCACGATACCTCGGTATGTAGTTTCTTCGTCTTGCCTACGTCTGTCTCCTGATCTGCATCCAACTTTGGCCGGCAGAGTGTAGCTCAAAACACAATCGCGGGGTCTCAGAGGTATTTTATGAGGTTGCTCGTGTTTCCCTCACCACACGCGCAAAGGGTCAAAGCGGTGGGGGTAGGAGCTGCATCGTGATGTGATGTTTACACTACTATATTCCCTTTCCTCCTGTTGACACCACCTCCTATTCGTTTCTGGTGCGCCAACCCCAGTATATACTTACGCACACACTTTCGGACTTCGCAACTCTGTACTGATCCTTGTAGGTGTTACCATCGTCATCTCAAACGCATCTTACATTCTATGGTAATTAATTAACTCGGTGAAATTAAGGAAGCGTATGGGCGTGACTTCTCTCACCCTGGATTGTTGCGGAGTGGGTGTCTGCACTGAATGTGTTCCGTGACAACGAGGCAAGGCTCGAGCGCGGATAACAGATGGCAGGTCAGAAGCTCGGAAGTTCGGCCGGTTTCGCCTTCCCCTGATAATATGACCAACCTATTCACTGGGCAGCATGGAACCAAAGAACTCCAGAAATAGGTAGCCACTAACCCGTAAATACCCCCAGGGCGGTTGACCGGAGCAACAGATAAGAGAAGTCAATAACCCGGGCCGCTAATTTAGGAAGAGATAAACTTCTGAACAAAGACGCTCCAAGGTGGTGGTACCGACCCACTCTACATTCACTGATGCATCATCCACAAAAGTAATACTGCTGAGTATTGAAATGAATGGGAGCCAAATCAGGATTATAACCACCCAATCACCCTACTACTGGGGATGAAACCCACTCGTCCTTACACAGTTACACTGCCATCAGTCATACAGCGCTCGTTCATTTACTGCTCATCAGCCCCCCTCGGACCAGTGCTCATGGCGATCCGTGATCGCGGGCTCATAGAATGATTTTTGCCAGCCTCGAAGCCCGACAAAGAAACAGCCAAGGGAAAGAGCGATGACAGCTTGGCAGTCAGTGAAGTCCGGCGCTAGGTCACGGCGGCCAGGAGTACTGCGTGCTGTTCAGCAGACCTCCAGCTTCTCTCTGGCTTCCATGCGGTCCGTCTAAAGTGCTCCTCGCCGAAAAGCCCTCGCCAACAATGGCCGTGCAGCTCTCCTCCGGCCCGCGGGCACGCGGGCCTACGGACCTACGAACTCATGCTGTATTGTAGGTGTTACGCCATCGGTGCCCCACACTCGGCGCGCCCTCTTCGCTTGTCCTTTCTCCGTCAGCCAATCCCGGCGGCATTGTGAGAGTCGGCTGTCTCCGCAGCGCCCCTTAGTTTATTCCCTTACGGCAACTCTACTACGTGTATCATGCTTTTATCTTGCCACCATCATCACCACCACCTACGACCACACGGTAGTGGAACATACACAGCACGCAGGTCCGCACTCGAAAATGGGCCGTGTGTCACGCCTCGGGCCCGAGGGGTCTCCAGAGCTACGGATCCGTGTTTTCATACCACTCTGGTACCCCCCACCCCTCGCTGCGCGCATGATACTTAGGGGCGCCTTCTGATCGTTGCCGGTATTGGGTGCAAAGTTTCGTGAGAAAAGGCGCGCGCCCCAGCGCTACGGCAAAGAGATGCCGTTTTTTATTGGTAGAGATAAGAAACGACGGAGCCTATGGTAGTTACCGAGTTCGCAGTGGGCCTAGAATGTACCAACCAGTGGTTGGAGTAGCAGATAAGTCGCTTTTCGGAGGTGTGTGTTCGCAGCAGGCGCGGCGGCCAGGATCATTTTATTCACGCTGGTGATATTTCAAATCCGATGGTTGCAGATCGTTACCATATTAAGTAGCCAAAGTTTTGAAATTGCCAACAAAATGCAACACAAACTTCACGACGCGATTTCGATCCGTCTGTCATTGTGGGCGCAATCCTCCGGGGATAAGTTCAACCGACTTTGACTCAGGCGGCCATCACGCAGTTTTACGCCGGCACCGGCAAAGGTAAAATAGAATGCATGAATAATCGAGATCAAAGGCATAAAGAACTACGACATTACGACTCCGCATATGGATAATACGTAGGAGTGTCCATCAGAAGGCACCAAAGCCGGTCATTTGCTTGAAGACAGGCATTGGCATCAAATCTTTGTCAAGGCACATCCAGAAAGTCAACTCACCGGAGGGATCCCAAAGCCAACGCCGGTTGTACCATTGACAGCAGGTGGTGGGGCCTGACCAGCAAAGCTATGGTTCAAGTCAGAAATGTGAGAAAAAAGACGAAACGGCATTCATACCCGTTCCCTTGTGTCAACAGCAAACGATTCCCAAAGCCCCCTGGATTGATTATGGGGGCATCGGCTTCTTGCTCCTCCTTCTGCTTCTCTTTCTTCGAACGTTCCCGCACTTCCTTCTCTAGCACCGCTAGCTTGTCGACCAGAGATCGCTGGTGTTGGATTTTGTATGGCATATAGAAGTCATTCAAACCATGTTGCCATGAAAGCTCCTCGACAACGTCGGAGCGCAGTAAGTCGAAGCAGATATACAGCAACGCCGCAAAGCACTCCTTGTTGCCAATATCCACGAAATAGGAGAGTAGCTCCTCAGCAACTTCTGTGGAACCAGAGACAGAGGCCGTGACCATTGCGTCCTTGTACAATTTGTCCTGTTTACTAAGAGAGATTGACTCTTCCCAGCGGCCATTTTTCTGGGGTCGAGATATACCGGTCGTGCCACAAAAATCGGGTCTAGAAAACGTACCTTATACAGGTGTGCAGCAAGTCTACGGAACTCGAGTAACTCGTGTTGCTCTAGCCTCCTGGCGAGGCTGGTATTGTCGAAATTATCAAAGCTGTCAATAGAATCTCGAAGCGTTTTGTAGTCTTCTTCTTCGATGAGGAGGTCATTGTATGCGTCGTTCACAGCCTCGATGTTGAGCTGTAAGGGGAAGAGAACAGGTAAGTAATTGTCAAAAAAATGTCTGTGAAACTTACATGTTGTACGGCAATTAGATACGAGCGGATGAGTGGTATGTGGTCGACCTGACGGAACATCCGCACGACGCGAGAGTGGTCTATGCGAGGGATGAGCACCGTTAGGAGGTCTGTGAGGAGGGTTGGTTGTTCTTGGAGATAAAATGATAGCGACTTGTAATAGCTAATCCAGGAGGTCAAATCAAGACAGTGATACAACGTGGGCAATCTGGTACCCACATCTCGACGTTAGCAACGCGAACGATAACATCCTTGAACTGGTTATGGTCCCACGCGTCCGCAGAGCGTTCGATCATCGCAAGAGCCGCATTATCCTGTAGTGAGTTGTCAGCGCCTACTGGTGCCGACTTTAACGAGTGCACACACAAATTCATCGTATTTCACGTAGAGAAAGACGAGCTCGGGCCATAGATGCGCTTTCTCTGCAGCGCGTATTACTTTCGGGATGTTGATACGTGAGACGAAGAGTTTCAAATGCTCCATCACTGACAGGCAGTGTTGAGCCAGCGTTGCGTTCTAGGAATGGATGTTCAAACTCACACTTCTCAGGGCGGTACTTGCTATAAAGCATGGAAAGCTCAGTGAAAATTCCCATCTGCCCTTAAGAGTAAGCTACGGATTCATGAACGATAAGATGGGTACTGACGTGAGCTCTCTCTAAGCTGAGGCCAGCCTCGAGGAGAGAAATAATCTCTTCGAAGTGACCACGACGTTCATAACCTTGGATCAGGGCGGGAAGCTCCTCTGCGTGGACGACGATGTTGAGACCGCAAATTTGAGCCTATCGTACCTATGATAAGAAGGGGAACATTCCCGATCAGATGGGGCTCACCAGACGGAACTCAGACTTGTCCAAGCATGCGGCGTGGACCTGCTTCCAAACCCTAGGGAGCGGTGAATCGAGTGTTCTCGTATGACAGATGGGAACACTCACTGAGTGTTTCCAGCCTTGCGCGCGCTCTCAACAGCGGCCTGGTTCTCGGAAAGATAGATAAGTGTAGTTGCAAGGCGAGCCCAGTTTGAAATGCTGGTGAAGAGAAGTTTTGCCGCCTGGTACAATTCGTCCTCGAAACATTTTTCGCCGACCTCGAGGATGTCTGCAACATTCGTAAAATTAAGGAAATCTTCCATGTCATGCAAGCGATCCGTTTTGGCATACGCGTATGCGAGTTCGGTGTCGATCTTAGGTTCACGGAGACTCTTGCGGGCCATCTGGAGGAACCGCACTAGGTCGTCGTACTTGCCGGCATGATTGGCGATCTCAATAACTTCTGCAAAGTTCGAGGGATCTTCGGCTTTGATATAAGAGTCTAGTATCCACCACCGTGAGTCGGTCAAATCAGTAGACAGCGGAACTCTGAAATGTACCGATGGAGTCACGAATTCGGAGGCCATCGAGCTGGGCCTTAGCCAACCTACTCCAAACCTCCGGCTTGTTGACTTTGTTCGCGTAGTCCAGACCACGGTCAATTGAGACGATGTACTCCACGAGTACGTTAATGGCGTTCACGTGCTGTTCATATTTCTTATAGATCGTGAAGGCCTCTTCGTAGAGACCGTGCTCCGTGGCAATTCTAGCGATGTCCCCTTCGTCATAATTCTGCAGCTTGTTGATATAACCAACAACCTTCCCCTTGTCGGCGCGTACGGCAGTGAGTAGCAGCAAGTTCTGAAGGTTTCGGTTGTCGCTGAATGGCGAGGGTTCGAGGATGATCTTCTCGAGTAATTCAATGAGCTCAATAGGGAGGTCCGCAGAAAGGAATGCCTTGACGGTGACGGAAACGTCGTCGGGATCGGTGCTCTCAGGAACTGCCGTTGCGACAACCTGCAGGCAACTTTACAGCATGAAGACCTTCTAGTGGACCAATACTGACCTGGTCGATGAGCTGGCGACGGTAAATGTTGTCTGGGACCAGAACTTGCGCCCACAATTCAGGAACGCGACGCCTAGCCAGGTACCGCGCCTGCTGCTTGAACATAGAGTTCTCGTTTGTGATCGCAATCAGCTCCTCATCGCAGAACCCTTTGGCATATGCAATGTACGCAAGATAGGGATCACGAGCCTCGCAGAATTTGCCGACAACCAGCGGTTCATACAACTTCAAAGGATTTAGCGCGCGGGAATCAAATAGCAGGTGCACATACGTTGTTCTCCTTGAGGAACTGTTCGGGGTTGTTGTTACTGTCGATGGAGATTTTTGCAACCGCATTGTAGACGGCAGGGTCTTGGCTACCGGCTTGCACACGGGTGTCCAACCAAGGCAAGATAAGTTTCAGGCGGTTGCGTTGCTCGACCTCGTTCACTAGCTCATCAATAGGGAAATTGCCAGTCACTGACGCGAGTAAACTCTTGATTGTTGCCTCGTCACAGTCGACATCCAATAAACCACCGATGACTTGAGGAGTGCGAACAGAGTTCACACGCTGCACGTATACCTCAATAAACTTCGTGAGACCGTTTTGGTAGAGGTACAAAACGAGGTCGTGCACGAAATCGAAGCGGTCGCAAACGATAATGAGTGGGAGCTGATCAGCCAGCTTGGCCTCCTTCAAGAAATTCTTGACTTTCTCGGGATTGTAGTGGTTGGACTCCCGACAGATGCGCTCAACCTCACGAATCTGACCAGTCCTCGTTGCGGCTTGGATGTACTTGAAGTGGACCTCCGAGTCATCGCTGAGGTTTACAACAGAACCAAGATAGTAATATAGACCTTAGCGAAGGTGTATAAGTTTGAGCCGCCGTAGATTTCTATCGAACTTACCCTCGAAGCTCTTGAACGACTCGAACATCTCAATGAGCTTGACAGCTCCAAGGATGTCCGAATACTTGGTAGCAATCTGAACCACGACCTGTAAGTTCTGGCGAATATTCACGCGTAGCATCTCGTGCATGCAGGCCATCGACTGTTCTGTGGTGAGACGACTGAAATAGGTGACCAGCCACTGCAGAGGCAAGTCAGACAGGTAAAACCTGGTAAGACACAGCACGTACATCGGGAGCAAGAATATTGGTGTGCACAATAGCTCTCTTAATGTCCGCGAGATCCTCGTAATGTTCTAGAGCCTATGCCGACTGGTGAGGCCCACTTACACCAGTGACAAACAAAAAGCTACCCTTTGCAAAAGGCCGGCCTTCTCGCACAAGTTTGCGATGCGAGGGCGATCGTAATAGCTGAACATTTCATTGCCGAGGATTGCGTCCGCGACTTGAGGTGCGTGAATGAGGTTCATCTCCAGGAGGCGTGTCTGCAGTGGTCCCTGCTCCGGTTTGTTTTCCTTGAGCGCATCCAACAAGAACGACGTAGCGGGCTGAATCATGTTCTGAGACATGAAGATGTCGACGACCTATAAGACTTCCGTCAGGCGACCCCGTTGACGACACGCAAGAAATCCACCGACTCGCTCAATATCAACAAGGGCTCCGGTCTCATCGTTGACAAGTGCCGTTGCAAATTCGGCGCCTTTGTCAGGGTTTGTGCGCATAATGTGCTGCAAGAGGGCGACATAGTCTGGTTGGTATCCAACCTTCTTTGCATATAACACAATTTTTTCCGTCTGCCCCGTCTCAGCGAAGCACGCGATGACTTTGTTTGGCACATTCGCACGCAGGTACACACTCAGAGCCAAAGTCATGTCATGTAGGCGGACAATATCACCAAGTTCCTCGCTGCAAGTGAGCTATAGGCACATCGCATCAATGAATAAAAATCGTCGGGAGAAAAGTCAAAAGGGAATCATCACCTTGTTCTCTTTAAGCCATTTCTCTAGAAGTTGTTTCCTGCCCTGTTGCAAAACCGGGCGGGCGAGCTCCACGGACTCAAGATGATTGAGCTCTCCCTTCTCTAGAAGAATGCCGAAGTACTGAAGGATTGGAGAAAGGCCCCCAGGCGGGGCGGGTGCCTGCTTGAATGACTCAATGACCTGTGCGGTGCGCAAGATACCCTGTAGACCAGAGTCAGCACACTCGCCTTAGGTGTTAGATTGGGAGTAAGAACCAACCCTTGGCGAGTTCGCGGCAATCTTGGCAGCCTCGTTGTACTGGCCACTTTGGAATAATGATTGGTACTGCTTGATATAAAGATCATCGGCCCCTGGCAGGTTGCCGCGACTGGCAAGCTTGAATGCAAGTTCCGTGTTGTTCAATGTTGTTAAAATATACGGGATCATAGTCTGTTCGTCCACACTAACGCCAAGGACTTGACCCTTCCGGTTGATGCACAGGATCCCGTTTGTCGCCTCTTGCTCAGTCGTCACGAAAATCGTCTCACCAGAGATACGGTTCATGTAGATACATGCACCAGATTCGAGATCGTACAGGTGAATGAAGCCGTATTTCGTCGCTAGGTAAGCGATTCCGTGCTTCTTGGAAACCTGCATGGCGACAGGGAAATCGTTTGTGGCTTCAGGTGGGAAGTAGACATCAACAGCTTTCTTCGTGAATGGGGGGTCGGGAGCCTGGTGGTCGATCTCCACAACGTGGAGCTGACAAGGGCAAGGGAGTTAGTCGAAAAAATGAATAAGCGAGTTAATTATTGCCACGCACCTTCGCACCGTTTCCTGTCCGTACCGCGAACGTAAAAAGCTTTGTAACATGCTGGTTGCCGTCGAGCTTGACTTCCGCGAATGCCGCAGCGTGGCCCTCGATAAGTTGTGAGACCCCCCGCTCGCGGCTGTAAAGTTGCATAGACCCCTTGACCTTGAAGGCTGACGGATTTGCCGTATTTCCCGATATACCAATTAACACCATCCATTTCTCATCTGCGGAAATGCGATAGTTGATAATCTGGGTTCCAGCAAGGGCCGCGTGTCGATCGAAGACCTTCTGCGGAGGAGATGTTGTGTCTGTTATGCTCCAATGACAGACTGACGAGTCCGTGACGATGCCGATTGTCGAGTCGGAAATCCACTTCCAAAACACGACATTTTCGTTGTTCTCGTGTGATTTGACTTTTTGCTTCGTGTCTATGTTAAAAATCTGAAGTGTCCTACCAGCTGATGTAGAGTGTAAGCTCTGGTAAGGTCACAAACATAGTCATAACACTTACACTTCAATGCGAGAATCTTCTGGTTGGGATGCATGATGGCAGAGTCAGCGCCAATTGGCCTCCGGAGGACATTGTTGGCGTCCGAAAGGTCGATGATGACGACTTGGTTCTGCTCATTGACCTTTTCGCGCACACAAATGAAGTGGTCAGACTCGAGTGTCAAGGTCTGCATTACAGAACGACTGGGTGAGCCAACAAGAAACAAGAACGCTTGGTATTAGGAACCTGAAACGAAATTGATGCTGGCTGAATGCCGAGACTCGAGAGTTGTAAATGCTCAGCAAACGCGATGGGTTTGGAGATATCCATGGAACGTGGGGGGAGAGGAGGGAAGAACGAAGAGTCGTGAATGCCGTCAAATGGCCAAAGAAGACGCGTCGGAGGAAAAGGAATTTCACGCGAACAAGCACAGGACTCTCAATTTGGGTTTGTTTGCGACGACCATGACTACCGAAGGATACTCTATGACTACCTCGTTCTATTCCTCTGCTAAAGCCAGAGCCTGCTCCAAATCATCTTCCTCTGACAAGCTGGCTAAAGGCTGGGCATTTCCGTAGACTAGCATCTGGCCAATGATCGCTGAAAAAAATATTAGTTGGCCTCGGCCGCAAGACGCCTTGCTCACCCACCAATGTCCACCGACAGCTGGAAAATTGCACAAATTTTGAACTGTAAAGGCGACCCTTGTGCGAAGAAGTAGACGGTCCTATAAAGAAATTTTCGGCTTCGAAAGACAAGTGCGAAGTTAGGAGATGGTCGCACTTAAAAGCATCTCCTACAACCCAACCTACGAGGGTTGACACACGGAACCCATACAGTGATTTTTGCTTGTAATTACTAAACAGAGACAGGTGAGACAGAATAATCAAACAGAAGCGTGACCAGCCTGAAGAACTGCGGAAGTGGCAGTGTACTCTCGAGCCCCAGGGCAAAGAAGCCGAGTAACCACACGAAAGTTTCCAGTCGGCCGAATATGAGCACCAAGATCGTCAGGAAGACACTGGCTCGAACAGTCAGACAGCGCCAATTGAAAATCGCAATACCCTTACATATAGCCAGCAAGGAACTCAATATGTTGTGAGTAGGTGGTCCATTGCCAAAACGACAATGGTCGAGAGGATGCGCCAAGGTTGTCGGGGCTTAACCGAGGGCGATATATTACGCAGAAATACAACAATGCTAGCTAAGACAGATTAGACCCCTTTGAAGACATGTAGGAGAGGCTTACTTGGCCGAGAATCATCAGAAGGGACTGCATTAAGAGTGCGAATTCAAAGTGTTCTCCGAGCCAGAAGAAGCATCGGGTAATATTGGCCACCAGCCTGGTAATGCCGTTAGGCAAGCAGCCCCAGATGAGTTTGACATGCGCACAGAACTGCACAGACATCCCGAGAAAAACCAGTTGAATCTCTAGAATTGAGGATTGGGGTGAGGGAGGGACACATCATCATGCAGCAACTAAATACGCACTTCTTCCTGACTATGGACACAGTTTGGTCAGCGTAGACAAGAGGTGCCCCAACGGCCATGCCGGTTGAGGCTAGAGTGGAGAGCCAAGGAGGGGCCATTTGAGAAAGTTGTGTCGTACGTCGCGGTACGCCAGTATTAATAGTGGCTGCAGAGATGGTCGCGTGTCGTGGTAATGACGCCGATCCCGTGCTGCGAACCTTACCTAAGGGACCGCTTAGATGCGGTATATCGGAACTAAACAAGTCCCAACTTGAATAAGCTTGAATACCACTGTACTGCTCTGATAGATTCATACGTGAGTTTGCGATACGACAATATATATATATATTACAAAAATGGAGCATATTCGATAAAACGACGGAAACGAAAAGAACCGCGTGTAGATTTTTAAGACAACCCTCCCCGCGGGTGGTATAATTAGGCAGTGATTCCAAGTGCGGTTCTGATCTCTCCGCGGGAAGTCGTATCTCATGCATCTCATGTCCTGAATTGTTTTCTGATAGAAGTCCCTGAGCTTCGGATGAAGATGTGGCCGTACTCCTGCCAGTGGTGGCAGTTAAATGGGGACTGGATGACCGTCCGTCCACGGGTTGGGAACGTAATCCATTTGAACGGAGCCGCGCAGGCTCCTTGCCCGACGAACCAACAGGGAAAGACGCCACACATCGCAACAGGGGCGATGAGCCCTCCGGGGAAGACGGGCAGTGGACCAGTCCCGCGGCCAGTCGTGCTGGCCCGGTAAGTGCTGGTCCTGTTGTGAATGGCGACATTGTGACCTGCGTGCCCTGGCCTGTAGCTCCTCTCAAAAATGAAGACCCAACAGACGTGCGTATACGACTCTGTCTCCGTCGGTGCCATACTACCAGGGAAATGGTGAGTAAAGCCGCGACGCTACCTATGATACCCCCAGAAACTACGCCTGCATGTGATTTTGATGGCGTCCTAGTCGCTCTGAGAAAAGTAAGTTGGAATTTCGAATAAGACGCTTGCCATAAACGGACTTTAGAGCTAATGGCGTATACATTGCACCCTGTGCGGGCCTAGATGGAGATGCGGTAATACCAATTAGCATCCGATGAATGAAAATCGCGAGGAGCTCACCTGGGTGCTCCCCTGAGTGTTTCTAAATACAACTCGCTGCCCTGCTCGGATTCTCGATTGGAAACTTTAAAAGTGATATTCGTGCGTAGGTCTTAGTCGTGATGGCCAAAAACAAGTTCCAGCCTAAAACCACATGAGCTGAGGCGAGACCAAAGTATAAGTCTCCTGACTAGATACTGGGGCGCTGGTGGCCGAGCTGGGGTTATCGGCGTCCATGCCAAAATGGTTGGAGCTCGAAGTTAATAAGAGGTTGTCGAGGAAACTACTCCAGCCATCGTAAACCTGGAGACCGAGTCGGATGAGTGCCAAGATGGTGCAGAAATCAGCAGACGCCGACGGATGACTCAACGACGTTGGTGTCTAGCCACACATCAGCAAATATATTATAACCTAATGTCCACGGGTCCACTTGTTTGTATGCTGCGAGCAGGCGTCGATAGTCGTGTTGATCACCGGTCAGTGCAAGGCCCTTCCATTGGGCGCTAAGGTCCGCAGCGGTACTCTATCGACCAGTCAACTGCGTTATGCATTATCAAAAAGACTGGCACGCAAGCTTGCACGGACAGAGTACTCGACACCATCGGGAGCCCACTTAACAATTGAGCTCACTTTAGACATAGCTTTGATAGCAATAATTGATTGCGAGGTTAGTTGGGTTGTCGATCGCCAGTCCATCTGCAGAGAACCTGTGTGGATAGTCATCCAAGTTGTCGGCGGGAAGAATCATTGACAGAGATAATGCACTGATCGTGGGTTAACAGTGTCACGTGAGATAAGTGATCAGCCCAGGAAATCAGCAAATGATTTTATCCAGTTTGTTGGCCCTCTAAGGGTGGCCAAGAGAAACTTTGCGCGTACATATTTGCTTATCAGACTCTCATCTCCACTTGCGCGAGCTTGGGCATAAGTCGTGACCAACATATTCCCAGAATCTTTATGGGGAACGGAATAGATCAGAGACATACGAGACCTGTTAGAGAGACACAAACATTCTACTTTTTGGGCATGTGGGGGATAGCAGATTGTAGCATTGGGAAGATTCGTCCCTTTACCTTAATGAGCAGCACTTCGAATATACTAGTCTCTCCGGTTCTAGGACGCACCTAGGTCAGGAGCAGCGTACGGGTTGGTGAACTTGGGGGACGCTTGAAGCCAGAACAGGGGTTCGAGTAAGAGTCCGCCTAGCTTAGAATCCAAGTACACGAACGCTGGGAAGGCATCTGAGATTACAGCATTTCAACGGCATTAACCCATCCTTGCAGGTCCAAGATCTGGTCTTTCAACCCACCCATATTCTTCATGATCGCTATCGTGTCCGACTCAGTGAAATAACCATATGCGTCAATCGGAACTGTCGATATGATATGAGACGCTGGCACATTATTCATCGATGAACATGGATACCAACCAAGAGCAGGCCTGTCATCGGAATGTTGGGTCTTGTAGAACAAGCTACGTTGTTGAGGGGCTCTAAACAGGTCTGTGTAATTGACGACTGGGTCTGTTGTGTCGACTGTCCAGACCTTGGTCCAGACGGATTCGGGATCGCCCCTGACGACCATTCTGCAGAAATTTTGAGATGCAATGGAGCAGGAACGACAACAGCTTCACTCACTGGCACGTGCGCAGAGATCCGTACCGAAAGAGCTGCCATCCAGCGATTTCGCAGTTAGTGACAAGTATGAGAATGGGGTTGATTGCTCGACTCAATCCCCTGGCTATAACAAAAGTGTGAGTATATAGTAATAACAACGACAACCTGGGGGGACTCTAGTTCGAATTTCGAGAAGGAAAGGCCAATTTGCATGCGCCTGGCTTCTGCGGTGAGCTCGGTCTGGGTAGGTAAAACCTCCGCGTCAGTGAGAAGCACAGATGCGAATACGGTAGTAGGCACATATCCCACAAACAAGTAGGTCCTATCGCCGACGCGGACAAGGACTCGCAGGGTAAGGTTCTGGCTCTAGCCTCAGAGTGCAGTCAATTTTGGCGTTATGCCAGACGAGGAAAATAACATGCATCCGTCATCAGATCATAGTCACAGCCAACGACTATTGGAGGTGTTCCTCCGATCGCCTGGCTGGTAATGGCGCCCCGGCAGTTGAGTTATGGTGAACGAATTCCGAGAAGATTACCCCGGCGGGAATTTGCAGAGCTCTTCCATAATGGAAAAGTTAAGACAGGAGAATTAGCAGTTGGGTCATTTGTGTCTTCGTTGGGTTCAAGTTGTCGCCTGGGCCAGCGCTGGATGGTAAGCCAGTAAAGACTCTAGCGCAGGGAGGTGTTGATCACTCGCTGCAGAGCGGGACGAGGTTCAGTTACGATTGATGCGAGAATTTGGGTCACAGTTACCCCAACCAACATCGAGCAGATATACAGCACCCACATGGAAGGACCACACGGAAGAACGAGGAATCATACGAGATGCTGGGCTTCGCTCATCACATACATCCCAAGTCGCGTCACGAGCGGGCCTTCTGATTTGAAAAATTTACTCGGCGGCCTCTGAAGAGCGCTGAGTTTTGTACGGCATTTCCTGTACTGTAAGTATCCGGGTGATGGGATCCGCAGCGTTCACATTTAGTCATCTAAAATAAGTACCTCACAAATCATTAGCTAGCATCTCCCAATTCCAGAGGATCTCCATCTTACCTTCCTGAGGAAGCAAGGCCTTGTGTGCGTAACCAACCCTTTTACCGGGTAACACGATGCCATCTGGGCCTTCGAAACCGTGGGAGTCCCGAGACATTTGACCGTATTGACCACTTTTCTTGGCAAGCTTCCTCTCAGCTGGTTTCATTGCCTTTGCACACACCACTTAGTTCAGTGTATAATCACGTTCCCGGGAAGGAACATGTGGCGAATAAACTATCAGACGTATCTCACACTGTCTTAATATTGATATTGAGCACCCTGTGGTTCGCCGAGGGTGGAGCCAATGTGGGTGGAAGTTATAGTAGGGACGTTATCTGGGTTCGGGGAAGACCCGCTGAAGGTTCTACGATAAGCTGCCCAGAGAAAAACGCTCAATGGACCACCCACGTCATATAACAGAATCTCTGTTCTTTTCGGAAACTTGATCCTCTGGGAGATTCAGTGCCAGTGTTGGGCGGGAGTCAGTCAGTCGCTCAGTGACCGTTCCCTGACACAGCGTCCATTTCCTCTTCCAGGCTTACGCGAGGTTGCCATACCTTGGAACCGACGAAGGTTAGGACATCGAAAACACTGATCTGCCTGCAGTTCCTGGCAAACGAAAGGCGTCCAATCCCGAGGTGCGTGGTTAGAAATCGCCCGTGCTAGCCGCTTGAGTAAATCCCACGAGGCTGTCAGCTTAAAATTGCACTGGGTTTACCCGAGTTACCTCTGTTGTCGCACGAAGCAAGTCGGGTGGCGACAGCTTCAAGGACACGGCACCTCTAGCCCCTCACTCGAGGCGCGAAAGGCGGACGTTGGGTTTGGGTTGATCCGAGCACCGTACACAGTAGCGTCGCGGTCGCGATACATTGAGATTTCTTGCCTCGCTCGAATCCACGCATGGGCCCAGAAGCCCCGATAAACACCACACGCAATTTAATGGCTGTCTACATGCGCTCCTTCGTCTTAAATGAGCTTCGGTGCGTTGTAGTTACCCGACACATTGCGTGGTTCCATTGGTGAGAAGACTAAAGCCACGGGTTCAACCGTCGAAAAGAAAACGACGGATTCTATCAAAGGCCTTTGGTTGTTATGACCATTGATAGAACCGCGGCAATATGCGTAACAACGGGCCATAAATTCTTCTGTAGAAGACGGGGGACTCGGCGCGAGGTCGGATTCGAACCCTCCAATAACACATAGAACGAGAGATCAAGTGACAAAATCATGTAATGATGGGTAGAACAAGGCAAGCCATAACTCACCGAGTAATCCATTCTTATATCATCCATCGCACACACGAGATGTCAACGAGTCAGCAATCAAATGCCACAGCATAGTTTGTACATTCAGGAGTAAGTTTATTAGTTCCGGATGGAAGTGGAAATAAAAGTACGACCACACGGTATCAACTGCAAAGAAATATAAATGAAAGGGTGGGGAGGGTAGTTAAGTAATAGCTAATCCCTAGGTAAATAACGACTTACCAGGCAGGAACAGTAAGAGGTATCTTAACGGTTGTCTGCAAGGGGTCAACAGGGAAATCCGCCGATAGACGAAGGATGCTTACTGCGAGACCCTGATCGACGTACTTCAGCGACCGTGAAAGATACAGGCAAAATGGGCGCGTACCGATAGACTGGTCTCTTTGTATTTGACACTCATGTCAGCAGCAGTCACACGCATAGCCTCGATTGCCTCGTCCAGCGTCACAGAATAGACACCATCCGCGGCCATGGAAAGCTGAGCAGCGGTCACGGCTTTCACAGCTGGGACCTATCAAGGATTGCGCATGCTACTAAGTTGGTGCTACGTACCGCCAAGGCTATTGCGCTCCTGTATGGAGTATACCTGGTCAGTCACTAAGACCGGTTCACAGACTGCGAAGACGCACGATGCATGGTACTTGTACGAGTCCGTCGATAGGGTCACATGTCAGACCGAGATTGTGCTCTATAAATTTTCAGTTCCGTGTTACACGTATCCGAGCTACTAGAAAGACCTATTCCTATCTCTGCGGCCTGTAAGACGGTCTCGGGAGATGCTGGAAGGGCCTGCGATCAACGAGAGAAAGTTGAATGAGGAAATTTTGTATACCGCCCATGCATGCGGCAAATCCTGCGCTGGCCATCGAACACGCAACTGTTGAGATTGATATCAGGAGCCCCAGGCGTATCGTTTGTTTAGCGTACCTCCAACTTCTGCTTGACACCCGCCTTCTGCAGCAGAAATGGTACTACCACGTTTGAATAGCATACCAACCGCCTGTGGGAAACGTAAGTCGCATCTCGTAAGGTCGTTATGATGATACCATACAGCCGCGGTCAACAAAAACGTTTTAATTGATTTTTCCGGGTCATCGCTAACGAACTGTGAAAGAAGAGGGCATTGAGCACTGACACAGATAGGCGGATAGAACCGAGGACCTCAGTGATATATTTTAACACAGCAGGTATCACCCCTGCTGCCCCATTGGTCGGCGATGTGACAATGCGCCCACCACTTGCGTTCACTTCGTTCACCGCAATAGCATAACAAGATAAAAAATCCATAGCGGGTATCATTGTCTTTCTCTGAACCATCCAAAGGGAGCGACGTCAGCACCGAAATATCGATTGCTGACCTATACAGCTATTTCAAGAAAAACTGACAGGGGGTTCCGGGAGCATAGGATGATCAAATGACCCAACCACCCTTGCCGGATGGGAATGCCTTGAGCCAACGAGGTTGCTGGCTGGTTGTGTTGCCGAAGAAGGATCGCTAGAATGCAAGTCGCTGTCGGGTGCACCTATCGCACCAGCGGGACGGTCTCCGCCCTCGATGGCCTGGATATGTGGCGCCGATAAACCAGGGTAGAAGCTTGCCGGACTCGTATCTCAGGGGATATTTTACGGACTGTGGGGCTCTGGGGTGCTTACCCTCGCATGAGGCGCCGGTATAGCATAGGGGCCCGGCGCCGTAGGCGAAGTCGACCTGGCAACGTTGTCTCATGCGTGTGGACCCCAGATCGGATACAATCATCCATGACTGCCCAGATACGCATTAACTGCGCGGATGTTATTCAAGCCAATCTGGTACTGTGCCGTTATTTTGCCTGACCTTGTCATGAATAACTTCGTCGTCGTAACCAAACGAACGTTCATTGTCGTAGACTATCTGAGCGATAGTCATCTGCAGATCAAGTTAGTATACGCAGTTGTATTGTCGCGGATGCAAACAGCTGAAAGAGCTGTTGTACGGGGTCGTATGGCGCAGGCAAGTTCTAGGGCCACAGACAAAAATCATCCCTCACTCCACATTTAGCCCGCCAACGTGCCGGGAGAACGAAACAGAAGTGATGGGCCTTACATTGTGCACACGGGTTAGATTGAGCAAGTTGTCCCCAGATTTGAACGGGTAGGGAGGCTGTTCCTTATCTGCGGGAAGCACCTGGCCCGCAACCGAGCTTCCATTAGAATGTACACGTTGGTGCAACCGCGCGCCGTGCACAGAGCGTTTGTCGACGCCTTTATAGAAGAGGTTTTCGCCGACTAGTCGCCGACTGTATCGGGATCACGCTAATATTGCAAGATGTGCCTGCCCTCCCGACGCACCTTTTGTCTTCTCATTTACTACGAAGCCACCCCCAACGCTATAATACACTGGTTTCTGAACTTTTCCGGGAGTCAGCCCATCACGGAAACTCACCTGAAATACTCGTTTGTCGCCAAAAGGTCGCCGTTCTCATCAAAAACGGAAAAGCGCATTCCGTTAGGGTGAGTTTTGAGGACTTGGTCCCACCGCCATAGCATATCACGGTCCATGTCATACGAAATATGGTGCTTCCCTCCTAGTAAGAGAATCTTGTTTCTCTGAATGGCCGCATAGCGTGAGGAGAT
Source organism: Lactarius indigo (assembly GCA_025766275.1). Lineage (NCBI taxonomy): Eukaryota > Fungi > Basidiomycota > Agaricomycetes > Russulales > Russulaceae > Lactarius > Lactarius indigo. The sequence continues at coordinate 494,784 of JAFKAC010000008.1, forward strand.
AGTGCCGGTGTCAATTGTTTCCGGATCGGAACCTAAACGAAAATGTTAGAGTGAGAGGTGGGATCAAAAAAGAACGACCTTCTAAGCCCAGGAGTAATGCTTGGGGTGTATGGTGGCTTTAAACGGAGACGGTTAGCATGCCGGTACTCTCGCACATGATACCGAGCCCACCCTTTCCCTGGTCACCAAACGAATGTCAGTCACCTAGGGATATGAACAAAACACAGCGCATGGTCATTCGCACCTGTTGACGCAAGAGACCCGTAACTGACGTGGGTTGTTAGCCTTTTGTTGCAACGAGAGAGGAACGACATACAGCGATGTTTTTATAGTTCTGACCTAGGAGACTTTGAATTGTGACGCTGTCCAGCACGGAGAACAACACTTACTTTATCCAGTAAACCCAAATCTAGTAAGTCGTTGACGAATATTTTCCCCGCACGCATTGGCCCAACTGTATGCGAGCTGCTCGGACCAACTGTGAGGTAGTAAGAAGTGACGATGGCACGATCCTCAATAGCAAGAATGGACAACGCGACACTGAGCGACACTAACCCCCGATGCTGAAAAGATCAAAGGTGGAGATGACGGCATGCTCGGATTTATCTTGGTCCGCCTCCAAACTCGACTCATGGTCGTTGCTCTCGGTGGCACGAGACACTACGCTGAGATTTCTGGAAAGCACAGTCCTCAGTAGCGGTTGCTTCGGTAAATGTAGAGCTGGTCGTGGAGAGCACAGTGGACGGGTAATATTGCGGACAGAAAAGCAGAAAGAGCTCGGAAGGTGCATCAAGGGCTTGTACAAGTCGGGTTTGCGAGACGTGGGTCGACGTTCTGGGTAGGGGAACGGACCGCTGCTGCCGTCGGCGACGTAGTTTGTAGTTTCAAAGTTTGTTGGGGAAGACCCGGAAGAGCATCACAAGAAATATTAATTATCTTCTTCGCTGTAGGTAATATCCGGTCACTTGGGGACCCTGTAACCAATCGTGATTGTGGCAAAGTTGCATCCCACATGGCAAGTAAGATCAAAATGAAATGCTCTTCGAGCGTTGATAGCCCCGGGTGTCTTCAGACTGCGGAAAGTTGGAAATAGGGCGGCGTGGTAATTAAATCAAAAAGTGGGTTCGATAATATATACAATGAGTGCACAAAAAGCGGACGACAAGGAAGTGGCTTGCAGGAGGAGCTGGTCAACCTGGTGCGGTCGCATCTGAGCCAATCGCGACCGTTGCCGTGATCGCTCGTCGGAGGTCACAGTTGCTCGCTCGCTCACTGGCTCGTTCACTCCCCTCGCTTCTCCTCCTCCCCCTTCCATCGACCACCCAACCTGCATCTCCCTTTCTCTCGTCGTTAGTCTCCATTAATTGCGCGTTGGTCAATCGAAGCAGCGAGTCAAGCCAAGCTGGCCGGGCTGACTCTTCTAAAATAGTTCATCTGACTTCTGGTAGGCCCTCCCCCATATTTTTGACACCCGCTCTCCTGACCTCTCTGCAGTGTTAGCGGACTCTTTGCAATCATGAATGGTGCATCAGCCACCCCACCGCGACGTCATAATGATTTACCAACTTCCTTTGCCACTCGCCCCCTTGCGTCCTCCTCCACGATGGCTTCGTCTCAGACAAGCCAGCAAATTTCGCTTGAAGCCATGCTTTCTACCCATGCAGGAGCGGAGAATCCTGCTTTGAATGCACTCGAGCAAAGTGTCTCCGAACGTAACCTCCTCTCATCCCAGAATAATCAGCTCTGGAAACTTATCGAGAAGTCGCGCGGGCTTTACACCGAGTCCCAAAAAAATTTGGAGAGAGTCAGAACGGAGAGAGATGCCTACAAAGCGAAGCTTCTAACGCTTGGGGAGAATCCAGACACTGTTGCACGCGGTTACAAAGAGAGAGAGAAGCAATTGAAGCCATCCTCTTCTAGCAATGGCATGCGCCAGGGTTCCGACAAACTCTCTTCCCAAGGTTCAGGTTCTGCTCGACCCACTCGTCATCAATCAGCTGACACAGGTACGTGGCCGTGTCGTGTTAACCTGCCGTGGTTTACTAAGTTCTCAATGGTTAGGTTTGGATGCAGATGCAGACTCTCACACACTCACACCCCAGTGGCAGCCAACCTCCCGAGCTCCTCCGATCGTAACGGTATCGCACTCCTCGCTCGATGCCCTTGATGTTCCGATCATACCGCCAGTGCCATCGACGAAGCCACTCAACGTATCCAAGGTCGATGATCGCCCTGGCACTGACTGGGGTTCTTCTCCCGCCAGCCAAGCTACCTCACCATCCGCCCACTTTCCTTCCAATAGTGTATTGGCGTCTCCATCCACCGCTCCGTCGCTAGAGACGGCGGCGTCATCTAGCCAGTCTGGCATTTCGCTTCTTACACGGCCGCAAGCAGCTAGTCGCGAGTCAAGAATTACCATTCCGGACGAGGCAAAGCAGTATATATCTTCGGTGATGGATTCGCCAGCGAATAGTCATCAGGTCCTGGAGCACGATCGAAGCCATAGTCGGGGACAGTCTCCAGCCCATTCTAGTGCTCATAATGTACCCGATTCCCGAGATTCTGCCACTGATAAGTCATCTACTCGTAGAGATTTGTCTGATGGAGAGTTCCTGGATTTGGACGACTCGGACAGCCTTTATGATTCCGCAGCCGACCACAGCCTGACGTCACCAAGTCAAGATAGCAGGAGCCCAGACGACCTTCGGCAGCCACGTGTCGCGGTGCTACCCCCTGCCGCTGATGACTTTCCCCTCCCACCTGGCATGGCAAATGCTAGTAACGGTGACTTAGGGACACCCCAGGCCATTCCCGCGATTCAGCGAACCCGCAAGCTTGACGGACCAGATTCCCCCACCACTCCGACGCCTGTTGCTTACGGTTCACGCTCGTCGGTCATGTCAGTATATCAAAGCCTTATCCCCGAGCAGGACTCCCAAGTGCAATTTCGTGCCCTTCCCCTTCTTCCTCACGACCTTCCCTATACACGTGTTACAGTAACAAACTCCTCCATACGGCCAAACGACCGCGGCAAGGATGTGCTCTCCTTTGTAGTTATGGTGGATCCTGGGAACCAAAAGGAGCCCTACTTGATTGAAAAGCTCTACAGTGATGTCCTCGGACTCGATCAGCGCATCCGTGCTCGTTACGGCAAGAGTATTCACAAGAAAATCCCTCATCTACCAGACGGCAAACTGTGGAGGGATCATGCACCATCGAGAGTCGACCAGCGCAAAGTATGTCTCTATTCTTCGCATGTGCGAAAGCACTAAACGTAGTTTTCTAGGCTGTACTCGAGCAATATGTTCAAGCGCTCATCGGCCTTCCCGTCAAGAACAATGATGAGATTATCGCATTCTTGACTTCGGACGTCATCAAGGAAACAAACAAACCTGTGGCTCGCGATGGTTACAAGGAAGGATACCTGACAAAACGCGGAAAGAACTTTGGTGGCTGGAAAACGAGGTTTTTTGTTCTCCAAGGCCCGCAGCTGGAGTACTACGAAAGTGTACGTGATCGAATTCGCAAGCGATGCGCGGTGACGTTGACCAAACTTCTCCCACAGCGTGGGGGTCAACACCTCGGAACTATTGCCATCACCGGTGCGCAGATTGGTCGCCAGCACCGGCCAGCAGATAGACGCGAATCCGAGGAGGAAGGGGAGTACCGGCACGCTTTCTTGATAATCGAGCCTAAGAAGACCACCGGAGGATCGCATCGACACGTTTTGTGTGCTGAGAGTGACAGTGAGCGCGACAGCTGGGTCGAAATCCTCGTGCGCTATGTTTCCGGCGCGTACGACGAACATGCTTCACCGCAGGCAGGCCTCTATGTCAACACATCTACAGCTTCAACGCCCTCTAACCAGCCTCGGTCGAGCACTAGTTCAACAGCGCCAGTCGAACTCTCATCGCCTTATCGCGATCGCCGACATGGGCAACGAGCTATGTCAAAGGACGACATCAATGTTAGTGCTGCTGTTCCCTTGTCGCAACTCCCGCCCGATCCGTCAAACGCGAAGCTGTTCCAACCTGCGCCCCAATACGAAGAAGGCCCAAGCAATTTCTCCATCCCCCCCGGGTCTGAACAGCCGACTCCTGTGTTCACGGACGCACAGACCGCAAAGCGCCTTCTGGAAAAAGGACAGTCATCGGGTACTTCGAGTACTGAGCCGCCTTTGTCTAGTTCGCTTCCTACAACATCTCCTTTGGACACCGTGGGCGGTGAGTTCGCACCGTCAATCGGACCGCGAGCCAATTCCGAATTGGGGCACTATCCGGATCTAGTTGATCCTCGAGGCAACCACGGTGGCCGTAACCCTCAGCCCTCGCCAGAACACCCACGCCAGCGCCAAGGTCGCCGTACCTCTCTCCACCCCACATCGGAATCCGCACTTTCATCTGAGAGCCCCTCTCCAGGTGATCGCTCAGCTTCACCGGACGGCGTCAATCAAAGTGCACCTCGAGCAGAAATGCCTGCAAAGGTGAAAATATCGGGTCCGATGAACGGCACGCCAATTCCCCCTGGACATAAATTTGGTGCCAAGGAGCCTGTCGTGGAGGCGGTGCAAAGCGACCGCAGAGACAAAGTCAAGTCGCGTATGTTTCAATGGGGCTGGAGGCAGCAAGGAGGTGAGTAAAAATTGTATCCGGACTAACCAATTGTAGTTCTTAACGTACCCATTTGATCGCTACGCCCAGAGAAACCAATTACGCCTGCACACGTCCACCGCGCGGTGTTTGGCGTAACGCTGGAGGAGTCCCTTGAGGTTGCCGAAATCGCTGGTCTTCCGGCAATCGTCTTTCGCTGTATCCAGTATTTGGAGAAAATGAAGGCTGACCAAGAGGAAGGCATCTATCGGCTCAGTGGGAGCTCTGCGGTCATAAAGAACCTGAAGGATAAGTTTAATACTGGTACGTTCTATTTCGTGGCCACTTTTCCCCAAAAAACATTGACTGACCCCGTGACAAGAGGGGGACGTGGACCTACTTCGCACGGACGAATACTGGGATCCCCACGCCGTAGCGGGCTTGCTCAAGAGTTTTTTCCGGGAACTGCCGTCGAGTATCTTGACGCGTGATCTCCATATGCGGTTCCTCTCCGTCATGGGTACGTGCCAGATAGACCATATCCGCGAATCTGTGCCAGTTTTTTGTAGCCTAATATCGTCATTGTTCATTCAGACTTGGTTGATCCCCAAGAACGAATCACCGAGCTATCGCACCTCATCGCGATTCTACCCGTCGCGAATTACAGTCTTCTCCGCGCGTTAACGGCCCACCTTATCTCTATTGTTCAGAATGCGAACATCAACAAGATGACGATGCGCAACGTGGGGATCGTGTTCAGCCCGACCCTCGGAATTCCTGCTGGAGTCTTTAGTCTTATGCTGGCAGAGTTTAACCGTGTGTTCAATGTCGACGATGACGCAAGCCAGGCCGAGAACGCGGTCGACGAGAAAGGTGACGTGGTGTCTCGACCCGACGAAAGCGACGAGGGGGAAATCAGTCATCGAAACAGTAAACATTACCTGGACGCCACTACCGACCAGTTACTTGGGCTCTCAGGGCGTAAGCTAACGGGTGCGCAATCCTCCTGAGCATCGTTGTTTGATGAGTACATTGACGCGATTATTTCTGTTTGTGTTGCGGATAGACCCGGATGAAGAGGGACAGTCCGATGATGCGGAGGAACTATCGATGAACACGGAAAGTGGCGCGGATACGACAGACCAGGACATGATGGTGGAGTCTTCTGGAGGCAATCAATCAAGTTCGAGTTCTCAACCGGCCCAACCGTTGGCGGAAGTTACACCGTCGTCTCGGTCTCGCGTTTCCAATGTTGCTGCAGCGCGGGGACTTGGTATCCGCGTAACGAGTTCAGATGGACCGCGACACGGCCTAACTGCTGGACTTCCCGCTTCACCTCGACCCATGGCACGATCCCCGAAAACCGCGGTACATCCGCAAGATGTTGCGACATCTGGCTCCTTGGCTCCACCGCAACAGCAGCGATGAACGCATCCAACACCCTTCATCCGGAGCATGCCCTCCGTGTCCTGTTCTGTGATGACGTTATATGGCCCCGCTGCGCCCATCGGATGTCTGGGTTTACGGCGCAGACTCGATTGCACCTCATTGAGAGTGCACGAACGGTTCCTTTTTTTCTTCTATTTCAGGGCGGCGTGTATCAATCACCGGAGTCAAATTTACCCCCGCATGATGTTTCAATAATTATTATTTTACCCATTTATACCATTGCATTGACAATATCATATCCTGACCGTCTGCGTTGAGAGCGTGAGAAAATTATTCGACCCTCCACTCCACTGGTAAGCCGCGCGCTCGCGACACGACACCCTTGTAAATCAACATCCGTGGGCTCATGGGTTTCCGACAGGGCGTCCTGCTTGCCACAACATGTTTTCTCTTCGGTAAGCAACGGTCGACATCCTTTGATTATCAGACTCCACTGATCATTGCGCCAGGCGTGTTGCTGGCGTGTTTTGCTATTGACTATCGCGTGTTGTTTTCGACGCTAACGGAGGAGACCGTGGAGGATGCTTTCCAATATTATAGGACGTTTTACAATGCGCCTCCCGGGATAAAGGTACGCAACGTTGCACCCGAGGGGCATCACTAGGCTGAATTCGGGACGCTAATGTGTGTGAACAGGCGCTGCTTCACGCACTCATGGGCATCGGAGTTGTTGTGATCGTCGCCAAAATACACCGTTGGGACGAGAGTGCGATGTTCTTTGATGGGGGTTCGCTAGGTGAGTTCCATCCCATCCCGTCCTGTCCCCACTCCGGCTTTCTCTCCTTTTGGGGCTGGTGGTATGTTTTTTTGTTGGTGAGTAGGCTGAACACCGGCGATAACAGCGGCGTTTGTTTTTGCTATCGCAATGTACATCACGGTGACAATACCTGCTATTCAAACGGTTGTGATACCGGTGGAAGGGGTGGACACGCGTGATGACCAGATCGAGGCGTTGCGTGTACTTTCCGCCGGAAACACGTTGATCATGGTGCTTCTTGGTGGGATATTGGTATTGCAGGTACGTTCACCGCATGTTGATTAGAGACCGATCCTAAGCAGATTTTTGGTCACGCGGACAGGGTGGACAGGAATGGGCCCGGAGATTGGAAGCGAAAGAACTGGCAAAGATTGCGGCGGAGGAAGCGAAAGAGAAGAAAGACCTCTAAATTGATTTTACATAATCTAGAACTACTCCTATCCATGTCCCCCCTTGCTCTCGTGAGATTGCTAAACTGGTGTGCGGACAACGGCATTCACATTCACCCTAACGTTCGTGTCCTTCACGAAAAGAAGAACGGTATCTGCGTTCGCACTGCAAATTGTTCCACTACCCCCGAACAGTCTCGTAAGCTTCTCTTTCACACAATTACCAAGCGTGATAACTCCCTTCCCCGCTTTCTAACGACCACCGTCGTGCCTCTTCTGTTAGTTGTCGTAATTCCGAAGTCCGCCGTTCTCTCCACCCGCTCGTGTCTGTTGGCCGCCGATGTTCCTCACTTTCCTTGTGGTCACGACGCCACCCTTGCGCTTGCCCTGGCATTGTATTCCGAGCAGTGCGTCTATCTCTTCATCCCGTGTTCTAGGTGCCCATTCCATCTGCGCCCATAGACTACTAGCCTCGCGGTCTCGATGGGCCGGGTACATACAGTCCCTCCCGACTGAACAAAATTGGGATGGGATTGCACTCTTTTGGGGTCTCACGTCGTCTCGCAACACAAGCGACGTGCACCGAACTGAATCAGACAGTCTAGACTTCGATAGCGACGCCGCCGAGGCAAAACGGTGGCTGAATGGTACAGAAGCCCAGGCGCACTTTTTCCTTCCGGGTCAGCCCAGGACGCCGCTTCTTGTACGTCCTTCAACTGTTCGAGCCACAGGGGATGATCCAATGACTAACGCATTGCTGTCTCCCTTTGCGTTGCTACAGAGCGAAATCTTAGGCTTCTACTCCTCAGTGGCGGCACCGCTCCTCAAAACTGCAGGGTTCTCTCCATCTGAGAGCGGGTTTCAGCATGCCTACGCGCTCGTGAGCTCTCGTGCATTCATGGTTGACGCATATCACGGCCTCGCCATGGTGCCAATTGCTGATGCGTGAGTAATGGCCGCCGTCAGCGTCTATACTAATTGATTCTGGACCCGCCTTTTTTCCTCTCTCTTGACGTTGACAGCTTTAATCATTCACAAGACCATACGGTCCACTTGGAGGTTCGTATCTGCCGACGGTTCGGCACTCGGTCTCGTACGCGCGTCAGGGGCTAATCTCTTCGCTCGCTTTCGTAAATCACAGAGCGATTACGATGTGTGTACGTTCTGCGGCTCTCTTTCGGAGTGTCCTCACGACACGGAAAATCGCGAGGACATGGCTGTGCCAGCGTCCCGAGCCGACGCGGCAGATCCCGAGAACACTTGCGAGATGGTCGCGAATGCCCCTGCCGCCCCGGGTGAAGAAATATTCAATACATACGGCGCATCACTCAGCAACGCGGAGCTACTCATGCGCTACGGATTTATGCTCGACGCCAATGACAACGACGTCCTTACGTGGACGACCAAAGAGATATGGGACGCGGCAGGTGCCGCGCTAAGCGATCCCCATCTGTGCCGCTGGGAAGACGATATCGGGTATGGCGTCTGCATGGAAATCCTGCGCGACTGGCTGTACGACCGGGGATGGGCAGACTCCGAGCTGGTGGTTGACACCGAACTAGAAGATAATAGAAACGCTTTTTACATGACCGCTGATGGGATAATCTCGCACAAGCTGTGGGTTGGGATCGCGCTTGCCTCTCTGCAGCGACAGGGCGGCGTGAAAGTGGAGGTCATACAGATGCGTCAGCTCTTGTCGAACCTGGCTCGGGTGCAAATCCAGCTGGAGCAAGGGCAGGCGACTGCGGATGGTGATGATGACGATAGTGATGTATACGATGTGCGTGATTATGCTGCACCTGATGGCGCCTGCCTGCACATCATCACCATTTGGGCTGACAATGGGATAATTAAAATTATGCAACATTCATTCGCAATGCCATCTGGGTTGGTGCTGCCGCCCAAAATCGTTTGGTTTCTGGGAAACGCGTGTTGCGCCTGCCTCCGGTGATGCGGACACGTATGCAGGTGTTGGACAGGCTAATTCGCACGATCGGGGAATTGTGCACGCGGAGGTTGGATCGGATTTCCCTTGTGGACGTACAACAGCAGGACAACCACGGTCGGGGTCTTGGCGTGCATAGTGCCATGGTGGGCAAGTACATTGATGTGAGTGTCCTTTTGTTTGCCCGAATCGGTCGTATTAGCGACGAGAGTTCGGCCTCCGTGCGTGAGGACCTGTCTGTTACGCTTCCAGAGGAGAAGACAGCATTGTTCGGCTGTAGCGGGTATAGTGTGACACACGTGGAATCGGTCTGGTAGGGTGGTGAACCGGTGAAGGAGGGTGCTCTGTCTCTCATTGTTCTCAACCGTATTTGGCAGGGCCTCGGGACGGCACAACAGAAGACGCGGCTGGCAGTTACGTTAGCGTTGGGAGAAATATCGATAGTGGAAAGCTGTATGGCAAGCTGGAATGAGTTGGCAGCAATGGCGCGGGCGCGAGGATGATTAAGTGCAGTTGTATTTTTACGTTCTTGGCCATCGAGACAAGTGATTGCACTAGTAGGAGGAGTAGCGCTGCGTAGCCCAGAACTAGAACCTACAAAGAGGGAAATGGTCCCGGGTATCTGGTGGTTGGTCCGTGGTCCGGTGGACCTGGTATGTTTAAAAGAAGCAAGGCGAAGGGTGATGAAGCGGCGGGTACAAATCGAGTTCCGCCGAGAACCAGGCTGGTCGAGGCAGAGGAAGCAACTAGACACCAGCTGGACCATGAGAGGAAAGAAAAGGAAGAATTGTATTATTCATGAAGTCGAGCACAAGAGCGGGAGGATATCCTCGGATTTGGGGAGAGGAAGGGAAGAGGCTTCACTGGCAGCAGTGTGTGTGAGAGCAATCTGTGGTAGATCTCGATGGGCAGGGTCTTGGACCTAAACGAGGTTAGAAGGACGAGGCCGATCTCGATGGCCAAGGTTTGATCTGAGATTTATTATTCGGGGGTCGGACCCCTGACACACGTCCACTGCATTTTCAGTCGACTTGTATTTTTAATATAAGGCCAACCTGGCACCTCGCATGCCTCTCGTCCTCGACACCCTCCAACTCACCCTCCCTTGATTGACATCTCTTCCCTTCTCTTCCATCTCACTCTCTTCAAATGGACACTCAGTGGTGTTTGACTTGCAACCGTCACTTGGTATGCCTTTCCCGGCAGACTCCCCCTTGCAACACCCCTCGCTGATACTCTTGTCATTTAGGAGAGCTCAGATGGTGTCTATTGCTCCTCGGAATGCTACAATGAGGACAACCCGTCCACGACACATTCCTCGATTTTGGACTTCCACGATGTATCCGCTATTTCACAGGCTGGCCCCTCGTCCAGTCTATGGCCCGCCAGCAATCATGAGGGCATCTTAGCTTGGGCAAGAAATGTATCGCCCGGCCTGCCCACCGATGAGCGCACGCCATCTCCCCGTCGCCCAGCATCCAAACCCATTCTGTTAAACACCGGCATGTCCTCCCGGCCTCTCGCTCCCGCGCTTTCCGTTGCATCATCACCCGTGCTTGCCCAACCCTCTCACCCTATTCAGACCCCACGTTCCTCCGAACGTCCACGTCCGTCCCTCTATCATCAATCAGCTGGTGACTTCAGCACCACCACTACATCGTTGGCAACGGACTCCGTCGCTACGCCCGTCTCTGGTGAGGACGAGCGTGTAGTTTCACACGCCAATGGCCCTCGCCCATCGCAGTCCTCGGTGATCGGTGCGATCGCGAAGCACGTCCGCACATGGGTTGGCAACACCTCATCCCGCCAAACACCTCCCCCGAAACGGTCTCCGCAGGATCCTGCTGTTGCTGGTGTGGACTCTGCCCCCTTCCCTCTCCCACGTTCGCGCGAAGCGCTTTCCCTTCACCTGGCCGACGATGTTGTCCTTCCAGAAAAGGGAGCCACGACGCAGGACGAGCCAGTCCTAGCTGGCTGGCTGGGGCGACCGAAGCAGCCGACCAAACCACTCCAGTTACCGGCGCCCCGCGATCATCCAGCATTCCGCACACGGGGCCGCAAGACAGCGCGTGTTTATTGCTGAGCGCTCCACATCCCCTCTTTTCTCGTTATAGACGTCTGCTTTTTTTTTTTTTTTTCTTCTCACTCTCCTGTGCATCGTGTTCTCGCAGTTGTCATGAAAATTCCCTCCCCTCATTCTCAGATTCCGTAGCTATCTTTCGCAGCAATATGGATGACATCTCCTTGCGGAAGGACAAGAAAAGAAAGAAAAAATCAAACCCGCAATTTTTTCAACGATTTTACCTCTTCCTTCTAAAAGCGTATACACCTCCTGGTGTCTTTGTCTTTGTTCGGCTTCCCCCACTCTCACTTGCATAAGTACTATGATCTTCTCCATCACTCCGGCCTCGCATTCCTCCTCTCTACACAGTCCATCTCAGCGTATATACATAGCATCTCGCCTCTCCCTTCTTGATCTACCCACCATAGCCATTCTACTCTGTCTTCCCACCCTCCCTCATTCCAACGCATGTGTGTACGATTACGTTATTTGTACTAATCTATTGCGCACGCCAGCGGGCACCATATAGAGTTTTTTTTTTTTGTGCTCCCGTTATGCTGCGAGTGAGATCCCCGGAGTGGAGAAATCCACAGTACGTGAGAAGGAAGGACCCCACTCAGTGTGCCGAAGTAAGGGGAAGTGGGGAGTGCCATCATAGCTCAAGTGGGACACGACGGGTGAGCTCGCCAAGGTTCGTTTTGGTTGGAGGGTTGGTTGGAGGGCGATAAGGCCATCCCTACCCTACGTTTACCTTTGCTTCCCTCCCCCCTTTCCTTTTCTCTTTCCCTTGCCCTGAAGGGGCATTTTCCCATAACCCGATGCCCTGGCGCGCGGTACATTCCAAATCCGTCGATAAGTGCCCATCTCACCCAACTTGCTTCCTTTCCCGCGCGAGTCAAAAAGAAGTTGTCCGCAAAGTGCTTGCTTTACACAATCCAGCCCCAGCTCCAAAGCCCCAGTCTCCACCCTTTCCCAACTTTGGCCTTTCGTCGCCAGTTTCTCCAGCCCCGTCGCCATCCACAGTAAATCGGCGATCACGGCTTCTCTCCCTTCCTCCCTCCCCGCTCTCCCGTTTCCCCCCTATTCCTCTTTCCCTTCTGTGTGGCGCCTTGATCGCCCTCGCGACCTTCCACTCCACTAGCTGAGGCCGTTTTCCCGCTTGCGCTATGGCGACCTATTCTTAGCTTTCTTTTTTTCTTTTCTTCCCAACCACAACAACATATTTGTATGGCGGGGTTTACTAACCAAGACCCCCGGGGCCACACATTTGTCCACCTCGGGCCCCGCCCCTCCCGTATGCATCATACACTGCTGCGGAATTGTGATTCCGAGCAACCAAGTGGATGCATCCAGTGACGTCCATTGCCAATGGGAGGTTGAATTTGTCAAATTAAAATGTAAATGTAAATCTTTTTGATTGCTCGTTGAACTCGGTCCTGGAACCGGGACGACGACGACGACCATCATCATCAATCTAGTGCCTTGGCATATTCTAAATAACGAGTACAGTAACGCCCCTGCATAGCATGTGTGAACCCCATCCACACAATCATTGTCTTTGGTCGGTCAAACCTAATACACCACACGTCGTCGTCGTCGTCGTCGTGAGGTGCACGTACGCCGTCTCCCACCAACCAAGCGCGCTTTATCTCCCCCGTTCCCCCCTCTCCATTGATTTACACTGTATTGTTGCGTTCCTGAAACCATTTTTCTATTTTCCCACAAATAGAATTCGAATTTTCGAATTTTTAATACGTGATAGATACGTGGACATCTTTGGCTTTTGCGAGATACGATTGCACTCAACAATATGATAATAAACTAAAGCCGTGGCAACCGACGACCTGCACTGTTCCCCCACAACGACTTTAGTGGCGTCGATTTTTGCAGTATTGTATATGCGAACGCGTGATTCTTCTACGTGGAAGCCTCTCTCTGTCTTGGCGGCTCGGCGCACCAGTGGACGGTCCTTCTGACTGATGTTTCACTTTGCGAGGATGAATGAACGAAGAGTCTCTCCATACCAAAACTCCGAGGCATGGGCCCGACGCTAGCCCTTTTCCAGGTGCCCGCAAAGAGGGGGGGGCTGCGCAGAGCGCTGTTGCGCGCGTCTAGCGGCAGGACGGACCATGGCAAGCATGCCAAAGGCGCGCATTATTGTATTCCGCCAACGCGCCGGCTCCCTCACCCACCTAATAAATCGAAATTGTCCACCAAGGTCTCTGGTGGACACGCGCCCTGTGGTACTGTAATGTACTGTACTACAGGAGGGTCCTTTTTTTTGTTTTTTTTTTTTTCTTTCTTTCTTTCTTTCTTCTGAAGACCCTGGCCGCTCAAAGGTCAAAGGTGTGGGGCCGTAGTTGCCACGAGATCCGAAACGAAAGAGGGGCGCCTTGCCCGTTGAGGGAAAGAAGGGGAAGTGGTGGACCCCCGCCCACCGTGACACGGGGCCAAGAGAGGGACGAGGTTGTGGCTCAGATGGGAATGGGCGTCGTTGTCACAACACGTTCTACGTTCTTCGCGATAAGTTGACCTCCCGACTGGGCATGCGCTCTCCCTTCTTTTGATCAAGTGACCCTCCTTCGATTCCAGATAAGAATTCCGCTTTCCCGTCCTGGAACAGGGCAAGGGCGAGATATGTCTTCCCTGCTGCTGGGAAACAGACTCCCCCTCCCCCCTCGACCGCCTTGTCCCTCCCAACCAGTGGCACAGAGAGCTCGACGGTCATCTCTAATTCAGACGCAAATGGCGCGCGATTTTCGCACTCGTTCCTTCCCGACAAATCCATGCCGAACGAGATGACCTGTCACTGTCACTGTCACCCTTGCACACACCGACGTAGCGGACCACAAGAGACAGCAACAATGCAAAACTGTGTCCGTTCCTCGTACGACCCCACCAAAATCAAATCTGTAATTGCGCGATATGCGTTCCTTCGGGCGGCTCTAAAAAACACTCAGTCAGAGACATGGACAAATCGTAGCCATGTAGAGTATCCCGGCTAGCTCAGGCACCCTCTTTCTCCCGGGGGCCGGGGAGGGTAAATGTGCGCTGATAAGGGCTCCAGCCTCGGTACGCGAACACTCGACGGCTGTTGAGAGAAGGACACGAAAGGCGACGCTTCCCTCGGGCTCCCCTCGCCTTTCACAGCAGAGTACGTACGAGCGAAGCGAGTCTCATTGATTGCGCTTAGTCGTGGCTCCTTCGGGAAGACGGCACCTCACTCCGTGTTCCCTCGAGTGTGTTGTGTGTGTGACTCGTGTGTGAAACTGGTTGCGCGCGCACGTCGCGTGTGGATATATACATTGTTTGATCTGAAGCATATCATATTCTCGCCGAAGCAACATGCATATGAGTTTCGCTACCTTCGCATTGGCACGATGGACGTCACTCGGAACCGGAATGTGGATGTGTGTGGATGATGCTGGACGTACATGCTTACACAACGACATGAGACCTTGACGCCGGCCGATTTTTTTTTTGGGTTCTTTCTTTTTGCTGAACGTTGGGTGCCCTCACCCATATGGTTAACTCGTACCGCCCCTTGGCAGGTGGATGCTGGCATTGACGACGTCACCCTCAAGTGGATGTAGGTGGGATAGAGGGCTTATCGTAAGAGCTCACGGCGCCGCGACGTGTCCCGATTTGCACAGCTTCATTTAGCCACCGATCGTAATCTGCGACCAGCTTTTGAGTCCGCGAGTCCGCGTGCAGGGGGCGTGTTGTCCAGCGGGTCCCACCGGCGGAGTTGGACGTTCTTCTCAATGAGAACTGAGGACGGCACACTCCACAGGACGCACGCCACCAGCCCAGCCCCATTTACCTTCCGATTGTCTAGTCAGCCTCTCTTCTGCACTTTATCAGTGATTTCTCTCAGGGAGACGCATCAGGCGATCTGCCGTGGCGGATGATGAGATGAACTCGGGTCAGCCAGGAGGACGTTCCCGTTTTCGCACGCCTGGTTGAGCTTCCATGCACAGTTTTTGATCCAGGTTCGGATTTTCGTGGGTCGACCACGCACCAGGCATCGCCCAGCGGCGCGCCACAGTTACAAAGGTGTCGGGACGGCATTGATAGTAACCGTCTTTCAGGTAGGCATCAGGTAGGCAGGCAGGCGGACAGGCGGGTAAGGTTTGATTATGATTGCGGTTTATGATATGACAGAAACAGGGTAACCGTCACGCAAACGTCTCTTTGTCCCCCACCCCCTCTCTCACGGCCCTGTGCCAGTTAGATGCCTGTCTGTCAGAAACTTGTCGTGCGTGTCTGTACATTAGGCTTGTAAATCGGATGCCCACGCCGCCGGTGGCACGCAAGAGTACTATAACTGAACGTTTTCTGACGGCAAAGCACACACACCCGAATTCGTTGGGAAGTTGTGGCCCCGGGCGCTTCTCCAACTGAATGACCTGTCCCAGACGCTCGTCACCCGATGTCCTTTAGCGACTCCTCGGAGAGGTAGACATGCTCCTTATAGGCTTGATTCCGCAATCATGGTTCCGCTATCGTGAGTCATTCACACAAATCGAAACGCCGCAATATACGATAGAACCGCAAGCATGCAGCATACACCATTACGGTGCTTCCGCTACCCAGGGTGCCCTTTCGATTTCCTTCAGGGTGTAATAATATGAAATCGGTGGGGAAAGTGCTAGACCCCTCACGAGAGGAGCTGTCATCAAAATTGGCTCGGCTGGACCTCTCGGGGTTCTTGCCCATACAACGTCTGTTTGTGGAATTAGGCTATAATGTAGTAGTGAGCGACGCGTAAAGGGACTCGGGGGCTCGCGCTTATTCGGGCGAGACAGTTCCACACCTGACCCAAGGGCCAAGGTCAAGTTACGCTATTACCTTTACTGTGACACACGGATGCTGTCCACTGATTTGCTATTTCGACCTTAAATGTCTGCTCAGCTGACAGGGGCTCCACGGCGTCCAGAGCCCACGAGGACCAGGTTTGAAACAGACAGGTCGGCTGTGCGTAAGACTCGCCTTCCGCCAGGTCGAGTGTGCGACGTACGGTATGTCCGATCATCAACTTCGAAGGCTAATCTGGACATCGTCGGAATATGGAGGTGCGAGGACCCTACTCCGATCCTTCTCATTTGTCACAACGATACATCTACAATTTCAAACGTATGCGAGTGTTCCGCTTTCGCGGTGTTCTTGGAAGAGCAAGTATTTTTTCTGCATCTTGAGTTCGGTGTTACATCGTTCGGAACAAGGGCCTACTACTGGGGTGGTGGTTGGAATCTGTCAAGACAATTAAATGATCAGCTCCACACATATGCGTTTTGGGGTCTGCATTACCCAGGAGGAGGAGGACCGCCGAAACCGGGAGGCGGGGGGAAAGGCACGCCCGGTGGGAATCCGGGGGGGCGGAAGCCAGGAGGTGCACCTGGCATTCCTGGTGGCGCAAATGGCATCGGGGGTCTCGCAAAGGCAGGTGGTCCCGCTGTCGCGGTCAAATAGGTTGTAAGTGAGCAGCGATCGTTCCCGATCGAAATTTCTAAGGGACGATACGCACCAGGAGGCATCATTCCCATTCCGCGCCCAGCCGGCATACCGCGGCCTGGGCCAGCAGGAAGCTGAATGGTAGGAGATTGTGAGACGGTGATAGTTTTTTTTTTTTTTGAAAGGAATTGCACGTACCGCACTCTTCTTGTCGTCGTCCTGAACTGGTGGAGGGCCCTCTACGGACAGAGATACAACGGTTTCTCCGCGGAGGATCACGAGCCCTAGGGCACGTTTCATCTCCTGCTCTGGACCAGCTTCTGTCTCTTCTGGTTTTTTCTTCGGCCTGACGCGACGAAACTCTTCACAATCGGCAAGGACGAGGTTCATATGCCTATCAAAGGCAAGCATTTGACCAATGAAGGCACGTCCGTCGTTGATCGTAACCTTCAGCCGCCAATTAATGAGGCTGAGCATTTTCCCACCTTTGGACTTCGGAGGAGGCTATGAAAAAAAAAAGGAGGGGGGATGTCAATGCACTCATGAATGAAGTTTGAGGCTAGAACACACGAACCATGGTGAATGATAGCGAGGGTTGTCCCAAACGATGAACACGAGAATCGACAATGCAATCGCTCAGGCCAAACAAAAGTAAACAGAAGTTTCGTTCGCCGGCTACCTCGGCCCGTAGATCCGATTAGTCGTTGGTGTTGGCCCTGCTGAGCTGATCCTCAAGCTGTGGCGGGCGGCACAACCTTGCGGCACGACTATTCTGAGCAAAGGGGTTCGGCATGTCACGATGGGACAGTAGTCAGCTGCGTTCTCAGGCCTCAGGCATATGAACGAGTCAAACGATGACACTCCTGGTTAACATCGAATCGAAATGAGTACTCTACGAACCTCTCTCACCCGCTTACTCGGTATGATCACAAAGTATTTTATCAAGTTTGTGATACTCAAGTAACTCAATCCAGGCATACGGACTCCTATTGTGCTTGCCCCGATGGCAGGGGCGAGCGGGGGTGCCCTCGCCGGTGAAGTCTGTCTCGCTGGTGGCTTCGGTTTCTTGGCACCAGGTGAGGAAGGCATATCCTTTGCCATCCCAGGCCGAATTTAAAGCTAAAGCGACTGCTTTCAGTCTACAGAGGACTCGAAAATTTCAAGAACGAGTTCGACATCGCGCGCTCGACCCTGAATCGGCCCTCAGGGCCACTTCCCCTCGGGGCTGGCTTTCTCGGTTGGAAGCTTGAGGAAGCACAGTCTCCCCACGTCGCCCTCCTCGAACTGGCGCTCGAGAACGGTGTGCAGGCGATCTGGTTCTCCTTTGGTGAGGACCTAGGGCGGTGGATCGACTTCGTGCGGGGCCACGACGAAAAGCACGGCAAAACCCCCAAGACTCTCATCTTTGTCCAGGTCAACTCGGTCGACGAAGCGCTCCACGCCACGCAGGCGTGGAAGGTAGACGTTCTTGTAGCACAGGGTATGGTGTCGCACGCACCATGCTGCAAAAGTCGACTCATTAATGCGTCGCTCACCAGGCATCGAATCGGGAGGCCACGGCTCGGCTTCCTCCCCCCCAGTTCTGAACCTCGTTCCTCAGATAGTGTCCGCCCTTCCGCCCTTCGGAGCGCCGCCCGTGCTCGCAGCCGGTGGGCTCTCGGATGGCGCACATCTCGCCGCCTTCTTGACGCTCGGAGCGGCTGGCGCGGTGGTGGGCACGCGTTTCCTCTTCGCGCAGGAGAGCCTGTACAGCGACGTGCAAAAGCGCGCGATCATCGCGGCCAAGTCCGGGTCCGCGGTGCGGTCCTACGTGTTCGACAGACTGCGCGACACGACCGGATGGCCGACGGGAACGGACGGCCGCGCGCTGGCCATGCCTGCAGTGGCGGCCGTGGAAAGCGGCGCGGACATCACTGCGATAAAGGAAGAAGTTGTGGAGGGCGCGAAGAAGGGGGACACCAGCTCAGTTATTGCCTGGGCGGGCACGGGGGTTGGACAACCGACTAGGCTTCAGCCTGCAAAGGTAAGGACGGAATATCTCCGGCGGGTGCTCGAGTTGAAAAAGGCTGACGTGCGGCTACGATAGGATATTGTGCGGGAGCTGCATGAAGACGCTGTGGCACGTCTAAAAGCGTCATTCGCCCTAATTGGCGATGAGTGAGGTGATGTGTGATATGGTGCGGCGTCCTGGGAAAACAGAAGATGAGTCCCCCTTGAGACCATTGCGTCCGTGTACGCCGCACCTGTCCACGACGGACCTCTCTGTCTGCAAGTGGCCTTTCCCGGACTTTGGTGTAAGACTTGCGTTCGGTCCTTGTTTGCCGTACTAGGCGTACTGCTTGAAGTATCAAGGTTCAGTTTATCGTGTCGCGTCCTGCCCAGCATCTTTTCACTTCGCGAATCACCGTTCGTGTCGGGTGCGCGAATTTACAATATACCCCTTCGGGCGGGAGAAGAACCGCAGGGTCGTAGGGTCTACGTATACAGGGACCGTGCCGCGAGGGTTCATCATCGTTCATCATCGTCGTCATAAGTCTCGCGATAGAAGTCTTTTGCCCCTTCACGCAACAAAAAGGCGTTTTTGCGGGTACACGCGGCACGTCCCCTCCCCCTCGCCCAACAGCGCTTCTTTAATATAAATATCGATGACGACAGCAACGAACAGCCCAGGCTTTTCGGAGTTGTGGGCACCCCTCGTCATTGCCCTGAACCCGAGAAGCAGCGAGCGCGAGAGTGATGCCAGCGGGAGATAAGCACAGGCACGAACAGACACATTTGTCCTGGTCAATCACACGTGAGAGTGAACAACAAATTCAAGTGGCGCAGTCCGAGCGATTGCAACGTTGCGTCTTCGCGCTAGCGCCGTGGTTGGGAACTTCATCAGTAAGTAGTATGAGTCGTCACGCCAAGGGGGTGTCTTATACACGCTTTCATGCAAGTCGCTCCACCATCAGTGTAGAATGCGTCGACTCAATGTTTCAGTGATGCTTCATAGAAGGCTTCCGACGTGGGATCATCAAAGAAGGACGGGAACACTTGGTTGCATTGGATATTTACAAGGACTTGCTTACACATTCGACTAAGACAAACAAATAACTTGGCCCTTTCTTGGGCACTGGCACGGGAAAAGGGTTGGCGTTAACGCCCAGAGCGAAGAATGTTCAGTGCCGTGCGAGCACAGCGATAACGACGTTCCCAACAAGGGCTAGTCCACGGTCTAGTGCACAATTTCGACAGTTAGGTCTCCCTGATTTATCGAATCGCCTGAAGTAGTCCGCATTAGCTCAACACTTTGGAGTTTGTTCGGTTACAACCGCGCACCTTCGTGCACCACAACACGTTTGATGTGTCCTGAAACGGGGGCAGTAACGGCAGATTCCATCTAAGATTAGGGTCAGTCCTTGGTCCCATCTTTCTGCCAACAAGTTAAGTTCACCTTCATGGCGCTGAGGACTGTTGCGGGAAATCCCGGATTGTGAGAAAGCGCCCATAACTCGATGGCACGAAACGAAACGTACTGCAGAGAGGATCACCCTTCTTGATTTCCTGACCCTCTTTCACGCGAACCTCAACCACGACGCCAGACATAGGCGCACCGACAGAACCCGGATCGTTGGTTGCTCTTTCGCGCGAGACCGTTTCCACCGCGGAATTCTTGTCCTCAACGGACACGGCACGCACCTACCATGCCGCACCACCTTTAGCCTAGTCCAGCAATCGTTTTCTAGTTTGCGACTCACTTCACCGTTCACCTCAAACCAAACATCACGTTGCGCACGTCCCTCAACCACAGGTCCAACGGCCATCAATCGGATGATTAGGGTCTTACCCTTCTCAATAGAAATGTGCATCTCCTCGCCTACATCTGGGCGCCCGAGGAAATAACGCGTAGGAATCACACTGATTGAAACAGAAGACGGTTAGCATCAGAAGTCCGCGGAGTAGCTGCCAAGTTTACCTCAAGTCACCATATTTTTGGAGGAACCCTTGGTACTCCTCGAAGACCTGTGGACGAGCGCCGATTGGTTCATGGGCGTCACGGATGACACGTCCGGCACTTTGGTCCACTTACCTTGGGATACATCACGTAGGATGTAACATCGGCGTCCGTAATGTGCTTGCCGAATTTGCTCCGCAACTCGGCCTTGATCTTCTTGAAGTCCAAAGGTGCCAGGCCAGCTCCAGGACGACCATCGATTCGGGGCTTGTTTCGAATGATCTTGCTCCTCAGGGGCTCAGGGAAGCCGCCGACGGGCTGCCCAAGATAGCCTTGGAAGAATTCAACTACCGACGAAGGGAAGTCAAGCTGGTCCGCGCGCTCGAGGACTTCAGCCTTGGAAAGGGAGTTTTGTGTCATCCATTGAGCAAAGTCTCCGACAACCTTGGACGATGGTGTGACTTTGATGATGTTGCCGCACTGCCCGCGCAGGTCAGCTCAAGTGAAGCACTTTTAGGAAATGATTTGCCTACCAGGTCGTTCGCTTCGATATACTTCTTCTTAACCTCTGTTTCGAACGATCGTCACATAGCCCGTCGAATACCTTAATGTCGTTCTCACCTGTCCATTGAGTACCCAGACCAAGCTGAGATGCTTGGAACTAAAGCGGCAGGTACGGTCAAAGAAGGCTTAATAAGGCTGGGAACGGAACGACATACCATCAAATTCGTATATTGACCTCCAGGCATCTCGTGGTCGAACACGCTGGAGTCTGATGCCCGTACGTTGGCTTCGAAGCAGCTGTAAAGCATGCGGACTTGCGTCCAGTATAGGTTGAGAGCTTGGATGTCAGCGTAGCGGATGCCAGTGCCGAGGCCAGTCTGCTCCAAAGCCAAGGACACAGCTCCCATAGGTGGCTGCGACGTCAGGCCGGACATGCCTGCGGAGTGTATGTAAGGACATGGAAATTAAATTAAGGGTACACCAAAAGGCTTACTATCAATGGCGACATCAACGACATCAGCGCCCGCTGCTGCCGCTGCAATCATGCTGGCGGTAGATATACCAGCCGTGTCATGTGAGTGTACGTGGATCGGGAGATCAGGGTACTTGGCACGGATACTGCCAACGAGCCTGTATGCGAATAAATGTTATGTGGAGGTCAACCCCAACCTGAAGGATTTGTGACTTACAGCTTAGCAGACTCAGGCTTGAGCAAACCGGCCATGTCCTTGATACCCAGGACGTGAATACCTTCAGCGACGATTTGCTCCACGAAGTTAAGGTAATATTCCAGGGTGTACTTGGTTTCAGCCTTGCTCGCGACATCGCCACTGTAGCAAACGACAGCTTCGACCACACCGCCGGCCTTCTTGGCGGCGTCAATGCCGAGTTTCATCTGCGAAGGGTTCGACATCATCTCAATAATGACCAGTTAAGTATACCATACATTCTCTGTGGAAGCACAGCTCGGCATCAGGAAATTGGAATCATTTGCGGAGGCTGTACGCACCGACATAGTTCAGTGAGTCGAAAACTCGGAAGATATCGAGACCGTTTTCGACGGCCTTCTTTGAAAAGTCGTAGATCGCATTGTCGCTATCACGAAGTCAGATTTTTCGACGATCACAAGAAATGATTCAACGGACGGATAGCTAGTGTAGCCAACGCCATTTGCACCACGCACAAGGGCTTGAAGCGGGATGTTTGGAACCAGCCTACGGAGTGCGCGCTGCACCAAGTTCGCATCAACGCACTATCGACACAACGCTGTTGGACACGACGAACCAGACGTTCCCACGGGTCCTCGTACAGGAACCGCATCGCTACGTCGAATGTTGCACCACCCCAACATTCAAGCGAGTACGCGTTCGAAAGTGCCCAACTTGTCTCTTTTGCAATGTTGGCTATGTCGATCGTGCGCAGGCGCGTTGCGAGCAATGACTGGTGTGCATCACGCCACGTCGTATCCATGATAAGCGTGCCAGGGTATTCGCGGACGGCCTTTGCAAAAGCCTCCGGTCCTTTCTCGACAATGATGTTCCGCCAGCCGACTTCGCAGGGGAGTATTGCGTCGAGTGGGGGCCCATTGGGATCCTCGCGGTTCTGGAACGTAGGAATGACGATTTCGTCCTTGAGACCGGGTTCTCCCTTTATGTAGATATAAGATTATACGCCGTAACAGTAGATCGAGTTTTTAAAAATTTACAGTCTGGCCTTTGATGGAGCTGCCGTTGACGGCAATATCTCCAAGGTATGCAAGGAGTTTCTGGGCACGGTTCTGTGTCTGAACTAGCTTGAACAGCTCGGGCGTATCGTCGATGAACTGTGATGCGTTTTAGTAACAACGCAATTACTCATGCACCTGATAATTACAGTTGTCCAGGTCTTTCCGCCGATGAAGACGTCGTGCGTCAAAAGACGGAATAAGAAGGGGATGTTCGTCTGTGGACAATCTTTTCAGAAAATCCAAAGAACGCGGGTTCAGATATCTATAGCAAACCTTGACACCACGGATGCGGAACTCGACAAGAGCACGCAGCATCTTTCTGCGTGCTACTTCATACGTCGTCCCGCTTACACTGACCTTGACCAGGAGACTGTCGTAATGGGGAGTGATCTGTGCACCCGCGAAGCCGGAGCTGGCATCAAGACGGACGCCATTACCACCAGCACTACGATACACTTCAATCTTCCCTGTGTCAGGTTGGAAATTGGCTGCTGCATCTTCGGTAGTGACGCGACACTGAATCGCGAAGCCACGCTTGGTGATCGCATCCTGCGTTAAGCCGAGCTGTGGAAGAGTAGCACCAGCCGCGATTTGGATCTGGGCGGCGACGATGTCAAGGCCGGTAATTTCCTCTGTCGTAAAGTCAGATCGGGGAATACATACAGGCAATTTATGGGGACGCAGTTACCTGTGATGGTATGCTCGACTTGGATCCGAGGATTAATTTCAATAAAGTAATGTCTTCCTTGTTGGTCAACTAAGAATTCTGCGGTTCCGGCATTCCTGTAATTGACGCTCTTCGCGAGCTTGATCGCGTCCGCCCAGATGGCTTGGCGAACCTCCTCGGGAAGATGCGTCGCCGGGGCAACCTCGACGACCTTTTGATGCCGACGCTGGACGGAACAATCGCGTTCAAACAGGTGGACGACGTTGCCTTGCGAGTCTCCCAGGATCTGAACTTCGATGTGACGGGGACGTTCCAGGAAACGCTCGATGAAGACCGTGCCATCACCAAACGCAGACTTGGCCTCGGAGACCGCACGCTCGAAGGCGTTCTTGAACTCGGATTCTTCGCGCACGACACGCATGCCGCGGCCTCCACCACCCATTGCGGCCTTGATAATAACTAGAAAGAACGCGTTTGGTGCCACCAACTATATGCGCATAGTAATGGCGATTACCTGGGAAACCATATTCTTTGATGAAAGAGTCGGCGTCGGACCACTTATCAACGGCTCCTGGTGTTCCAGGGACGACAGGGACGCCGACTTTTATAGCTGAGTGCGCGCGCAGTTAGTCAGGGGATTTCCCGGGTAAGAACTAACATCAGGGTGAGTTACCAAGAGTGCGTGCCTTTGTCTTGTCGCCCAGACCATCGATGACCTCGGGTGAGGGCCCGACGAAGGCGATGCCAGCTTGCTCGACTTTGCGAGCAAATTCGGCGTTTTCAGATAAGAAGCCATACCTACGACAGGGTAAAATTAGATAACAATAAAGGATCGATTCTGAATATCTCACCCCGGGTGAATCATGTCGACACCATGCTCGAGGGCGATGCGAATGATATCGTCCTGAGCGAGGTACGCCGCGACAGGGGTTAAACCAGCGCCGACACGGTACGCTTCGTCGGCCTTGAAGATGTTCTCTAGGTTTAATCTAGCTGTTCGAATAAACCAGCCACGCTGCGTACCTTTTGACGATGAGCGGACAACCGATCTTCGTACGAGTAGATTGCAACGGTGTGCATCGCGAGCTCATGGGCCGTACGGAATACACGGATTGCGATTTCCTAGAGATGGAGGAAATGATATTTAGTCGTGCATCGGGCTCGTGATGAAAATCGTACCCCGCGGTTTGCGACGAGGATCTTTGTCAAGGGCCCGCCGTGCCCAGCAGACTTGCGTCGCATGGTCTGGATGGAGTGCACGGGCGTGCCCGGCGCACTTGGCGTGGCGGCAAAGATGGGTGCGAGCCTGGGGGGGTGAAGTGTAGACATGGTTGGGGTCCGATGAGGAGCCGGTCAAGGATTGCGATGGGTGCTTTTATATTCGGTTGGGGGGAGGGCGGTGCGTAAACCCGATAGGAAGTACGCGCTCGAGAAAAAAAAAATGATTACGATAAAAGGTGGAGTTTATGTGATCTGCCGGGGAGACGCAAGAGAGGGAAAGAGGTCGAGTGGGGACGAGAGAGCGAGCTTGTTATCAGCTTCCCTACCGGATTTAGTGCGCTTATCGCATCTCCCCACCTAATTAACAAGCCACGTGCGATCAGCAACTCAACAATCCATTGTCGTCTCGTCAAGCAAGCGAACAGTGGTTATCATGCTTACCGACTCTCACTATGCCGGGTCCAATCCGATTTTTTTTTTCGTTTCACCCAAACATAATTCGCATCGCACCCAGCAGCGGCATCTTCCTGGGATGCAAATGGAATAAATTATATCTCATTGGCTCTATACATCGCCAAGCCACGCCAATGTCCAACTGGAACCACATGAAAGTCCGTGATCGTAGAGCTATTCCTTCCGTGTCGTCATGGGTATGATGGTGTCTGGTTTCGTCACGCTCTCTGCCTTCTTCTGGTTGTTCTTCGCGATCGCATACAGCACCCCCGCAAAAAAGCCCACAGAAATGGCAGAGACAGATCCGAAGGTCACCGGGTCCCCAAAGAAGATCATGCCCGATGCAGCAACTGGCAATTTGTTAAGCGCCCCAGTCATGCTATAAACTCGCTCTAGTCAATCCCTCACCAAGTGGAGCTAGCGCACTCACCTGTACGTCGTGCTACTTGTCACGCGGATACACCACGCTGTAGTGTATGAAATCCCGACCGCGGCTGCCCCTGAGAAGGCGATGGCGAAGAGAAGTAGATTACGGGTCTCGGGCGGGCTGTATCGGAGACGGGTAGCGTGTGAGTAAGTTCGCCGGCCGCAACGTCACAGAGACGGCACGCACAAGTTTCGATTAAGGCTATCTGATCCCCAATCCTCGACGACGAAAGAGAACAGGAGCAAGACCGGAATCGATAACAGGTTGTTATAGAACATCGAGTCCCAGTCAGAAAAGCCAGTTGCTTTGATTCTCTTGCGCATAGCCAAAACCTGCCAAAACGATGATATAGGCAACATCTTCCTTCTAGGAAAATACTCACATAGGCGGCGCTAGTGATGCAATTACCAAACATCCAGATATAACCCACATTAAGAGTGGCTACGGCACTCGTCACCGAACTCAAAGCGCCTGTGGAAGAGGTCGTTGCGTGCGAAACATCACTCCACGCCGCAATCACCGACGAAATGACCTGCAAACACCTTCAGTGTGTGAGGAGGTCCCATCCACCATGATAGTACATACCATGAAGATAAACGAGACCAGTGTCAGCGCAGTGACGCGACCACCGAACCATAAAACCTCCCCATACGCCTACACTCCCACGTTGGTCATCAGATTACTGGTGAAAATAAGTGTACGCACGATGAGGATGATGGTTAAGTTTTTGAAAATAGTATAGACGGGGATGGTCAAGAATTGCTACAATAGACCGTCAGTCGCAACTGCGGGAAGTCAACACGATCGACCGACCAAACTCTTCGAGCCCGTATAGATGACGCTAACCAATAGAAAGCTGATCGGGAACCATGCCTTGGCGTCGGCCAAATCAAAATTGCGGAACGTGATGACCCCAAGATTCTTCACCACCAAGACGCAAAAGACGCAGACGGTCGATTGAATACACAAAAGCAGGAAATTCATGGAAAAGTTGCGCCCCGATACCACATACTACCCAGGCACTCAGCCCCTCGCCTGAAGATAAGAGGACTAAGGAGGTACACACTTTGTTAACTACAGTCATCAGGATCGATGCAAAGCAGTAGCAGGCGATGGACAGGCCTATAGCGAAGGTAGCATGTAAATAAGCAATGACCTCCGAGCTCGCAAAAAAAACCATCACGCACTAGCAGAAGAAAACCAAGGTTCCTTCACGCTCCCCGTTGCAACCGCCTTTCTGAGTTCGACGGCATCCTGTTCTTCTAGCGATACGGTCTTGTAGTCTCCCCCGCGGTCTTTCGGTATGGCCATAATTAAGTCAAGTAGGATAGTAGGCCAAGTTGGCAAAAGAATGAAGTTGGCGGCAAGAGGGTCAACTGCGAAGAAACTGACACCCGCGAAGGGAAGTGAGAGTAACGAAGAAAAGAGGATGGATGAGCGACGCGGGTAAATGACACGGTAAAGTGAGTGAAAAAAATGTCTTGGCGCGTTTGTTGACAACGTTCGCACCTCTGGCCTGGCCTCGCTTCAAGGGGCACGTGTACGCTTATCACCTCACATGAAATCTTCGCCTTGCGGATGTTGTGTAATAAAATAAAGCAAAGAGAGCGTAGTAGAGAAAACGAGAAAAAAGAAACAACGTAGAAGATACTTCTACTACGACATGGGAGGGGAGAGACAAGGCGGCAGTACACGTATCCTGCCAAGGCGAGGAACCCGCCCGTGTGGCGATCATCGTCCATTGATCGTGGCTCCCGAGTCCCTCCTCACAGCCGACGGGCCAGCATTGGACGCACCTGGAGCGCTCGCCCGCTCAGAGGGTATCCTATTAGGGTGTTCTGGAATCTTCGCGATATCTTTCTTTGCTTCCTCCCAAGCCTCCAAGTTCTTCCAGGATGTCTTAGCTAACGGAATAATTGGCTTCAAATATACGCACCTTCTTGCACCACTCGCGGTGGCTGCGCGCCATACTGATCGCCATCTCACGTAGGTCTGCGACCTTCTGGCGCTGAAAACGATCCAGGTCGGCTTGGATGGTCGAGCTAGCGTATTTGAGGTCCTGCGCCGAAAGATGCAGCGCGTCCTCTAGCTGAAGTGGCGAATGATGTTTAGATATTGATAGCGATGCGTAGGACAAGAGGGCTACCTGTGATATCGTCTCTCTTGTTTTGCTGATCCCGCTCCGCCTTGCTGACTCGGGGTCAGCATCCATCATACCATGAAGAGTGTAGCTCAGTGCGCTCAGCAGGCCCATGCCCGGGGCCCTCCGCTTGACGGGGCTAGGCCCCGGATGCGGGGGGAGAAACATTGAGGACGGGTCATTACGTTGTTCGCTGCCTTCCCCTCCGACACCGACACCGCCTTCATCGACGTTCTCCGCCTTAGGAGAGGTGGGGCTTCCACTAACAGATGCGGAGACAGAACGCGGTCGACCACCGCGTTGGAGGGCGTCCTCGAGCCTCTTTGCTTCCATTTCGCTCTTTTCGAGTTCAGTGAGAGCCTCGCGGCGGGCTTCGAGGGCATCCTGCGTCATCTCCAATTGGACATGCTTCTGGTGACGATACGCAAGCAACTTCTTGATGATCGATGCGAACTGGGAATATTCGTGCAAAGGTTCTTGCCAGTTTTGTTCAAGGTCTTGCAACTAGAGGAGTGATGTAGCGACCATGAGTGGTGTTTTCAATGGATGACGTAGTATATGGTCCTACCAGGCGCGTGGTTGTCACGTAAGTGGCATCAACGGCTTGACCAGTCTTCTCGATTGCTGTGGCAAGCTCGCCACTCTCATTGAGGCTGAAGCCGTTCCATATCGCGCCTAGCTCCATATGATCTTGGGCGTGATCTGCCATGAGGGGAGTGTGGGACGATGAATAATGAGTGGAGACATGGGCGAAGACGGAAAGACAGGAGTAAAAATGCGGCTCGGACCAAAGTGAGAAACCAACCTGACCAACGCTTCATCGTCCTCCTCGTCACTTTCTCCATCGGCCCGCCCATATGTGAAGCGAATTTGTTGGTGAACACCTCGGAGTCCAAGAAACGTTGGTCTGGACGGCGGAGAGGGTGCGCTGGGGATGGGTTGGGAAGGGCCTCGTATGCCGGCGAGGCGTTGGGATCGGTGGGGTTGTGTGCAGGGGCCTTGAGGATGTTCTTTGGTAGCTGTGAAACCGGAGGCGAGTGCAGGACTTCCGTCTTCAGCGACAAGAGTAAGTCAATCATTCTTTGCCAGAAGGCCGCACTCGTACCCATGAGACTTCACCGTCGAGAAACCGGTGAAACACATGCTCGTTTGAAAGAATCGGATGACGCGCGATTCGGTTGAGGAAGGTTTGTAGCATACGCTTGCGCCGTGCTATCATGGCTGCGTCCTCACGGGCTTTGGCCTGCTTGATAGCATAGTCACTGATCGTCTGCTTCGACGGGATAGGGGGGACGATCAAGGTGGGGTAAAGTTTCGTCAAGTTTAAGCGCAACGACTCAAATTCTGAGTAACGATGACGGGATTCCGCGTTCTATATTCTGAGAAGTCAAATACTCTCAGAGTACATTAACCCTTAGACTCACGCCCGACCGGATGATATATGTGATATAGGGAGAAGTTGAATTCTCACTGGTCTTTTGGGCGTCTGTGATCTGAATAGGCAGGACGCGCGTGGTAGAATCAAATACCCCAGGAAAAGAGAAATACGCACCAATATCTCTACATCTTCCCCTGAATGTAACCACTGATCTCTGAAGCAGCAAAAGTCGCTCTTCGAAGTCGGGGGTCGAGGAGTGTGCCCAGAGCCTTGGGAAGGAAAGCCACTTCTCGGCGATGGGGATAGAGTTCCGGTGTGCGGAGGAGAAGAAGGTAAAGCGAGTGTAAGGTTAGCGGGGGACGGAGGAGCAGAGACGTCGACGTGAGAGTTGGAAGATGCAGAAGAGAGGGGTGGGTCGGCTGTCGAGAAAGGGTTCTCGTCTTCAAAGGGCTCCATTGTGTGTGCGAGTGCGAGTGCAATACGGGGCAGACAAGCTCAAGTCTATTCGCTGACAAATACTTTAACTAATCTTCAAATCCCTTTCCAAGCAGCGACCCAAACAGTTCGTCAATCTGTGCTTCGTGCCACGCCCCCGCTGCGACAGGCACCGGCACCATAAAATTTTGTATCTTCTCGTGGACTTCAGTATCTGTGTATCTGTTAGCAAAATATAGTAGTACTCAAAGAGAGTTACAAACCGAAGCTTACGGCCTTTGCTGGCCTTGGTATCGACGTGCTTCTTCGACTTTTTCTGTCTTTGGCTTGCCATCCAGCCCGCCTGTCCGGCACTTCCACCCTTCGCATCGATCACGTCGCGCAAGAGTTGCTGATAGAAATCAGTGTCATCAAAGACCTCCACATCTTCTACTTCCTCATCTTTGTCGTTAATCGCCGAACCACGCTCGCTGGTCACACGAGGTTCTTTACTTCTCTTGAGCTGTGTGCGAGAAACGAGCGCCGGCCAATCGCTCTGGAGCACCTCCTCGATTTGGGCACCGACACTTTTCACGCTGCCGGCCTGAGAGAATTTCTTTCGAGACGCAGGGAGTAAGGCAGATGGCGCTACTGCTGCTACCTTTGCTGACCATTTCGCCAGAGTACGTGTGAGGTGAGGGTGGTACCTGATCAAACATCGCGTGAGCAAAGCGATAGGGACAAGAGGAGCAAGAGAGCACGTGAGAATTGGCGACGTTTAACTGGCCCCCCAACCGTTCGCGGCGGGGCTATCGTGGGGACGAGGCGCGGAGCCCAGAAAATTCAAAAAGAAAGCTTACGCGTGCTCCAACCCAGCTGCATCTTCACTTGCCTCCCTGATCAGGGCGTCCCAATCTCGATCCACATTATCGATCTCTGGGACAGCGTAGCGCCGACCTTCTTCAATGCCATCTTCCACACGGCGCCGTTTCCATTGGACTTCCCTGTCCTCTTTTGTGAGCTCCTATTACCCGTAGACGTAATGAATAAATCGTCTGCTGACCCCCAAGTGGCAGGTGACAGGGGAGATACGCACGTCACGCAAAGTCGATAGCTCACGAATGAGCGCGAGAGCTTCTCCAAGCAGCACATGGCGTGCCTCGAGGCAACGTCGGTCGGACATAAAGTCGGATATTTGTGTGGGCTGTGAAAGGAATGAGAGTTAAGCAACCTGATCGGAGTATTAAAGTGTTCCGAGGACAGTATGTAGCTCACCATAGGGAGACGGTTGGACGCCATGACAGATTTCTGCAAACGTATTCGAGCATCGAGCAAACTATCCCAAAGACTCTGACGACGGGGATCAAAACCGAAGGTCGCGCCGAAATCAACAAAGCGGACTCACTAATTGCTTTGATACTGCTCTGCCCTTTCTCTTGTCTTCGTCGCGTCTTTGTCGTATTGTGTTAGAGAGATCGTTCTCATTTGCATCCTTTGGTGCGTCTTTGGTAGGGGGGAAGGATTCCCCTGCATTGCCACTGTCTTCCTCGCTCGATGACAGAGATTCATTGCCCTCCTCACTGGTGCTGGCCTCACTTGCGACACTTTGTGATTCGGAGTTACTTGGATCAGGTAAATCGTGGAAGCCAGATCCGACAGCATCCTTGTCTAATAGCTGTTTCCGAGATGTTTTGACTCCAATGTACTTGGGATCTATGACACTGTCCAGCTGACGGCGGAGATCTGAAGATCTGGAGATATACAATTAACTGTAGCAGCAGATGTGAGTGGGTGAACCCACCCGACTTGGAGATAGTGCTCTCGTGCTTCTACGGAGTGCGGTACTGGTGAGCCGCGTTGTTCGTCTTCAGGGTCAACATCTGACAAAAATTAGAAGCTAAAACAATCAATCACAGGTGAATAGAGATTTACCTAGTGGTGCAGGCTCGTCTAAGAGGACGATTTGTTGAGCGAGGGAGAGATGTGAGATTGACATTTGAGGTTGTTAGGGTTATGGTTAGGATAAATAATGGCCACGTGCCAATAAATTGGTGCTCATTCGAACGCCCTCGGGGCTTTGATCTTTCGCCGACTTTTTTTTGCCCGTTCTTTCAATCTGGATTTCACACACACTTCCCCATGTACATTCGTTCAAAATCATGGCCAAAGGTACAGCATATAGTGCGTTTTCCTTTTTTCCTTCCCACTCGTTTCAGTCCATCGGGATTCGGGTGTTTTGGATTCACGCAATCGAATGGGCCTTCGTGACCTCCTCGAGGCGTGCCAATTTGTATTTTTTCTGCCCAATATCTATGCCATCATCTCCCGACTTCTCACCCTGTTCGCATCTCAAATCGATAATCGCTTACCTTGTCCCCCAATCTTCGCGCCTCTGCTCATACCATCCCTTAGCTCGTCAAAACAAACAGACTCCCTCAATGTCGTCTCCTCACACCCGCACTTCCGGCATGGATTTTTCTGTACATCAGGTAGACGAAGAAGACGACGACATTTGTCCTATATGCGAGGGTGCCTGCACTTGCAACACCAAAACTACCGTTCCAGTTCCTACCCAAAACCAAAACCCATCCCAAATAATCTCTTCGCCATCCGTTCCCACTCATTCCGCTACGGTAGCACCATTGAAAATAAAACTCACTATATCTGCCGCTCTTCTCACTCGAACCCGTCTTCCTACTGCAAAAGTCCCTACGACGCCCACAACCTCCAAAAGGCAAAGCAAAAGTACAGACACACAAAATCGATCCAAGCGCATTGGCCGTCCTCCAAAGGCGGCTATCCGCACAAAGCTGCACGCCGGTCCTATCCCAAGTGCAAAGGACAAAAAGTTCACCAAACCCAAATCTACGCCCAAAGACACGACCGGAAAGTCCTCGAAGCGCCGAACGATAGGCGGCAAAGGTGATGACCATCTCCAAAGAGGTCCCGGTAGCGGTTCCGCATTTTCACGGAGGAGTCAGGACACAGACGCTGGCGGTCCGATCACATCTTACAACCAATTTAACCCTAACCATGATTTCCCCACATTCGTCTCCGCTGACGAGTTTTCCTCCGCAAACGAAAGTTCCGCTGGGTCTAGTTCTAGCTCTGAGGAATCGGAACTCACAGATTTTTCCGACTCATCGATAGCAGACGAGGAAGAAAACTTCATTCGAACCACTGAAGAACAGCGGGCCCGAGCTCATGACAAGGCGCGCGTCAAGCGCGAGTTGCTTGGCGATGGTTTGGCGAAGAGAAAAGAACGCCAAACCGACTGGGAGATTCGGTCTCGAACAAAGAGCGTTAGCCCCAGTGACAACGACATGGATGTCGATAGCGACGAGTCCGATGACGAAGCAGAGGAGGGCGCTGAGGATGCCGAAGACAATGAAGGCGAGGACGAGGATGAAGATGACGTGGGGCCTGCGCGGCGTTCCTGCGTTGGCATTGCGACTGGCTGGACTGAAGACGAAGAATCATGCTTCGATGCTGACCTGTTCTTCGCTGGTCTTAACGACTCTGACTCGGGACCGGAACCATCCACTGTCCACGGGCAAAACGCTACTGTTGACACAGACGAAGATAGTTCCTCGTTGGATGTTGAACCATCTTCTCTTACGCAAGGTGTCTTCGAGATCACCGAGGGTTGGGACGGTTCTGTGATTTTTACCAACGGGCTACAGGACGGCCAAGGGCTTCTCGACTGGGATTTTGAAGCGAATGCCGCTCAGCTCCTGACCGAGGTTACCGCAACATCTGATCACGGTTCTGGTTCGGATGCGGACGTGCGAATGTCCGGGAGTGAAGCCGATATGGGAGACGGCGAAAACGATAGCCTGGAGGAAGTGGAGAGCAACGATGGGGATACAACGGAAGAGGAACTCGTTGATGAAGATGGTCTGCCAACCGCTCGTGCGATGCGACTCTTCCGTCCGCCAGTAGCTCAGTTCTACACTATCAACCCCCTCTCCACTATGAGTCCTGGGCCACAGGTACAGGATGCGTTCTCTAACCAGTCTCCTCAACCTTCAGACATCCTTGCCGGCCACGGATTTGCGGACGAGGACGAGGACATACCCGAGCCCCCTATGAGCGAAATTGGTAGCACTCTCCTCAGCGCTTCATCTGATCGAGGAACGCCACGATTCCCACTTATGGGCACGTTTGAGGCCTCGGGAACTGACTCGCTTCGCCGCGCAGTTATCGATGGGTCTCAACATACTGTTCCTAGCCCCTTCCAAAGGAGTCGTCGACGCCGCTTCTCCGAGTCTGTTTCAGCCCAAAGCGCTAGCAGAGTGTGTCTCTAATCTTGCGTTCCGTTTGACTGCTGTTACTAAGTCCTCCCATAGACTCGCGACAGGTCTCTCTCCTTATCTTACGCGTCCTTCACCATGTCACCTACACACTTTGGACTCCCAAGTCTCTCCGATGATCCAATTCCCACCTCACCTTGCCTCCCTCTTTCCGAGCCTATACGTTTGGACGACGTTCTCGACACGTCGATCCTCGACTCCGATCCAGTCGATACCCCTGCAACTCCCAGCAAGCCTTATGATATCATAGGCGAGCCCGAGACTAGCGCGACTGACGATCGTGAGCGCCACCTCCAAAATCTCAGCCGTTGGGATCGAGTCCCTATGAGTACTTTCCGACATACACGGGAGAGCGGCCATGTGAGCGATGGCCCAAGTAATCTCGCGTATGGCGACATTATTCGCAGCAGCCCATTCAATGGCGTGTGGTCGTCAGATAGAGGCCATAACAAGCCCTCTGGGTCACCGTCGAAGAAAGGAAAGGGTAAAAGGAAGGGTTCCCTAAATATGGTCATCTCCCCCGTCATCCTACCTGTTCGCGACCGTGACGGTGACCACACGCCAAATGGACCTACAATTGGTCAAAACAATCACAATCCTCTGCACTCCAAGCCACGTAAAGACAAGGAATCACGCAGAGATAAAATGCTCAAGCGAAAAACACTGATGGGCACCGCAATAGGTCGGCGCCACCAGCAACAACAACATTCCCACGGACACCATCCGAATTCAAAAGGACGGGCGTCAGGTAGCATTCAGCGCCCCGGAGTCTTTAGCGGTGGCTCGGTTCCTCCTCTTAACCTTTAGTCCTGCCGTCATTCGCCCAACGCTCACAATCGGTCCAATACTGGTTGTTTCTACCGTATTTGTCGACGTTTTCTTCCACCAGCTCCCTTTCGTAGTCCCATCCCAATCCCCATCATTCATTCGTCTTCATGTCGTGCTCTCCGTTTTTATTGTGCTTTCTCTCTAATATCCATGGCTTTTCGAGAACTCTCACTTCCCATCCTTCCAATCCATATGTCTCTCTGAGTCTCTTGTCGTTTCATATCAATTCCCGCACGTCCTTTTAACGGCGATGACCAACCATTGTATCCATCTACGTCTACTTTGTCATTTTATCACGGCTCCGTATTTCTGTTTATCCTGATCCCTATCCTGTATGACTGGTGCAGTGTAAAAAGGGGCAGGCAGTTGTCTGCGCGTAGGTCGTCTGAAGTAATAAATTCGCGGCATTCATTGAGGAACATGATAAGCAGAGTTTGTTTGTGTGATGGATTCCCAGCGCCACTACCATTACACGTCATCATGACGACTTTTCTCCATCAGTCTTGTTACGGCGCCGTGAATAGCTCTCTGGACGACTCAAGAGATGGAGAGTCAGACAAAGTCTGAGGAGAACGGGCACCAGGATATCACGTGAACGGCTGCCCCAATGGGCCACAACAGCTTGGCGCTGTCGTTTCCGAGTCTGGTCACGCAAGAAATGAACAGCCATCCACATGCGAAGAACGTGTCCCAGACCAAAGACAAGAACTACGCCCACCTATCGAATACTCTGGCACGCCTCTCACGCGCCATGGGTCAGACCGCAGACCTCTTTGAGCAGTTGCACCTTGACTTGGACGCGATGCGGACCCTTGCTGGCATCCACGGCGCGCAGTGAGCCGAACCACCACACGCCCCCAGAACCGCATCCCGAGTTCATTGCGCGTATTTTTCTTAGGTTCATGACCGCTGCGGCAGAACTAAACCCCGAGCGCGAAGCCGAGTAGCAGACTTCACGAATGGGGAGCGTGGGGAGCGCTGCTGTGACGAGTCACCTGGGGGTGGGTGATCTTTGTTCGTTTCGCTTGAGTCTTTTTTCACCCAGGTGAGTCAGGTCATTAGGGGATTGATTATCGGACGCTCATGTGCACCCGTGCCGACAGCTATAGATCATGTGTACGATTTTTTATTATGACGGTCGTGCGTCCGTCACCCGGGAAATGTACTGTTGTAGGCAGGACCAGAATATACCCGCGGGGATACTCAAGGAACCTCCAGAAGTCGCTTTTTGACCCCTTCATGCAGTTCTTGGATGTCTTTTTGTTTCTGTGGGCAAATGGCCGCGGTCACCTGTCGGATGGCCGCGACAAGAGTCTCTCGAACGTCTAATGAAGACGGCGCTTGCCCTTGACCCGACCCAACGGATAACAAAGTTGATTATTGTTCTCCTGAACGAACCCTCCACTGCCCGCCGAGGTGCGCAACACGTGTGGGGGTGCTTTTTGTTTTCCAGAGCGCCGCAAGGTGCTCCTGCTCCAAAGCACGTCAAATTTAACCCCGTCCTGACACGCAGGTGGCGATCAGAACGGGCCTGCAGAAACACGTCGCGAACTAAACCCTTTGTGTCTACCAATTTTGAAGGCTTCTTTCTGCTCGCATTTCTCGCCAGACCCGGGGGACGGTCTATCTATCTATATCACGAACCGGTGAAACGCAGTTGCCTGTTTCGATCGCCACACCCAACGGGAGCAGTCGAGCAGTCGAGCTGAGTCACAGTCATGTTATGACTTGTGTGTCTGAACGAACGGCCATCATTAGGGGAGGGAGCGAGACTACCAATCGATCCGTCGGTGCCATAAATCCTTTGCGAGTATCATTGATCACAATTGCCTTTTCCTTCTATTTTTTTTTTTCGATCAACGGTGCCAACAGCCCGCTTCTACTCCCACTGCTCCAAAGGCGATGATAAGGGCCTGTCTTTTGTGTGTCAATAGAAGGGAGGTCCAAAGTGCGAAACCGCTCGACTCCGACAGCAGAATCGGAAGTGTTTGAACATACTATATCGGCAGAGCCACGTGGCCGCCCGTGCGGGTGGCGGATTGAGACTTGCACGCTACAGGAGCAGCTTAGCCGAGTCGGGCTTGTTCAAAGACAATGTGCAGCGACCGACTAGGAAAGGCACAGAAGGGGCACTTGTCACTCTCGATGCTTCGGGAAACTTGAAGGTGTGCGTCTGCTACATTTTCGCTGTTGGTGTGTCTTCTCTGCAGCAAATACCGCGATGACAACTGCATGCCCTGTAGCACCTAGAAATTTATTTTCGTGTACGACATCGCCGACTTTTCGAGAACAAGTTCGAGAATGCTCTTCAGGACACAATCCACGGATCAGAAGGTTCAAGCAACCAGGACGATCTTGGCAACCGGCACAGGGTCGCAACGTTTGTCCTTCTGAGTTGGACAGCACAAATCCTGATTACATTTTGGTGTATGGCCGCGTGCGATGATATCTGAGAAGCTTCAAGGTCGTGGAATTATAGTAGTATACTATCCTACCCAGACTATTGCAAAAAAACCCACTAAACATTTTCCGCAGCCCCAAAGAAGCATAGAACATACTTTAGCTTGTACGTAGTGATAGAATAGTCTATGTCTAATTGAATACATATATCTTATTTCTTATTTGTTTTCACCACCGTTCAATGCATTCAATGGCTTCAAAGCGCAGAACTTAGGGACCAAGTTGAGAACATCCATCGCTTCACACATTTCGTCACACATCGTCACGCCAACACCCGCACTCAGTAAGCCGGGCGTCTCTATTTTTGCTTACGTGTTGGTGATAAGCTGACTGCATTGTCGCCTTTTTCAGGAAGAGGAGTTCGAATTGAGTGCCGATCGGCCCAAGATACCATTTACGGAACTTGTGATGCATATTATTTGATTTTAGCGAGATCACTAGGGTCTGGAAACATGGATACACTTTGCGAACTTGAATTTTTTCTTTGTAGTCGTGAAAAAATGTACGAATCCTCCCCTTTTTCATGGATTCTGTATTTATAGAATCTATTGAACATACTTTATTGACTTTTGGGGAAGGAAAGCTTTCTGCGATGTACTGATTTAGGAAGATCTTTCAAATTTGCAAGCATGTAACCATTTGCAACGGTCTGGGTGAGATAGTACAGACAGGCATCTGATTGGAATGACATGCGCGCGTGAATTTCCAGGCACAGCTGATGTCTCAGTGGTTGCATGGGTACGCTAGATACGCTATACGACGTTAGTGCAGGTACTTTTGCCGCAAAATGTCGAGTAATACGATGACCTAGCACCATATCTCACCCCAAATGCAGTGTACGGTGGCCGGGGACAGTGGGCTTCCCTCGCAACATGGAACGCGCCACAAATTCTGATCATCTCCACCCCAGGGCGGACGACACCACCCGACAATAGAAAGTGCCCGTCACGAGGTACACACCTTCCTATGCATCGTAGCCACTCTGGAGCCACCACGACCTGGTGACGATGAGGTTACGACAACCCGCAGCCAGCCACCGGCGGGGCAAGACGTCACCCGCCACTCTTCGGCGTCTACGAGATCCCTCCACTTGTGCGTTGGCAATGCCGGTAATACGCAACGAAGCACAATTCAGTGTCCGCGGGATCAGACGGTCGGAAACGGTTTAGTGTTTCACATTGGGCGCAGACCGTAGCACGTGGGACTTTGAGTCCATCCACGACTCCGAAGGCCATTTTTTTCGGCGGAGAAACACAGGCATGGGCGAGCATGATCGAGAGCGGGCGTCTGTCCAAATCCCCGCCGCCTTTCCGGTCTACATTGGACGAAAAGGCCAGCCGCGCAGAGAATTCAGACATTCAGCGTGGGGGTAGCACGTCAGGACAGTCCGTTGGGCGCGGGATTGAAACCGCACAGTATCCGCTCATCCCTTGATTGGGCGAATGGGTTCACTTCCACGGAATTCTTGGTATTTCATGTGTCTATAACTGAGAGAACGTTGAGCGCTTTACTGTCTAGAGTGCCAATATATTCACGAAGTGTCGGCGTCATGACGCGCGAACGCCTTCGTAACTCGCGCCCTCCCAGGAAGTGCTGTAAAACAATAGAGGTCCCTCCTCATCATTGATTAAGGAAGTTCTAAAGCGTTTTCCCGTGAGGAACCTCTGAAAAAGGTTGTATGAGATTCTCAGGAGCCCGAAGTCTTTGTTGTGGTCTCATCCTTCTCTTCGGGTTGTTTTTCTATCTTTGCTGAAACCTGGAAGGAGAAGATGCGGAGTAAGCATATGTCATTCAACAACAACAACAACAATGGGGAAGTTAAGGGGCCACGGCGTGGTGAGCGTGCTCACGTCTTTGATATGGACGGCAGCTCGGTCAACTCCAAACCGCTTGCTGCGCTTGTAATATTCCAAAGCCTCAGGAAGGCGCCCAACTGTTTGAGGCGTCAGAGCCGGCTGTGCCAAAAAAAAAAAAATGGAATAGTACGAACAAGCCTCCAAGACTGAAGCTAGATTGAATGCGATTTCAGGATCCTCGGGCGCAAGCTTCGCCGCGACCCTGCGAACACAAAAACGATGGTGAGATAGATTATGGCCGCGGGGGGGCGGGGGAGGTAAAGGGCGTTTACTGTAGATGTTGAATGGCAAGATCGGGCCGGGATTGCGAGTGATTCAAGTATGCGCTCGCCAAGTCTGCGTGGTACACAATAATAAGCGGAGACCCCCGTAACGGGGAGGAACGGACGAACTGGTGTGCGCATCTGCACTGGACGGCTGGAGCTCAATAGCTAACTTCCAAGAATGGATAGCTTCGTCAAACTCCTCTATGAATGTGTTCAGTTTGAGTTTCGGAGGGCGCCAATACCGTTTGGGAAAGTGAACGAACTGAGATGGTAGTGCGTGACACCTAGATTAAAGAGGGAGCTGGCGTTACGTTTGATGTCTACACTGCGTTGATACAATTTTTTTGCGCCTTCCACGTCGCCTTCCTCGAGTTTCTGGGTGCCTTGTTCCAGGCAAAGGAGGGCTTCTTCTTCGGCGGGATCCGACGCTGTCGAGTGAGGTGTCCTGGAGGTTGCCCAGCCTATGAGGTAAAACAATTAGGACTAGGTTAATGTGAAATTGCGGGTTCGGTAGCAATGTGTTGAATCGAATAGGAGACGACGCCTACGTTTCGTGTCGCGTTGAAATGTCGACTGTGTTCGTGGCGCT
This sequence comes from Lactarius indigo, assembly GCA_025766275.1. Lineage (NCBI taxonomy): Eukaryota > Fungi > Basidiomycota > Agaricomycetes > Russulales > Russulaceae > Lactarius > Lactarius indigo. Next base: position 534,608 of record JAFKAC010000008.1, read on the forward strand.
TGTCTAAAATGTACGTACTTCGAGTTGAAAGTGAGGCCGACTTTCGGCGAGCGTCGTGCGATGGTTCGCAGAAATGCGCATTTCTGAAGAGCGAAAGACATGCGGCTAGAGGCTTATTGTCTTGAACAGAGCGCGTACGGCTCCAAAAATCAATCGGAATCGTCGCGTGCGCACCAAACCGAGCCACTGACCAGGCGCTCGGCGGAGATCGCCACGCCGCCTGAATTTTGCTGACAGTCTCTCACTCTCCGCTGTGCACCGCTGTCACTGTCGACGACAACGACGACGCCAACCGCGAACTCAGTCTTACTTTCTTTCTCTTTCTCCTTAGAGTCTCTTCTCCAATAATATGTCGTCGCAACCATACCCCTCAACCACCCCCTCGTCCCAAGACCCTTCTGACCTCCTCAAAAATGTCCAGTTCTCTTCGCACAATTCGGACCCTCTCCCCGAAACACTCACAGCCTCGGACTTACTCTCAGGGTCTTATGACCCCTCCAAGCTTCATCCAATGGCTGGCCTGGGAGGGCAGCTCGACTACCTAGTGCTAGACGACGATAAGACGAACGACCTTCCCGGGTCAGGGACTGCTATACCCTCAAGGGGCTGGAGTGATGACCTTTGCTACGGCACAGGTACTATGTATCTTGGTGGTATGTCATCCATACTTCTCACGATCAGTCCCGCCTTCTGCGATTCTTTTCGCGTCCAACCGGACTTGTCCAAATTTCACCTTATCTTGCCATCTTATTGTCTTTGTATTGACCACATGTCCTCACCTCTATAGGTCTGGCCCTCGGCGGTGCGTGGGGCTTCCGAGAGGGCGCGAGTAGACCGCTGGCAATGTCGAATATGCGGCTACGAATCAACAGCATCCTTAACTCCGTCACGCGAAGGGGGACATTCTTGGGTAATTCGGCCGGTGTCTTAGGTATGCTCCCCCACAAGTATTCTTTTTGTTCTCCACTCAGCGCCCACTCTACAGCTCTGGGGTACAACGGGATCAATTCGACCATTGACGCGGTTCGGGGCAAGCACGACGCGTTCGGAAGTATGGCTGCTGGTGCTCTCACTGGCGCTCTCTTCAAATCTACCGGTGAGCAATTTTCCTATCTTTGGCCCCGTTCATGTACCACGAGTCATCGTATTTGTTTCCTTTCCCAGCTGGAGTGAAGCCCGCCTTGGCGACGGCGACTGTGGTCTCTGCATTTGCGGGGGCTTGGAGCTGGGTAAAGACGCGCGTCTGAGTTATATTATTACGCTGTGTAATAGCTTAGATGCTTTCATCTGTGATCACATCTCGTATTGTCTTTTTTTTCCTTCCGTCGTCTTTGTCTTTGCCGCGCGAAGTTTCCGGTGAACCGGTCGCAGTTAAGTAATGACAGGGATTGAACGTGAGTTCCCGTCACACCGGTTATGTCGGGAGAAAGGAGAACGAGAGTGCGTCAATATCAAGATGACTACCGCTACTGGGAAACTCTAGCCACTGGGCACCGAACCCACCAGGTCGGCCAGATTGGATGCGCCGGAGCTTGGCCATCAGACATCTGGTGGCCCCTAGTTGGCTGTCCCTTGCTTCGGATAGATTTGTGTATATGAACTCTTCCGTTTGTCCTCGTCTTTCAATAAATCACCCAGGTCCTACGTCCTGCCACCTCCCGCTGGCACTCTCAGGTTTCCCGGGTCCTAGTACGCTTCGGCGACTCAGCTAGTGCCAGTGATGTCTCTTGACCGTCACACACTCGAGTCCCTCCCGACCTCGCACCCACCTTACAGTTGTCTCGTCTTCGACACGAAGCATTGTTCTACCGACGTCGACCACTATCGGATGTCTACTATCCAACAAGGCGAACTGTACCGAGCCGGACTCGGGAGTGGCAGCTCTGCCGCCGTGCTCTCTTTGCTCGTTGAGTCGCCCCCTAATACCCCGCGGAGTGACGGAAGCTGGCTACGGTTGCTGACATGGAGTACAGGCGCTCATCCAACCCCATCGATTGTACGCTCTCATCTTCCAGATCGTTCTCGGCGTTCACTTTTACTCGGGAATACCGCACGTTTCTACGGCCCGTTTAAGATGTGATCCGCAGGCTCGCACCTTGTGTGACGCGGGGCAGACGCCGACGCTTCCGCGTATTGCCCGAGATATTGCGACTACCTCACCAGACCCCCGCTAGATCCCCTACGCGCAGCGCTAGCGACCGGCCGTCGTCTTCGCGATCGAGCGGATCCCCTTATTATTCGCGTCCTTCCGCCGGCTCGGGAAACTGGGTCGCTCCCCGCCAGCCGACATGCCTGCCGGAAGCACCCATGATCTCACTACATCCCCCGACGGGTATCCCCGGACTAATATCGCCAGGACGCGAAACAAAGTGACTTCCCCTCACCTCGTTTTCTAATTGTTTCCTCTGACCTATCTTTACAGGACATATTACCTAGAGGTTATACAGCAGCCTGAGGTGTCCGCAGCGTTTGGCTCCGCGGCTCTGTCTCGTCTACCTTTGGCGCCGCCGCTCGTCGCTCAGCTCATCATTCGGGACAATAGGGGTAACGTCATCGAATCGTAAGCCATGCGCCGCCGCGTCCCCCCCCCCCCCCTGTCGTGGCTCATTGCAGTGTCATGTAGTGACCTAGAGCACCCATATTTAATTTGCCATCTCTCCCTGCACTCGGAGGACGGGACTCCTTTGGACCCTGTCCCCTCTTCAAATAGGCACTTCCCACCCGAACGCCTTCTTTATGGCAACCTGGTGTCCTCCCCACATCACCTGCGCAACCTCGAGGGTCGTATGGGAGTGTATTTTCTCTTCCCAGACGTCAGTGTGCAACGGCAAGGGCGATTTGTTTTGCAGTTGACGCTCATGCGTTTGTCCAGGTACGCCTTCGCCCGCGTACTACCCATCATTCTGACTTATTTTTCACGCCCACTTGGCCATAGAGTCGACGCAACGGGCATGGTCCGTGTCGGCGAGAGTGGCTCCGTGTTGGCGCAGACACGCACCCGACCTTTCGACGTGACGCCTCGCCAAACCTATGTCGCCCCGGGTGAGCCCCACCGACGCCCTGCACCCGCGCTTACCCTGCTGATGGCAGGAATCCTACAGAACAAACGCAATTGACGGAGTATTTCTTGCAGCAAGGTGCCCGAATGTATGCGTTTGCCTCTCGGCCGTCGCGCCTTCGTCGTGACGGCTCTTTCTAAGTTCCATTGTCTAACTCGTCTCCCCAAACCGCGCGGCTCACATCTGGTCTGTTTTTTTTTTTTGGGCAGAACGTGATTTGGTTCACCTTTGTGCCGGTGACGACGATCTTGCTTCGGAGGAGTGTGGCAGTCCTTCTCAATTGTAGAAATTATCAGGACCTCGTTTCGACTCTCATGTGTCGTGTTCTTCCATTTCGCTTTCGAATGTTTTCTATTGCTACGCTGATCCTCATAACTATGATAGACAGGGGAGTTTCGCCAGAGGTATTTCATACCGTACTGTAGAGACGCAAAGTAACTTGCTTTCGGGGACACATACTTAATTTAGAAGTTTTGGCCCACCTAATCCCCGCTGAATTCATCGAAGAACGACACCAGAAAATATGACTGGAACGCTGGCCGGGCGCGTACAAATACCTGCCGGACGCCTGTGAATTGTCCGCCGCGAGTAACGTTAATTGAAATTAAATCGCCGTTTCCTATTTCAAAACGGAGCCACAAAATCCCGCACTTTGCGGGTAGAGTCCTACAACCACACGCGGTTTGTCCTAAGCTCGGCGGAGCGGATGTGATGAAAATTTCGGAACACATAACACTTTCCAAGCGTCTTGGGCGAAGACACGTTCGCATGTTTAGGGTGTGGTGTGTGTGCCTTTGGACTTCTAGCGTGGACCTGAAACACCACCGTGATTGAAGATCGCCAAACAAGTCACTGAGGTCATGTCGCAAATCGCTTCTTTGACAGCGGCCATCGACCTCAATGAGTCTAAAGAAACCTTCCTTGACCCGATTGAATTGCGATCTACTAAAATATATGCCCAAGAGCGACGTGGGCCAATGACACCACGCAAAGTATCAGACTGGATTCTGTATCATACGGGGTTACTTGTCAAACGCGTGTGAATGGTCCTAAATCATCCTTCTCCCGCCTCTCCCACTCAAACATTTGGGCATCTCAAGGCACAAAGGGAAGCCAACTGTTTGATCCCCCCTTCGATCAATTCGAAGGTGGAAAAACAAGAGAAGGAGAGGCAGCAAACAATCCTCAGCATGAGGATACGTACCGTCTGCTGGCTACGACGTGGCTGCAGCCAAAAATAGGAAAAACCAGAGCTTCGACGTGTTCGGCGCCGGTTCGGTACCCGCAACAAGGAATGGTCCTCAAAAGGAGGTAGATTACAGATAGGTAAAATCGACTCTTCGCTTTTTTTGTTGTTTTGTTTGAATCCAAACACTTTGCGGTTCCCCACAAGCGCGCTTTACATCAGATCCGAGAGGCACGCCGTTTCTCGCGGATTTGAAATCAAGTCTTGAGAGGGTCGGAAGCCAACCACGATGTCCACCGCGCGCGGGATACTACAACGGGCTTGAAGCGTAGCTTGTGCCGGAATCGTCGGGACGTTGGTTACAGTATACGTAGTCCGCGGACTTTTCGCCCTGGATTTACTGTTATCTCGGCGGGGTTCGCTGGATATTTCTCGAAGCAGAAGACGTCGAGCGTTCAGGAGTATATCGCCATAGCGAGCCCTGGATAAAGCTAGTGACCTAAGTGAGACGATAACTGGAATACTAGAACCAGCGGATGACGGCCACTGGGCAACAAGAACGCGGTCTCGAAAGGGGATCCTTCTAAGTTGAACTTATGGTTGTCGACGATAGGGGATATGTGATTTATGGTTTGGCAGGAGGTTGTGGGGCGGATGACATGGCACGAGGTACACTTGCGGGGGTGTAGAGAGGTATACCAGTGCCAGTTGGAAAGAGTAAACGACGTGGGGACACAACCTTTGACATCCTAGAAACCAGGGACAAGAAACGGGTGCAGTATCCGTTGCCGGCAGTGCTGGTGAGAATGAATGAGCGATGCCGCAGCAGGCAGGTTGCTGTACGGTTTGGGTAACTCGGACTTGCTCGCTATGGTGTCCGTAACCACAGTTAGCTCGAGCTGTCGCCGAAGAGACCGAATGACAGCCAATTGATTTTACTTACACGATCTCCAGGGTATGAATAGGCTTCAAGATTCTTCCATGGACCTATAACATCTGAAATAGAGCTGTCGATATCGAGGTTCGCAATGGAATGGAGACCAAGTAGCGATGGGAGTCGTCCCCACCACTGCGGCCAGTGCAGTCGGAGTTGGTGGGGTGGAAGTTGAGAGCCCGCAGATTGTTGTCATGACAAGCATACTAATTTGATTGGCACACAACTGGCAGACTATATGTATCGCGCTATGCGCGAACTGGGGAGTCCAAGAGTAATGTCGCGTTTATAAGCCAAGGGTGTTCGGGTTAGGGGGATTGGTCATTGCTGCGGAGGTCCCGTGCCAGGATCTGGTGGGGGAACTGCTGCAGCGCGGATTTCGCCTGGGCGCGCGCGAGGCGAGACGAGGGCACACCGCACTGATCCTGTGAGCACGGGCGTCCGCGGGGGTGAGCCAGTACTATTAATAGTGCTCTATTTGCCGGCGTCGGCGTCAGTCATGGCGCAGTCCTTTGCGCAGCCCGTGGAAAAGGTGAATAGAGGTAAGTAACATTGATCGTGGCAGTGAGTCCTGCGCAGCCGGCAGTTGAAAAAATAACCGCAGAAAATACCTCAACCCGGAAGCCGTCGGGATGCCTTGGACATGTGTAGCGTGAGGATTGCCCCAAGGGCTGGGAAGAGGCAGCACAGCCCCCGGTCCGACTCGGGGTGCACAGGCGCCGGATTTGAGCAAGTGGGAAGTAAGGTGGGAAATTGCTTATAAGTCCGCATTCATCGTTACCCAATCAAGGGTACGACCCCTCTCTTTTCGCTCCTCTCCTATACCCTCAATGTCGAACAAAGATTATTACGGTAGCCAGCAAACGGCTGGGTATCCGCAGCAACAGCAGCAGCAATACTACCCCCCTTCAGGTTCGAACTTAACGCACCAATATCAGCGTATGTAAAAAAAGAGGTATTTTTTATTTAGGTCCACCGCCCGGCCAGGGCTACTACCCTCAGCAACCTCAGCAAGCCTACCAGGGGTATAGCGGCCAGCCAGGCTTCCAACAGCAAGCTCAGCCCCAGGCAGTCTATGTGTATGTTCGACCCCGTCTTGAAGTGTTTCAGGTTGAACTCACACGGGGCGCTCCATCATCTAGTCAGCAGCCCCCACCCCAGAAGGACAGTGGGTTCTGTGCAGCATGTTTAACGGGTGTCTGCCTGTGTTGTTGCGCGGAAGGTGCGTGGCATTTTGGTTACGTCCTCAGATTGCTGTGGGCTTACGAAATTGTCCAAACGCCTCGGCAGAGCTATGCGCATGCCTTTTCTGAGCCAGCACATTGCCCCCCTCCCGTATCTGCTTTACGATAATTGATGCTCCTGTAAACATTCCATCTTCAATGATCTTTCAGTGACGTTTCCCCCTTTACCGTACCGAGTATTTTGTGAGATAGGAGTCAAGAAATCATCATTTTTTTTGCCACCTCGTTGAAAGAGAGCATTGTGTGATTGATCGTAGTCCGAATGATGAGTTGTTAACCGCGCGGGTCAAAAATGTCGCTGTCTTGATTGGTGCGAATCCATCCAGACGTGGCGTGACGCGTGACAAGTCTACGGTGTTTCCTTTCTCTCCGCGAAAATATCCTCCCATCTTAAAATGCTCCAGAAGCTGCCAGCGGCCGCTCTGAACAAGGCCGGCGCGTTCGCAGCTGCTCGTGCTGCTCCTCTTCGCACCACTCAGCGTCTTGGTTCGGTAGGAACTTTTGTTGGACTTGGTCGTCATCAGGTTTCGGAGTTAGGTTACTCATGTTCATGGCCAGCAAGCTAGGTTCGCGTCCTCCACGGCCGCGTCCTCCAACGCATTCCAGGTCCGTATATTCACGAAAATTTATTGCGTGTCTCTATTCAACAGTCCTTCAGTCGCTGGTCTACTTCGCGAGCAACGCTCGCGTCTGCGACGCTCGCTGCCGCCGGTTCAATCGCTTGGTACACACACCTCTACGGAACCCTACCATTTATTGGCGAAGTACACGCGTCCTCCCCTGCAGAAGTTGGCCTCCACCCAGCTGCATACCCATGGTCGAACAAAGGGTGGTTGGACTCGTTTGACCACGCCAGGTAACGTGTAACTTTATTTCCCAAAATGTTCCGGACCCTCACAGAACCCCGACCCGTCCCCAGCATCCGGAGAGGCTACCTAGTGTACAAGGAGGTCTGCGCCGCCTGTCATTCTCTTGACCGCATTGCCTGGCGTAACCTTGTCGGTGTCTCTCACGCCGTGGATGAGGTCAAAGCGCTGGCAGAGGAAGTCGAATACACCGACGGACCCAATGACGAGGGTGAGATGTTCCAACGCCCCGGCAAGCTCTCGGACTATCTTCCCCGCCCATACCCCAACGATGAGGCCGCACGTGCCTCCAACCAGGGTGCCCTCCCTCCCGACCTCAGCTTGATCATCAAGGCCCGTCATGGTGGTGCCGTACGAGACCGTCATTTTTCGCAAACCACTGTTAGTAACCAGTGTATTGCAGGACTATCTGTTCTCTCTCCTCACCGGCTATGTTGATCCCCCCGCTGGTGTTGAAATTCGCGAAGGGATGAACTACAACCCGTATTTCCCGGGCGGTGCTATTTCTATGCCCCGAGTGCTCTTCGATGGCCTGGTTGAATACGACGACGGTACGCGCTTTAGTGGACATCTCTTTCTATTGTTATTTGACGTTGCTGTCCAGGCACTGCTGCGACGACTTCCCAGATGGCTAAGGACGTTACGACCTTCCTGAGCTGGGCGGCCGAACCCGAGCATGATGAACGCAAGAAGATAGGCATCAAGGCTGTCATCCTCTTCTCAACATTGACGGCCCTGAGCTTATACGTGAAGCGCTTCAAGTGGGCTGTGATCAAGAACAGGAAGATTGGTGAGTTGTACTTCGTCCCAAGTCAGTGTTTAGCTGAATGCCCGATATAGTCTATCACCCTCCTGTGGATAAGACTCATTGAGGAGAGGAAAAAGTGGTTTTAGCAGGACACATGAATTAGATCACATTTTCCTGTCTAGTAATTTTTCTTTTGTTATTAGAAGGACTGCCCTGCCGCTGTCTTTTCCGTTCTGTCTGTATAAGTCGGATTTCCCACGGCTACTTGAACTGTCTCCGCTCCGAACCCCAGTTTTTGCCAGCACCTCACCCCACTCGAAATACTCCCATCTACTCCCTCATTTAAGCCCACTCATCTCCCTCATGTCCGCCGAGTCGTGGCCGCCACAGCTCAAGTTTGTCGATCTGTACACACTTCCCGTCGTCGCTTCTTACGTCTTGCAGAGAATGGGTTGCATCGTGCCTAGGTCAGATGTCAGACCTGAACCGCGACGAAGCACAAGCCGAGCTCCGCCAGGTAATTTCTGATGCTTACAGCTCCAAGACATTATGGACTACAGACTGGGCCGGTGTGCAGCTTAAAAGGTGGTCTCGCCCAGGCTATGACCCCCAACACTGATGATGCTTCGCTTCAAGCTTACTGCCCAAGCCGATGCCCATCATGAGTACCCACCACTTGAAGCGCAAACTGTACGCCATTGCCGTTTCTCTCTCCCGCACTGCTGCTAACACGTTGACAGTGACAACCCAGCAGGTCAGCCCAAGAAGGCCAAAAAGAATCAGGCGAACAAATCTACTGCCGCTGCGCTTACGCTGGATGTAGGCGACCGCGCGGCGCTCGACAAGCGTGCTCAGCGTTTCCGGCGGGAGCACGAATTGGAGAAACAGAAACAGAACGGTGGTGGCGGTCAGGCGTCGTCTCTCCGGGCTAATCAGCGCACTGCTCACTCTTTTGCCAATCCATGGCGTTCGGCATCGCCATTCGTGAACGCGGATGATCCGGAGGCGGACCCGGTGCGCGCATTAATTTTTCCTCAGACTCTGTGCTAGTTTGACCACTTTCGTAGAACGTGCCTAATTGGGACCAGTATACCATTGTTGGAACATGTCAAGATATCTTCAAGGACTACCTACGCTTGACATCAGTGCGCACTTTTTTCTCTGTTTCGTGATTGTCTGACATTTTTTTTGTTGTGTTTTAGGATCCTAATCCTGAGCAAATACGTCCGTACCATGTCCTTCAACAATCACTAACAGAACTCAAGAGGCGATGGCGAGAAAAAGCTCCCTATAATTGGATATGCAGTCAGTTCAAGAGTCTCAGGCAAGATTTGACCGTGCGTCGCATTGTGCTTTGTCGACGACGGTCACTACGATACACTGTCCTAAACTGCCGACAGGTCCAGCGGATAAAGAATGATTTTACGGTTGCCGTATATGAAATCCATGCGCGAATGGCCTTAGAGGTGGCAAGTGGGACGTTTTTCCCGCATCGTCCCACACCCGAATGAGGTCCCCATTTTGCAGGCCGACATGGTAGAGTATAATCAATGCCAATCCTCATTGAAGGGCTTATATGAACTTGGAATCCCCGGAAACGACGAAGAAGTTCACCGCCTACCGGATTTTGATGCTGCTCCATGGCCGTAATAGAAGCGGTTCGTAGCTTTCCCTGAATCCCCTGCATGGACTGACATCGTTTCCCAGAATTAAACCTGTACGTGAGTCAGCTAACGCCTAAACAGAAAACGTCTTCGGCGGTGAAGCATGCGTTGGCCGTGCAGCGAGCCCTCGCTCTTGGGAACTATCATGCAGTTCTTTGAGCTCCATCTCAATGCGCCAAATATGGGTGCATATATCATCGATCATTTTGTCGATCGTGAACGCCTGCGCGCGTTGCTTGTCATGACCAGGGCGTGCGTCCACCAGCCCTCACTTGTTCTTGCCAATCATTAACGCGACATTTTATTTGGGATTCTAGATACCAGCGACTTTCTCTAACATTTATTCAACAAGAGCTTGCATTCGACGGTCTCAATCACGTCCATGAGTTCCTGATGTCACATCGAGCTGCGCACTTTGTCAATCCCAACAGTTCAGACGCTGAGAAGATTTTGGACTGCAAGACAGTAAGCATGGAATTGCCTGCTGTGCTAGAGGAGAAATATCGTAGAGTGCAGATTAAGGGTGCGATATGAGCTCCCCCACCGACGCACACTTTTCCTATCTTTTTTGGGTTCCCCCTACCACATTCCTTCGCTATTCTTCGGGTTGTACTTATTTACATGCTTTCACTGAATGATCACGATCCTTCGGGCGCCGTGACGCGCGTACACAAAGAACCATTGAGTAAGTTGATATATGGTAAATTTGTTGATGAAGCGACCGAGCCCAAGAGCCTTGTACTATATTACAAACCCACGAAGATGAGACGATCAATAGAGCGAAACACCTCGTAGACTTCATAGCATTTCAATAGAATTTGGGTTATACCCCCTCGTGGCCTCCGCAGTGAGACACGCGATGCGAATTCGCTCCCGAAGATCGTCGAACCGAAATTGTTGCGCTAAGCGCACGTTAGTCAGAAGGGTGTCAGAAAGATAGGGACATGACATATGACACGTACTGGGACCTGGATAAATGGACGTCAAAAACTGGACAGGCTCGAGAAACGCCTTGCACACGTCGAGTGCGATCGTCAGGGAGTTGTCTTGTTCCCATAGGGTAAGGGCGCTTAAGGGGACGATAAATCGAAGTTTACGCGATGACGAAATGGGAAAGCATATCTACCGGAAGATTTGGCCCATGAACCACCAGACGAAGGACGGTTGCAGCGCGAGGTTGCTCTTGATGTTGCCCGTGACGGCGTGCATGCCAAGCATGACCGTTTTGGCACGCTGTCCCTGTCGCCCTTACTTATCGTGATGATAATGATATGTCGACATCATTTCGTCAGAAGCGGGGATTCGGATGCAATAAAAATAAAACGATTCAACACTCACACCACTCTTCAGACTTTTTACGATTTAACCCGATCAACCTTTTTGAATGCACGCCAGTGCTCAGCAAGTCAGCCATGGTATTGATTGGTTTGAAAGGGGCAAGGCGAAAAACTGGGACTCACACATGGGGGACGAATCTCTGAAATTCATAAGAAATGCACATCCGGGTGCTATTATCGGTTCCGATCAGCGGATGCATTTTCAGTGTATATAAAGGTGCGCTGTCCACATACTTGAACAGAAACTCGCGCCCATTATACATGAACGCCCTTTCGACACCACACGTGTGCTGTTGCAATGCCTTCTCTATTGCCTCCGTCTCCATCCATGTTCGCATCGCAAATTCTGTCCTGTCGTGGTCACTGGCAGTCACGTCGTGCCGCATCCGTACACATGCATTCCAGAGCAGCGTCGCCCGGAGATACAGCGCCCAGACCGTGTCCTTCCCGCCCCTGCTGTCTAGATGTGCCTGTGAATGCAAAGGTAGCAGCGACTCCCCAGGAAATAAGATCGAATACTACAGGTTGAGTGAGCCACTTGGAGCGATGTGTATTGGCTGGGCAAGCAAGGTACGTACGTTCGACGGTTCCATCACAAAAAAGTCTGAGTGCCTCCAGTTTGCGGCGACGGCATAAGAAATGTGGGCGGAGATGAGCATCAATGCGCTCCAGCAAAGACGACGGCACTCTTCCTTTTTGATCTCGCCCTCGGACCATTCTTGGTTCCACGTAGGTGTAGCTACCCAAAGTGGCACCTGTCTTTGCGCCTCTGGCCAGTGGCGGCCAAGCAAGACCTTGTCGCAAGAGCAATGGGATCTATGAACGGTAGGCTCGACGGCCATGTGCGGCTGCTGCACGTATTGTCGCGTGGATGACGAGGTAACCACCGAACTGGGGTGCTCGGTTGCGGGGAAATAACCCATGGGGTGAGCGTCCACAACGGGCATGCCATTGCTGGCAAATCTCGAAGCAGCTGGGCTGTCGCTATCCAGGTGCGTCATGGTGAGTGCGCGTATGATGGAATCGAGAATATTCAATGACGATTGGGCTCGTGTGGCCTGATTCTGAGGGTGGGCGCAGACCTCAAAAAATGATAGGACCTTTGAGATCGGGAGCAACTATCAGCTTCATCCTGATCCACCTGGTGACCACTGACGCACCCAGGCAGCTTGGGCTAGTTCTCCGTCGATAGCACGGGCATACAGACTTGCTTCTAGTGCGCTTTGGGCTTCATCTCGCAGCATTATCGCTTTGCGGCGACTTTCTTCTGGATGGGCTTGTTGTGAACTTTGCACAAGCGTGGACACAGCCAGGAGGGAAAGTAGCAAACTAGGTTGCATATGACCACGACGAGTAGGGTCCATGAAGGTTTTGTAAAAGCGAGGCACGTTCAAAAACGAGAACCAATAGGACGAAGTTCTAAATAGGAAGCGTACGTCCTCGATGATTTGGCTGACACTAGCGTCGCGCTGTATGTGCCCAAGGGGTAATGAATGGTACGAAGCTGTCGTAGGCGCAGCATACACTCGGAGAAGGTGGTCCCACCATGTCTTGCGTCGGAACTGCACTGAGGGATCGGGGGTAATGTCATTTGACTCTTGCTCGTTTCCTGGTTGGCTCTCTGCGGCAACTACATAGGTATCCGTCGCCGCGCCAAAAGGAGCAATTGTGCCAGAGTTGGGTACTTCAGAGTTGTACCCTATGGCTCTTGTGTCATGTGGCTAGAGCTTCGTGAACATCGCGCTACCGCGACGAAACGGGAACCACTCACAGGATTTCGGTTGCGTGTGGGATCAGATGTAAGTGTCTGATCATGGGAGGCAATCGAATTGAGCCGCAAGCCGCTTCCCAGGGGCTGGAAGACATCAACTTCTAGAGAATGATTTGGTGCCCCAGCATTCTGTTGACTAACGTCAGGAACCGGGTCTCCAAGGATATCAAGCGCCGAGGGGTTGGCAGTGACCAATGGCCGCTTTATGCCATAAGAGCTTGTGGCCTCCTGAGGGGGGGTAATATCCCGGTCGACCGTCGGGGGACGGCGACGTCTACGTCGAGGTTCACCGTCTTCTCCCTTGGGCCCTGTACCACGAGTGCGCGCTCCCTGGACCCTATCGGGTCCTCGACGCTTTGGTTGAGAATCGTAGGTGCACCGCTCGTTCCCCCCACGTTGACAGCAATGGTGGCACACAGGTTTTGCACCATCACAACGGATCTTGCGCCCCCGGCTAGAGAGGGTTGAAGAAAGAGGAATTTAACTATGTTGGAGACGGTGCGCACCATTGGAGACACGCCACGAATACACGGGTCCGTGGGCGGCCTTGAGTGGTAGGCGGTTGGTCTGCTGAGAGCTCAATACGCATTTTGTCCTTGCGTGACCGGCGGGGTTGGCCAGGTGATTGCGCAGTATTCTGAGAGTTGCCGGGAAGGGGTGGGTGTGAAGACGAAGACTCGCCGTCGGTAGACGCGGCGAGACTAGAGCTAGCAGCAGCTTCTAGGTAGGACAGGTGATCGCGATTAAAGTCAATGCGCATATCGGCACGATTTTTGCCCAACTGCGACAGCGTCGGAGGTCGCTCAGACGAGTGGGAAAAGCCAAGGCGAGGAGAAAGAGGGAAATCCCGCGCGTGGGAGGGATCTATATGAGGATAATGGTCGCCCATTGCAGTGGGAAGGACGGACAAGTTCACATGAAATAAGGAGGAGGACGAAAGGGAGACCAAAGTCGGTCAGAGAGTGAACGCGGGGAGGAAGGTTCGTGTTATTGTAGCATGGGGACGGTAATCTCGCGTAGTAGGCGTTTGAATTGTCGATCCTTTCATTTCGGCACATCCCCGTTTCCGTACAGTACATGACTAGATACATTCTCTTCTAACGGAAGTCGTCTCACGCCCACGTCAATCCAATCAGTCACGCATCCTTGCAGGCACAAACCTCCGAACGATTATCTCTCGGATAGAATATCGCTCCAAGCATGCCGGAGATGCAAGTTCGGAGCGAGAGACCCGGGAGTATGCTGGTATGCTCACATACGAAAGTACAAGTGTCTTTTTTTTGCACACACGACTGGAGCCTCAACTCACACGCCCAGACGAGACAACTAAAACGTACCTTTTGAACCTGCGAGTTGACGCGATTGATCGTGCTGAGCCACTGCCATGTGAATGGCTCAGCATTTGAGAGCTTAAAAGGTGAGGATTTTGCGTCCTCAGGGTCCTCGTAGACAGGGATGAGAACCATGGCAAATCTGATCCGATGTGTCAGTCCCACAACTGACGGCGCAACATATATGCGATGGATTAGCTAAAACTCACTCGGCGTGGTGAAAAACAGGCCCCCGCTTGTATAGGAGGTAGTCCACGCAAAACTTCACGCCGTTCTTCACGACCCATCCAAGGGACCGGTAGTGGTGAAGAAAGACATAGTTAACCAAAAACGGATTATCCGGACGCAGAGCGTGTGCTTGGGATGGGAGGGTCTGAAGATGAAGCGGTAGGTGGGCCGTGTGGAACGCCATCCAGATCTCGCCCAATGTCATTGGTTCGAGCTACGTGAACATTTCAGGGCTGCATTACTCACATGCGGCGCGCTCGTACCGTTTTCGGGTGATAAATGCACAGACAATCAAGGGCCCAGGTTAGGAAAAATGCTTCGGACAATGTGAGTTGCATGTGTTCCATATCCTCCGGGGGTTCGGCATCGAGGTCCGTTCCATCCAGAGTACGCTCTGGCAAAGCAGCATTCCGAATAGAGATAGACGGTTTCCACGTTGCGGCTGATGGAATCGACACACTTGTTTCCTCGACAGAGATAACGCGACCTTCTGCGAATGCAGCCTCCGCTTCTGCGGCTGCGGCCGCGATGGCCTGGGCTCTGTCAGACTTGAACTGTTTTCGCTCGGCTCTGCGCTTCGCCGTCACCTCTTCAGAGGTCATTCCTAAAAGAAAACGTCCTGAGCACATGCTGCCATCCACATGGACAAAATGGCTTACGCCTGCCTGCTGCGCATTCTACTATTGGCAAGCCTCACGAGCCAACTTGGCTCGCTGCGCGAAAGGTTGCCCTTCCCAAAGAAACCGCGCCTCCAAAGAACCATGCGGTCCTTCGGGTCGGTGATCCAGATAGAACGCGTGGTGGGATCGAAAACGCCTTTGCATCGGGGATTCAGCACACGCGTCGGGGATATACCGAAGATCCCCAAGGTTGTGACCGCGAATCTGTTCTCGACACGAGAGAAGACAATTGGGAGAGGATTTGCGTAGATGACATTGTTTTCATTTCGCTTGCGACTGGCTTTCTTTTGTGAGGGATTTTGTCCTGACCGTGATTGATCCACCGTCGCGGCCATGGAGGTCAGTAGTCGACCAAACTGGTGTAAACATCGCGGTTATGCCGCGTCTTCACGTGATCCCGCCCTCCGCTCGCCAGTCAATCAAGCAGAGGCATAATGTCGGCAAAGCTCAGGGATGAAATCGAGGCCAAGCGTGCAAAACTACAAGAACTACGTCAGGCTCGACTGGCTAGGCAAAAGCAGGATAGTGAACGCCGCGCTGCTGTACGTTTCCCGCTCTTGTGCGAGTCTATCACCCTCTTCAACTTTCCTAGACACCCGTTAGGTCCCCGACACAAACCGATGTCAACGCACTATTGAGCTCGATTCTGGGTCCCGACGATGTGCTCAGCCCTCGTAGCCCGGATTTGACGCCTGCATCCTCAGTCCCCGGAACACCATCGTTTGGCCACCCTGACCTTCCGGGGCCAGCTTCGCTCCGTGTTTCCGGAAGGGTGAGCCGCATAAGCAGCGCAGGTTCTGATAGAGCAAGTTTCGGTGCAACGCTTGTGCAATCTGCGACCGAGAATGTAGTCGATCGGTGCGTGTGTGTTTGAGAAACTTGCGAGGTTGATCCCCAACGCCATGATGCAGCCCCATGACCCCAAGATTTACACCGGACCTGATTGATGTCCAACAGGAGTTATTCGAACTTCCACAAAGAGTGCGATTCTTTCTTGAGCCGCCACCACCCGGCTAACAGTTAGGCATTTATAGGAGCGTGTCACGTACAACAAGGAGATACAGACTGCAGACATTGATCCAGACCCTGGATCCACTTCTCACGAAGATATCAGAGAACATGTCCTCCGCGAGCGTGAACCAACCGCAGACCCCGAGCGGGCGCTAGAAAAGCTAGAAGAAGAGAGTGCGATATTGGATCGCGAGATTGAAGAGGAGATCCGGGGTCTGTCCACGTTCTCGTTTCTTTTTCGAACCTCTATTGAACGCATGTACAGACCTGACGGAGGAGGAAAAGTTCAGCATTCTCGCCGCTCCCGAGTTTCTGGACTTCGTCGAGCAATCATCGAAGATCGTTCAGCGAGCACTGAACGATAACTACGACCATATCCGTGATTACACCTCTGGGGCAGAGACTGGCGGGCGAGTCTTTTCCCGTGTGTGCTGCCTTGCCAACCAATTGATCCATTCACCCCCGTAGCGATGATTCTGAGGCAAGCGCGTAAAACGGGTATGCTCCTTCTGGGATGAACGTTATTGTAAAAATCGAACTATCACGGATGTGGACTGGTCACCCAAAGTCTGTCCTAGTTCCGTGGCCGCCTTACCTACTCATAACGTTGGTGCTTTCAGTTTCCGGAACTCAGTGTTGCTTCGTACAACAAAAACGCTGCCGCAGTTAATGAACCCGACGGGGTCGTGGCCGTGTGGAACCTGCATTTACTGGAGCGACCCGAATTCGTGTTCCACTCTCAGGTGCGTACTCTGTTCTGACCTCGTATTCGAGCGTCGTTGACAAGAAGTAACATAGTCTGACGTACTTTCAGTTACATTTTCACCTTTTCACGCAAACCTTGTGTTTGGTGGAACGTATTCAGGACAGATATTGCTTTGGGATACGCGGTCGAAGCACCTACCCGTGCTCAAAACGCCGTTATCAGCAGCGGGACATACACACCCAGTCTACGCGATGCAGATGGTGGGCACCCAGAATGCACACAACCTCATTACCAGCAGCACAGATGGTATGGTGTGCAGTTGGCTCGTAGACATGCTTGCCCAGCCGCAGGTCGTTCTTTCATTTCACCTTGTTGCAAAGAAGGGGCACTCACACAACTCAGGAAACACTTGAGCTCGTACATGCAGGGCACAACAAGACTGGCGAAGTAGCTATCACGACCCTTGACTTCCCCGACAACGAAACCACTGCATTTTGGGTCGGTACTGAGGAAGGGAATATTTATCAGGCAAATCGGTATGACCGTGCGGGAGCGAAGGCCGGTCTCAACCAGTATGACGTCTATAAGGGCCACTCGGGTCCAGTCATGGGACTCAACTTCCACCCCCTTATCGGGCCGGTCGACTTCTCTGACTTGTTCTTGACGTGCTCTGTCGACTGGACAGTTAAATTATGGCGCTCGAGGTCATTAGCGAAGCCATCCACGACAACGCAGACAGTGTCACCGATCTATTCGTTTGACGAGGCGGATGACTATGTCTACGATGTCAAGTGGCATCCTGCACATCCCGCAGTCTTCGCTTCTGTGGACGGATCCGGCAAGTTTGACCTTTGGAACCTAAATGGGGATACGGAGGTCCGTCGCCCCGCACCGCAGGCACATCTCGTACATCAACTAACGCTATATATTTTAGGTGCCTGTTGTTTCCACCACCGTGAGTGCGGAGCATGCGCTCAACAAGTTGCAGTGGGATCGCTAAGGACGGCCGGCGCGCCATTCTAGGAGGTAGCGAAGGTCGGCTGTACGTATATGACATCGGAGACATGGCTATCCCACGGGAGACCTGAGTGGAATGACATGCAGAAGACTGTAGGCGGGCTTCATTGGGGGACAAGCAAGTGGGGTGGAGGTGGACTCCTCAGCGGGTGTTGGCTAATGGTCGATAACTCATCCAGGCCAGGCGAGCCGCAAGTCGAGTAGCGTTTGTATGGATAGATTTGATATCTTCAAGTTATACCCGTTCTAGCTGCATTTGGGTTTAGGATTGGACGTGCAACATCTCGGGAGTAGTGACGGAACGGAAACGACTTATTATGCAGTTACGTCCGACGCCAGCCCGTCGCCGAGAGGATCACGTCGGTGAACCGTGGTGGAGCAAGAGGAAAAACACGGAACCCCGATCGTCCCATGTTGTCCCGTGTCCGCGGCATCGTCCTCCATGCAAGAGTCGGTTTCTCACCTCTCTTCTCTACTTCTCCTCCCATCATTTTTACTCGTAACAGGACCATGTCGTCGATGTCAGATTTCAAACAGGTGCAGTTCTTCCACGATATTTCCAATGTGGCCGATAACTTATTCGCGTGCAGGCGCCCCACAAGTAAGTCCCTGATCACCTGGTTCATTAATGGTGCCCTGAGCATCTCTCCTGCCCGTTATCGACGCAAGTCTCTTGGTGTAAGCCTCTTTCATACCGTACCTCCGATGGTGAGGTTAACAAAGTCCCTCGAATCGTAGCATCCCTGGACCCATAGAAGTCACAGATGAAGTGCGTTCGTCGAGTCCCCCACGTCCTAGACCAATACCAACAGCACCCCACAGGTCCTCTATGCCAACGCGCACCCGTCTGTCTCTCACATGTCTGCGGGTTTCACCGCAGTCTTTGGAGAAAGCATTCGCCTGACGAGGTGTGAAGCTAAGTCACGTTCAGACTGTGGCTGGTACTAAGCGCGCGCATTTCGGCCGCTTTGCAGAGAGGTGGTACGGACGACAACCGCTCAACCGTTCCTCATCTCCGGGTCTGGAACACTCGGGTGGGATCAGGTAAGGCACGACGTATCTGCCAACTACCGCTGTATCTTCTACTCACACGACCCAGGTTTCGGCCAACCTGGTCGAGACTGGAGAAAACGTTCTGGTGCTCAATACAGGGTATTTCGGCGACAGCTTCGCTGATTGGTGCGCACTACATTCGCAATCTGTATGAGTTGTTGACTTCAACGTGGACATAGCCTTCAAACGTACGGCGCCAAAGTCGATCAACTCCGTGCAGAGTTCGGTGAGACCGTCGCTGTGCCCCAAGTTGAGCAAGCGCTGCAGTCTAAGAAATACAAGATCGTGACAATCACACACGTGGACACTTCGACGGGTGCGTCTGTTCTCCTGGCGTCGTAGTATATGCCCGTATCTCATTGTCCTTCACAGGCGTGCTCTCGGACCCACAGGTGGTGGCCCAAGCAGTGAAAAAGGTTTCACCTGATACGCTCGTCGTTCTTGACGCCGTCTGTGCCGTCGCGAGCGAGGAGATTCAAATGGACAATTGGGGTATCGACGTCGTAATCACCGCCAGCCAGAAGGGGCTCGGCGCGCCTCCCGGCCTAAGTATCGTCGTCGTCAGCGAAAAGGCCCTGAAGGTCGAGCATTTCCTATGCTGCGTATAGCGCCGTGAGTTGACAGCTTATTCCCCAGGTTTTCGAGACACGCTCGACACCGATTCCCGCATTCTATGCAAGCTGGAAGAGGCAAGTGTGGTCATGTTTCCACTTGGACTGCCATATATTTACCTCACCGCCAGATGGCTTCCGATTATGAAAGGATATGAAAGCGGCACGCCCGCATACTTCGCAACTCCCCCCGTCAACCTCATCTATGCGTACCACCAATCCTTATCCCAGATAATCAAAGCGACTCCTTTCCTGGATGAACGGCTCAAGCTCCATCGCGAGACCAGCAATCGCATCAAGACCGCAGCCGCAGACCTCGGGCTCTCTCAACTTCCCACTGTTCCAGGAATCGCTGCGAATGGGATGACTGCGGTGAGCCGCAGGCCCTTTCCTATCGTCGCCTCAGGGCAGGCTAACAAGCCATTTCTAGCTGTGGTGCCCAGACGGCGTCAAGTCCTCTGAGCTTATCCCCGCATTTTTACAAAGGGGTGTCGTCATAGCAGGGGGTCTAGGGACCAGGAAAGGTAAACACCTCATCACCCTCCTTTGGCGCGGTGCTTCACCATTATTCTTTATAGATAAGTACTTCCGTATAGGGTGAGCATTTTCCTATGACTTGCCACCGCTCGTCTTTGTCTCACAAAATCACCAGTCACATGGGAAGTACAGCTATAAATTCTGAACGTGGCGACGTCGACCGGGTCATCGATGTACTGAAGGAGGTCATCCTTGAGGCTACAGCAAAAAGATGACTTGACAGTTGCGAAGGTATTGTTGGTTGCCCTCACTATCATGCGCAAAGAGTGGGGATAATTCGAAATGTCGAAAATGGTAGAAGGGTATAGATCACTATGGAGTTACAAGATACGATAGTGTCGTGTATCTTGCTATGTATTGTCTGAGCGAGGAGTGTATACCGACCAAAAAAACACATGGAGGGATCATCTCAAACATCGTGAGGTATATATGGCCCAAAACCATAGTGCCATACATTGACAGCGTCGTCGTTGCACGAGTCCTGAAATTTCTTCCTCAACCTCGTGAGGGTGCGCCCAAATGCAGGATGTTCAACTTCCACTTGCGGGGGAAGACATGCCATATCGTGAGACAGCAGGAAAATGATGATCTGTCCCCTGGCATGGCTCGCGCCTTGGACCCCGGGTGACTTTGCCAAGCTTCATCCCATTCTTTCGACTTTGGGTTACACGCGTTACTTGGTGCATCGTGCTACATTCAGTCCTCCGTGAACGATAACATTCTCGTTCTCTCGTGCATGTGTACGTTCGACCGCGCCCCTCCTACTTGAATCACCTCGATACCAAGAGCGGGCTTCTGCGGCTAGATGGCGAATCCAAGGTCGCTGTGGGGCACCATAGACATAGCTATCGCTTTCATACCGTAGACAGGAACTATGCAACAATCTCACGATACGGGCCCTCCCCACCCATCCCCTCGTACCATGCCTTTCCTTCGGTCACAGGTGAGATGTAGCCAGCACGGATCACAAAGTCGCCAAAGCGCTCTCCGTCTAGTCTCTCGAGGGCGTAATGCTTTATCATAGGCTTCAGGATAGCCAGTATTTCTGGCTCAGTCACGCTCTCTGCACAGAAACAAACGATCAGTAAAGAGACCAGGGGCATACCGGAGCCTCGACGACAAACCTCTATATATTTTGTTTAGTCGCTGGCCGTAGTAACCGCCACCGAGGAGCATCATATAGGCGCCTGGCGCTTTACCGACAAAAGCGACCTCTGAATGTGGGTGAGCAGAGATGACTCAGGAAAGCTACAGATATGACACTGACCGGCAACATATGGCCGAGCACAGCCATTAGGGCAACCAGTCATCCGCATGACAATCGAGTCATTCCGTAGGCCGTTCTCCTCACAGATCTTCTCGACCTTGTCAACCAGTAGTGGCAGATACTGGAAATGACGTCAGTGGATGATGCGAAAAGAAAATTACGTAGTTCGCCAACCCTTTCAGATTCCGCCATAGCAAGACCTGAATTGCATGATGAATAAAAAACTATGCGCAGACGTTACGATAGGAGCACTAACCGCATGTCGGGAAGGCGACACATGCCGATGAGGACAAACGCAGTGCCGTGAAGTTAAGATTGTCCAGTTTGTAGTGCGCCAGCAATCTCTTGATTTCGGGTAAATCCGGCGTGGCGATATTCGAGACCATGAGGTGCTGATTTGCGGTCAAACGAAACTCTCCCTTGTGTACCTTCGCGATCTCTCGTAACGCCGTCTTGAAATCACGCCCGGGCTCGTCCTGTACGCGTCCATTTTCGATGAAGCAAGTGAAATGGTGTTTGCCGTCCTCGCCAGTTTGCCAGCCAAAGTCGTCGATGTTACGGTCGAACGTAAACGGCCGGGGAGGCTGGAATCGGAAGCCAAGAAGATTCTCTACTTCCGCCTTGAAAACGTCGAGGCCCATGCGATCAATCGTGTACTTCAAGCGGGCGTTCTTTCGGCTGTGCAGAGTTGTCGGTGGGACGCGCAATTAAGCAATAAAATAAACGAACTCAGCCCGGTTACCGTTTTCCTTCTGCACAAGCATGATTTTCTCTGCGACTATTTGACCCTGCTCCGGCGTTACGAAGCCGAGGATGCTACCAGTCCGGGGGTACGTCTTTTTGCTTCCGTGTGTAACACCCATGCCACCCCCAGCAGTCACGTTGAAACCAGCTAGTTCGCCACGTTCGTTAACGATGGCAATATAGCCGACATCGTTGGCAAAGACGTCAACGTCATTGGTTGGTGGCACTGCAACAGCAATCTTGAACTAAGGAAATGGTAGGGGTGATCAGGCAACCAAAAGAGAAGAAAACAAAAAAGGAAGGGACGCACCTTCCGAGGAAGATAAAACTCTCCATAAAGAGGCTCGAAATCTTTGAGCGCCTCGCCTGCCACCTAGTTTCTTGTCCAACCAAATTTCATGATAGGCGGTCGTCCTAGGCAGAAGGTGTTCACTGACACCCTTGGCGAACGCATACACTTGTGCATGCAGACTCGACAATGATGGGATCGACGAGCAGAGGACATTCCTGATGGTAAAGGAGTCGGCCCTGCCATTCAGTGGCAAGTTCAAATGAGGTGCGTACCTATTAACATCGCCAGCACGCTGCCAACGTGTCAAGAAGTGCTCGATTGATAGGCCTGAATCGAAGGCTTCAAGTGCCTCTTGATGACCCCATGAAACTGGAAGGTCTGTCGGGTCGTGAGTTTGAAATTCCCACTGCCATGCTCGTCCGCAATCTGGTCCATCGCGAGCCACTGGGCGGGGGTACACACTCCAGCAGGGAGCCGCACGCGGATCATGAATGCATACGCAGGCTCGACACCTTGGGCTTCGCGTTCGTCACGAATGTCGCGGATCGTCTTGCCTGATAGATGCCATGGAACTTGGTGAGCTGAGTGTCGCTCGCCGCCAGGGCACCAGTGCTAGTATCCTCGAGGCCGTCTGCTATCGTTCCCCTAAGGTATGACGACGCCGCTTTGATGTGCTCATTCGTTATCGGCTCAGGTTCTGCTTCGTGAACCTCGATCGAGTCCACACCCAACGCTTTCCACACTGAAGGTTCCCACACTTTGTAGCCCGTCTCAGCACCATCGGCGTCTTGGTCGTCTCCGAGGCCCAATTCGGCAATCCGCTCGCCGCCAAGCACAGACAACCTCGCGTCAAGTTCCTTCCCGGGCCTGTTGTAATAATGAGCGTCCTCGGGTCTTGGCCAGTAATGGCTATCCCCCATCCCAAATACCGAATATTTTAACTTCTCCAATGGCTTTGCTCCAGTCGCAACTGCGGCGTTGAGCAATTTGAAGAATTTCCGGCCATTCTGCGGAGGCTCTCCTTGACCTGCAGTCGAAGTCACGAATAAGACGTGTTCCTCGTGCGATACCGCGTCGAGGTCCATAGTGTCTAGAGTCGCGATCGTGGTCGATAGCCCTCGCGCTTGCGCTCTACCAGCCAGCCTTTTAGGCCTTCTTTTCGGCAGCGCCACCATCCGACGAATAGAGGACCAACAAAGGTGGTGCGTCGATACCTGATAATAAATCAGCGTAGGCTTGTTGTGCGCGCCTCTTCCGTTCCGCCTTCACAGTCTCCCCGAGACTCGTCACAAGCTCGACCGGCAGTGACGGCTTCGCACGGACAAGCTGAGAAAGGTGATTCTGTCGGTCCAGAAATGCCTGCAGATCATTCTTTACTGGCGTCCGAGTCCAGAGAGAATGGTTCTTTGCCAGGTCGTCCTCCTTGCTCGGATCCCAACGATACAGAGGCCAGTACCCAGAGTCGACGGCTAATTTGGTCTCCTTCAATAAATCGAGTGCCGTCGAGTCTTCAGTCGTGTACGGGAGGTATGCAAGGACAACGCTGGGTCCGTCGAAGTTATCTGCTTCGACCAGAGCTTGCAGGACTTGAGCATACGATGAGTAGACAGCGACGCTGGCCACATAGACGCCTCCGTAGTTCATCGCATACAGCCCAATGTCGGTCTTTCGACGACTAGGATCCGATGAATTGCGAGCGGTGTAGGGTAAGGTGTCGAGGATGAGGGTGTTTAGATTGAGGCCGGACACGATGGCGTGGTGAATTCCCGACGCTCCGAGATCGTAAGACCAAGCGTCAGATCCAATTATCCATCGAGACTTGATCCTAAAGTGTTCACGAAGAGACAAAATGCGTGCTGCGGCTGGGTGAGAGATGTAGTCCTGCAAGGTGGCGACGACTTGATCTCCAATTTGTTGACTCTTACGACGTCGTCCTTGACGAGAACCCAGCGACTCAGCAGCGAATGAGTTTCCTGTGGCAGTTTTGGATCCTGCAACAGCTCCAGGACCGCATTTACAAGTTCGTTGCGCTCTTCTAGTGCACCACGAACGCGTCCTAAAGCAAATTCCGGGCTAGTGGCGAACTCGCCTTGAGATGGCACTAGAGAAGGGCGAATTCGGTATCTCTAAGGCGTTCGCCAAATAGGTGGCTCAGGATGCTGGTATATGAACTCTCGTGCTTCGGTACATGGGGAACTTCAGTTGACAGAGACGACATCGGTCCTCCAAGTGGCGTGCGGAATCGACGGCTTCGATGTCGTTGCTGATTCAAGGAACGTTGCAACATCTTCCGACTGCAACCCGTTGGTGTCACCTAAGTAGGCGCTGCGAACAGTGGGGCGATCCTCGGAGTCGCGATGTTGCAGAAGACTAACGACGTCGAGGAAAAGTGGCGTCCACTTCGTTGTCCACTTTTCAATCTGCTCCAATACGATTACGTGCCGTGCAGATGGGCGAATGGCTCCGAGAATGCGAGATGAGGGTAGAGGAGATAAGAGTGATACATCCACATAGGCGACGCCGTCAATATTGAAGTCTAGGGTAGTCCGGCCCAGGCCGAAGATGACGGTATGGGGCTCATTGGACCCATGTTGTGCGAGAGCGAGCTGGGATCGACGGGTAAGGGCAAGTGTAGCCAATGCCGCAGCTTCGTAACCCTCGAGAAGCGCAGCGGTAGCAGGGTTGACAGGAATGGCGAAGATTGGGGGGGTGGTTGGTGTCGCTGGCCTGGAAGTGTGACGCCCATCTACATCACTTCCTTTTCGAGAGTGTCCGTTGACAAATCCGTTTGGATGTCCATTTGAATTTGAATGTCCATTGGCATACCTCGGTACAGGGCTGTATGGTCGTGTAGGAGAAGGACTATATGGCCGCACGGGAGAGGGGCTGTACGGCCGCGCAGGAGAAGGGCTATGGGGTCTCGCAATCGGACTTTGAGGACGCCCGGCGATTTTCGAGGGTGTACGCGGGTGCTTCTCGGCAAAAATGAATGGTTTCACCCTATCCTCCGCGACTTCTTCTATTTTATCATCGATGCCCCCTATGTGGAAAACGTGGACAACGGCCTTGCGTTCGGTACGGGCCAGTCTCGAAGTCAACAATGCATTATCGTGGGCTTGTTGGGCACTCGACGAATGTATAAAGTAAGGAACGACCTCACGAAGGACAAGTGCATCTGCGAGATCACCCTGTGCCGCTATATGAAGCACGATGGGCCGACTAGAGAGCTCAGACAAGTGAGGTAGGAGACGGATGAGGGATGGTGAACTAGTGGTTGTGTAAGACGATAAAGAGGTCGTGCTGTGTCGAAGTAGGGTCTGAGTGGGGTCAGAACCATGGGGAAGGATGGTGACGTTTGTCGACTCCCTGGATAAGGACTTCCAGTATGATGAAAAGACAGAGGGAGAGTCGACGACGGCATCCGAGGAGAGGTGGGCGACGCGAGCGACGGCGGTGATAGAAGGTGTCAACGAGGTCATATCGTGGGTTGAGGACTTGGAACTGGTGGGAGATGAGTGACACTATACGACGAAATTGAGCGAAACGGTGACACCTTTTCGAGGGCTCATAAGCCTCTTAGAGTTTGCTGAACGACAGCGGTGGGGCATGTTTCTGGGTCGCTTTGTCGAGCGAATTCCGAATTCCATTGGACCCATGACTAAGAGGCACGCAATTTTCTCGCCATGGATCGCACTCTGCTGGACTGCAACCGAAGAAGTATCCGGCCTCGGGCCCACATATCCATCTCCGGCCCAACGCCCCAACTCGCATTCTCACAGCAACCTCGATTACTGAATTACTGAATACATTGTGAAAACATCCTCTGTAACAAACCACTGGTCATTATGTTGAGCTCGTCATTATGTCCTGAACGTGTCACTCCAATAGATTGCCTTGGATTTTAAGGTTCGCTTCGGTGACGCCTCCCTGTTTATCTTTGACCCGATGTCATCAATTATAGTAATTTATTGAGGGTCTCGGGGGAAACCTCGAAGGCCGGGTGTCATGGGGACTGACTTCTTTCTGCCAGTGGGCGGGGTACTCGCCGGAGTGGAAGGACACTTGGTCATCACGAACTTGAAGTCGTTGAATCATGATGGTGCGTTCTTATCTCGCGGAAATCATCACGAGGACCTGTGATCTGGGTAGGAGTGTCGTGCTGTGACACTCTGACATCTTGCGTGGCGGGATGTGCCAATCCGGGACGTTCATGCGGCGCGAGAAGAGATACTCCGAGTCTCTTCCCTTGCATATTGCTGCCATCATGACGGACGGTAAGTCAGTCCTCGAGCATATGTTTACGATCTTCGGGTCTGTGGTCTTTGTCCTTGTGTTCAACGTGTCTTACCACTCTCTTGACATTGCCCAAACTCGTTGCTTGCTGTTGCAGTTGGTATAAATGCGGCGTTCCTATTCGCTAATAACTTTAAAACGCTCGAATTTAGCAATGGACTGAATGGACTGGACGCATCATGCATCACGTCTTGCGGACACCTCCGGATTACGAAGCAGGTTGGTTCCGAAAAAACAACAGCTTCCTGGTCATCCCGGTGTGCAACGTCTTCGTCTAGAGTGCTCCAAACCGCCATAAAGATTACTATCGCATTTGTACATTGATTCCATAGAAAGTGGACTCATGGCTCAAAACCAAAAAATAAAAATAAAACTAAGCAGCAATCTCGCGATACGGGCCCTCCCCGCCCGTACCCTCGTACCAGGACTGTCCTTCCCTCACAGGTGAGATATAGCCGGCACGGATCACAAAGTCGCCAAAGCGTTCTCCGTCTAGTCTCTCAAGGGCGTATCGCTTGATCATAGGCTCCAGAATGGCCAGTATTTCTGGCTCGGTCACACTCTCTGCAAATAAACGGGCGATCAGAGAACAGACGGTATGAAGATATAGTAGCGCCTCAACCAACCTCTATATATCTTGTTTAGCCGCTGGCCGTAGTAACCACCTCCGAGTAGCATCATATAGGCGCCTGGTGCTTTACCGACGAAACCAACCTCTGAACGCGCGTGAGTCATCATGGCCGATAATACTACGGCATGGGACGGACCAGCAACATATGGCCGAGCACAGCCATTAGGACAGCCAGTCAGCCGTAAGACAATTGAGTCGTTCCGTAGGCCATTCTCCTCGCAGATCTTCTCAACCTTGTCGATCAGTAGTGGGAGATACTGGAATGACTCAGCGAGCGATAAGAGAAGAAAACAGTGACAGTTCGCCAACCCTTTCAGATTCTGCCATAGCGAGACCTGAATTGCGGCATGAACGACAGCCACTACACGCAGATTTTATGACACTGACCACATGTCGGGAAGGCGACACATGCCGATGAGGACAAACGCAGTGCCGTGAAATCGAGGTTGTCTAGTTTGTAGTGCGCGAGCAATCTCTTAATTTCGGGTAAATCTGACGTGGCGATGTTGGAGATGACAACGTGCTGGTTCGCGGTCAAACGGAATTCGCCCTTGTGTACCTTTGCGATTTCTCGCAACGCTGTCTTGAAATCACGGCCAGGTTCGTCCTGCACGCGCCCATTCTCGATGAAACAAGTGAAATGGTGTTTCCCATCGTCGCCGGTGTGCCAGCCAAAGTCGTCGATGTTACGTTCGAACGTAAACGACCGGGGAGGCTGGAATCGGAAGCCAAGAAGATTCTCTACTTCCGCCTTGAAAACGTCGAGGCCCATGCGATCGATCGTGTACTTCAAGCGACCGTTCTTTCGGCTGTGCAGAGTTGTCAGTAGGACGTGGAATTGAGATATAAGAACACGCACTCAGTCCGGTTACCGTTATCCCTTTGCAATATCATGATTTTCTCGGCGACTATATTAACCCGCTCCGGCGTTATGAAGCCAAGAGTACTGGCCGTGCTAGGGTACGTCTTCTTGTTTCCATGCGTGAGACCCATGCCACCTCCAACTGTCACATTGAAGCCAGCTAATTCGCCCCATTCGTCGACGATGGCAATATAGCCGAGGTCATGTGCGAAGACGTCAACATCGTTAGTCGGTGGCACTGCAATAGCAACCTTGAACTGACGAAAAGGGTAAGTGTGACCAAGTACCCGAAAAGAAAAAAAGATGGGCAAACCTTCCGAGGAAGATAGGACGGCCCATAGAGAGGCTCGAAATCTTTAAGCGCCTCGCCGGCTACCAGTTTCTTGTCCAACCAAATTTCGTGATACGCAGTCGAACTAGGCAGGAGGTGGTCACTGATGCCCTTGGCGAACGCATACACCTGCGCGTGCAGTCTGGATAATGACGGGATCACTGAGCAAAGGACATTCCTGTAGGTAAATAGAGTCGGCGCCGTCCTACGCCAGTTTCATACGAAGTGCGTACCTATTAGCGTCGCCGCACGCTGCCAACGTATCAAGAAGTGCTCGATTGATGGCCTGAATCGAAGGCTTCAAGTGCCTCTTGATGACCCCGTGAAACTGGAAGGTCTGTCGGGTCGTGAGTTTGAAATTCCCACTGCCGTGTTCGTCCGCAATCTGGTCTATCGCGAGCCACTGAGCTGCGGAACACACTCCAGCAGGGAGTCGCACGCGGATCATGAATGCATACGCAGGCTCGACACCTTGAGCCACACGTTCGTCGCGAATGTCGCGGTCATCTTGCTGGTAGATGCCATGGAACCTCGTGACCTGGGTGTCACTCATCGCCACGCCACCGGTGCTGGTGTCCTCGAGGCCTTCCACTATGGTGCCACGGAGATACGATGACGCCGCTTTGATGTGCTCGTGCGTGATTGGCTCAGGCTCTGCTTCGCGCACCTCGATCGAGTCCACGCCCAACGCTTTCCACAACAAAGGCTCCCATGTTTTGTAGCCCGTCTCGGCACCATCTGCGTCTTGGTCGTCTCCGAGGCCCAATCCAACAATCCGCTCGCCGCCGAGCGCAGACAACCTCGCGTCAAGCTCCTTTCCTGACCTGCTGTAATAATGAGCGTCCTCGGGTCTTGGCCAGTAATGGCTGTCCCCCATCCCGAATACCGAATATTTTAACTTCTCCAATGGCTTTGCTCCAGTCGCAACTGCGGCGTTGAGCAATTTGAAGAATTTCCGGCCATTCTGCGGAGGCTCTCCTTGACCTGCAGTCGAAGTCACGAATAAGACGTATTCTTCATGCGACAACGTATCGATATCCATGGTGTCCATAGTCGCGATCGTGGTCGACAACCCTCGTACTTGCGCTCTGCCAGCTAGCCGCTTCGCCTTCTTTTCAGCGCCGCCACCATCCGAGGAATAGAGGACCAACAAAGGCGGCGCGTCGATGCCAGACAACAAATCAGCGTAGGCTTGTTGTGCACGCCTCTTCCGTTCCGCCTTCACAGTCTCCCCGAGACTCGTCACAAGCTCGACCGGCAGTGACGGCTTCGCACGGACAAGCTGAGAAAGGTGATTCTGTCGGTCCAGAAATGCCTGCAGGTCATTCTTTACTGCGTCCGAGTCCAGGGAGAATGGTTCTTTGCCAGCCGCCTCCTTGCTCGGATCCCAACGATACAGAGGCCAGTACCCAGAGTCGACGGCTAATTTGGTCTCCTTCAATAAATCGAGTGCCGTCGAGTCTTCAGTTGTGTACGGGAGGTATGCAAGGACAACACTGGGTCCGTCGAACTTATCTGCTTCGACCAGAGCTTGCAGGACTTGAGCATACGATGAGTAGACAGCGACGCTGGCCACAAAGACGCCTCCGTAGTTCATCGCATACAGCCCAATGTCGTGCTTTCGGCGACTAGGATCCGATGAAT
Source organism: Lactarius indigo (assembly GCA_025766275.1). Taxonomy (NCBI): domain Eukaryota; kingdom Fungi; phylum Basidiomycota; class Agaricomycetes; order Russulales; family Russulaceae; genus Lactarius; species Lactarius indigo. Next base: position 564,655 of record JAFKAC010000008.1, read on the forward strand.
TGCGAGCGGTGTAGGGTAAGGTGTCGAGGATGAGTGTGTTTAGATTGAGGCCGGACACGATGGCGTGGTGGATGCCTGACGCTCCGAGATCGTAAGACCAAGCGTCGGACCCGATTACCCATCTAGATTTGACTTCAAAGTGTTCACGAAGAGACAAAACGCGTGTCGCAGCAGGGTGAGAGATGTAGTTTTGCAAAGCGGCGACGACTTGATCTCCAATCTGTTGACTCTTTACGACGTCGTCCTTGACGAGAACCCAACGACTCAGCAGCGAATGAGTTTCCTGTGGTAGTTTTGGATCCTGCAACAACTCCTGAATCGCCTTTGCAAGTTCGTTGCGCTCTTCTAGTGCACCACGAACGCGTCCTAGAGCAAATTCTGGACTGGTGGCAAACTGACCCTGAGACGGGACTAAGGAAGGCGAATTTGATATTTCCAAGCGCTCCCCAAATAGGTGGCTCAGGATGCTGGTATATGAACTCTCGTGCTTCGGTACATGGGGAACTTCAGTTGACAGAGACGACATCGATCTTCCGAGCTGAGTGCGGACCGACGGCTTCGATGTCGTTGTAGATTCAAGGAATGCTGCAACATCTTCCGACCGTAGACCGCTGGTGTCGCCTAGATAGGCACTGCGAACAGTGGGGCGATCCTCAGAGTCGCGGTGTTGCAGAACACTGACGACGTCGAGGAAAAATGGCGTCCACTTCGTTGTCCACTTTTCAATCTGCTCCAATACGATTACGTGTCGTGCAGATGGGCGAATGGCTCCGAGAATGCGAGATGAGGGTAGAGGAGATACGAGCGATACATCCACGTAGGTGATACCGTCAATACCGAAGTCTAGGGTGGTTTGGCCCAAGCCGAAGATGACAGTACGGGGCTCGTTGGAACCATGTTGTGTGAGAGGGAGCTGGGAGCGACGGGTGAGGGCAAGTGTAGCCAATGCCGCAGCTTCGTAACCCTCGAGGAGCCCAGAGGTACCAGCATCGACAGGAACGACGATGGTCGGGGTGGTTGGCGTCGCTGGTCCAGACGACCGACGCCTATCTGGGTCACTTCCTTTTCGAGTGTGCCCGTTGGCAAATCCGTTGGAATGACCATTGGCGTACCCAGATACGGGGCTGTATGGCCGTGTAGGAGATGGGCTATGGGATCGTGCAATCGGGCCCGCGGCTCTTGAGAGAGTACGCGCGTGCTTCTCGGTGAAAATGAATGGTTTCACCTTATCCTCCGTGACCTCCTCCAGTTTATCGCCCATTCTCCCTACATGGAAAACGTGGACAACGGCCTTGCATTCGGTGCGGGCCAGTCGCGAAGCCAAGAGCGCATTGTCGTGGGCTTGTTGGGCACTCGATGAATGTATAAAGTAAGGTACGACCTCACGAAGGACAAGTGCATCTGCGAGATCACCCCGTACCGCTATATGGAACACGATGGACCGACTGGAGAGCTCAGACGCGTGAGGTAGGAGACGAATGAGGGATGGTGAACTGGTGGTCGTGTGAGACAATAAAGATGTTGGGCTGTGTCGAAGTAAGGTGGGAGTGGGGTCAGAACCATGGGGAAGGATGGTGACGTTTGTCAACTCCCTGGATAAGGATTTCCAATATGATGAAAAGACGGAGGGAGAGTCGATGACGGCATCAGAGGAGAGATGGACGACGCGAGCGACGGCGGTAACGGAGGGTGTCAATGGCATCAGAGTGGAACCAACTCAGAAACTTGTGGGGTGACGGGTGTAATTACACGTTGGATTTGAGAGATGGTCATATCTCCTAGACCACGTCGAGCTTGCCGAGTGACAGTTGATGCGCATGCTTCTGGGCTTATGATTCCGTTGTGATGAGAGATAACTGATGAGATACATCCCACGGGATTGGGTGCCACAGCGCCAATCGCACTCACGTTAAACTGGTTCTGGTCTCGTTCCTGCAGACATTCTCAGGCCCGACGAGCCCACCGAAGCACATGCGTCCGTCGCGCTCCACTCGTAGATAAGATTTATGGAAATATTGTTCGGTTCGCACCTGTGGAGTCGATACCATTTGATAACTGGTAACAATTCGAATAATAGCTAGCTATTCAAGTGAATCTCCTACCCGAAACAACAGGACTCAAGTTCTCTTCAGCCCCCATCCTCCATACAAGTACTCCTCCTCCTATGGCATCCCACGCGAGATGGGAGAGATAAGCTCTAGGACATATCATAGCTTAATTTGAAGGGCCTCGTATTAGAGTGCAGACAATAGACTGCCTTTGGTATTAAGGGCAACTTGAATCGGATGCTGTAGCTTACCAGTATATCTGCGAAGGTCGACATCGCGTCACGGTTCGATGTGTGGTACACTTCTTGTGCCTTGGGCCTTACCGACTTACCACCAACGCAAGGATCACCCCGGCTGGAACCCGAATCCTCTTTTTTTTCTGTACAAGTGAGATACTCAACTATCTTGCGCGCGGATGCGTGCTATGAGGTTCGAAAGGAAGTGCCGGGGTGAGGGGGTCATTGCGTAGGTGTGCGCGAGGGGAGAGCACTCTAGGCATGCGTGAGGTGTACTCTTTTGAGGGCGTTCCTCTTTGGAGGTTGTGAGCACAATGCGCCTATCCTCGCTCACACTGGACGCGAGAAAACCATCATGGTGTTTGTGGTCCAAGGCCCCACATACATTTTGACAGCTTCGATGGTGCAAGTGACTTCCACCGTCGCCGGCCCGGGTACATCTGTGCATCCACCTGGTGTTTGGTATCCACTTTGTTTCGGTGACTCATCATCATGTTAACGTACTGGTGGATAGCCAAGTCCATCCGGAAAAGTAGAAATACGCCCGATAACTGGTCGTTGATCCACCTAGGTCCCATGGCCTACCGTGACGTGGGTCAAGCGAATTGATTTGCATGCTTCAGCTTGACATTGTTGCGCCTTTGACCTACACATTTAGTCTGGCTTGCTCTAACGAATCACTAACAAGTGCCGAACCACCATGGATACATAAAAGCTCGTAGTTGTCTGGTGTCGCTCCAGATTACCACTTCCACTCCAACCAAGCTAGAGCTATGACCAACCCTACTGTGACCAAAAGAGTTCCCTACGGTATGGCATTCCGCCTTGAACCCGTTTTGAAATTTCCTGATGCGCGGAGAATCACAGTTCGCCTAGGAAAGTCTGGGTTGAAAGTGTCCAGGATCATTCTTGGCACGATGTCGTACGGCGATCCTCGTTGGGAACAGTGGGTCCTCGGCGAGAAAGAGGTCATCGAGCATGTAAAATTCGCGTGAGTACATCTTCGTCCTCCCTCGTGCGAGTGTCTAACGAGCTCCGTTAAGATATGAGCATGGCGTGAACACTTTTGATACTGCGAACTTGTACTCCAATGGCCTTTCCGAAGTGTATCTTGGTAATGTCATCAAAGCGCCCAATCTACCACGCGAAGAGATCGTAGTCATGACAAAGGTGTGTGGACAACCATCTCCCTTTATATCGATGCTAATAACTTTTTGAAGCTCTTTCTCGCTGTTGGCAAAATAGGTGACGAGGCTATGTGGATGAGATCCCCCGCCGAACTTGACAAGATAGGATTTGTGAACCAGTATGGCCTTAGTCGCAAGGTACATACTCTCATCTCATCTTATACCCGCAGACTGTAATCTCTCTTCGTAGCATATCTTCGATTCGGTGAAGAAATCACTTGAGCGTCTGCAACTCGACTATATCGACGTCTTGCAATGTCATCGCTTCGATCCCAGTACGCCAATCGAGGAGACGACGCAGGCTCTGCACGACGTCGTCAAGGCGGGATACGTCCGATACATTGGCATGAGTAGTTGCTACGCTTGGTAATGTAATTGCTCATCTATGCAGAGTCCACGACCTGCTCACTGACCGTTGGCCCAGTCCATGTCATGCAGAGTGAGTAGTCAACGTCCAACCTTTGAACACGTTTGCTGAGGAAAACCATAGATTATGCCATTACAAACAATCTCACGCCTTTTATTTCGATGCAAAATCACCACTCGCTTGTTTACCGCGAGGAAGAGCGCGAGATGTTCCCTACGTTGAACCATTTTGGTGTGGGTATTATTCCATGGTCACCGCTAGCGCGGGGCCTCCTTACCCGTCCCTTCAAACGGTGTCACGACGCGGGGTAACACGGATCTGTGCGCGTCTCATGTTGATACTCTCTGCGCCTCGGTTAACTGACTCTACTGGTGCTTACAGCTACACTACCGAATATCTTGAAGGAGCAGGTACCCAAGAGATTGCCAAAAGGTTCGTTCTTTCCCGCGAAGCTGCATGATTCACGTCTCACGAAGACTCCAAAAGGGTCGAAGAAATTTCCCAAAAGCGTGGGATAAGCATGGCCCAGGTTTCCTTGGCGTGGTCACTGACGCGTGTCACTGCACCCGTTATCGGCTCTACAAGTATCAAGAACCTCGAAGAGCTCATAAGTGCGTGCAACTGCTACATGTTAGAAGATGGGACCAACCTCTAACTTTTTTGCAGATGGTACCGAGGTCACGTTGACGCAAGAAGAGATTCAGTATTTAGAGGAACCCTACAAGGCACGCTCAGTGATGGGACATGCCTAGTTATCTGATTGTGAAAAGGAAAAGGACTGCGCTCGTGCACCCAATTGCACGTTCTCGAATCTGTTTTTTGTTTTGTTTTGTTTTCAGGAAAGGTGATGTATTAGATAACGGGAAATAGCAACTATGTTGCCTAGAACAAATAACAGTACAGTTGTACATGTAGGGGGAAACCAGCCCCAGGTTATTGAGGCTGTGTGGAGGTGGGAATCGTGCAGGGGTACTGGCGAGCGAGTGCAGAACAAGCCAACATAGACATGTGTGGCCTCTTCTTACTGCCCATCTACATGTCGCGGCCCCAAGCTAAAACCGAACGATGTGAGAGGCCAAGCGGAGACTCGACCCCAGACGGTGTCCGCCTTGGAGCAGTGCACCTGAATTTGGAAGTCGCAGAAGCCAGAATATGAGCGAGGCGACATGACAAGGGCGCGTATGCTGAGGGCAAGCCCGGATCATCGTTTGATAACAGAACGCAAGCTTACTTCAGGGTAGGTCAGAATTCGGGGAAACTACAGTACACGGGAAACGAACACCATAAGAATTAAATTGGTCTGTAGATCACAGGTTTACCTTTCGGAACGGAACGACTACTGAAATTAGTCTAAAACATTCACACGATTATTCGCTCCATCAACTGGAGGATTGGCATCCAGCTTCCCGCAGAAACTTGAACGACGCCGATGAGGACGACTTCATTGAAGGTGATGCGATTCGGCCCCACCATCCACTTCGAGTAGGGATCACAAGGAACGCGCTCGCAATCCTAAGGGACGACCGTTAAATCTCCGAATTCACTGCCACAGCCACAATGAGCATAAACCTACTACTAGAAATTGCCGCACCCTGCTTCCCACGTGCTTGACAAACCTTTCGAGAGTGACGGGGTTCCGTGCAGGGGTGTGATCTCTGAGCGGTATCTGTTGTTCGGAAGGAGTATAGCCTGGCCACTGCGACATGAATGTAAGTGAGCAGAGCGCGCATCAGCGGAGACAATACAAACGCTGATGCGAATCTTGGTCGTAGTCCTATCGCCAAGTGGGGCTGGCTCGTTAGCGAGACGCAGCGACATCTGTCCTGCGGCGGCGTGCGAGACCGGTACGCCTAGACTGCCGTCCGCATTGACAAAAAACACGGGAATATGCAGCTGCGCTTGTTCGACATAGCGCCGCCAATCCCCCTGACCCTGTGATGACCACAATTGCTGGGGAACGACGGTACCACCACGCCTACTAGTAATGTCATAGTCCAGAAGCCAAGCACATCTTCCGTTCGAAATGTGTTGCGACCTGCAGTGGTTCATGGGGGGGTCGGCGACGAAGAAGGCACCAGGCCAGTTGTGAATACTGAAGGCTTGCACTCTCTTTGGGTCCACTTTGAAGAGATATGCAAGATAGATTTCCGCAACATGCGGAGTGAAGGTGTACGAAAGGTAGCCGTCAACGCGAAGGTCATGGTCGACCCTCTGCAAGATCCCGTGTTAGAAACAGAGACAGATAGACGCCAACAATGCAACCTGTGGAGTGAAGCCAGTGAAGGTGTAAGATTGTTCGTCCTTTGTTAATTTCACTATGCCATGAGAATTTATTGCAACGTCATTACATTTTCTCACCTTAGGTGAACGATAGTCAGCCCTTTCCTTTTCCTTTGTATCTGTCGTGCCACCAGGGGAGTGGGAAAGTGATGGAGCAGAGATTGGGCCTATCATAGAGATTCATCCCAGCTAAGCGATACCACCGCCGACAATGTAAGGATGCTTACGAAAACCATGGAGTTGCTTAGAGAGCATCGCCACCGTCACCGCATCAGTTCTAGGACTTTCGTCGCTGGCGGTCCACGGACCTATTGTGTGAGCACCTTACCCTGAAATTTGAAGCGGATTATGCTGGCAGGTGCTCACCAAACATAACACCCGATTTCAAGCGTCGACCTTTGGAGGTAATCCATCATCGCATCTGCTTGGAGGGTCTCTGGGGACGGTGAATATGAAGGAATAACGCACATATATGACACTTACTCAGAGTCCCATCACCGACTCCCAAGATTCGTATCAAGTCGTCGTCGTGAACAAGGGCCATGTCGCAATCTGGATTCTGCTGCACCGTCCACGTTAGAACAACGTGGTCACATAGTAAAAAATCTGCGGAACTCACTGTCGCGATATGTTCTAATAGTATGTGTAGAGGATCCCGGTACTTGTAACACTATATGAGGACTAGGAAGTCAAAAAGTGTAATCTTACCTCAGTGATGCTGGGTATCGGAACCAGTTCCATCTCCGGCTCGCGGTCATTCCCGCGTAGGTCTGGCTTGGGTTCCGCCGCTCCTTTGAGCCGCGGAATTATCCAGAGAAGACGTTTGACACGAAACCCTCGGATAAATAGGCATTGATTCTCAGGTAGGTTCTAAGAAAACACGTCAGAGTTTTCCACCATCTATTGCCAATTGCAATCTGCGTGCATACCTCACCGCTTGGGCCATGACTCAGCACTGCTCCTTGAATGCGCTGGCTCAAAACTCGCCAATGAACAGTAGTGCCGGCACCAGGGGCCTGAACCTCTAGAGATACCCGCGAATCCGCCTGGTTCTCGTAGAAAGCAATATTAGACCAAGATCTTGTGCGGTGACACCCAGTGACTAAAACTATGTCCTCCATTTCTATCCCCATCCCATGCTGTTGCGAGAAAGTGAACCAGGAGTCGATATGCTTGATCATCCATGTACCAAAGTGGGCTGGAGAAAGAGTGTCCTCACGTCGGGCCACCACTGGAAGGGACAAGGCGGCACCGAGCTTCCTTGTACACAAAAACGAAACTTCCGAGGAGTCTGGGGTTGGGGGGCTGGAGAAATGTCAGCGACACTGACAAAATTTGGAATGTGTGATTTGATTACGCTGCAGCGAAGACCTCTGATCCGCCAGATTCCACGGTAACTCCGTACGAGCAGAAATTGTTAGGATTGAGGGTCCCGTGGTCAATGTGATCCGAAACGCTGAGCTGAAGGGGTTCATAAAGCTCTGGTACACCAAATCTTCGATGGGATTGATGGTTTGCCGGAAGAAGAACATTGAATAGGCGGTGAAATTTGCCTTGGCGAATGAAACCGACGTCACCGACCTCAACAGGAGGGTACTGTTCTCCTGGGTCCGGTTCCCACAGGGCATAACCGAAAGCAGGATGTGCTACTGCGAGTTGATCACGAAAAGTGTTATAGTAGTGTGTCATTGGTGCCAATATTGGAGGTCCAAGTGTGTCGGGCGTCCGGGATAAAGCTCGATAAAGCCTATAATGATCACGAGTCCGCTTACTGTTGATATGCGAATGGCTGTGAACTGCGCTGCCAACTCTCGCATCAAACCAAAGAAGAGCCCTGGGGTACCTGCTGTCTTGATGCCCTTATCTTATACTACTCTCCTCTGAGTCGCCCTGCTCAGTATGACTTGAACGATATGCAAGACAATATGTCTCCCAGTACAATAGTACGGTGGCAATACCTGTCCTGTGTGAGGAGTTGAACTGTGTTTGGTCATCTAGATTCTTTGAATTCCCCCGGCCGGGTTTCAACTGAGCTCAGGGCTCAATAGTCGAACTTCAAATCTGATCCTGTGTAGATACAAACTAGTCAAGGCAAGGGGGATATGCGCGCTCCGTAGTTGCTTCTTGTCTCTATAAAACCCATTAAGTTGACCGAGTAGGTTGAGCCCAACTCCTGTGACAACATGGTCGATGAGTCTACCCTCGGCCTGTCATTCCTCGTTGCGTCCTTTTTCGTAGTCACTGTATTCGCTAGCTGGTACAGGAGGGATCCTTTAGTCAGCTCTACACGTTTCATCTTTCCCCTTTCGTTTCTGACTGACATTGGTGGTTTGCAGCTCGATGCTATTCCTACTGTCGGGTTTTCTGACCCGTTTCTCTCGTACTTTTCGGCTCTCCGTTTCCATCTTGATGGCGTTCCCATGCTCAAATATGGGTATAAGAATGTAAACACTTTTGTCTTTTTAATACAGTAACCTTCCCCTGTGCCGAGCTGACCCTATCATCGGACACTCAGGCAAGACGAGGTTTGTTCAGGATTGCCACAATTCGGAGGTGGATGGTGCTAGCTTCGGATCTCGATCTGGTCGAAGATGTCAGGAAGGCTCCAGATGATGTCTTGTCTATGAGAGCAACAGCGGCAGAGGTGTGCATACTCGCTGGGATGGTTGCTGGGATGGTCGACTCATTCATCACGACTGTGTCAGCTCATTCAGCTCGAATATACACTGGGCCTATTAGAGACGGATAGAGACTATCACACGGACGTGATACGTTCGAAATTGACACGGAACATCGCGGTCACTTTCAGAGATGTCCGTGACGAACTCATCAGCTCTTTTGATGCTTTCATCCCTGTGCATGGTGATGGTGCGTGGCAAATTCATATTTGAAACGGCGACCCCTTGAACACATGCGGGCCGCAGATTGGGTCAAAGTTTCCGTTCTAGAAACGATACAACGTGTGGTTTGTGCGACCTCGAATCGTGTATTTGTCGGACCTTCGCTGTGTGCGTGAAAAACTCTCCGATTCATTCATTCAGTCAATACGTTACTCTATGTTGATCAGTGTCTCATAGGTCGGGATCAAGGCTATCTGACTCTGAATTTGAACTTCGCAGTCAATGTTATGAAATTTGGGACAATTATCGGCATGTTCCCGAAACCTCTCAAGCTGTATGTTGCTATGTCTTGTCGTGACTCCATATCATTGAGCTTGAGTCAGGATCGCCGCGCACCTTCTATCTAATATTCCATCACAAATCCGACAGGGAATGGAGTACATCAAGCCTATGGTCAAGGAGCGTTTTGCTGGAATGGAAGTGTTTGGGAAAGATTGGGACGACAAACCGGTTCGCCAATCCGCATCCGAGTCGTCCAATGCTAATGTTGTGATTTGTAGAATGACATGCTCATGTGGCTCATGGACGAAGCGAAAGGGGAGGAAAGATCCCTTGAAAATCTTGCACTGCGAATGCTCGTGGTCAACTTTACAGCTATTCACACAACCTCTCGTGTGAGCCACACCGACCTCTTCATAAGCCACTAATCTCGAGTATATCCAGGCGTTTACGATTGTGTTTTATCGTCTTCTATCCAACACAGAATATATTGAACCGCTCTGGCACGATGTCGAGACTGCAGCAGCAGAGGAAGGTTGGACCAAGGCCGCGATGGATAAGATGCACAAGATCGATAGTTTCTTACGAGAGTCCCAGTGTGTCGATACCATCTGCCCGTTGGACCCCCCTAACTGAATCTCAATTACCGATGCACTGCTTCCTGTTTCTTCCAGTGTCGATGGGCCGTATCGCATTACGTCCATTCACATTTTCCAATGGAGTCACTGTTCCTGCGGGTACGCTGGTCGCCGTCCCGTCTGCTGCTGTCCAAATGGATAGAGAAATTTACCCAAACGCTGAGGAGTTTGACGGGTTCCGGTTCATGAAGCTCCGTAAGCGCGATGGAGTCGCTGTGGCAGGGTACCAAGCAGTTTCTACGTCCGCAGAGTACCTCCCTTTCGGATATGGGCGACATGCTTGGTGAGTTTTATTATTTTCATTTATACCTTGAGCTGTCGTGTTGGCCCCGTCGCAGTCACTCATATCCCTCTATCAGTCCTGGTCGGTTCTTCGCCGTCAACGAGCTCAAGGCTTTACTTGCACACGTCATTGTAACGTATGACATCAAATTCGAGGAGGGAAAACAGGCCCCACGCGGCTTTATCATTAATGGGATACGCATCCCGGGGAAGGCAAACGCGATCATGTTTAGGAAGCGCCAAAAATGAATTTTCGTATCTTTTGGTACATACGATCAAGCTACACCTTTTGCATATCTATCTATGTTACTCCCATTACTATGTAGTTTGGAAGAATAGGCAGTGCTTCAGGCTTATAGTACCGTGACCTCTTGCTTCGAGGTCTGTTCACATTTTCTATACTCAGAGTGAAGTCATCATTCGATTCGAGTTGTCAACTACCTCATAGATTTACTAATACTGAATCACTTTGGTGTGGGTATTATACTGTGGTCACTGCCGGCGCGCGGTCTCCTGACCCGTCCCTTCAAAACTGACGGGGTAGCACGGATCTGTACATCGGGAAAAACCTACTTCGTTAATTTTCGATAATTTCAATACGCTGTCGATAACTTATAGCTAGCCGACATTATCATTATATTTGCGCGACCCCCTGATAGTTTGTCGATAATTTTGATTAAAATGATTTGGCATTTGCAGCTAAGTTACCGATAATTGTTGAAGACGCTACTACTAACTATCAGCTAACTGAACAATAACTATCAGCTAACCGAACGATGACTACGATCAAATTGACGAAAAAAGTCCGGGATATGTTTTTTTTTTGAGGGGGTTATAAAAAATAAAATGACGAGATATTCCCGGGTATAGAGCCCACTGTTGACTGGCACAGAAGTTAGAACATTCGAAATACAAAAAGGAGAACGTACAGTGAGTCTGATTGGGATCAGACGATTGATTGTTGAAATCACATCATGCGCTTAGTCTTCAAGATCTTCGAAGTCAAGTGCCGCAATTGGCACACTGGAGCCAACACCAACATCGACAGCAGCGCTATCGCAGTCGCTTACTCAGTACCATGTTAGGATAGACAAAGACGAACTCACCTTGCCTGGGTATATATTTCACTCATCATGGCACGGAACGCACCACTGCGCCTCTCCTTGATTTGATGCAGTGTGTTGATATGGCCATTATAAACATCCAAGTACGCCGAGGCCGAGAACTCTGTGACTTGCTGTTCACCCGTACGCCACTCATATAGAGTTGCATAGAGCTAATAGATTTGGTTAGCTTACTCATGTACATACTGTAGACAGAACTCACCGCTGTCGCAACCAATGCAACCATTGGGATTGGAACTTCACGCCGGTTTTCCCGATCACCACTCTCTGTGTATGCAAAGAAATGGGGAAAACGTGCCGCAAAGGATGTATTTCCTCCAGTGAAATACAGCTCCCGGATCACTGTGATGATCCGGTCATTCCGATATGGCCGTGTTCGCCTCTCGAGTCTGCGAGTCGCCCTAGGCTGACTAAATGTTAGCTAGAGTCAGCTTGAAGGACCAAACTTACCAGTCCCACCGTCGGAAAAGTGTAGTTGTAGTTTGAGAGTTGATGTCGGACACTTTCGATGATCTCCTCACGCGAAGCCATGGCCAAAAAGGTCGGCAATGTGATGGCATTGCACCGTTCTCTAACCTCGGCCCTGAAAAGGGAGATGCGAGCGCGTGGCTTCAAACAGTGAGGGTGAGGTCATCACCGGCAACAAGATACGCTAACACTTACCAAAGGTATAATCCTCGCCAAGTACTCGTCGTCTTCCATAAGACGCTTATAGAGCATCGATGCTACCGGGCCATACGAATACGCGGCAGAAATAAGAGCATCACGAATAAATGTAAAAGCACGATTCAGGTTGGGGAATGCGTCATTGAACAGCATTGCTGCCCGAACGTTTTCGATAGCTTCTTGAATAACTGCGCGTATAAGGGGACGCTGTGCAGTGAGCATAAGTCTTGTTGAACCCGGAGCAAAAGAAAGGTCAGTATTCGAGGGCCACGTAGACTCGGATACAGCTGTAATGCTGTCCTGGGCCTGGCGAACACTCGGTGGAACTATGGCTGCTATTATTAAGATGAGTCAGAGAGATATAAGATACGACAAAATAACTCACCTGATGTTGATGTGCGCGGCGCCGATGTGCACGACACCGATATGCGCGGCACTGAGGTAGGTGGCGGCGATGTAGAGCCAGGTAACACGGTTGTGGGCGCTGTCGACAGCGTGGCGCCATGCCCGAGTGACATGTCAGTGGTCAAAACCCGGGGGGCCCTGGCCCGAGTGTACCTACCGATGGCCACGGAGGCACTTGTGGTTCCCGAACCTTGCCAGGTGGGTCTCTACAAGTGTGGTTAGGAATGGACAATTCAAAGTGGGACCACAAACTCACCTCGTTTGCCGTCGCCCCAGAGGGTCCAGCACGCGGTCCCTGGGTATGATCTACCGCTGAGTCATCGATCCAGTCGTCTTCGTTTTCAGACTGGGGATCATCGGCGCTGGGATCCACGGGAGTATCGAGAGTATCAGTGGTGAGCTGGGAGATGGAGGAGAGACCGTAGTAGCCAGGGTAGAAAGACGTCGCTGGAAGAAAACCCGAAGTAAACAATCAACAAACAAACAAATGAAAACAATTCGTAAGCAGTCATCTTACTTCGTCGCAACGCGGGCTGCTTTCCCTTGCCACCCCCACTGCCCTCACCCTCAGGGGCTCTCTCAGGCTCTCTCTCAGGCTCGGCTTGCGCATCTTCGTTTGTCAATTTGAGCTGCATTGGGTGACTATCGGCTGGGCCTTTGGACATTTGGTAAGTAAATCACTCTTGATCTATGTGGCTCTTACTTACCCTTGCCCTTGTCGCCATCTCGTGCCCTTTTGGGAGGGCTGGGCTGGACTTCTGAAGTGGCAGGGATGTCGGGATTGTCATGGGGAAAGGTACGTTTCCCATTTCCTGATTATAGTGTGAGCTGTGTCTAACTTGAGGTTTCGGACGTACCATTCAGGACACCTTGAGGTTGGGTCTGGTTGTCGACCCCTTGACCACCGATGGCATTCGCCTGAGTCGATGTATTTTCACCTGTAGCACCTTCTAATAAAGCCTGGTTTCTCTGTGACCCCCTCGTTGACTGACGCGTGCGACGTGCCATCAAGAATTGGTTGAGACGGATAAAGAACGGAAAGAGGGGAATAAATGTGTAGAACAAATAAGGAACGAAAGGAATGGGAGTGCGTATAATTGTTAAAATGAGTGTGCGGTTCACGCAGATGGGGTGTCTTTGACTTAGACCTGCCCCGACAGTTCTGCGAAGGTCTTACGAAGGAATGAAAAGTTGCAACGAAAAATGATGTCGTTTATTGAGCATACTCTACGCCTTATATACCTCGAGTGTAGGTAAGAGTGGTGTGGTCTAAGATGCCAAGTCGAATTACGAGAGGGAAGGTAGCGCGAGTGGGGGGAAGTAAGTAAGGAAGGTGTCGGTAGCAACAGAGTCCGAGAGTCAGAGGGGTGAGGATATCGTACATGAGCAAGTCCTGAGGTTGACGGTGTCGAATTTTGAGAGGGAAGGTGGCGCGGGTAGGGGAAGGTAAGTAAGGAAGGATGAGGGTCGATAGCGACAAAGTCCGAAAGTCAGAGGGGTGAGATCACCTTACGCGAGTAGACCCCGAGGTTGGCGGTGTTGAACTAAGCGGAACAGCAATGAAACGGGGTATGTAGGTAGCAAAAGTAAAGTAAACGGCATGTATCTTGGTTGTAGTCCGAAAGGAACGCGAGGAGAAGGAGCGAGATATGGCCATAAAGGCGGCACGAGTTGGTATCGATGAGGCACAGCCAGCGGAGGTGACGCGAGTTGGTCACGACGGGGCGCACTGATAGAAGATGAGGGTGAGTTTTTGAGATCTGAGAAAAGAAAAGTCAGGCGTACCTTTTTCCGAAACAATCAGCATAGCTCCTGGGCCTATCACCGGCCGAAGGTGTATGCATTCACAATATTACAGGGCCGAGAAAAGGTGAGGTATAGGAAGGCTCGCAACGCTGGGAATGGAAGGTAATAAGTTTTGAGGCGAGACCCTTGACGACGCTTTGGGCGAGTCGCCTTCGGGTATGGTGAAGGTGGACGAGGAGGGCCATCAGCGTCGGAGTAGTTGGGCATTTTGGCGAAGGGGAAGGAACGACTGAGGTTGAGACGAGATGATGGAGGAAGGAAAGAAAAGAATGTTGTGTACATCGAGGCGAGCGATGGGAAATTTTGATGAAACGCGAGGACCGCAGATCTTCCCAGAAAGAGAGCCGAGTCACGTGTCAGACCGAAGACTCTGAAACGACCAAGAGTTTTCGTCATTTTGCTCACAAGGGCCGCAAGGGCCGCGGCACCCATACAATTCGGACCGGCTCATCGCTGACTCATCGCATTCGTTCTTCTTTGTCTCCCACCATGAGCACTTCGTTTGTCCGCTGTACTGGCTGCGGTAGAAATTTTACCCCTCAAGGTCATTCTCAACATGTCACCAGGACTCGGCGGGTGGGGTGTCGTATTATGGAACAATCGGAGCATCAACGGATGGCATCTCGATTGGACCCTCAAGCCATGTCTTCAGTGGTGCCAAACCATGTTTCAAGGCCGTGCGACTCCACTAGTTCAAGACTTGGTAGTGGATACCATTCAGAATCCGAAGCTCTTTCGGCTGACGAGAATGCCTTGGCAACACATGAGGCTTCTAGTGCCGTGACACCGGATGAAGGTAAGTCTCCACTTTGCCACGAGTCGTACTAATACAAACATGCTAGATGGTGACGAAATTGTGGCAGAGGATTTGGCTGACACAGAGGATACTAACGCGTTCGACATTTTAGCTAGGGACGTCAACTTCTCATCTTTGGCCAGTTCAAATCCGGAACCTCCTGATGCGACCCTGTCGTCAGCACCGCCCCCAGAAGGTTACGTCGTGACTGGAACAGAGTCATCCCATCCAGGTGTGTTGATTATCGATCGGTTTCCTCACGGATCTCCAGGCGCACCAGTTCCTAGTGTCAATCAAGGGTTGTCCGCGTATGAGGTGATGCGCAATGCGCTTGGAGACGCAGCGTGGGCACCATTTCGATCTCAGTGCGATTGGGAGGTCGCGTGTTGGGCCAAGATGCGTGGGCCATCGTCTTCAGCAGTAACAGAATTACTCGCGATTCCTGAGGTACGGATCTCGTCATACGATTTTCTATCGCACAACTGAGTGTCCTAAGGTCGTCGAAAGGCTCGGTTTGTCGTACAGCACCAGCAATGAGCTGAACAGCATCATCGACAAGTTGCCGGGCCCTCCCCCCTTCAAGAGCGACGTCCTTGAAGTAGGGGGGGAACACCTACAATTTCACCATCGCGATATCATACTTTGTATCCAAGCACTCTTCGGGAAGCCTGAGTTCGCACGAGATCTTGTATTCGCTCCAGAGCGACACTATGCCGACGCTGAGCGGATATGTCGAGTCTACAGCGAGATGCATACCGGGGACTGGTGGTGGTCCGTACAGGTGCGTGGCTGAGCCCTTTGTTGAATGCAGGTACTCACTGGTATTCTAGACCTCTCTCGAATCGATTCAACCCGGCGCGACAGTAGTTCCCGTCATTATCTCCTCTGACAAGACACAACTTACGCTCTTCCGCGGGAAGAGCGCGTATCCGATCTACCTCACAATTGGCAATATACCCAAGGACATCCGCCGAAAACCATCTAGGGGAGCCCAAATGTTGATCGGTTACATTCCGTCAACGCGACTAGAGGGTATAGGGAACAAGGCAGCCCGGCGCCGTGCTCTCGCTAACCTGTTTCACGCGTGCATGGACAAGGTACTAAGTCCAATCCATTCGTATGGAGAGGATGGCATTGTGATGATGAGCGGTGATGGCACCTGGCGGCGGTGCCATCCTATTTTTGCTGCCTTTGTTGGCGACTACCCTGAGCAGACGCTCGTGACATGTACTTACAATGGCCGCTGTCCCAAATGTACTGTTCCTCGTGGTCGACTTGGCGAGTTCCTTCGATTCCCAGCCCGAGATCTCACAAATGCATTTGACACCTTTCTTTTGGCGGACGAAAACACGTCCGGTTTTCACGCGGCTTGTCGTGAAGCTGGTCTCAAGCCCATATACCACCCATTTTGGCAACACCTCCCACTCGCAAACATCTACATTTCGATCACTCCGGATGTGCTTCACCAGTTGCTCCAGGGTGTCTTGAAGCACCTCGTATCGTGGCTCACCAGTTCAGTTATATTCGGTGCAAGGGAGATCGACGCGCGGTGCCGATGCTTACCACCAAATCATCACATCACGCTCTTCCCAAAGGGCATTACCGGTCTCTCGCGCATTTCAGGGAAAGAGCACAAAGCGATGTGCCGAATTCTGATCGGCCTCATTGTTGACATTTCTCTTCCAGGTGGGCGGGTGCCGTCGCGTGTGGTTAGAGCCACCCGCGCACTCCTCGACTTCATTTATCTCGCGCAGTTTCCGTCCCATACAGCACAGACACTCCAACGCCTCGAGGACTCCCTCGCAACTTTCCATCAAAATAAAGATATTTTTGTTGACGTTGGCGTATGCGAGAATTTCAACATCCCCAAACTCCATAGCCTCCTTCATTACGGCCATTCTATCACTTTATTTGGCACTACTGACAATTACAACACGGAGCAAACGGAGCGCCTGCACATCGATTTCACCAAGGACGCATACCGTGCAACAAATCGGAAAGATGAATACCCTCAAATGACAGCATGGGTGGAACGCCGCGAGAAGGTACAGGCCCACATAACGTACGTCGAGTGGCGGCAGCGAAACCATACCGCACCCGTTGGGCACCTACAAAGCAGTCGTTTTCTCAAGATGGCACAACATCCGACCTTCAAGGCCGTGTCATTTGAAGACCTCGCTGAAAGATATGGCGCTGTGGATTTCCAAGACTGCCTTGCCGACTTCATCGCTCAGCTCAATCACCCTGGGGCTTCTGCGGCAGTGCTACGCGCTCGAGCTGCTGACACTCTGCTACCATTCCGAACAGTTCCGGTATTTCACAGAATCAAATTCACATCAAGCGGCAGCTCTGGCAACTCCGAAGTTGTCGATAGCGTGGTTGTTCGACCGGAGCAAAACGATGCACGTGGGCGCACCATACCATCACGGTTTGACACCGTACTTGTCCGCGGTAGACATGAAGACGTCATGCACGGAAATCACGGTGAGTTTCAACCCTAACTCGATCGTTGCATGCACCTAATCATTCTCAGGTAACCGGATTGCGCAAGTTCGCGTAGTCTTCCAACTCCCTGACAGGGTTATCCCCAACTTATTTTCATCATCCGACACCACTATTCCATCGTATCTTGCTTATGTGGAGTGGTTTTCTCCGCTGTCAGCTACACCAGACAACAACAACCTGATGTATAAGGTATCGAGGTTGATACATCAGGATCGCCGGCGTGCCGCGATCATCCCCGTTGAAAGTGTCCTTTGCAGTGTGCATCTCCTTCCCTGCCTCACCGGGCCAGTCGGCCCCCATAATTGTAATAGTTTCTCGGTACTAGATCAGTGTAGTACTTTTTATGTGAATCCGTTCAGTGACAGGTACATTTATCTTAAGTTGTTTTTTTTTTTTTTTTTTTTTTTGGAGGGCGCTCTATATTAGGAAACCTCATACTAGCTAGGCTAAAGTAGGAAGTTTCCGTATCTAGGTGTTAGGCAGCGGGAGATTGTAGGTATCAACCCTACCTAACGCGCGGAAGCCGGGCCGGGGCCCAGATGTGAGGGAAAATACGAATTAATGTACACCCCTGGTGTAGGGGTAGTGTGGGACTCAGTGCACGTGATCGTCGCCGTTGGCGGCCTGGGTCCGGTGTGCACTCCTACCCACTAAAACCTCACGATTTGATATCCACCTATCCGGCAGATCAGAGGACTTCTTCAGCGCGTCCTCCCAGGTCGCCTCCACGAGCTGGGTAAAGGCTCTTTTTCGTTTGATCTTGGTGGCCGTTATCTTGTCGTCGGTTAGTCTTCGGTTCATGGCCTTGAGCCAGCGCGCTTTGATTTCCCTCGGGGAGTGTTGTAGGTTTTGGATCACTCTTTCGCATCTCAAGACCCATATGAGGTGGGCCGTTTCCGAGATCGTTATCTGCAGGAGTCTCGTTGCCCCTCTTTGTTTCATTTGCGCCCCTTCCACTTCTCCCGCTTGGTCGTTCTGGGGTGCACCTTTAGGTGAGAGGCAGCCGCTCCCTAGGATTATTCCCAGGCTTAGCGTTGGCCACGGCAGATGCTCGTGGGGCCACAGGTTCTTTGCTAGGTCCCACGCAATTCTTACCGGTTGTGCGCTGCACGCCAGGAGGATGTGTTCCATGGTTTCGGTGGTATCGCAGTTGGTGCACGTCCCTCTTTGTTCGTAACCGGGGATGTTGAACCAGACGTCTCCAATCATCGGGGTGCTGTGCATCGCCTTGAAGAGGAATTGTTGGACTCTGGTTCGGATGGTACGTTTCCTGAGGCTTTTCCAGATCGTTTCGTTGGTTTCATAGCATCCTGTGTAGATTTTGATTGCTTCTCTTGTCGTATCCATGTTCCGGTTTGTGGATGGCCGGTTTGGGGCTGTTCGACACTCGCGGATGCCCCTGTAGGCGATTGCTTGGGTTAGGGTCGCCAGCTTGGCACCCTGGAGGTTGAATGCATCCGGTATGTAGAGGGTGAGTTCGTCCTCCTGGTCTTTGTCCGCACCCTCTTTTGCCAGCCTGTCGCTCTCTTCGTTTCCTAGGTTTCCCCGGTGGCCCTTAACCCATTTGAAGGAGGTCGGGGCCGTTCTTCGTTTCAGGAGGTAGGCCGCGCGTTTGAACATGTCTCTGTTCTTGATCCCTATCCAGCCTCTGTCCTCCCAGGCTTGGAGATGTAAGGTGAGTCCCTCGATTACATATTTTGAGTCCGTTATTATTGTTAGTTGGCCGTAGTTAGGGATGGACTGCGATGCGGCTATGACAGCAGCTAGTTCTCCTACTTGGTTCGACTGTCGAGGTCCTGGGACTTTCAAGGCTCGGTTTAGGGGGTGGCCTTCGTCTATCCAGATGCCACTTCCGCACCTCGCGTCCTGTTTTCCGTTGTTCATACATGAGCCATCTGTGTAGACTTCGGTTTTTAGGTGGTTGAGGGCCCTGCCTCTGGTAAGTTGCCGACACGCTGGGGTCATCGTGATCCTTCCCGGGTCGGTGAAGATGCGGAAGCACTCTTCAATACCTTCCTTGCAGGTGATGGATGGGTCGAAGAGGATCTCTTCATCCTCTTCATGGGCTTGCTTGCTCTTCGCTTTGCGGTTGGGCGTGAGGGAGAGATCGTCGTGGCTCTCGATCGCGGTTGGGTTATACTTGGGGGTGATGTCATTGATCCGCGTCAGGGCTTCTGTCGCACATGCGTGGGGATTCCTGCACCCCGCCATTCGGTCTCGGACGCAGTCGATGCATATGCACGCTTGGGAGGGTGCGTGTTTTGTGGCATCGTTGTTTCTGATTTTGCGGGCTAGCTTGATCAGGTCGGCGATGGTTTTGACCGAGTGGCAGCTTAGTAGGCATTTTGCGGCCACGCTCGTGAGTGGGCGGGGGGCGGCGCCTGGGTGGTACCAGGCCGGGAGTTTCGCCCTTAGGGTTGGGGATAATCTTATGGCTGCCAGGTTCGTCTTGTACTTCTTTGCCGTTTTGATCATTCGTATTATGTCTTCTCCTAGGGTCGCCGCTCGGGGTCCTTGGGTAGGGGCATCCCAAGTTTGGATGTACATGTTCACTCTCGCTATCGCTGAGGTTCCGGGTGGGGCAGCTGCGTTTATAAGGATGTCGGTGACCGTTGCCCATATTGGTCTTGTTGGCGACAGGTTGAGGTAGGACTTCAGCCATATTATTTCTATTGCGTCGTTCCGCGCGTTTATGTCTAGGAGGTTTAGGCCCCCTTCGTCTAAAGGTTTGTAGAGGGATTCTAGGGCTATCCTCGGGGACACACCGCCGTCCCATATGAAGTCTCTTATCATTTTAGTTAGGGCTTCTGCTATGTGGGCAGGCATTCCCTGTGCCATTGTTAGGAATTGAGTGTGGCCGCCTATCACCGCCTGTATGATTAGCCTTTTTCCGTAGATCGTTGGGTGCGTTCTTCCCCACAACTCTAGTTTTTTCCTAATTTTGTCCAGGGTTATTTCCCAGGGGGTGAGGTCGCTTGCGTGGTTCCCCACCCATGCACCTAGGGATCGGACTGCTTCGCCATCTTTTGCGATGTGGATGCGTTCGTCGAGTACCGTTTCGTCCAGCGGGTGGACTTTCCTCCTCGCCAGGATTTCGAGTCTGTGGGCCGCTGTGCCAATTGGTATTATCTCTGTTTTCTCTATGTTAAACTTCGCGCCTGAGGCTTCGCACCACTCTTTCAGGATTAGTTCGACTTGGTCGAAACGGTCGTTTTTGTTCAGGTAGAGGATGGTATCGTCCGCAAACAGATTCACTAATAGTTTTTCCTCCGTGCCGGGGATATCTAGGCCTCTGAGCTCGTCGCAGTTCCTCAGCTTGCACGCCAGGGGTTCTATTGCCAGGTCGAATAGTAGGCATGAGAGTGGGTCGCCTTGTCGTACTCCCCTTTTGACTTGGAAGGGGTCGCTTAGGACGCCGTTTATGGCTACTTGGGTGTGTGCGTTTTTGTATAAGGATTTAACTGTGGCTATGAATTCTTCGGGGATGTTCGCGTTCTCCATCGTTTTCCATAGGTAGTCATGCCTTATTTTGTCGTAGGCTTTCTCTTGGTCTAGAGCTATGATCGTGCCGTCTTCTTCCATTACCTCCGCATAGTTGATTATCGCCTTTGTGAGTCTTATATGATTGAAGATGGACCGTTTGGGGATGAACCCGGCTTGGTCCGGGTGGATCAGTTTGTGTATTGGCTGTACTAATTGGAGGGCCATAACTTTTGTAAGCAGCTTGTAGTCCGTGTTGAGTAGGGTTATCGGCCTATAGTTGCCGATGTCGGACCGGTCTTTTTTCTTGTATATCGGGCACATCCAGCCGTGGGCGAAGTCTGTTCTGCTGTCTACGCCGTATATCTGGATGTCCGTGAAGACTTCCGTGAGGACGCCAATTATATCGAATCCTTCTACCCCCTCTTTCTCTGCGATATCAAAGAGGGCGTTTAGCTCTTTCCACAGCTCGTAAGGGCAGCCGTCTAGGCCAGACGCGGTGCCATTTTTCGCCAGTCTTAGCGCCTGCCACACCTGTACGTAGGAGGGAGACCAGTCTGTTCGGAGTATTTCCGCTTCTGACAGGTGCTGCGCTTCAGGGACCTCTCCGAGGGATTCCGCGACTTTCTTGGCGTATTCCGGGTTATTGTCTTCTAGGGAGATGTCTTTATTTTGGAGGTTGTCGTGGAAGTCCCTGGCCAACTTTGCCATTCTCCTTGAATCGCGTTCGTATCTGATGGGGGTGGAGTCGGGGATTTGTAGCATGTGGATCAGGTCCCTTGGTTTCCGATCTTTGTTCATTGCTGACCATATACCTCCCAGGACTTCTCCGTGGTTTGCGATTATTGCTCTCGTGTGGTTTTGCTTATCGGTTGTTTGGGTCCTTTCGAGGTGTGCGAGTTCATTAGCTAGGTAAGCTTCGTTTGTCCTCATCGTATCATCCGTGTCGAGCTCCGGGTTGTTGGCCAGGCTTTTCCTGTCTTTTTCGATGGCTCTCATTTTCTTGGTAATCTTCCTACGTGATTCCTTGCAGTGTTTCTTCGCTGATATTTTGGTGTCCTTTTTGAAGTTGTCCCAGAGCGTCTGTGGGTTTTCTGTTTCGCGCGGGATATCCTCCCTCCTCAGCCTGCGTAGATCGGATTGGAGAGTTTTCCCCCGTTTGACAATGGGGGCCATCATGTCCTCGTTTTTTAGTTCGGTGGTCTGGACGGTCCATCGTCCCGAGCCTATGTAGGGGGCATTTGTCGGTGCGTACCTTACCGAGACCATCCAGTGGTCTGTCGGGACTGGTGTCTGTTGGTGGCACCACTCGAAGGTTGTTTTTGCCGCTTCACTCGAGGTGTATATTCTGTCTATCCTCGATTTTATTTGTTGGCCGTTGGCCATCGCCCGATACGTGAATGTTCGGTCGTGTGGGAAGGTATGGCGCCACGAATCTTGAAGGTCGAGGCACTGTCTGATGTTCCGTAGGCTTGCGATTGCCGCGGTGTTGTCGTGGTGCGCTGGGGCTCTGTCGATCTGATCTTCTGTTAGGTTAAAGTCGCCTAGCATGAAGTCTGGGCGTCTCAGCCCTTTTGAGCGCCTCTTTGAGTCGACTTGCTCCCAGAAGTCTGGGTGTTCACTCTTATCGTTCGGTGCGTACACGTTGATTAGCACTATTTCGTCATTGTCGTGCCATTTGAACTTAATGGCCAGTGCTCTCCCCTCAATGAGGTCGCATGAGATCAGGTCTTTCGGAGCGATTAGGGACCTATTTATTACAAAGGCAACTCCGGCAGACATCCGGGGGTTATTCGGGAGTTTGGAGTTTATTACGGTCAGCCTTTTCCCGAAGCATTCGTGGACTGAGTGCAGAAGGTCGTTGTCTAGGTGGGTTTCCTGTAGTGCGAGGATCGCGATCTTGTTTTTGTTGATTGCTTGGTATATTGCGGACCATTTCTCGATTCCTGACATGTTTCTCGCTGGTGCTGCAAATCCGTTCATGTTCAGCGATGCCACTTTAACGTTCGCTTTTATGTTTTGGTTCTTTGGTCTATGGTTAACGTTCTCAACAGCCCCTTGTGTGGGGGGATACCGGTGGGTACCAAGGGGTGCACCGTAGGCGCGTGACTCGCGGACATTCCTCTGGCTAGGAGGGCGGACATCAGCCTGAGGTGGGGGGGAAACTCGTAACATTGTTGAGTAGGGGCGTTTTTTCATGGTATATATACATTTTGACGGGCGTTTGTTACGTTCTAGGTACTGTTCTGGATAGGTTCCAGTTTTGTGTCTAAGGTGCTACAGACGGTTCTTACGAGTATCTTAAGTACGGAATGGGAATCTCGGGTTTTGGGGGCGTTGGTTCGCACCAAAGAAGCCCCCATTCCTGCGCTTTGGGGGGTCACCTTCCGTCTCTCTAGTCGGGCCGTTCCACCCTGTTACGCTTGGGAAGGGGCATAGCCCCCTTGGGTGATCGGAGCCATGGCAGCACGTACAGACGTAGGGGATTTTTTGCGGGGTGCCTCGTCCTTGCATTGAGGAGGAGTAGGGTTGATCTATGAGGAAGTCTTTTAACCTTCTCCATATTTCGTCATGGGAGATTTGGCTGCTGTCGGCATATATGTTAAAGCGGGGGTTGAGAGTATTACCTGCTTCTTTTATGTCTAGCCTAGCCAGGTTCATCGAGGTCAGTAGGTGGTCGATCTCGAGGGTGACTCTGTCCCTCTCGCTTGCCGGGACCGCGTTTGTTAGTTGGGTGGCGAAGGCCTTAGTGGCTTCGCTCTCCCAGACCTGTTTGACGATGGGGAATACATCTTTCATCGAGGTGGTTATGAAGCCTCTAAGCGCGAACAGGAAGGTTGGGCAGGTGGGAGCGAAGTGCGTAACTCTAAAGGTGATAGCACGGGAGGACCATACCCTTCGGCGGAGGAGAGTCTCCGCCTGTTCCGCGGTGATGTTGTATACAAGGAAGGAAGTGGGGAGGTTTGAGGGTATCTTTAGCTTCGGAGCCGCCACGCTGGCTTCTTGTGCGTTCGTTATTTCAGCGACTGCAGTCAGTATTTTGGCTCTGATGTATTCATGGGATTTTGAGTCCCTGGCTTCGGTGTCGAAGGGGACTGCGATCAGCTTTTCACCCGGGTGGCCTTCCCACTCTTTCACGAGCTTGAGGTCGATATTGTCAAAGGGCGCAGTGGGGTGGCTGTCCTGGATCAGGGGCATGGGGCCGGGAGTGTATTTGTCCAGAGCGCTTCTCGCTTGGGTTCTGCCAGCCCGGCCTAGATTGTCGTTTTCCACCTCTTCGAGACGTGCTGAGATGGTTGATAATTTTAGGATGGGTGTTGTCTCAGCTGGCTGCGTGTGTATTCCCAGCACGTTCTGGGTGGGGGTTGAGGGTGAGTCAAAGCGTGGGAGGGGGAGGGCCGGTAGCATGTCGATGTCTTGGAGGGTGTCGAGTGATGGCCTGGGAGTGTTGGCAGCTGTCCTTGGGTGCGGTGTTGGGGAGGCCGGAGGAGACGGGGATTTCCCAGTTAGGTGTGGAGGGATTACGATTTGGGGGGGAGTTGCACCCGGGTCGGACTGGGGGTACGGCGCAGCGAGCCCTGGCTGCGTCATAGGTGGGGTGTTTAGTGGCATTGGGGCCGCAGGGGTGACGGGGGTGGTCGGTGGAGGGGATGGGGGGGCGGTTGTGTTTCCCGTGCTTGGAGCTGCCCTGTGCTCGTCGACCTGGGGGAGGTTTTCTCTTGGGAGGTCAGGTTCGCTCGGGGTGCATAGGGATGGTGGCTTACTGTTACGTTTCTTCTTTCCCTTATTACGAGCTTCTGCTGCGCCTGCAGCTGGCCCACTGGATAGGGCTACACGGGCTGTCGTTGTTGACTTTTCCCTAGCTATGGGCTCAGAGGCGGGCTCCATCGCGGCGATGTCTGGGGCAAGGGGGGAGTAGTCAGTGGGGTTCATCAACGAGCTTAGGAACCTGGTGGGTGGGGGGGATGAGCGCGGTGTTGATTCCTTTTAACTCGGAAAAGGCAGGGGGGGCCCTTGTCCCGGAGGGGGCATTCTCAGCGTTAGTTACATGGCCTACATTGGTGGCGTGTAGCTAGTTTGAAACGTATGTCAGCTTTTTCCGATCGTGACGGGAGGTTGCTCTATACCTGGGCCTGTATCGGGAGGGGTCTCGTGTGGCATCATTCGGAGGTGGACTTACCTCTGCGGGGGGGGTGGTCTTTTGGTTGGGCAGCTGCAGCGAGAGATTAATGGTTTAAGTGTGTGTGGCGGGGAGGGTGCTCACTGTTCTGCTACCAGAGTCCACTGTTTGGTATTCGTTTTCCTTTGTGCTCCTTTTTCTTTCTTTTTTCTCTTTTTTTTTTTTTTTTTTTTTTTTCGCGGGGCCCTTCTTTGCGTAGGCGCTACAGGGCCATACTGGTACCGGGGTCCGCTTTTGACGGTCGGTATGCCGGATTCGGTGACAGGCCTGCGGTTTTATTAGTCTTGGTCGGGTTAGGTCGGGGAGAAAGAGGGAGGATAGGGCTTAGCTTTGGATGCCGGGGCGGGGACTGTTCGCTGGAGGCGGTAGGGGATGTGGTCCTCGTGATGTTGGCTGCAGGGGAGGGGGGCAGCTCTGGTGGCCTCGTCTTGGGCATTGGATGTGGGGGGGGTGGCGGGTGGAGTGAGGGACGCCATCATCGGCTCGCCTTGTTCTGTTTGTTGTTTAGTTCTTATTTACTGTGATTTGTTTCAGCTTATTGGTTTGGGTCTCGCCTGATGTGTGGCCGCAGTCGTTTTTATTCGGTTCAAGGGTCAGTGGGCCACCTGTAAGTGAGGGTGGAGGCGGTTCTACTGCCGTAGCAGCGATTTTCCGGCCTTCCGACCCATCCTTGCCCCACGGTTAGCCGTGGGAAACCACACCACGGTGATGGTTGCGGAACAAGGAGCCCCATTATCTTAAGTTGTTGTAGATAATCTCCCGAAAAGTAATGTATAAGCTAGGTTTACTCAGCGTTATTGATATATTATCCGAGTTTTTTCGATTAGACCTTCGCTATCTCTCGCTAAGGTGGGAGGTTTTTCCCGATGTACGTGTCTCATGTCGACATTCTCTGTGCCTTGGTTACCTGACCTTGCCGGTGCTTCCAGCTACGCCACGGAGTATCTTGAAGCGGCAGGAGACTGCCAACAGGTTCGTTCTTCCCCGCGAATCTGCATGATTCAGGTCTCACGAGGATTCCAAAAGGGTCGAAGAGATCTCCAAG
Source organism: Lactarius indigo (assembly GCA_025766275.1). Classification (NCBI taxonomy): domain Eukaryota; kingdom Fungi; phylum Basidiomycota; class Agaricomycetes; order Russulales; family Russulaceae; genus Lactarius; species Lactarius indigo. The sequence goes on from JAFKAC010000008.1 coordinate 590,819, forward strand.
AGGCGCGGGATAAGTATGGTCCAGGTCTCCTTGGTGTGGTCACTGACGCGTGTCACAGCACCCGTTATTGGCTCTACGGAGTATCACGAATAACCTCAAAGTGCGTGCAACTACTACATGTTAGGAGATAGGACCAACCCCTAGTTTTTTTGCAGATGGCACCGAGATCATGTTGACGCAAGAAGAGATTTAGCACTTAAAGGAGCCGTACAAGGCACGCTCAGTGTCTAGTGATCTGAATCGTCAGAGTTCTGATTGTGAAAAGGAAAAGGACTGCGCTCGTGCACCCTACTGCATGTTCTCGGGTCAGACAAAAAAAAAATTTGTTTTTTGTTTTGTTCTGTTTTTTTTCAGGAAAGGCGATACAGGAAAGGCAAAGTCTCAGATAGCAGGAGACAGTAACCATGTCGTCTAGAATAAATAACAAGAGGATTCCAATGGGCTTGTCGATCTGAGTGAGATAAAGGCGCCAGGTGTCGGTGTTGTCGACTGAGACTTTGCTTGCTAAAGTAGAGACGAGAACGCGAAATAGAGAGAGTACTACTGGACAATGACAACACTAGACGGATGGACATACTATTCGTTCGTGTCTACGATTGGCAGAATGCTTGTTATCGAGGCTGTGGGGAGTAGAACCGTGCTGATACCACCGCCAGTGATGCGAACTCAGGCTAGTACCGTACGCGGGACCGAACGAGTCGCGTACTATAAGACCCTGCGTCACATGACCCCATTCTTTGAATTCTTCTGCGATGGATGTCTCGGATATTCTCGCATCCCAAACCTCAAAACAGTGAGATCTGTACAGCATTTACCCGTTTAACATCGCTGAGCAGCGTCTACCCTTAGTGAATCTACCCTCGTCGAGAAAGACGTTCCCCTCGACGCTGATGTGGGCTTCTTGACAGTCACAGACCCGAACGTGATCGACAACGAGAGCTACGAGTACCTTCCCTTTCCTTATTTTCTATGACCCATCCATTAAAAAAAATTGCAGCCATGATCGCGAAGCGTATCTCCAGTCGACTGCGCGGGATGGCATCCAGCACCTCCTCGCAGTGCTCTTCAGCCTGCCGACCCTCCCCTCACCCGAGGGCCCACTCGCACAGCTCCCACCACCGACGACGCAGCTCCCACGAGCCAAGCCTCTCCCCAAGCCCAAGCCTCCAACAAAATGGCAGCGCTTCGCACGCGCGAAGGGCATCAGCTCGCAGCGGCGTGACAAGAAGATCTGGGACGACGAGCGCCAGGCGTGGGTGCCGCGCTGGGGATGGAAGGGAAAGAATAGGGATGAGGAGACACAGTGGCTACACGAGGTACCCGCCAACGCTGGTGCGTCCCTTTTTTTCTTGTCTTCGGTGGGCGGGAGCTGAAACGCCACGGCAATGCTTGGTTGGGTTCTAGATGCGGATTATGACCCGTCCAAGGAGGCGCGTGTGGCGCGCAAGGAGCGCACGGCGACGAACGAGCGCCAGCGTCTGCAGAACATCGCGCGGGCCCAGCAGGAACGGACAACAACAACGGTCGCTGGTACTCAGGTCGACCGTAAGCGGGATATTGATCGCACTCTCGCTACGACACGTATGAGCACGGCGAGCATGGGCAAGTTCGACCGTGTGCTCGACGGCGAGAAAAAGCTGCACGGGGTGAAGCGCAAGGTACCATACCCCCTCCTGCCTTTCTCTTACCTGCCTTTGCATGCTCACTACTTTCACCCCCAATTTTATCTGTACGTCCCCAGTTCGACCCGATCGAAAGGTCCGTCGACGCGGAGAAGAGCGCGAATCTGGTCCTCATCAAACAAATAGGAAACAGCGCGCCCGGTGGCTCGTCATTGAAAAAGGTGAAACGGGATGGTGGTGGCGGTGGCGGGAGTAGTGGCAGCGGTGGTGCAGGTGACGTGGTCAACGTGCGCAAAGCGGTGCGATTTGCCTCCGGAGGCCAGGGAGCGGCTGCGCTTGCACGCAAGTCGGTCGTAGGCTCAGGTCCAGATGGCAGACGAAAGGGAAAGGGAAAACGGTAGTGAAGCTTATACTTCTACTGATATGTGTATCAATGCACATGCAGCCGCAAAATGTATTTTTTTTTCCGCTAAGGACAAGGAGCCAGGGGAGGACACACACACATGATGTCGGCCCCAGTGGTAGTGCCCACTGTTATTACTACCTGAGTCTTCTATTCCATAGTTGAACTATCCCTCCAACTTTGGTAGACGGTGCATTTTATTTGTCGCTGACCGTCTCCGCCCACCCACAGACCACGACAACGACAGCTCGAATCTGGGTTACCAGTGAGCCAACGACTGGTTTTTGACATCACCTTCATCATGTCTTTCTCAGCACCCAGTCAAGCGACAAGGCCATTGAGTTTTCCGGCCAAAACTGTCTCGAGCCGAAGCTGCCCTTGTTGGGAAAGAGCAATTTCAGCCATCTGATCGTATCCTTCAGGTATATCTCCATCCCATTCAGGATATCCCACCCTAGCTTTCATGTTCAGTAGAACTGCCATCCGGAAATGGTGCTTCAGAAGCGCCAGGCATGGTTGATACTTTTCGTCGACGTCGGGATTTCGATACATCGTCATACCGTCAAATCTCGATTGATCACAAAAGCAAACGACTTTGTAGCCATTCTGCATATCCTCAGAAGCCTCAAATGAATAAAAAGGGCAATCCCTACATCGGGATTGATGGCCAGTAAATATTTATCGAATATATGTGGGCCGTGCTGTCCAGGAGAATGCCGTTTTGTACTGAGTGTATACCAGTTTCTCCATCATACTTATCGTCAGCAATATGCTGTTGCCATGACCCTGACCTCCACTGTTTCGGGGCATTGGATTTTAGTGGTATCCAGCATAGCTGGCGGCCCCGTACCAGATCAAGGTGAGCGACAGGGAATATATGGGCGGCCTCAAGACTAATAAACCCAAAACTCCATGTTCTAGTTACAACACAGTGCTGATCTCGTTCGCAGACGACGAAGTTTTTCAGACTGTTCGGAATGAGACTTATTTCTCGGTACATGAAAACAGGGAAAGAACTCGCACGAGGACAAGCACGAGGACCCACTTTTGAGAGTGATCGAGTTGCAGCACGAGGCATGGGCCCCTCGTGATTAATAGGAATCTCGACGGGTAACCGGTAACCGGTAAACCTTCAGGGCTCAGAACGACACAGTACCCAGGTTGTACCAGGTCTGTATTTGCCTGAATATTAATCAGCTCCCCGTGCTAACCCACAGGGTCTTCTGGATCGCCATTTCCCAAGCAAGGAAAATTTGTATATTGGTCGGAGGGCAGCATATAGACTATCTGCATCCACTCTGATATTTCCGCCCAAGTCACAGAACCATTTCGACAAAGACCACCGATTTCGTCGTTGTCCGCGTCGACAAAATAAACATTACGTTCGAGTTCGGCAGAGGCGCGGTTCCCGGCATGCCAAAAAAGGGATCACTAGTACATACAGCCTAATACTCAGGCTTTCATTCGATCGGGGTTCGGATACACATTCGCTTCGATTGACACGAAAATGGCTGTAAACTGCGCTACCAACTCTCGCATCAAATTTAAACGAAGCCTCGGAAATACTTGCTGTCTTGATGTCTTATACTACCCCCCTCCGAGTCGCGCGCTGTGCTCAGTATGACTCAAATGATATATCTCCCATACGGTAGTGCAGTCGCAACATCTACAACTGATGTAAGAAGTCGAATCATGCTGGTCAGATTCTTTGACTGGAAGAACCCCGGCCGGAGTTCAAGTCGAAATTTCAATTGATCTATCGCAGCCCACTTGCATAAATACGAACTTGCCAGCATCATGACGATACAAACACGCATTCCGCAGCACTTTCTTATTGTCTCTGTACAGCCCATCAAATCGACCCAGCGTTGAGCCCAACTCCTGTGACAACATGGTCGATGAATCTACCCTCAGGCTGTCATTCCTCGTTGCATCCTTTTTCGTAGTCTCTCTATTCGCTATCTGGTATAGGAGGGATCCTTTGGTCAGCCCTGCACGTTTCGTCTCCCCCCTTTCGTTTCTGACCGATTTTTGTGGTTCTCAGCTCGATGCTATTCCTACTGTCGGTTTTTCTGACCCGATTCTCTCGTACTTCTCGGCTCTCCGTTTCCATCTTGATGGCCTCCCCATGCTCAAACATGGTTATGAGAATGTAAACTCTTTTGTCCTTATAACATAGTAACTTTCCCCTGTACCGAGCTGACCTTATGATCGGGCTCTTAGGCAAGACGAGGCATATTCAAGATTGCCGCATTCCGGAGGTGGATGGTGCTAGCTTCGGGTCCCGAACTGGTCGAAGATGTCAGGAAGGCTCCGGATGACGTCCTGTCTATAAATGCATCATTGTCGGAGGTGCGCATGCTCCCTGAGATGCTTGCTTGAATGCTTGACTGATGCTCACTACGGCTATGTCAGTTATTTCAGCTCGAATATACACTGGGCCTATTGGATACGGATAATGGCTATCACACGAGCATAATACGTTCGAAATTGACACGGAACATCGAGGTCATCTTCAAAGATGTCCGTGACGAACTCATCAGGTCTTTCGATGCATCCATTCCCATGCATGGTGATGGTATGTGGCAAATTCATATTCAAAACGGCGATTCCTTGAACACATGCGAACCGCAGATTGGGTCAAAGTTCCCGTTATAGAGACGATACAACGTGTGGTTTGCGCGACCTCGAATCGTGTATTTGTTGGGTCTCCGCTATGTGCGTGGAAAACTCTCCGATTCTTCCATTCAGCCAATATAATCGGTGTCTCAAAGGCCGAGATCAAGGCTATCTGACTCTGAATTTGAACTTCGCCATTAATGTTATAAAATCAGCGACAATCATCGGCATGTTCCCGAAACCTCTCAAGCCGTATGTTTCTATGTCTTGTCGTGGCTCCATATCATTGAGCTTGGGTCAGGATCGCTGCACGCTTTATATCTAATCTTTCGTCGCAAATCCGACAAGAAATGGAGTACATCAAGCCTATGGTCGAGGAGCGTTTTGCTAGAATGGAAGAGTTTGGGAAAGATTGGGACGACAAACCGGTTTGTTATTCTGCTTCCGGGTTGTTTAATGCTGATATCATGGTTAATAGAATGACATGCTCATGTGGCTCATGGACGATGCGAAAGGAGCGGAAAGGACTCTTGAAGGCCTTGCACAACGATTGCTCGTGGTAAACTTTGCAGCTATTCACACAACCTCTCGTGTGAGCCACACAGACCTCTTCGTAAGCCACTAATCGCGAGCATATCCAGGCGTTTACGCGTTTATTATACCGTCTTCTATCCTACCCCGAATATATTGAACCGCTCCGGCACGATGTCGAGACTGCAGTAGCAGAGGAAGGTTGGACCAAGGCCGCTATGGACAAGATGCACAAGGTCGACAGTTTCATACGGGAGTCCCAGCGTTTTGATCCCGTCTGTCCGTTAGATCCCCCTGGCCGAACCTCAGTTACTGACACACTACTTCCTGTTTCTAGTGTCACTGGGCCGCATCGCATTACGTCCATTCACATTTTCCAATGGAGTCACTGTTCCTGCGGGTACGGCGATCGCCGTCCCGGCTGCTGCTGCCCACATGGATGAAGACATCTACACAAACGCCGAGGAATTTGACGGGTTTCGGTTCGCGAAGCTCCGTGAGCGCGATGGAGTCGCTCTGGCAGGGTACCAGGCAGTTTCTGGGTCTACGGAGTACCTCACTTTCGGATATGGGCGACATGCTTGGTGAGTTTTCTCGAGATGTTGATGTGTTAGTCCCATCGCAGCGACTCACATTCCTTTATCAGTCCTGGTCGGTTCTTTGCCGTCAACGAGCTCAAGGCCTTACTTGCACACGTCATTGTAACGTATGACGTCAAATTCGAGGAGGGAAAACAGGCGCCACGCGGCTTTATCATTAATGGGATACGCATCCCGGGGAAGGCGAACGCGTTGTTCAGGAAGCGCCAAAAGTGAAATGTCGTACCTTTGCGAACATAGCAGTCAGGCTACACTTTTTGCACGTTGTTCCCATCACTATGTAATATAAAATACTGGCGTGTTCCAGTGCCTCAGGCATACAGTACCGATGCCTTTGTGAATCGTGGTCTGCTTTTTCTTCAATTAGTGAGAAGCCATCCTTCGATTCGAGTTGTCAACCGTCTTATAGATTCACCTTTGTACGTCAGCACGTACAGTAGTATACACCGATATAGAAAAATCCCGATGGTAGTAGCTCTACAACGACTTCCAAGGTATCCATTTCATGGTCCGTAGCCCAGATTTCGCAAGGTATTTTCTCCAGTCTCCTTGATAACACCCCAAGCGTCCTCTATGTCGCTCTGCTCTGTCCTAGAGGATCCGACCGCAAAGCGGACACAGAATACCTCGCCAATCAAAGTCTGCGTTAACACGAGACTGGAATGAGACTGGAGACCGCTGTAAAATTCTCGATTGAGGGTGTTCACACTGTCAAGTTCTCCTGCGGTGGTGGCTGATCTTGGGAGGAGCCTAAATACAGTGAGGGCGAAGGAGGGAAGGGTCACGAGTTCGAAAATTGGCGAAGCGCGAATATATTCAGCAAACGAGTTATTGAGTGCAATACACTGTGTGTAAAATGGGTCTCACGACGCGCGAACCTACACAATAGAATTACCACTTACCTTGCGTATGTTTGCCTGAAAGCCTTCAACACCGAAACTGCGTAGCACAAACCAGAGCTTGAGAGATCGGAAACGTCTCCCAAGTGAAAGATGCCAGTTCCTATAGTCAATTACGGTTCCTAATTCGTGTCAAAGTTAGGGTACATGCTACACTCGTTGTGACTGTGAGTATGTACCTGTGTCCCCTTCTTTAGTCCTCAGAAATTCAGGAGTAATGTCCAACGCGTCAATGAGTTGCTTTCGCTCGCGCACCCAAAATGCGGATGCGTCGAAATTTGTCAGGCCCCACTAACGGAGATATTAGCGCTCTGGTAGACAAGTACCACCGCCTGAACGGCTACTTTATGGAAATTTATACACAAACTGTCGGCACTTTCGTTGATTCCGGATAATTGGGCGAGCTCGCGATACTCGGGACAAGCAAGGGTGACGCCTGCCCAGGCAGCATCGACGTGCAGCCACATGGAAGGACAGTTTTTCTTGACTACCTCGAAACGTCAAATCCATGTGCTCGATCAAAGAGAAGACCAAGACCTACTTGCAGCACCTAGATCAGCCACCAGATCAATGGCGCCAGACGATGTCGTCCCAACCGTAGCAACTGAAGAGCTAGTTGAGTCTTTGAATGACACTTGGAGAGCCGCACTCACTCAACACGAAGGGATGGAGCCCTTGTGCCTGGTCCTCTTTCACTGCAGCTACAAGGCCGTCCCCGGTCAGTCCGGTATTGTCACTTGCTACTGTCTTATCCACATCCAGTGCGCGCACGCGCAAGCCGAGTATCATTGCTGCCTTTTTGCCGAAGGAGTGTGTTTGAGTTGTCACGTATATAACAAGTGACTCCAGTGTAGTGCCCGGGTGTTCATTGGCGTATCTGGTACGAGCGGCAACAACGGCAGTAAGAGCCGAGTCGGACGCGGTTGTCTAGGAGAAACAAGGAAGCGGATTAAGCTGAGTGCGTTCCATGCAAGTAAACCGTATGATCTGACTTGAATGACCCCACCGCCAACCTCGTTCACATTCCAAAATACGTTGTGAAGCCCAAACAACTTGGCCGCCCAGTCCATTACTACAGCTTCCAGTTCTGTGCAAGCGGGGCTCGCAAACCACTGCTCGTAATTACGCAATCAGTTTCTCTGTCCAACCCGAACTGGTGTACCGCACATTAAAGCCTGGGTTTGATGTGCTCGAGGATAGTAGATCTCCAAGAATACCCTCGAATGAGCACGCCGTCGGAAAATAGGCGAAGAAAGACGGATGCTGCCAGTGCGTCAAGCCTATCCAAGTTGGCGTTAGGTTCAAACCAGGGCGTATATACCAGAACAACAATGCCATACCCGGAACGATCAGTTTCTGGTAATCGTCTACAATAGATATCCATTCTTGTCCTTTCTGTGGCGGAGAGTCTGATGAAAGGAAAAATATACCCGTTTCCTACTGTGTGCCATGCACCTACCTGGAATTAAGTGGCGGAGATAACCTGGATTGACTTGAGCAACCACGGGCTTTGCGCGAAGTGAATAGAAGTGGTCGCATATGCGATCAATCGCGTCATATCCCGCTTTCCTGAATCTAAAAACATAGTGTATTTGCTCATCGAGGCAGGAATGCAACCGGAGACACTGACTGCTCGATGTCCATTTGGGGTAAGCCTGAGGATAGCAGGATCGCATGGCAGGATCGGCGTTTGATCAAACGCGTCGGACCACAGAATAGGGTTAAGTGCAAAAGGTGACATCGAACCATTTCACTTGGTAACGCAGCATAAATACACCGACATCGCAACGTTGAAAGTCTCACCACTTCTATTTGTGAGCTATGTGGCCCCCTCTCAACATTCCGGTATCGCCAAAACAGCCCTTCACAGATTATACGCGTTGGAGGTTGCGCGACACAGACGATGGAAGACACATTTGGGACTTCCTTAGAACCGAGGATGAACTAGCTGCCCGTCCTTCTTCCAACACGGACAAATACTGGCTGGGACTCCCCCTGGTCAGCTTATATTCGTCGTTGAACCTTCCGTTGCTGAAAATGCCAGCTGCGTAGAATTTCCCTGCACTCCCGGAGGCGAAGAACCCACTGGACGCTGCCCGCAACGGATACACGTTTTACAAAAAGCTCCAAACAAACGGAGGTCACTGGGTGGGTGAATATGGTGGACCCATGTTCCTCCTGCCTGGCCTGGTCATTGGCTCTTATGTCACTGGCATGACTTTCCTTGAGGAAGAGAGGCTCGAAATGATTCGTTACCTCTTCAACCATACACACCCCGATGATGGTGGGTGGGGCCTGTGAGTTTCCGTCCATGTGTCGTCCAATGTCGTGTCCTGACGTGTCTAGACACATCGAAGGACACTCCACGGTATTAGGCACTGGACTCAACTACGTGGCTCTTCGCCTTTTGGGAGTTCCGGCAGAACACCCAGTAATTGTGCGGGCCCGCGCAGTCCTACACAAGTTAGGTGAACTATTGACCCTCGGATTCTGTACCACGCTCATTGCTGACGGTCACTCTCTCAGGTGGAGCAGGCGCCTCGGCCTCTTGGGGCAAGTTCTGGCTTTCAGTCCTGAATGTATATGAGTGGGAAGGCAACAACCCAATTCCCCCCGAGTTATGGTACGCGGGGCGTGCGAGACAGCTCTGAAGATTGACACGCTTTGATAGGTTACTGCCAAAATGGCTTCCTTTCCACCCATCTCGTTGGTGGATTCATACTCGTACGGTGTATGTTCCCATGAGCTACCTCTACGGTGTGAGATTCAAGGCTGCAGAAGATCCCCTGATTCTTGCTCTTCGTGAGGTTGGTACTGAGACGTATACTTCGACGTCACTTAAATTAATCCCACGTGATAAAGGAACTATACACCCAGCCTTACGACACAATCGATTGGCCGGCCCAGCGTAACAATGTATCTGCCGCAGACCTCCACTCACCTCACAGTGGGATATTTGACTTCATCTCGGTTATTCTTAGCACATACGAGCAGTGCATAATTCCGCCGCTCCGCCACGCTGGAGCGGAGAGCGCATATAAACTCATTGTCTACGAAGACGAGAATACTGGCTATCAAACACTTGGCCCTGTCTCCAAGATGATGAATCTTATCGCACGCTATCATGTCGAAGGCCCGGAAAGCGAAGCTTACAAGCGCCACGACGAGAAGCGTCGCGACTTCATGTGGCTCGCTTCGGAAGGTATGATGATGTGCGGTACAAACGGGAGTCAGCTCTGGGACATCGGCTTCATCACTCAAGCTCTAGTAGAGACGGGGCTCGCTAGTGATGAAGACAATAAGGAGAGTCTGATCAAGGCTCTGCAGTGGCTTGACCGTTGTCAAATCCGCGAGAACCCGAAGTATTTTGAGGTCTCAAACCGACATCGTACAAAGGGTGCATGGTCGTTCAGCACTAAGGAGCAAGGATATACAGTGAGCGATTGTACGGGAGAAGGACTGAAGTCGGTTTTGTACTTGCAGACCCAACTTGAGTAAGTCCTTCGCTCGGATTGCACCCTTGTAGATGTTGAAGTCGCAATAGCTTCACACCTACACTCGTTTCTGACGACCGCTTATTCGATGCCGTCGATACTTTGCTGACGATGCAAAACCGTGATGGTGGATTTGCTAGCTACGAGCTCGTGCGGGGCCCTCGCTGGCTCGAGCTATTGAATCCTGCAGAAGTCTTTGGTGAGTTGGTTCTCTCCACCAATACGAGTTCCTCGCTAAATCGAGCAGGAAATATCATGATCGAATACGAGTATCCGGAATGCACGACTTCAGTGATCACCTCTCTTTCTATCTTCCGAAAGCACTATCCCAGCTATCGGACCAAAGAAATTGCGTGAGTCCCATAGAGTGATTATTGCATACATGCTGACGCAAATGTGCCTTGCGACAGCGAAACAATACAGCATGCTATAACGTTTTTGCACGCCATTCAGCAACCTGAAGGCGGTTGGGTGGGGTCTTGGGGTATATGCTTTACCTACGCCACGATGTTCGCTCTGGAGAGTCTTTCGCTCGTGGGCGAGACATACGAGACAAGCGAGTCTGCTCGTCGAGCATGTGACTTTCTCGTGAGCAAGCAAAGGGCAGACGGTGGGTGGGGCGAGAGCTACAAGGTACGTTACGTGGTACGTGACTCGAATGGACCTGAATATTTGGGGTAGACGTGCGAAGCTTGTGTGTGGATAGAGCATGAGAACACCCAGGTCGTACAAACGTCCTGGGCAGCGATGGCACTCATGTACGCGAAGTACCCACATACGGAGCCGATTTCAAAGGCGGTAGCACTAGTCATGTCTCGCCAACTCCCAGTTCGTGGCTTTTAACCTCTCATATTATCCTCGTAACGAATTTTTTTCCAGGACGGCTCTTGGGCACAGGAAGCTATCGAAGGTATCTTCAATAAAACCTGCGCTATTTCGTATCCGAACTTCAAATTCTCATTTACCGTATGGATGCTCGGGAAGGCACAGAAGTACCTGGAAGGCCACCATATTCTCTTATAGTAGAGTATCGGGTTCTGGCTCTCAGCAAAACCCGTAGTATATCTCACTTAGGCATTTGAGCAACAGACACCGTTCCCACCTACCTTGAGTCCCATATAATTGTGCCATGCAGACCAAGTTCTCTCGACACTTTCCTACCTCCCATGAGCGACCTATCGCGAGCCCAAAGTGGGCAAAAGCTTGCACAAGCTAGGGTCGGTGGATGGCTCACCTTTTGAGGTCATGTCGTTCTCTTACAGCCACCGCATCTGCCAGCGATTACTATTTTAGCACAGCACACCTTCGGCATAGACTGGCCTTTCGTAGATCCACACTGCCAAGAAGCGCATGGTGGCTTGACAGTTGAGACAAATTGCAGAGCTCTTGACCTCGATGGTTCGGATCACTGTTGGTTTTTAAAAAAGTTTAAAAAATGGACATGACCTTTGGTAGTGAAATAAATATGTCGGAAAAAAAGGGAGCCTATTATAACCATTGTAAACACCCTGTAAATATTTATAATAAATTATAAACAAATTTATAATCGGCTTATAACATATTATAAAATTTACGAGGTGTTAATAATGGTTATAATCGTCTCCCCTTTTTTCCGACATTTTATGTTGAACCACGGAGTCAGGTGTCACGGTACTAGGGGCGCTTGTACGCTGGTCAGTGCCAATCAGCCACAGGTGGTCGTAGGAGCCGAATTATACTTGACACTCACAAGCCAGAAGTGCGAGCGTACATGCCAAAAAGAGTCCATGCCATGACGCATGATGCATGATGGCTTGACCACGAACGCAGATGGGACACAATCATTACGTCGCGTCAGCGCCTAGAACTATATGGGAATTGCAACGGAGGTAGGACTGTCTCCACTGGCGGGGTCCGCGGGGAGTACGAGTGGTGCTAGTGTGCGTATCACACGTGGTTCAAATCCATCTCCGAGTCTTTGTCCTCGTCTCGTCTAGACTCAGGACTTAGGTACATACACCGCACATGGTTCTCTTCGGGTCGCGCTGCGACAAGGGACAGTGAAGCTGTGGAGGAGGTCACTGAAATTTGAAATGGGTTATTTCTCGCGGCGGCCTCGTTGGTCAGTCGATCTTCGGTGTAGGAACATTCCAAGTTTCTTTACAAGAACATTCGTGTGGTCGAGGCTTTCTGGGCATTCGAAGTTCTCGAAAGCTCCAGTGTGCTCGTCGTAAAGGCACATACCTACGTCCGGAAGCAATTCCCCGTGGGAGGTAAGATATCTTCACGGTGGTTTGTCCTCGTATATAAGTGACCGAAATCACAAATGTTCGAGTAGCTTTCTGGATACCCAGGGATCGTTCAAACACCTCCAACAGTCTAGAGCCATTCCACGATAATCGCTGTCGCAAATTCACCCTGTCAATCACTCAGTCAGACAAACCATTACCTCACCCTACCATGCCCACTAGTTCAGCGTGACCTACTTGAAATGTCGTTCTTGATTTCACACCCCACTCCATAGGTGGTGTTCGGACCCCTGGTGGGCGCGTACATCCCCACGTCCTTCCCTCCAAACAGGAACGCAGCTTGAGCGTGGTTTTCGTTGCCAGGAAGTCCCGCTCTCTCTCCAATATTGCTGGCGTAGGACCGCAATGGTTTCCTGCTTTGACCACTTGATATGTCGTCGAAGGCACGGGAAAGGTCGTCATCCTCCAAGGTGCTGTGCCAGTGGACTCCCCAGAACGCGGGACAATCTAGTAAAGCGGCTAGCCTATAGGTGCCTATCTCCATCGCCCACGAAAAAAGTCGATCCCTGGAAGCCGCTGATCCTTCGCGACGCACGAAAGCTTGCTTGACTTGGAGAAATGACAACTACGCGTGTACGCATTTCTACGGGTAGTAATCGACTTATGCCATCGCGAAGAATACTCGGTGTGCCCTAGTGGCCAGGGTGCCGCGATTTCAAACATCGGATCCAAATACAAGGTGAGCCCCCTGCCAACAACCTAGTCACTACAGTTCAATTTACCCATGAGTCTGCAAGCCAATACGACACGAGATTACACGCTTTGTTTTTTGCGTCAGAACTCATCGCCAAATTTGGCGAGGTTTGAGGTTATCCTCTAGTTCGGTAGCAAAGACGATACAATGAAATAGTCAATGTTCGGACAGCAGCTACACAGCGTTGAGGTACAGAAAAGTCGGGCGATAACCAGTCGGATGACTAGCGAGCATTTGGCGGGTGGGACGAAACAAGGTGATGAAGGGAGCCCAGGGAGAAGATATTTTTATGCATGGGGCCCAAAAAAAAAGTGAAAGGAGAGATACATCACAGTAGCATACCCATGGGCCGGACGAGTTGAAGCTGCGCTTGCCAACTACCCTTCGAAACGTGATCCAGTCTCACAAGCACCAGGTCGAATACATCGATCTTCCCGGGCCCAACAAGCCAAGTTGCGTCACCGCCCTCTTCCATTTGCCGGCCTTTGTGTTCCTGAAGTTACCCGTGAGAACCCGATTTATTCATTGTGATTCGAAATGACACCCACCTGAATGAAGCGGGCAACGGACTTTGCAACATTCTTCGCCAGTTTCGCACGTGTGATGGGCACGGGGGGGTTGCGGAAGTCTCTAGTAGGGATTTGACGGCTCCAGGGTTGATAACCCGGCCACTGGTATGCATAGCGTCAGGACCAGACGTGTAACAAAATCGGGCTGTGGCGAACACGACTTACGTTGATGCGAACTGAGATGGAGGGGCCACGCTCTTGGAACATCGGTTCGTCGCGTGAAACAAGCCGTGCAAAGCGACCGTGCATCGCGTCTTTCAACGGAATCCCTTCCTCGTCGGGCTTTTGCATGTAGAAGTGGATTGATGGCTCCAAGTTGACTTCATCGACGTAGCGACGTCTGTCACTCGAGGTGTGGGGTTTGTACCGCTTCTGTGGCACCATGGGGCCTCGTTGGAATTGGCTAAGAGGAAGGAAGTGCTCCGGCTCTGGTGATGGGTTCTGTAGGTAGGAGATCGGTTAGGCTGGAAATTTCGAAGAAACGAGCGAAATACGAACTGGTTTGGGAATAGTCCACGGAGGGTACTGAGATCCATAAGGGGAGACGGGGGTTGAGGGGCTAAACACGGGGAAAGTGTCATGTGTGTTGCCGAGATTGAGAGCCGGGGTGGGAGGTGGTACAGCCAGCAGACTCGGAGAAGAGTAGCCGGGTTGAGATGGCGAGACGAAGCCAGGGGTAAGTGGCGTGGAAGAATTTGGGAAGGATAGACCGCGAGTGTTCAAGTGCGATAGAGGGACAGTGGTATCGATATTTATGGAGAGTATGTGGTTGTGCATGATATTGTTAAACGGAAACGCATCGTCGTCGTAGGGCTGTTTACCGAAAATGGGGGACAGGGGAGGTAGTTCCGAAGGAGGAATCACATCCAATTCCCAGTCATCGATAGATGGAGACCACTAGTGGTAAGTCAAGAGTAAGTGGATGGGTATGGGATGATGGGTCTAGAAACAAAAAGGGCGTACCTGGTCGTGGGGATATAAGCTGGGGGACACCTCTACGGGATGGTTGAGGAGCCCTCGCGAGGTGGTGAATGACTCTACGGCTTCCCGTAATGGTCCGTCTATCGACACAAGCCCCGGAATATGAAGATTGCGGAGGGCAGGGAGCACAGCTATGTGCTCCTGGTCGACTGAACGCAATGTACGCAGGATGTCTGTCGTAAGCTCGCTAGCCACACGAAAGTCTTTTGCGCCGTTGAATGCGCGGATAAGCTCTAGCCATTGTTCGCCATCCACGTCGTCCATCCCACTTAATTGCTGGGTCGTATTGATGCCTAGATCTTGTACACTAGGTAGGAAAGGGGAAACGTTATCGCAAATTTGAGCCATGGATGACAGCTGCCAGTCTAGCTGCTCGCAGGATATTTGCAATATAAGGCGTGCACGGGATGCCGCTGGCTGGGTAAAGGTGATAGAAACGGCATGCCCGGAAAATTCGATATCAGCTCGACGATGTAACTTTTGCGTTTTTATCTGGTCGATGAATTGGCGTAGCTGCGATAGGTGGAAGACGAGCTGGTTGAAGAACCTGACTTCGATGTCCACAAGACTAGGTGCATCGATTCTGGTCACGAGGTTATTCACGTACTCGCTGGCTCCTCGAAATTTGAGGCGGGTAAGAGCGGGAAGAACGACGCGCTCCCCATGCGATGGAGATAGGTCAATGTGACTAGGGCGGGAGGCAGGAGAAAGAAAATGGAGAGAAAGGGATTGGAGCCGGGTCAACCCGGATAACGCACTCGCGAATTCTTCGGGTGAGAAGTATCCAGCGCTGGGAACTTCGTGGAGTTGAAGATCGACCAGGTCGAGGGATGGGGAAAGAAGCCGTGGAAGTGAGGGGAGGGCAATCCCAGTCGATTGGAGACGACGGAGGCGTGAGCCCCACTTGAATGTACTGGGAAGCGCCAGCCCCATGGAATTTCGGGACAGGAGAACAAGCTCTTCCAGATCCGAAAACGGCTCTTTGATGGAAAAAAACTTTGTCAGGAGTGAACTGGTGATGGTGAGGCTGATGGAGCTAACACGATCAGACTGTTTCAGTGCGGCAATAACGTTGTCCTCGTCCTCGGGAGAAGGGGAGTCGATGGCTGATGATCCCCCATACTGTACGACGATAGGTAGCACTGGCCAGCAACCTAAAGTCTTCGAGACAGGCGTTCCATGTTTACAGTACAGTCGAAGATGTAGAGTCAGAGGTGACGTAAATATGATCTGTCGCCAGGTTTGGCACACGTGCACGAGTGTAGGCCAAAACTGTGGAGAGACGTCCAAGCAGTGAAGGAATACATTCAAAAGCACTTCGCCAGGAAGTTTTCCGATCGTCACTTTTCGAGCTAGGGAACAAGTTAGCCAGTGGCGCGAGCACTGCGCGGAGGGTGCACCTATTCTACGACGTCCGCTTGTTGTGGTAACAGGTTGGGGGACTGGCCAGCGTTGGGTACGGAGACGTCTATTGGGAGATTCGCGACATACACTGTCACCTCCTGCGGCAGAGCATCAAAGACGCTAGATCACTTACTTTGAAGAGCGCATAAAGGAGAAATTAATGGGGCAGGTATCACTGGCATATTTTTATATATGAAAGGCGTAGGCGCTCGAGGTCATCAGATCAGCGCTGACCCGTTGATGCGTGCGGTGGATTGCTGTGCAGATGACCATGCTATGTGGGCTAACGTGTACCATTGTAGTGCATAAGGTAGACCAGAGTAATCACCAAGGTGGTACAAGGTGTTTAAACAAAAAGCGCGGTAGACCAGCTTTCAAGTTACTGTAACTTTGGAACTGAGACCTCGGGGTGTGGCGTAATTTGACATTGAGATGTGGCTGTGTCACTACTGTGTCGTGGCTATGCTGCGTCGTGGTGCCATGCCGCTGCAGCGAGAAAACATAACACACGCAAAACACGCCATTTGTCATTCCGATTGGCTTTCGGTGGTGATCACCGCTATCATTACTGTCCCCGCCGTGATAGTCGTCTCACCCTCATATCGTAATGAGGCTGCTAGGAAGATATGGCTGTACCATGTAGCCTCTCCCTGCGCCAACCTCCCAACCTGAAGAAATCCGCACCAACAATACCTTTTCAAAACTATGCACGGAATCTTCAGGTTGGGCGACTTCTGAGAACATACCGGAAAATGGACACAGGAAGTGGTGCGCTGAATGCCACGAGACGGAGACAATGGAGCACATACTAATTAACTGCCGCGCCACACCAATAAAACTCATATGGGAAATGGCACGGGTAACCTGGCCACACTCCCAAGACAGCTGGCCCCAGATGGACTACGGAACGATACTAGGTTGCGGATCCCTCGCTATAGCTCCACCGGAAAATCAAATCCAACAAGGCCAAGAAAGACAAGACAGACCTAATCTCTCTGGCCCGAACCGGCTGCTTCATATCCTAATCTCTGAGTCCGTGTATTTGATCTGGGTTCTAAGGTGCGAGAGATCGATTCAACTAAGATCCCACTCAGTGCAGGAAGTCAAGAACCGATGGATACAGGTAATCAATGAGACTCACGAACGACAAAATAACCGCGACCAAGATCAAAAGATGTGGTGCCATGGTGCAGTCGGTGGACAGCACATGGAAGGAAGCCCTCAGCCGGGAACGGGAACTACCGCCCAACTGGATGAAAGACAGTGAGGTTTTAGTGGGTAGGAGAGCACGTAGCGTCTGGACCTGAGATGATCACGTGCACTGAGTCCCACACTACCCCAAACACCATGGGGCGTGCGTAAAGGCATCTTCCCTCACATCTGGGCTTCGGCCCGGCTACATGCGGGCTAGATAGGGCTGATGGTAAATCTCCTGCTATCTAGCACTTATTTTCGGTAATTAGAGACAAGGTAGTTACCAGAAATAAAACGCTCTCCAAAAAAAAAAAATGAAGAAATCCGCACCGTCGTCCGATGTGAGTGACGTAATCCCTTTCCACCATCCTGGTGATTACACCCAGCACCTGAAACCGAACGTACGACGCCTCTTCACGGTTTTCGGCAACATTCTACTCGGTTTCAAACACCACCTTCTGACGTCATGTCGTTCCCTTACGTGTCGCGATTGGTTCGGACCACTGAATTTAAAAAAAAAAAAAAAAGTAGACACTACAGTATTAGAGAACCATGATGCCTGGTGTGGTAGAATGTTGAACTAGTAGATAAGGTGGTGGTTCACAGTATACTATGAGTGCTTGTATCAGTTAGGTGAACCAGCCGGTCAGTGCCAGTCACGAGTTGTCGTAGTAGCCGAACTTGGCACATTGTGCACACAGAAGTCCAAACGTGCATGTCAAAAAGGGACCGTCTGATATGGATAGTGCGTGTGATGGACGATGGCTTGATCACGAATTCACATGGGACGCAATCACCACTTCACGCTGATGCTTATTACCAGGTGGCGATTGCAACTGACCTCCTGAAATAGGTCATAAATGGTCACGATCTCCGCTGGCGGAGTCCGCGGGGAGTAAGGATGGTGGACGTATAACACGTGGCCTAGGTCCATCTCTCACTGCGACTAGCCTGGACTCAGGTACATACCCTGCTCTTTGGTTCTCTTGCGCCGCCACGACAAGAAGTAGTATAGCTGCGGAGGACGTCATTGAATCTTAAATGGGTTCTTTCTTGCAACAGCCTCATCGGTCAGTCGACCCTCAGCGTAGGAACTTACCAAGTTCATTCTCCACGCTTCAAAGGAACGTCCATACGATCTAAGCCTTTTGGGCATTTGAAGTTCTCGAAAGCTATCGTGCGCCTGTCGCAAACGCCCATGACTACGCCCAGCGCCGAGGAAACAATTCACATGTTGCCTTAGGCGGAAGTAAGACCTCTTGGATGGGTATCCGTCCCCATATCTAAGCGACCAGGTGTCGCAAATGTTCTAGTAACTTTCTGATTGCCCAGGGATCGTTCAAACACCTCCACGACGGGTCTAGAACTGGCAACCATTCCATGACACTCGCTGTCGCGGATTCACCCTGCAAGTTACTTAGTCAGCCAAAGCATCAACTCACGCTACCATGCCACTGGTTCGGTGTGTGACCTACTTGATATGCTGTTCTTGATTTCACACCTCACTCCCTAGACGGCGTTCGAACCCTTGAGTGTATCTCCAGGACCTTCCATCTGAATAAGAACGCCGTGGTTGTCATTGTCAGGTAAGTCCACGCTTTCTCCAATCGCCGACGTAGGACCGCAACAGTTTCCTGCTTTGCTTACTTGATACGTCGCCAAAAGACACGGGAAAGGTCGTCCCTCAGACGTTGTGGGGTCAGGATGGGGACGACCCGAGACTACGGTAAAGAGGCCGACCTACAGGTGCCTATTCTTTGCCCACAAAAAACGACGATCCCTGGAAGCTGCTGATGCTAGCACAAGCCCATTGTGATGCACGAAAGCTAGCCCAGCTCGGAGGAAAGAAAGATACGTACATACACATCCCGACGGGTAGCAAACGAGCCAGCCAGTGCAAAGAACCTCGTGGCTAGGGTGCCACGATTATAAGCGACGGACCCAAATCCGAGACTGCCTCGGGCCATAGTATAGTCACTACTGAGGGTAGCTCCAAGTTTGGTAGATACTTTCCTCCCGCGAGTCTACAGGCCACTTCGATATGAGATCATATGTTTTCGGCGTCACAACCCATCGCCAAATGCATATGACATTTGATCATCAGCGCTGAAGGGACTGGCATGGTATCATAAGATCAACCGCGCTCATATTAGGATCGTTGGTACCGTCCGGGGTGTTTCCGCCGGTAATTGGACGCTATTTCGGCTCAACTTTTACATTGTTTTGTATTGTGTTGTCGTTTGGTGCGAGTCCGCTGGATCGATGCGACACAGAGAAAGTAAATATGATGCGGCCTCAGCAACAAGATCAGTGGCCGTAAACGCGATATATCTGCGTGTATATTTTGGGGGTCAAACCCACGTCGGGCCCGCGATGTATACCGAGTACCTACCGAGTACGTCTTCGTCGTGACGAAACCTGGCCAGCCGACCGCAGCCTCGAGTTGAATACACTCTGTGCGTCTCAACGAGAACGAGCTTCTACTGAGACCGCGTGTTGGCTTACCTAGAAGCCGAAATTGGGGGGAAGGGGGGCAGATATATCTTGAGCGTGACGCTTCTCCCAGTGCTGGTTGGTGAGGATTCCAGAAGAAGTTTCCCCAGAGGTGCGCTCTAGACCGCGCGGGCCCGCGCGGTGTGCCCCTCCCAACGTCTGTCAGTCGAAACTATTTAGCTTCTGCGTCGAAGGGCGGATGGGATGGGAACCCTGAACCCACGCGGAAGGTCCAACAAAAGTACACCACGTGTCAAGCCACGCTAGGCCGCTCTCCACGATCACGTTCTCGGGGAGTTGTCGGTGTGGTGCGTCGGCACGGTAAGCGAGTAAGGCTATTGGCGGCGTCGCCAAGCCCAGCATCAAGCCACTCATCATCCCACTTGGCAAGAACTGGCCTCGCGCGCGACAATCCCGCGAGGGGGTCCCAATTTCATATCTTTTTCAATCATGACGGCTTGGGATGACGATTTGCGAACCTTAGCGAAAGCACGCGTCCGACGCACCCCCTCAAAGGCGCCCACCGCTGCGCACAGCAAGACAACAGCAATCCCCGACATACCTCCGCCCGCATCTTCATGGTGTCCCTTTCACGAGATGATTTACGCGTTCATCGCCAATACAAGGGTAAGAATGACCGTGGTTGTGTGAGACGATGGCGCACACCGCGGGATGCAAAGCGGGGACATAAGGAGCTGAGTCCGGCAGACTGGGATGACAATACCGTTTCCGGTGTCGAAGTCAGACTCAGTAGCCCGATATTAGGGATTACATCGGATCATTACGTGGGTTACACAAGGCCTCTTTGATCATCGATCATTCTTCGCGATACAAAATACGGTCGCCAAGTTTGGTGCGAATGACGGTGACTACTGAGCTATTCAAAGAGCGTGTTCGAATGTCCTCTTCATAAATAAGGTGTAGTGGTATTGGGTGAGAGATTGCATGCAGACGCCAGTCTATGCAGTATGAACAGGAAGGCGCGATTGGAACGGGAAATACCGAATGATGGTGTGAAATAAAATAATAAAAAGGAATACTGTACAAGACTGAGCCCGGGCGTTCTAAGAGTATGGGATGGCGCTCAGAAGCCTCCGAGGCAGGTATCATCGTCCGCGTCCAACCCACAACCACGAAGGGTGGTCCCCGAATAAAACGATTTGTACCGACCCTCAGCTATATCGTCGTCGTCAGCCTCGTCGTCCTCTTCCAATTCATCTCCATCGGTGGGCTTCCGCTCGGAGTCGCGGCCCTGGTCGTGCCCACGGGTGCGTTGCCGAGGGCACTGTTCTCGTCCACCCTTACCACGATCACGCCTACGGCGTCGGCGTTTCTCCTCTTCGTACGTATAATATTGATACTCCTCCTCGTCCGGAGATTCTGGGGAGTGAAGCATGCTCTCGCCAAGCTTGAGGTCGGGGAGAGAGGTAACTGGAAATGAGGAGAGTGGACTGGTGGCAATTGCACTGCCGTCAAAACACGAAGGGGAGCTCATGAGTCCGTCTGACTCGTCCGATTCTGAAGATACATCGGGTACGAGTGGTGGGGGGATGGCCAATAGGTCGGTGGCACGGTCAGGGGTAGGTTCGGGTACAAGCCCAAAACTCAGAGCACGACGTGGGTGCATGTGTTTGCCCTTGGCCTTCAGAGCGGATTTGTGGGCGTGTGAGTCAGGAGAGGTGCTGGGCGAAATTGGTACTGTGCACCCGGGGAGATAGGTCCGACCAGGGCAACCTCGGGCTGGGAGAGCACAGATATTGGGGAGAACGACAATAGGAGATCTGTCATATGCGGAAGAAGAGTAGGCCGAGAAGGTACGAGCGAGGACGGGGGAGGGTGGGAAGTGGACCGTGTTGGGGCACTGCCTCGGTATGCGGAGAGGGGGGAGTGTCGTCGGGTTGTCTGGGTGGGATTGAGAGGAGCGTTTGAGAATAGGACGAGGGGGTGTTGCAGAGACGGACGACATCAGAAGGATGTTGTTAACAGAGGGGAAGGGACATGAAGGGAAGGGACACGAGAGTGAGTGTATGCAGTGTAGTTATAAGTACCAAGTATAAAAGGAGGGGCGGTAAACCCGGTAGTCCGGCTCAACCTTCTTCGCTCGCCTTAATTTGCCCGGGCCGGTACCCTCTTTCCGTCAAACAGCTGTCAACGGCATGAAATACCAAATTCCACGTTTCGGTGCGTCCTCGTGTGTTGTTGCCTCACTAACCTGATCCCACTCGTACGTATCCGCCGTGCATGAACAGCTCTCGTTCTGGGCTTTTCATTCCTTGCTAGGCTCGCCTCGTGTTTGTCCTTCGTCCGCGTCCCTTCTCTTATATGATCACATCCTTACTATAAGAATTTTGGCTAACCGGCGAATCCTCCACTCAACCAAAGAGCCTCTACATATATATTTACATTTCTCTTGGCAGCCCACCTTGTACCCGCCACGTGTTTGTTACCGATTTCGTTCGAGTACTCCTACAATCTATACTTTGCAATCCTCTGCCTGTATTGAATCCTATTCTTATCTATGTTCGTCATTTAATTGACCTCTAACGCCGCTACGTCACAGGCACAATCGTTTTTTTGACTCTACAATATTATTTTGTAAGGCCTGTACATGCGCCGTCTGTGTACGAGAGGGCATGCCCACGTCCGTTTCAAGCCATGCTATCGTATCAGCGAAGTTTTTGCTATAGGTCGATCCGAGTTAAGGTCCTGTGCCTCATGCATCCCCTTGTGTTGTCACTATCGACGTTATGCCCGTCCTACCTCAAACAACCTTTTTTTTTCTGAACTGCAATCCCCTTCTCACCTCGTTAGCAAGAATCAAATGCCCCACACTCGATCCCCTCGAGCCTCTAAGGCCTCGGGGGTCACGATAAGATGTGCAAGGCTGTTTACTCACGCAGATACGAGTTCGGTTTCTATAGCGTAATCGGACTTATAAAATATCCGATACGCGAATCTTGCATCATCGGCGCTCGCATGCGACACCTTCTATCATCCGCCCAATCTTTCCCCATTTTTGTCTACGACCGCTACAGTAACGTACGTTGTACCCTATTCAATACTGGAATGAGGCATCATTTACGGATTCATTGATTCACGTGTATTGCTTCGTCTTCGTTTGATACCCCTGCGTGTGCTGAACATCGAATGAGCATACCAAAGCCCAACTTTAGTCACGGTATATCCGATCTAAGTTTCCGCCAAGAAGTCTAGTTGAGTACGAGCATGTGTCCCCGAACTAAGAAGCAAAAAACAAGAATGCTTGGCGACATACCGTCTACTTCGGAATTCAAACAACAAAAAACTGTTTGCTGCCAAGTGTCATGCCAAGTGTTCTGCTCGAATGGACCGCCGGGAACGGGGACATTGTGGCCGCTTGTTGATACTTGTGTACTCACCCCAAACTAAACCCTAACCCTGAAGTAGTCGGTCACCATCCGTGGTCGCCGACCGTCGCGTTGAGCCATGAGCAACCTCGGCTTTCGCGACTCGAGTGTTGTTATCATCGAGACAAGCAGGACCGCCATTCGCTGTGGTCTTGGCATACACGAGCTTCTCCGCACCCCCTCAGTTGTCAGCACCCAACAGGCCACCTTTTCGCCTCATTGTTCTAACAACAGTTCATATTGTAGGAAATCCATGCCCGCGTGGGCTTGCGCGCACAACACGCGTCTTTAGAAGGAACCTATGGCTCAAGACTGACCGCCGGGGGTTCGGCAGAAGCTGGCCTGTCGGCGGCCAATAGCCGCGCTGCGTCTGCCGTGCCCCAATCTCAAAACCTCAAAGTCACAGACTACCTCGTCGGGCCCCAACTAGACGATGCGCTCGCCACGGGGCAGGATATTGTCGTCTCGTGGCCTTTCGCCGACGGGCAAATCACAGATTTT
Source organism: Lactarius indigo (assembly GCA_025766275.1). Classification (NCBI taxonomy): domain Eukaryota; kingdom Fungi; phylum Basidiomycota; class Agaricomycetes; order Russulales; family Russulaceae; genus Lactarius; species Lactarius indigo. The sequence continues at coordinate 614,496 of JAFKAC010000008.1, forward strand.
ATGCAGGCAGAAGCTCTATGGTACGTGAATCAGACGGTCCTCGTCAATTTCTTTCCCCCTACCCCTTCTTGTGGAGATGAACACATCCAACCACAGGAAATATGTCCTCTTCACGGGGCTCCAGCTCCGGCGCGTCCAAAACGAGTCCCCAGTCCTGCTCTCCCTCTTCTCGACCCCCCCGCGCGACACCTACGAACGCATAGGACAGATCTTCTTCGAGCGCTTCAACGTCGCCGCTTTCAGCATCCTTGACCGTCCCATGGCGCAGCTCTACGCCGCCAGCGCGCTCTCCGGTCTCGTCGTCGATATCGGCGACACCCTCACCGACATCACCCCCGTTTACGACGGGCTCCCCATCTCCGGCGCCCACACGACCGCGCGTGTCGGCGTGCGCGACTGCGAGCGCTTCCTTGCGCACCTCTTACGGAACAACACCTCCGTCACCGCTGCCTTCGCAGAGCTCGCCATCCCGCCTGCAGAGCAGCCCGCAGCTCTACGCGCGCTCGCGCGCCAGGTGTGGCAGGCAGGGCTGGTGCGTGTCCCCGTTGCCGGCATCGCGGTGCGTGAGGTGGAGGATGAGGGCGTGACGGACATCGCCGCGGTACTGGTCGCGGGTAAGGAGAAGGCCGTCATCGAGAGCGGTATGAAACGCCGCGCTACGGCCAAGGCGAGCGCAGCAGAGCAGGCACGCGCGAAGGAGATCGAAGCACTCGACTTAGTCACGGTCGAATTCCGCGGAAAGGAGATCACCCTGGGCAAGGAACGTCATCGATTCTGCGAACCTTTGTTCGACTCCGGTCTACAAACTATTGGAGAGGGGCCAGCGCCTAACGAGCACGCAAGCCCCCAAGGGGATGGCCTACCAATGACATTACAGGATGCGGTCGGCCACGCTGTCAGGCTTACGGACGTGGATCAACGACAATACATCTGGTATGGGTTGATGGTGACTGGCGATGTTACGGCCCGGGTCAAGGGTGAGTTGCTGCCTGCCCTGTTTTTGTCCTTTACGTTTGTCGCTCAACCGTAGAATTGAGGCGTTGCCCCGGCGCTGCAGACCCATCTCTCCTCGTTTATTTTAAGCAACGCCGACCAGCACAATGAGGTACAACCGAAGCAGGTTCGCATTGTCAGGGTCCCCGAATACTTCGCAGAATACCGGGAGAAGGGCGATGGGCTCGCAGCGTTCCTTGGTTCGAGCATCGTGGCCAAGGTACGTCTGTTTCAATTTGCGCTTATCGCGCGATCCGAACGTGTCTCCACAGGTCACCTTCCACGACGGCAAAAATTTCATCTCAAAAGCAGATTATGCAGAGAGAGGACCCAAGGCGGTACTCGAGATGTCCGCATCTCTTTTCTGATTTTGCGTCATTGAATTCTTACTTGCATATACGGTGGCGTGATCATACGCCTCGGCGTTTCTCAATGATAGTAATGACCGTAATGGTGTGTTCGAACGTGAAAGGCTTGGGGCGTCATGATGCCTAATCATTGCAAATGCTGAAGATCATACAAAAAACGAGGAAGACTGAAGCATGACGTCTTTTATGCTGCGGCACTCTCGGCAACGCTGAGCAGGTCACTGTCTCCAGGATCGGTGATAGTCATGACACTACAGATTTATCGTCCCTTCAATATCCGATTAAACCGCCAGCCACATGAAAAGCACGTACCCGACGTGAAAGAGCTTTCCTGCAGCAGTGCCCAGAGCGACATTGGTTCCTGCAAAGTGATGGACGGTCGTCTTCGACAACATGGCGTAATACTCGATCTCAGATTTGCGTAGAGGAGGGCAGTTGCCCGCAATTAATACCAACTTGGCTACAATGACGAATAAAGAGAGAATAAGTCAGCATAGGGACCTTCTCAGCCTCCGGCTCCAGTCCCAGGCGTAGCACGGTGAAACTGGACGAACCTTTGCCGTTACGCATTTGTTTGAGGGCAGATTTGTAGCCGAGGCTGTACTTGCCCGACTTGACGACTAGTGCAAGGCGTGCCGCGATGGACTCTGTCGACTTTGCGGCCTTGGATTTTTTTGTAGGGGCCATTGGATAACAGTGGACAGGAATGGGGTGGTTGTGTCTTGACGGCGACGAACTTCCAAATCTTGTTGACGAATACAACTTTAAGGTTTCGGCATCTGCCTTATAGCTACCTTACCACATTTCGAACACCGCTGAAAATCACATGATATATGATATTCCCTTTCTCAATAGAGGGCCCAAATGCCAGAAAGGGAGTCTTACGTGCCATCTCATCCCGGTCTCTTCCAGGTTAATTTCAAGCCGGGTGATTATTGTTCGGCGCTGGTTGCGTGCAAAGTGGGGCATTGAGAATGTCACGTTGTCTAGATTCCTGACTGCTCTGCTCTCACAGGGCTTCGAGGCGGGGGATGTCATCACTCACTTGACAGGTTTGACGAAAGGGCCCCAGTCATACGCAACTATGCAATATGGTCGCGGGCCTGACGACCACGTTTTACTGAATTCCGATCTGCTGTATGGTGTGTGATAAGAGGACGGTTGCCGTATATGTGATCTGCGCTCATCATCACACCGCCGCAGTCAATCACTCTTGCGATCCGAACATCGCGTACGATTTATCCTCTCCTGATCAATCGAAATGGCGTGTATACGCTCTCAAGCAAATTGCGATCGGAGAGCCTCGTAAGCAATCATGACGAGTCCATCGCTGTTTGACAGGCTGTGTACGGTGAACAGTGACATACTTCTATCCGAGCACCGAATGGTTGATGAACCAGCCATTTGATTGCACGTGCGGTGCACCGGTGAGTAGAATCTACCAAGCCGTGCAACTGGATCAAATATGACCGTACCACCGATCTATTAGTCATGTTTGCGGCGCATCGGGGGTGCAGCGATACTTTCCGAGGAAGAGCTACTTGCCCGTGGTGCTGTTAGTCCCTGGATTTCCGATGCCATACATCAGCGCGATATCGCCTCGAGCTGAATATCTTGTCCGTGGATGTGCAGCAGGGTATAACTTGCCTCCGGCATAGATGCCTACAAGGTCTCATTCCGGCGATGTCTTGTATATTTCATTTCTATAACGTGTAAATTCGGGTGGCTAAGCCATAATACATGTTTCCCGGCAGAACCTTGCTTGTTCCCGTAGTGATGTCCTATGATGTGAATACGTGGCAACGCTCAAAAGAAGATTTCCCTCAGGATCTTAGCGGTATCTGCAGGACTTGATACTGTGTGTCCAACCGTCCGCGGGTCTGCGAATATCTCATAGTCATTCCCACCCTAAGCAGTCTGATGAGACAAGAACGGATTCGTAGAGGAAACCCCATGCCTTGAACGTCTTGTCTCCAAAGAAATGGATCTCCTCAAAGCCTTCTTTCTCGACATGTTTGAGCGAATACGTCTTGTCCCAACCATCGGGGAAAATATCAAAAGATATTTGGCCACCAATGGAATAAGTCAGGCCATAGTCCGCAAACTTCTCTTGCAGGACCTTGACAAAGGCCGCTCGCACTCCATGGACCTAAAATGTTATCAACTCGATGTAGAGAGGGGCAACAGAAAATATGAACCTTATCATATGCCTCAAAATCGTGTCGTTCTTGAATACTAGATAAAGCCGTTGGTCAGACGCTCGTGTGGTACGGTGAGGGACACATAGGCGCACGTCGCGTTACGTCCAATAGGACTAACGTTAACCATGCCGTTTCGGAACTCGACAAAAGTACCACTAATCAAATTAGTTTCAATCAGGCTGGAGACTACTTGAAGAACTAGGCGTGAACGTACCGCTTAATCGGGATGTCCAGGTCCGCCACGTAGTGCAGGATGAAGTTGACAAGCTTTTTATGGCGTTCTTCTCCGACAAACTTGATGAACGATTGTGACTCGAGTGGTTTGCCCAGTCTATATGCAGTGAGACCATTCTCCGCGAACGCAAAATCGAAATCATCGATGGCTAGATCCCACGTTCTGCGCTTAAACGTCTAACCCAAACATGGCCAGCTTTGGACTGACCGTTACTTCCAGAGATAGAAAGTTGCTCTGAAATCTTCACAAGATCCGAACCACCGACGAAACCGATCACGACTTTCTTTCTGAGCTCTTTCAACAGCTGGAGCATTTCAGGTGACACTGACTTTGCGCCGAATTAATTTTCGGGATGGCAAAATCGGGAAGAGGCATACCTGACGAGCTGGCGTGAGTGTGCCATCTACGTCGAACAAGACGAGTTTTTTTATGGGACGGTCTGAAAAGTCTTGGGAGGTCATGTTCGTTCGTTCGATGATCGAGTGCGAGTTGCTAGGACAAAAAAGAAGAGAAAATTACTGTAGCATCACCGGCAATCTCCATAATTAATTGAGTGCATCCGAGTGTGATTAGATTCTCTGACTCGTACACATCTCACATGTCTTCGTCCATCCACGCCTTCTCCCTCCCTCTAGAGCTCCTTCAAAACATTACTCTCCGGAGCCATCCGTCGCAGAAGAGCACGAGCGTACCGGAAAAAGTGGACCTTTCATCCCAGCCTCAGACAGCACCTATCAGCGGAGCGAGAGCGTGTAATGTCTGTCTTGGTGCAACGTTCCTAGATGTTGAAGAGCAACGCGTCCACTTCCGCTCAGATTGGCATCGCTACAATGTGAAGATCCGCCTTCGTGGAGGAAATCTCATTTCGGAAGTAGATTTTGCAAAGCTTGTGGACAGTACGTTCCTCTACTTTGTGTTTGGCACGGCGCTGTGTTCAAACGGACGTTCCTAGGCCTTGAAGATTCTATATCTGGTTCCGCTTCCGACACGGACGATTCTAGCTCAGATAAATCTGATACTGTTGGCAACCTCATTCAGCGAATCAAAGTTTCTTCGCGTCCTGATTCTCCATCTGATTCGAGTCCAGCTGTCCCTCGATCTCCTTTAACATGGTTTCATTCACCGCCCGCCACACAAATAGGGGTTTACAGGGCCCTTTTCCCACTCAAATTAGACCCGTTATCGTACGTAGATGAGCTGAAGTCAATGCAAACGGGTGGTGGCCAGGAAGGACGTAAGTGGGCCATGTTCATGACAGCTGGAGGGCACTTTGCGGGAGCCGTCGTCCGGGTCAGTAAACCGGAAGTCGACGAGGAAGACTCCAAATCCGCAAAACAAAAGAAGCTCAAAAGGCCGAAACCCGACACAGAAGTTTTGCTACATAAAACATTCCACCGCTATACCAGTACGTGCTATATGTGCTGCGTCGCCTCGTGGGTATAACATTTCGCAGCCCGTCGGAAGCAGGGGGGCTCACAATCGGTGAACGACAACGCCAAAGGACCTGCCAAGAGCGCAGGTGCCCAGCTTCGACGATATGGCGAGCAGGCTCTCCGGGATGTGTGTACGTCGTTTGTGTCTGGCGTATCGAACTCACCTTCTTTTAGGATATCCGTAATCTCCTCTCTGATTGGGTGGATGAGATTAACCAGTGTGAGCGGATATGGATTCGCGCAAGTGTTTCGAACCGAAGGATATTCCTTGATTATGATAATGCCGTAATAGCTAAGAGTGGGTCTTTTTTTCCAGCAGTTAGTCGAGGCCATTACTCACTGGAAATTTAGACGACGAACGATTGCGGACGTTCCCGTTTCCCACTCGCAGGCCGGTAAGCTAAGGCAGTGACTTCTATGGTCCCTTCTCAACCCCGTGCAGACACAGTCGGAGCTAGAGCGCTGCCTCTTTGAATTGACAAGAGTGAAAATCACCCATCTCACCGAGGAGGCCCTAAGAGAGCAAGATGAAGCTTACCTCGCTTCTCTTCCAAAGCCAAAACCTAAAGTCCAAGCCCCTGTCTCTGCTCCTCTTGCGACAAAGGCAAAGGAACCGAAGCTATCTAAAGAAGAAGAAATTCTTAGGGAAAAGTGGGCCAGACTTCTTGATATGGTCCTCCATGGCCGTCTCGACGCTCTTAAGGACTTTTGGGAGCGCGAAGGGGAAGGTCTCGGCGGAATCAACACAAGAATCCCGCCATGGATCGGAGAGAAGGTATCTACGCTCCTTCAATATGCTGCGCAAGGTGGACAAGAAGAGGTTACACGGTGGTTACTTGACGAGGCACACGCGGACCCCACGATTGCAGTACCATCTGAGATACCAGTGACGGGGCAGGAAACTGACAGCCCAGAATTGATCAAAGTAACAAGAGTGGTCCACCGCACGGCCTACGACGTCGCTTCGTCTCGCGCCGTACGCGATGTTTTTAGACGAAGTGCAGGCGCTCACCCGGATTGGTGGGACTGGTTTGGTGCGGGTCGTGTGCCGAGCATACTGAGCCAGGAGATGGAAGAAGAGCGCGAGGAGAAGAAGAAGGTGCGGCGGAAAGGACTGAAGGACAAGATCAAAGAGCGCGAGATAAAGGAGAAGGAAGAGCGCGCCAACAGAGTTGTTGATGCTGACGTGCCAGTGGCCGAAACTCCCACACGCTCCGAATCTGATAACGCACCGAGGAGATTAGGTGGTTCCGCTGGTTCCGCTGACGCTGTTGCTGGCCTGACACCGGAGATGAGAGCAAAGGTGGAAAGGGAGAGGAGGGCGAGAGCCGCAGAAGCTCGACTTAAGATGTTGTCTGGGCGGTGACCCTGGTAGATCGGGGTTGCAGTAGACCACTCTGTTTATCTTATTACATCTCACTGTGACGTACTGGGCCACATCCAGTCCACTTCCAGGTCGGTGGACGTATTGCTGACGCAGCTAACCTCGCCGAATTGACCATGAAACCATTGAGACCCTCTTGAAACAAATCTTGGACTATTGGTTCCCCACGGTCGACGGGTATGATGATGTCTCTCCACAATGGACCATCCCGGACTCCATAAGATCTGTCGACTACACTATCAATTTCATTATTGAGTACCAGCAACGACCTCTTCTGCTTCTTGGGCTCAAGCCCCCGTCCGACTTTCACCTAGATTCGGGACGGGTCCTTGCCATCTTCCATATAATCCGACGTCTCGGACGATATTTGGCCAACAATCATCACACGGAACGACCATAGGCTATCTCTGCGATTGGGGAAAGGTGGAGGACAGTCTATGTCACGAAAAAGACAATTGGAGCAGGGCAGGGATAGACATCCCGTAGGGAGTTACCGCAGTGAACTCATTGAAGTCTGCAGATCAAAATTGTTGGAATTCAGACATCACATTCACCACATTCTTAGGATGCACTCCAGAGCAGCGTCACCACGATCAAAGGTTACGTTGCCTGACAGTTCAGTTCGTATTCTCTCACCATGTATTCATGAGGAAAATCTCCTTGCATACTAGGTTATGTGTCTCAGTCTGTTCTTTAGTTTTTGCCACGCCGTGCACAATGCAGTAGATCGACGAAAGTGTGTGTATGAAAGTCTAGGCGGCTTCCTAAACAAACCCCATAAGATACCAACAGATGTAGTAGACTGGGTATAGTACAGTAGTACCTACGCATGGGTGTGGCGCTGGCCTACGTGTGCGTGAGCCCCAAATATGAGGGTGGAGGTGTCGGGATGAGAATGGGTCCGAATGCAGCAGGTTCCGGGCGCGTTGCATATCGAATGTTGACGGAAAACCGAGAACTGGGGCCCTGGAGGGGATAGAAAGCGCCATCTTGGAGGTCACCAGTCACCGGTCACCGGATATTGGTGGGACATCGAGAGATAACTATTTGATAACCCCGAATCTTGCAAGATAACCAATTTCCCAATAATTTCACACCCTACTTATTAGTTTTAAACCTCACTCCGGACCGGGCTCTTGGGAGTCCGCTTACATACATAACGCGTGCTTTTCGTCACTGAGCCCCCTCACGCGTTCAGTTTGACGCGAACAAAACATGCCTTCAAAAACACAGTCGGCTACAACAAATGGCTCAACTTCCCTGTGAGGAATAGGTTTTGCTACAAGAAATATCCACGTGCTTACCATCTCCCAAAATGCGATGGGTAGTGTGACATCGGGGCCTGCAGCCAAGAAACAAAAGCTCACCACACCTTCAGCATCTCAGTCTCAAGGGAGCCAATCTTCATTCGCCGAGGTTCTTGCAAAGATTCAACTTGATTCGCAAGAGAGCACCGGTGGGTCTTGCAGCTGTGACGCATGTAGTCCTTAAGCTCATTAGCACGCGACGCGACGCGACTAGAATCCGAAGGCGGGGCTGACGCCTGGGAGCGGCCTCCCCTCCAGCCTATCGTCGAGTCCAGGGACAGCATCGGTGCGGTGTCCTTCCTTTTTCTTCTGGCTGTGACCAACAACATTGCAGTGTTTCAACAGGTGGATATCGAGGACTCATACGATAATAGTCATGCGGGGGCACGAATCCGCATATGTGGTGTGACACAGGTACAGTCTATCGGCCCGCAATTCACCTTTCGGTTGTACCGTTTATTGTTCATTCAGGGGGGGCACAGTGTTCTTGCCAGCGTCACAGACTTCATGCCATACTTCTTTGTACCAGCGCCGAGGGGCTTTAGAAACGAGGATATTGACGCATTCGTAAATGAACTGAACGTGCGTTGGGTAACACCTCGCTGCTGACATACTGGTGTTCACCATTTCGTCTCAGACATCGGTAGGTGGTGTCATCAGCATAGAACTCGTTCACAAACGTAGCTTGTGGGGCTACCTGGGTGACGAGCCTGCCGTGTTTATGAGAGTTACTGTCACACAACCTAGGAATGTTCCCCGCGTCAGAGATGAGTGGACACTTGTCTATGTAACTTCCCTTCTCTTACCCGAAGCTTCTCTACGCGTCTTTGAGAATGGAGAGGTTAATTTCCGGGGCTTATTTTCTGGCCCTGTTACAACCTTTGAAAGCAATATTCCGTATACTCTGCGCTTCATGATTGACACAAAGGTGCGTCCAACAGGAAGCTCTCGTGACTCTGTCCAATTTTAGCACAGGTCGTGGGTATGAACTGGATCGAGATCCCTGCGGGTAAATATACCCTTTTGAAAGGCAGAGAAAAGAAGTCGTCTTGTCAAATAGAACTCTTAGTCAGGTATGGCGTATACCTAGGGCATCTCTCTTGGTTTGATAGATGATGGGCAGATGGGACCAGTTCATATCACATGCCCCGGAGGGTGAATGGGCAAAGGTCGCTCCATTACGCATCCTCAGCTTCGATATCGAGTGCGCGGGTAGGAAGGGAGTGTTCCCTGAGGCATCTGTTGATCCTGTCATCCAGATCGCGAACATGGTGACTCGGCAAGGTTGGGCTCTATTCTTCCTCTTCACCTTGAAATAAACTCAATCTATCCGAAGGAGAAAGCCGTCCATTTATCCGGAATGTGTTCACTCTAAACACCTGCTCGAGCATTGTCGGGTCACAAGTTATCTCTTTCAATAGCGAAGCGAAAATGCTCCAGAAGTGGAGAGACTTCGTGGAACAAGTCGACCCTGACCTTATTATCGGTTACAACATCGCCAACTTTGACATTCCATATCTAATTGACCGAGCCAAGGCCTTGAAGGCAGACCAGTTTCCTTATCTGGGTCGCTTGAAGAGTACGTCTTTTGTGAATGTAGAGGCGACATTATTGATCGAGGAATAGACACTCGCAGTCAGGTCAAGGATGCCCATTTTTCATCAAAAGCTTTTGGACAACGGGACTCAAAAGAGACAACATTAGAAGGTCGACTACAACTCGACGTCCTTCAATATATGCAGCGCGAGCATAAATTGCGTAGCTATACACTCAACTCGGTCTGCGCGCAATTTCTGGGGGAGCAGAAGGAAGATGTACACCACTCTGTGATCACTGAGTTACAGAATGGAACTCCTGAGTCTAGGCGGCGTCTGGCAGTATATTGTTTGAAGGTGCCGTTCAATCCCAGACATCCTCTTGCTCGATTGAACACGATCTCCTGCTACTAGGACGCGTACCTTCCGCAGCGTTTAATGGATAAACTCATGTGTTTCATCAACTACACTGAAATGGCACGTGTGACTGGAGTGCCGTTCAACTACCTCTTATCCCGTGGTCAATCGATCAAAGTATTATCCCAACTCTTCCGAAAGGCCCTAGACGAAGGATATGTTATCCCTACCTTTAAGAGCGAAGGTGCGAATGCTTAAATTTTTAGCATTTCTCCTAACCGTACGCTAGGCTCCGACGAACAGTACGAAGGCGCCACCGTCATTGAGCCTAAGAAGGGCTATTATGACGTCCCGATAGCGACATTGGATTTCAGTTCTCTGTACCCGTCCATCATGATGGCGCATAACTTGTGTTATACGACACTACTGGACAAGAACACCATTGAACGACTAAGCCTCCAAAAGGACGTGGACTATATCCAAACACCCAATAACGGTACGCATATGGCATCTGTCCTAATTTGCACCTACTCAATGCATCGTCGAAGATTGGTTTGTAAAACCGTCACGGCGGAAAGGTCTTCTTCCCACCGTGTTAGAGGACTTGATCAGTGCGCGCAAGCGCGCAAAAGCTGATCTTAAGAAGGAAACAGATCCCTTCAAGCGTGCCGTTTTGGATGGTCGACAACTTGCCCTGAAAGTAGGCTGCCCTGTTCACATGACACTTCGCCGTCTGCTCACTTTATCCAGATTAGTGCCAACTCGGTGTATGGTTTTACTGGGGCGACAATTGGAAAACTTCCTTGCCTGCCCATATCGTCGAGTGTGACGGCATATGGACGACAAATGATCGAGAAGACGAGGGCGGTATGTACCGTTTGAATGCCCCGGAGAGATTCTTCTCAGCACCATCTGTTGTCCAGGAAGTCGAAGCGGAGTACAGTGTCGCTAATGGCCATTCACATAATGCGGAAGTCATATACGGCGACACCGATTCTGTGATGGTAAGGTTCGGGCCAACTGACTTGGAGAAGGTCATGGCGATAGGTAGGCAATACCTCCTTTTGATAGTTCCACTTACGCATGACCGGTTTAGGTAGCGAGGCAGCGGAATTTGTCACTAAGAAATTTGTAAAGCCTATCAAACTCGAGTTTGAAAAGGTCTACTACCCTTATCTGCTCATCAACAAGAAACGTTACGCCGGCCTGTATTGGACCAAACCGGAAAAGTACGACAAGATGGACTCTAAAGGCATTGAGGTACGTTCCTGGCTTTACCCTGGAATGACCGGAAATTGATGGCGGGGTTCAGACTGTGCGCCGTGATAACTGCCGGCTTGTCCAGACGGTCATTGAGACCTGTCTTCACAAGATGTTGATTGACCGCGATGTGAAGGGTGCTGAAGAGTACGTGTTTTCTGCTTGGCATTGGTAAGTTTTTCGACTGATTGTTCTACACTCTAGTTATACCAAGCAAATCATATCTGATCTCTTGCAAAACAAAGTGGACATGTCGCAGTTGGTGATCACGAAAGCGCTGGCAAAAACTGGTGCGCATATATCGCGTAGCATTTTGGAAACCTGGCGCCGACTGGATTGACATTAAGACTACACCGGGAAGCAAGCGCACGTTGAGCTCGCTGAACGAATGAAGCAGCGAGATGCAGGTAGGTACCAGTTGAGGACCAGATAAGGGATAATTCTGAATCCTTGCCACACAAGGCTCTGCTCCTGCTCTTGGCGATCGAGTGGCATATGTAATAGTCAAAGGAATCAAAGGTAAGACCCAATTTATTTCTATGAATATTTTACTTACTTAGCACAGGTGCTGCTGCCTATGAGAAGTCTGAAGATCCGATCTACGTCTTGGAGAATAACCTCCCCGTCGATACAAAATATTACTTGGAGAATCAGCTGTCAAAGCCACTGATGCGAATTTTCGAGCCAATTTTAGGCGAAAAGGCTGCTTCTTTACGTGCGATGCATCCCTCCAATTTACGTTGATGTGTCATTGTTCTAAGGGTCTCTATAATAGTTTCAGGGGAGCATACAAGGACCATCCAGATTGCGACCCCAACAGTTGGTGGACTTATGAAATTTGCTGTGAAGACGGTTACTTGCTTGGGCTGCAAGACACCCCTCCGAGCCAACAATAGCGTCAGCAGTGCGTATCGCTTACGCCGCAGATCGCACCACATTGATAAATCCAAATTGCCTTGGTAGATGGTGCAATCTGCGATAATTGCCGGCCCAGGATCAATGAACTATATCATAAACAAGTAGCACTCTTTCCTTGGCTCTATTAGCGACCGACTAACGGATCTACTGCTTATTTAGGTAACCATGGCCTCCCAAACACAGGTGAAATTCGCGAGACTGTGGACGCAGTGTCAGCGATGCCAGGGGTCACTTCACCAGGTAAGATGAGCGAAATAAAAATTAAAAAAAAGGGGAAACACGACGATGACCGCCGGACTTTAGGATGTTTTATGTACCAGCAAGGATTGTCCGATCTTTTACATGAGGAAGAAAGCCCAGAAGGACGTAGAAGATGCCGTTTCTACGCTGGAGCGATTTGATAACGAAGTCTGGTAATTATATACCCGCATACGCTGCATGATGCAGACGTACGTTACACCGCCATGATGTATAGTAGTCCATACAGCGCTGGAACATAGTCGTATCATCGCCATCGCATTACACGAGGTCGTTCATCATTCCCATCGAGTGTGGCGGTACTTACGTCGGAAGACGATGATGATACCGATGGTCATGTCCATTCGTCAGATTGACACCACGTCACTCACAGTTCATTCAAGGGCAATCGACGAACTAAATCCGACAACATTTCCCACCACCACGCCGAGACACGTCCGGAAAAATGTTACACTGGGACAGATGTATTGTATGGTATTCTAATCTACGGCAAGACGACCCGATCCACTTATTTAGTTAGTCGAGGTATTAGGTACGATTAGTGCCTGAAACAAACAGTCCGCAGCGAATTAAGAGAGCATCGGAACGGAACGACTCCTGAAAACAGCTTAAAACGTCTATATGATTATTCGCTCCATCAACTGGAGGATTGGCATCCAGCTTCCCGCGGAAACTTGAACGACGCCGATGAGGACGACTTCATTGAAGGTGATGCGATTCGGCCCCACCATCCACTTCGAGTAGGGATCACAAGGAACGCGCTCGCAATCCTAAGGGACGACCGTTAAATCTCCGAATTCACTGCCACAGCCACAATAAGGATAAACCTACTACTAGAAATTGCCGCACCCTGCTTCCCACGTGCTTGACAAACCTTTCGAGAGTAACGGGGTTCCGTGCCGGGGTCTGATCTCTGAGTTGTACCTGTTGTTCGGAAGGAGTATAGCCTGGCCACTGCGACATGAATGTAAGTACACATAGCGCGCATCAGCGGAAACAAAACGAACGCCGATGCGAATCTTGGTCGTGGTCCTATCGCCAAGTGGAGCCGGCTCGTTAGCGTGACGCAGCGACATCTGTCCTGCGGCGGCATGTGAGACCGGTACGCCTAAACTGCCGTCCGCATTGACAAAGAACACGGGAATATGCAGCTGCGCTTGTTCGACATAGCGCCGCCAATCCCCCTGGCCCTGTGGTGACCACAGCTGCTGGGGAACAACGGTACCACCACGCCTACTAGTAATGGCATAGTCCAGAAGCCAAGCATATCTTCCGTTTAAGATGTGTTGCGGTCTGCAGTGGTTCATGGGGGGGTCTGCGACGAAGAAGGCACCAGGCCAGTCTCGAATACTGAAGGCGTGCACTCTCTTTGGGTCCACTTTGAAGAGATATGCAAGATAGATTTCCGCAACCTGCGGAGTGAAGGTATACGAAAGGTAGCCGTCAACGCGAAGGTCATTGCCATGGCTGGTCATCTGCAAGACTCCGTGTTAGACAGTCAAGACAGACTGGTGACGGCGATGCGCACCTTGTGAGGAGTAGAGAGGGATTGGAGTAGAATGGGCTGGGTTGGATGGGTTATGGATTGCATGAATCGTGGGCTTGAAATACTCCGTCTGTAATGGCTCGCCAGTGCTCATCCAGCGCAGCCTCTGTACGACGGTGGATGGACATGGCACTCAGAAAAAGTGCGATTCCAGCCGGGAATGCAGCGCCAAAGTCACACTTGACACAAGAGGGCCACGTCCTTGGAATTGGCCGCGGTAGTAGCTTGAACAGCACCCCAGCCTTGAAATCCTAAGAAACATTTTACGAAGAGTCAAAATCGCCCAATAAATGGCGGCATTGTTCGGCAAAATCGATTGGTTGACTTCATGTTAACCAGAAACTTGGCGTGTTGCGACACAGACCGAATATGAGAAGTGGTGGCCGGAAATTTTTGCCATTGACGGAACAACTATCATATGGTTGTAGGGATTGGTTGTTGGGATTGGATTAAATGCCCCGTGAACCAAGGAACAAGAACGCCGTGGGATACGGAATATTCTCTGAAAGCGCAGCGAAACTCGTCCAAAGACTCCCTCCAGTAACCGCAGTCACCGTATGTCTGCTTTCATTCCGAGAGCAAGAGGATGGGATCTACGGGGGAGAAAAATAGACGGTTAAATGACACAGCAGTGGAGTTAGTGGAGTTAGTCGCCCAACAGTTGTGTCAGAAAGGAGGACTGGACTTAGCTGCAATGAAACTGCGAGCGGAATTGAGGTCGGGACCCATGATGGAAAATAAAGATCAGCGCCAAGGGGACTTGGTGTTCAGATCCCCGGGACAGGACACACAAGTACGGATCATGATCAAAGAAAAGATACGGTCGTTCTCACTGCTAGGTGGTGACTCCACTCTAAGTGTTTGTCGCCATATAAGACTAACATACAGTCGTCTCTCTTGTGGATGTGAGTAAGCGCGTAGGTGAGGATCCATTAGTGGTGTAAATGTCCGAGCAGGGCGCTGGATGAAGTAGGGTCCAGCCCATTCAGGCATGTATGGAGTACGATCGTCATAATTAATAATTAATACTATGACCATATCGGTATAGTGATTGATCAATGTCGATGGTGCACAGGTTGGAGGTGTCGCATTGGGGAACGAGGTCGATGAAATGAGTCGATGTTCGCAACGCTGAGTCACACTGTGTTGGATGCCGTAATCAAATCACGTGCCATTCCAGCCGCGACGCGTCGCGTCACGCGTGACACTCTCGTGTTTCCCTTAAACCCAATGGCCCCCGGACCCTCCTCTCGTTCTGCACGTCATCCACGCGCTCAGATACCCCTCTATGCGGACGACTCGTCGGGCGAAACAGATGTCGAAGAGACTCCGCGTCAGCGTGGAAAGTCCCAATCAGTTCGCAAGCGTATAAGTGACTCTCGTGACAAGAGCTTTACCGAAGATGGAAACCCTGGAAGGGTACCGCTCAAGGCTGTTAACATTAACGACGATTCCGCAGAGAAGCGTCGGAGAAGAAAGAGTGCGAAGAACCCCAACGTCGAAAACGCTGAGGCTGGCCCCTCGGCCAGTGGCACACAGGACGATCCAGAGGACGGTACAGGTCATGCGCACTCCCGTCACAAGCAAGCTCTCAAGTCAATCATCGTTGAGACACCTATCATTGACGTACCCATCGACGTTCGAAACTCAAATTATGAGGAATGGATGAAAATGGCAATGGATAACGTGCGTCCTCTTCGCCTCCACACCCTTCTACTTGTTCATGTCTGTGGTCTCAGAAAATTAATCAAGCGAACTCATGGAACTTCGCATTGATCGATTATTTCCACGACATGTCTCTTCTGCGGAACAACGTCGACAATTCCATCAACTTTCAGCGCGCATCCAGTACATTAGACGGTTGCGTCAAGATCTGGACGAGCCGCGTAGACAGTGTGGGTACTGAAACAGGAAAACTCCTAAGTAATCTCGCTTCGGACGGACGAGAAGCCGAGGAAGAAGACCCAACCTCTGATAACCCTGATTCTCAAGAGCCGTCCCAGAAGAAACGCAAATCGGCACACAGGTCCGAATCAACTCTCGCCAAGAATGCTGCCCAGTTGAAGAGCAAAAAGCTCGACCTGGAGTTCAGTGTTGATCCGCTCTTCCGAAAGACTTGCGAGGATTTCGATGAAGGTGGTGCACATGGCCTACTTATGAATCACCTTAGCTTGGGTGTTGGTAGCGAAGGTGCTGTCCGTGTCATATTTGATGCAAGCGACTCCATGGGGAAGGTCGGAGAAGACGAGGATCTACTTGAGCCTGAAGACGACGTCGATTTGACCGCTCTTCGCAGTGAGGGTGTCTTCTTTCTCACTCGATCATTCCTCACCTTGCTTGCCCAGGTGATTTCCTTCCAGACTTGGAGGTTCTAGACCAGAAGGCCATTTCCCATTCACTGGAAAGCTTCTCGTTTTCAAGAGACACATGGGCCCTTGATGAGGCAGCCTTTTTCCGCGATGATACACCCCTCGTCCAAAATAACGGAAACGATGAGGTCGACGGCTTCGAACCTGCTATAAGTGGCGACTCTGCCAACGCCGGCCAAAATGCACTTCCAGAAGAGGACTTCTTCATGGGCGACCAGGCTGTTGGTGACGATTTTGGCGGAGATGACTTTGGCCCCACGGGCGATGGTGGAGAAGACGGCGATAACGGTTCGGTTGGTGATCAGGCCAACCTTCGCCCGACTGGCACCGACGGAGGTCGACCCATACCTTTCGACCCCCGTCGCGCCCCAAATGAGCGTTCCCTGATTTTGGCCATGACCGATGCCGACGCCGAAGGGGGCATGTTAGACTACTTCGATCAGTCACTCCTCAAGAACTGGGCAGGGCCTGAACACTGGAAGCTACGCAAGGCCGTGCGAAGACGTCTGTTTTTTTTTTTTTTTTTTGCTTAAGTCACTCACCTGACTTCTCCTTGGAACAGCTGAAGTAACAGAGGCCACTGCAGCTTCCAAGCCTAAGCGGGAAAGGAAAGAGGCGTTCAAGATTGATTTTTCGTCTCCTGCAGAGAAGGACCTGAAGGACACTGCAAAGGAGCTCTTCGCTCCAGTCACTCGTGGTGCAGGTATTTCCCTCCCGAAACATACCTCAGGGAAGGGTTCGAAGGGTAAGAAAGGCAAGGCTAAAGAAAAGCCAAGTGATCACACCCTCCCGGACGATATGCATTTCTCCAGCCGGCAATTGGTTACCTTGTTCTTAAAACCCAAATTCTCGGTACGCCTTCCCCCTAGTATTGTTATCGAGTTGGTGATTTATTACATCCCCACAGCTGAAGATGCGTGGGCAGCGCGCCCCGCTGAACGAGACTGGTGATGGCGAAGTCGACGAACACTTCTGGGCGCAAGCAGCCGCCGATCAAGCCGCTGGGCGTGCTGGATCAGATGGCGACGAAAGTAATATTCTACCGATGGGGCTCATCAATCAATTTTCTGATTTCAACTGTTGTTCAGCAGGAGACGGGAGCGGAATCCCATTCAATACCCAGTTCTTCCATGACGATGACGATGATGGCCCCGGCTTCGACGACGGCTTCGACGGCGACTTGGCTGGGACCGCGGACCCAGGAGAGCAGGATCTGCTCGCGGAGACGCAGGGAAAGACAAGACGCGTCCGCCCAGAGTTTGTCAACTATACAAAGCGCGCAAAACGCGTGGACGTCCGGAAGCTGAAGGAGAATATCTGGAAGGGCCTCAGAGTTTCCACTCATGGGCTGAAGCCCAACGACGCCGAGGCAATGGTACGGGATTTTTCTTTAGCATCCGTACATGGAACCATACTCCATACTCATGTCTGCTCCTCGTATCACAGGACGTCGACAACGAGACATTCGAAGCTACAGACCCTGAAGAAGCACGCCCATTCGATGAAGTGATTGTCGGGTTGCAGCGCTCATACCCTGAAGATAAGCTCAGTGAGATCAGCACGAGCTTCTGTTTTATATGTCTGCTTCATCTCGCAAATGAGCGTGGGCTAAAGCTCGAGACTGGTGACGCCACCTCAGGTCCGTCGACAGTTCAGGAGGTTGAGGAGGGCAGCAACGTCGGGAATATCTGGAGCTTGAAGGTTAGTCAGCACCGGCCATGCATTCGATTCAGTGCTAATGAAGCGACAGGTCTACAGGGACTTGAACGCTACACCAGCCGCGTAGCGAGGTTTGGGACCTTCTCACCTTTTCTGTTGTCGGGCTCGAACCCTTGTCTTTGTCCTTATTTTTGCTGGACGTGTCATCTTAGTATCTATTCGGTTTAGGGCATAGAAACATAGTGTATTTTTTCCTTTCCAGAGGACCTAAACATGGAGGGTATACGATTCGGGTTATTGTGAAGGCGACAAAATAAAATGTAGGATCCGGGATAATAAAGTGTGCGACGTCTGCCGCGACGAAAGATGAGAATACAGTCAGACGATAAGTGGATGGTAAGGCTACAAGAAACTAGTGATACAGCAATCGGGGAAACGATACATAGTCAAATCTGAAGGAACAATTCTGTGGGGGGGTGATGACGAAATTGTTGGATGGATTTATTGTCGACAAATTCCTCAACGGAACTTGCCCTTCCACGCGGACCAAACGGCGTCAAAGCGCCTGTTCTTGCGAGAGGACAGCTCGCTGAACTCATCGTACGCCTTCTGGGGGAGCTCGAGGACGTCGTGGGGGATAGCCATGGCGGCATCGTCGTCAAAGATGGTGAGGAGGTCGTTCGAGTCGATGCGAGCACATGGCGCATCCGACACGAGGAACGTGCGCTCGCTCGACGGGGTAAATGTGTAAACGTCCAAGTAGCGTTCACACTCGTCGTGTGGACGTGATGCTGAATGTCAGGAAAGAAAAGTCAGTATTGAAAGACGACGACTAACGACTGGCTGGCTCCTTACCTTGCACGACCATAACCCGACGCTGAACGAGAGCAACCGCGACAGAACCGTAACTCAGCATGGTAAGAATTGGATGAGGGTTAGGGCGCGTTGGTGGTTACTGGTTTGGGTTGCAGTGCTCCTAGCAGCGAGGGAGGGATCGAAAAGATATGAGACGCTCGAAAGACGAATTGGCATACCATGCTTCTGGGGCATTGGCTTTAAGCAGGTCTGAGGGTTATTGTCCCGCAAACCGTTCAAGGAGCGTTATCTCGACAAAGACAATAAGAGTCCCCTTTTGGTCAACAAACAAAAGCAGCATCCACAAAGGGACGCGCCCACGTGATTCGAAAATACAACGGACATGCGACGAACAAAAGGCCCGGCTGGCTCTTTCTTTATCTTTCTGTCATACATAAATGGAGAAAGTGCTTATTGTATATGGACGAGTCATAGAACACAAAGGGGGCCGCAATCGGATTTTTCATTCACTGCGGCCATCAAATAAAGGTATGGGATTCAATCAAGCTTGATCAAGCAAACATCAGTGATTAGACGGTGTCAGTAAGGAAATTGTGGTCCTGCTCGCGAGAAAAAATTCCCCAATCCACCTAACCGCACACTCTCGGGCTCCATTAGGCAAGACACGAACTTACGGGAACAGTGCGGGTGCCACGGTCGAGTGGATCATACAGTACACCTACAGAAGGAACCCTGATGAACTAGGACAGAAGATTCGTCCTGTGTCGAACGAGCGCCGATGTAATGTCCTTCTCACGCATGGGCGGATGGATGGGATCAGGCCTATCAGGCACTGTGCCGGATGTGCTTATTGAAGACAGAAGCAGCTGACATGTCGACACTTCGGCCTCTCGAAATCAGACGAATGGAAGCCCTCGCATTCATGGCTAACGGCGGGCGCACGGATACCCACCGCTTTGTACAATACACCGCGCGCAATGCGTCCTTCCGTCAGATACGCCGCGTCCGGTGATCGTGTAACTTTCAATGATGATGGCAGGGATGATCGCCCGTTAGCTGACCCGGCACACGCGATGCGGAAGTGCGGTCCCGAGCGACACAGGGTGCTAGACGAGACCAAATACCCGCTGGTTAGACGGGGTAACATACAAGCTTTTTCGATCGTGGGTGCCACCAATCAAGGGCGGTGTCTGCCTGGATCGGGGATGTGGTCAGTGCGTGTTGCTGGAGTACGGCGCTCCAGGACACGTTGCGACATGTGATCTCCACCGAAGGAGGTTATGCACAGGAGGAGCCCCGTATGGCTAAGGGGGAGGGGGACGCCTGCTCGGTTGATGGATAACTCAAGCGTCCATCATCCCGAGAGGACGGCATTGGGACCGAATTCACGCGAACACACGCGGGAGCCCGACCTGAACTAGCGCGCGGCGCAAACATAATGGAAATCAGGCGACGACATGGACCGATTATGGTAGGCTCGCAACCGTCAACCGATACCGTAGTAACGTCGGGTCGAGGATTGCGTCTCATGACCCTAATAATGGAACAGCCTTCAGCGCGGCGAATTGACCGACCCGAAGCGGCGTGTTGGTGCCATTGAAAAAGCCTACGTTCGCCGCCCCAAAGCGATGAGCAGCGGTGCATAACGACACACAAGTCCGCGCCGCCTGGCAGGCACGAGGAATGAGAAATAAAAATAAAAGTGGCGTTTTGCGGTGCGATGACAATTCGGCGCACAGCAACAGTACCTAGCCCTGCAAGTCCAGACCCGAAGCGCACGCCGTGCGGCAGTTGGAAGAGGCGGGAGCGAATGAGGGTGCAGGAGCTGCAACAGCCTCGTACAGTCAGGCATGAGGGAAATCAGACCAATCAGGCCTTATCTTTGAACGATTTTGGCAACCAACATGACACGAACGTCACGAGCGGAGGCGGTGCTGTAGGGCTCATTCGGTGTTCGCCGCGCGCGTGGCACGGGTCTGGTCTTCTTCCAGTCAATTAACTAACATGCGAGATTTGATGTTCCACAAAGACGGACCAGGTGGGGCACGGGGCACCAAGGTTGGCACCGAACCTGGCGTCTCGAAACGATGAGCAGGGGGGAAATTGGAAGAAGTATAGCTTAACGCCACACGGTTTGTCTGCGATCGGGCCAGCCCGCCGCTCGGGCGCCCGTACAGAATGGAACCCCATCGCGAGCGCCCATGTCCACGTCCCGAACCAAGCCGATCGTCGCCTGGCACTGGCACTGGCACACGCTCGGGCACGCCAAGCGCCACGCTCATCATCCCTACATACCCTTCCCCCACCCCCCTTCGTCATTTCATTTGCGCCAATTGGCTAGCGCTCGGTGTTCGTAGACGCGAAAGGGTAGAGAGATTGCAGTTCGTGGTCCCGGTCAGGACACGTTCCGCCTGCGCGATCAGCCGAACAAACCCTCGGAGCAAGTACTTTGCGGCCTGCGCGCACGTCGACGAAAATAGACTCAAAGTGTGAGAAGTTGAGAACAGGGCAGTGGGCACAGCACGGGTGACGTCGCAATATACCGCACCAAAACTTGCTATGATAGGACGCACGGACCTTCCCTCATCTTCATCTCCTCCCCTCGTCTCCTTCCCGGCAGGCGGCGAAATTCATATTCGCGTATCATTATAATATCATTTACCATACGTTCTTCGTTTTTCTTTTTCAAGTTACCTGTGACCCACGAAAGGGGTTTCCACGTTTCGGATCCACTGGCACCCTCGCTTATCTCCTTTCGAATGACCTGGAACATAAACGTTAGTCTCTAAGTTTGTGCAAACCCGGGTAAGGAAGGTGTGGAGGAGCGGCGGGGGAAAAGTAGGGTCCTGTTCATGTACACTATAGCGTTTTGGTTTTACAAGTTGCGCATTGATTCCGCCGCCGATTTGCTTCCGTGACGGTGTGTGCGATGTCACCGTGCTCTCACATCCACCGCATTCGTGAATAAATCAAATCAAGACAAGTCGGAGACCAGTGCGTGGAATAAATGAGATGCCTCTCCGCACCGCCCGTCCTTGATGTTCCGTTAGGACGTCGCGTCCGCTGACCACGCGGTGCTCATTTACAGTATAATGCGTTGTAAAAGGGTACAGGGTACTGGATTTCTGTTCCGCGTGTTCTTCGCGGAAGGGACCCTCTTTTCTCACCTCACTGGGCACAAGCCACCCTCAAGCGCCTATTCTGGCTGTGCTCATATACGATCCGCCCAGACCGGAAACAGAAGGGGCGAGTAATGTTGGCAAGACATAAGAGTTTCTTTAGTTCGTTAGTAAAGATGATACAATGGAACGGTCAACGTTACGACAACAGCGGCTACACAGCTTCGAGGTACAGAAAGATCAGGCGACAACCGGTCGTATAGATCAGATGAGCAATGGGCGAGTAGGACGAGAAAAGGTGATGTAGAGCGCGCGACAGATGGGAAAAAATTTACTTGATGCGTGCAGTCCAAGAAAGCAAAGTGAAAGGGAAGATACGTCACAGTAGCGTACTCATGAACGGGGCCGGACAAGTTGGAGCTGCGCTTGCCAACTACCCTTGGAAACGTGATCCAGTCTCACGAGCACCAGGTCGAATACGTCGATCTTCCCGGGCCCAACGAGCCAAGCCGCATCCCCGTCCTCTTCCATTTGTCGGCCTTTGTGTTCCTGAAGTTACCCGTGAGAACCCGAGTTACTCATTGTGACTCGAAATGACACCCACCTGAATAAAGCGGGCAACGGACTTTGCGACGTTCTTCGCTAGTTTCGCGCGTGTGATAGGCCCGGGGGGGTTGCGGAAATCTCTAGTAGGGATTTGACGGCTCCAGGGTTGATAACCCGGCCACTGGTATACATAGCGTCAGGACCAGACGTGTAACAAAATCGGGCTGTGGCGAGCACGACTTACGTTGATGCGAACTGAGATGGAGGGGCCACGCTCTTGGAACATCGGTTCGTCGCGTGAAACAAGCCGTGCAAAGCGACCGTGCATCGCGTCTTTCAACGGAATCCCTTCCTCGTCGGGCTTTTGCATGTAGAAGTGGATTGATGGCTCCAAGTTGACTTCATCGACGTAGCGACGTCTGTCACTCGAGGTGTGGGGTTTGTACCGCTTCTGTGGCACCATGGGACCTCGTTGGAATTGGCTAAGAGGAAGGAAGTGCTCCGGCTCTGGTGATGGATTCTGTAGGTAGGAGATCGGTTAGGTTGGAAATTATGAAGAAACGAGCGAAATACGAACTGGTTTGGGAATAGTCCACGGAGGGTGCTGAGATCCATAAGGGGAGACGGGGGTTGAGGGGCTAAACACGGGAAAAGTGTCATGTGTGTTGCCGAGATTGAGAGCCGGGGTGGGAGGTGTTACAGCCAGCAGACTCGGAGAAGAGGAGTAGCCGGGTTGAGATGGCGAGACGAAGCCAGGGGTAAGTGGCGTGGAAGAATTTGGGGAGGATAGACCGTGAGTGTTTAAGTGCGATAGAGGGACAGTGGTATCAATATTTATGGAGGGTATGTGGTTGTGCATGTTGTTGTCCAACGAAAACGCATTTTCGTCGTAGGGCAGTTCACCGAAAATGGGGGACGGGGCAGGTAGTTCCGAAGGAGGAATCACATCCAATTCCCAGTCATCGATAGATGGAGACCACTAGTGGTAAGTCAAGAGTAAGTGGATGGGTATAGGGATGATAGGCATGGGAAGAACTACCTGCTGCGCGTCTTGGCCGCCACCAACCGGAAACGAGTCAGACTGAGGGTGGTGAGCGCCAGTCTAGAAACAAAAAGGGCGTGTGGCGACATACCTCAGGCGACATGAAAAGAAGAGACGAATCGTCGTAGTGGGGATAGAAGTAGGACTCGCGTTCGGACATTCCTTGATTTTGAACGCGGAGAGAACGCTAGGATGCTCGTGGCGGAAACGTGATTGGAGGGTAGATTGCTGAGGGAAAAGGGAAAGGAACCCAAGGGGGAAGAGGGTGAGTAGACAGGGTTTAAAACGAGTCAGTTAGAGGTGCTGATGGCGGAGTCTTTTGGGGGGGTCCTAAAGGTGGCCTTTAAAGGATTCTGGAGGAGGCAGGTAATGATGCATAGGACAAGGCACACAGAGACAAATAGAAGGATTCGAGCAAGCAGTTCTGGTTCCTGGGCGCAGGCCTTAGATCCATCAGATTTAGCCAGGATCTGCTCTGGCTCGGACTTTGGCTAAGAACGGGCGTAACAAGGTAGAATTTCGAACGGTGGTCAGGTGTCTGGTGTCTGCCGAGAGGCATGCAAGTCCCCAAAGTGAGGGACTAGAACATCTAAGATTGGTCGAATGAGGATACGATGGGCGGCGAGGTGAGTTGAATGGCGCCTAATAGCCGTCGATACCGGAGGAGGGATGCAAGAAAGAAGCATGTCGGCGTGGGTACATGCCATTTATTCGGGGGACGAAAGTTTTGTTGGCGTTGGGCGACACTGGCGCAAGGGCGGGAGATGCGGTGCTGTGCGGTGGTGCGGTGCTTGCCAGCGGTGTGGACGCACTCCGCGTTACCGATACGTGACGCGTGACCCATCCGTCGTTGCGCGTTGGCCGTGCTCAAGCTACTGGCAAATGTCTTCCCTCGCTGGAGCTCTTCTCGATGTCGACATGCAGCCGGCAGAAGCTGCCACAGAACCCTACGTCAAGCAAGATGAAGAGATGGGCGACCTCTTTGGTGAAGATTCTAACGTAGACTATGTTCACCACACTTGGGGGTCAGTCCTTTTCCAACCCTTACTCCCAACTCTCATCTTCATACCCTTGTACCAACCAGCGAGACCCAACAGGTTTCAGCAGCTCCAAGCGCTCCGGAATCGAGTTACTCTTCCCCCGTCTCTCCACCGCCCCCGGACGATGGTTTGTCCTCGCCGGACAGGAAAAGAAGGCAGGCTTTAGAGTACGAAGAAGACGAAGAACCCAATCCGATAATTGAGCATCGCCTTGAGGCCTCAGTCTCGATTCCCAATATCCCACTCCCAAAGAGTTCCGACGGACAAGTGCGTACCCCGGCAATACTACTTCCTCACGCTCACCCTTTCCACAGCATTGGGTTATTCGTATGCCCAATTTTGTCAAGGTGGATTCCAAGCCGTTCCATCCAGATACATACGTTGGACCAGAGCACGAGGACGACTTTGCTGGTGGTACTCACGAACGCGACATGGGCATTAAACTCCGCGTTGAGAATACAGTCCGTTGGCGCTGGGTTAAAGACAAAGACGGTCAGGATGTCGGTCTTCTTTTTCCAATTCACCCTATTACATGGAGCTGAAATGCGCTTCTACCCGTAGCGTCGTCAATCCAATGCGCATGCCATCCGGTGGTCAGACGGCTCTATGAGTCTCCGACTAGGAAAAGAGTACTTTGACATCAACCAAGTAATTGATAGCTCTGGTTCCGCTCATCGGCAGGCTTTTGGTTCTGGTTCTCAGAACTCTCAGTCTCAGTCCCAGGGGGCGCCCGTGCCACCCCCCGGAAAGGCACATGGCCTCACCTATCTCGTTGCACAGCATAAACGGGCAGAGATCCTACAAGCCGAAGCGGCGATTACGGGCTTCCTCACCCTGCGCCCAACTGACATGCAGTCCGAAACCCATCGTCTGGTCGTTCGCGCAGTTGGTCAGAAACACAGCAAGGTGGCCCG
This sequence comes from Lactarius indigo, assembly GCA_025766275.1. Classification (NCBI taxonomy): domain Eukaryota; kingdom Fungi; phylum Basidiomycota; class Agaricomycetes; order Russulales; family Russulaceae; genus Lactarius; species Lactarius indigo. The sequence goes on from JAFKAC010000008.1 coordinate 639,796, forward strand.
TTTACGCATGGCACCGGATAGGGACCCCGAACGCGAGAAACAAGAACTCATCCGCTCCGCCGCCGTCAAGAAGCCACGCAATCCACGTGGCGAGGATGGGGGCAGTGGTGGTGGGACCCGCCGCCGCCGTACCCAAAGCGGTGGACGACGGCGGTCCGGAGGCGACATGGACATATGGAGCGACGATGATGAGCCCGCGTATGACGCGTACGGGAACGACGACGAGGACGGGCGTAGTCCTAAGAAGCGCCGCGCGCGCGAACCAGAAGAACGGCGCGGGGGCGATTACCAGCCAGACGACTTTGTGGTTGCGGATTCGGACGAGGATGAAGCAGGCGCCCGTGGTTCTGATGATGGCGCCCGTCGTAAGAAGAGCGCCCACGAAGAAGTGGAAGAAGATGTTTTGGACAAGCTCGACGCCCAGATCAGCCAACAGGAAGCTGATCGGAAAAAACGACGGGAAGAGGAGGAAGGGCAAGAGCCTCCGGTGGAAGGCGATCAGGCTGGCGAAGCCGCGATGGATATCGAGAGCGAAGATGCCGAAGAGGAGGAGGAATTTCGGGTAAGACGGGTCGGTGGCACACGTACACGCAAGGCCGTCGCGGGGTTCGATGAAGAGGATGAATGATGCCGTTCAATTCATTAACACAACGGTAGAGACGCGTGGGCAACTTGCTCCTATCGTACATTCAGTCATCTACTCAAAATCACATTCAATGCTTAGTGACACGGCCAAATTTTGGATACGTTGGCACTGGGCACCCTGCCTCGTGTATCTACTACAAATATGGCACCCGGGCACGTCACGAACCACTCCATCACAGCCCCACGTGTTCGTCTGCCCTGAATGTGTCAACGACCGCCTTGTTCTCGGAATTGTTGTGAAGCAAATTGCGCAGCGCAAAGAGGGCATGTTCCCGTAGGTCTGAAAAAAAAAGGGTTGTCCACAGTTAGTCCGCCGAAACGTAACGTGTGCGTGCATGTGTACAACAATACCGGAGCCCTGGGCGCCAGTCCCGCCGTGTGCCACGCCACAGCACGCGAGCTGATGCATCAAAAAAAGGAAATATGACTTACAGGGGTTCCTGTCATCAATAACACACAAATTGAGCACGACCGGAATGCCTCCGCACAAACGTACACGGTCTTGCATCGCCTTGTTATTGTAGCATAGAATCCCGAGTAGTCTCACGAGGTCTCTTTTGAGATAACTAAAGCCCGCTTCGCCCGCAGACTGCGCAGGAACCACTCCACCACCATTCCCGTGTTGTGGGTATGACGGCTTGACCTTCCCAAAATTGATACGGGGTAAAAAGGCGTCGAATGCGCGCAGAGTTTCTAAAACGAGCACTGTGTCACCATGCTTATGCTCAGGACACAGACCCAAAGAACTTTCCAAACCTAGCAGGGACTCAATAAAGCCACTTCCGGTGGAGCTCCGGGAGCCGGAAATTGCGTCAATGCAAGGAAGAGTCACACTGACTAGGCCCGGATCCGTTGTTACCCCACCCCCATTCTCCCGCTCCGCAAGCGTGATTGACGAGAGGCTGGTCGATAAGAGCACTAATGCGATACACACACTAGAAAGTTGCAGATCCACCGCGCCACTGGATGACCGTCGCGTGGAGCCGCCACTATCCCGTATGTCGGTTGTGGCTCTCGGCTCAGGGGACGGCGTGCCAGTGACCTGCTGAATGGCGCGGCACCCGTTTTCTGCCTGGAAAAGAAACACGGACGCAAGAAAAACTGCCAAATTGCGAAGGTGGTCGCCCTCGTCCAGAAACGAGGCGGGGACGGATTGCAAAAACGAGTCTACCAGCTTCAGGAGTGTCGTTTGACTTGGAGAGATGACCTCATCTTGCCTATCGGGGAAGTAAGAACCGGAACACAAAATCGCCCGAGAGCTGAACGTGACCGCGCGTACATAGACGTCCGACGGTAAATTTCTGGAAAGAGATCCAGTTGAAAGAGCCTCGAGAAGAGCCCGTATCTGGCAAAGCGCGTTAGACTAGTAGGACAACTTGAGAGAATGGACATATACCCCAACTCAAAGACCTTGCCTTCATCCCCTGATTCGGGATGGTCCAAAAGGCCTTCGAGCCTATCTAGAATGGAAACGCATACGCGGACTCCGATACTCGTGGTAGCTAGTGCATACCTGTTGGGGTTAGGAAGAAGGTTGAGGCCATAACTCGGCGCGTGCGGATGTAAATCACCGTACGTACCCTCGCTCGTGACTATTGTAGATACAGTTCATAACAAGAACCAACACGGCCATTAATGAACGCGGGTCAGGTAAGCCCGTAAGACGGCTGTCCTGGTGTAAAGAAGTCAGACGGGCACAAATACACAGTAAGGGGGTACTATTACATGAGAATGGACTTCTCCTCAGATACCTGCATTTGCACATCCCAGAACTGGTCAATGAGCTCTTGATTACCAGTAACCAGGTTGGAAAGTGTTTGTGCCAACATCCTAGTAACCGTAAACGCTACATCGATAAGCACGCTTGACACTAGAATGGTGCCATTAGGGACGCAGACACCTACTACTCTCATCTCCGTCCTTAGTCCAAGCTGTGTATAGGTAGATGAGCTGGCGTATATGTGGCTCTATAATGCTTGGGAAAATTCAATTGGAAGGCTCCGGCCTCGGGGGAACGCGCAGTTGCCTCACAATGCATTTTTTTGGTTGAACGGGACATCGGCCACAAGATTACGGGTGAACCTGGCAAGGCTGACAACTAGGTATATGTGTTGAGAAGATGTATTGTCCAAGCCGCTTCCCACGGACTGCAGGCGAGTTAGGTTGCTCCATAACTCGTGGAGCGGCGCCCATATCGGAGGTTGTTGGGAACCTAGTTGTACACTGTATACTAGTTTAAGTGGGTGGGATGTGGGAATAGGAAAAATAAGAAGAATTACCGAAGAGTCTTGTTCGAGGCAATCTCTTGAGAAAGGTCGTCCAAATCGGCTCTGAGAGCCAAAGAAAATGCACAGATGTCTGAGTTTAGAGAAGAAAACACCTGAAGCAGCTGTGAGTGCGGGTTTGGAGCGGCCATGTACAGACACCCCCGTTCCTTGAAGCTATGGCAGACCACACGGCTCACAGCCCCCTAATAAACCAAGTAGCGGAACGTTCTGCTAACGGCCCGTTATCCGGAAGCCATGGCCACCAACAACCTGCTTGTCTCGCTCGAACCACACCTTGTCGAAACACTACGCCCTCTCATAGGCTCGACCCCTTCTCATATCTCCGTAGAACTTTCCGCGCTTCTGCCTGATGAGAATTTATCCGCGTCGCAGTCAGCGACACCGCCGATGATTCCGTACGCCCTTCTTCAGTCTATTTCCAAATGGGCGCGTACAGAGGAGGGAGAAACGGCGCTCAAATCGAGAAAACCCCCTCTCGACTCATTGGCCTACTCAATGGTTGCATTACTTGCGGGGTCTCGCACGTCCCCCGACAAAAAGTTTCCCACGTTGCCTCGCGTGCCCACTCGCTCCGAAGGCGTAGCGCGCGAGATCAGCGACAGGCGCGCGATCATTGCTGTACTCAACGCCGTTCTCAGTGTGATTTGTACCGGCGCCGCCGCGTGGTGGGCTTCACAGCGCACAGGTTGGCGCGACGAATGGGTACGTGACGCCTGCGGTCTTGCTAGGACAGCGAGTGCGCGTGACCCATTTCTGACTCCACTCCCTATTATTTCAGAAAGTACTTTTGTCGCTGCTTTCTGCGACTATCGTGGCCATTTCCGAGATTGGTCTCTACATCATATGGGAAACCCGCCGCGAGAAGCGGGGCGTTCTACACCCTCGGAAGGACCGCCCCCTAGCGTTGGCCCCGTGAAGGACGGCAAGTCCCGCGATATCGACGACGAGAACGCCTCCTTGGAGCCGGCTCACCTAGTTCACGCGTCGTCGCAGACGACCTCTTCAGTTGACCCCCATCAACAGATCGACAGGCAAGCACTCCGTCAGCGCGCCAGTGTCAAGCAAAAATTATCGGGATAGCATCACGGATCGTTCCTCAGTTACACGCCCTGCTAGTAGTGCTCCTTATAGCACCGGATAAGGTAGCGATGGTGACGGTGCAGATGAGGCTGTCCTGTCCTGAAACCATTCATTCGGTCGAGGGTACTCCAACTCTTCAAGCTTCAAGCTTCAAGCTCCAAGTGCCGTGTCAGTTTGTCCTTTATTTCCCCGTTTCCCCCGTTCACTGGTTGCTCTGCGTCACATCGTATACAACATAGCTCTGTCGTCACGCTACACTCAATACTACTCGCTATTGATAGATCTTGAGAGCCTTCATGAGTACGAAGAGGTACCATCCTGTGAGACCCCAAACATGGAGACCCTCACCCGGCTCGTCACCGTCAAGACGGCTCAATTCAGTTTGAGAGACACTTTGTACAAGGTCCGATACGTCTATCGCCCAATACGGTTCCCCTCCACGGAATTGGTGCAATCGTAGTCGCGCAGGTGAAACCGCGGCGGCGAGAGGCAGATGAAACGCGGTGGCCACCTCTGCCTGTGATAATACCAAGGACTCCATCTGTAAAGAAGGTAATGGAGCTTCTGGATCGTCATTGGCTTCGCGTAGTCGCGATTGAGGTGTGGCGTGAATGAAACCCTATATTTACGTTGGTGGCATTGCAGCTAATGAGTGAAAAGTGGGGTATCTGCGACAATCGATGCATCGATAACGTACAACGTATGGCCATACGCGCAAGCCGCCGAGGGAAAGCTGCGGCGGTCCCACCTGTCCTAGGATTTCCACCTGGTCAGGAACTATACCGACCTCCTCCCGCGTTTCACGGAGAGCCGCCGCAAGGAAGGTCTTGTCCGTCTGGGCGCAAAGACTCGGGTTTAGCCAGTCATTGCGTTCATGCGCAAATTGATCGGACTGACGGAACGGGATGCTCACATTATCGACTCGCCCCCCCGGAAAGCTAAGAGCAAGCATACGAATTGGATTGTGAGGTCCCGACCGACTGTCACTGGTAAAAATAATAATTTAATCGTACCTGATTTCGCCCGAGTGTATTCTTAGTTTCCCCCTGAGCTCAAGTAGTATACTTGGCTTGTTGTCGACATTGCAGAGGGGTATGAGGACCGCAGCATGCTTCTCTCCTTGATTGGCAGCTGTCAACGGGTCGTCTAGGGTACTTCTGTTCAGCGCAGCACGGATCGCCGTAAGTGACGTTCGAGTGAAAGGGGAAGACAACGCGGCAGTAAGATTCGGAGGAGGGAGTATGCTGGAGGTTGCCGCAGTCGTCGTGAAAGTCCGAAGCATGCTGACCCGCCTGCCCGAACGCGTTCATCCCGCATTACTCATCGCACCGTATGTACGCGCATGACACGCCCGAGTCCACCTCTCAGACATGAGAGCGTATCACGTCCGCATAGTCTTGCACTTACCACATCCAAAGTCTAAGAAGACCGACGCATTCATTCCGTTATCTTTGTGGCAACCGCTCCCGACACACACACACAAATCTACAGCGCGTCGGAACGCGACCTTCAATCCTCGCGGAAAGGATTATCGACTTGGGCCCATTGCGTTAGACTGGGTAGATCTTGACAACATGGCTGCCACGCCTTTCGCCAGTCGAGGACGAGCAGACCCGAAAGGTGAGTTTACAGACAGCTCCCCATGTCACAGCGGCAAGGCTGAACTAGTGCTTCAGGACCTGCAGTCGCGACGTTCGTTCCTCAGGGTCACACAAAATCAGGCTCTACGAATCTTCCTGACGGTGTCGTACATGTCTTTCGCGACGCCGAGAGGCAAAAACTCGCCGAGGCGGAAGAGGGGACATCTACATCAGATGCCAGTCGCATAATGCTAGAAAACGCAGACAGTGATGGTACATATGGTTGGCGTGCTGGCCGTCCCCTCCTGGATGACGCCATCCGATTTTCTCGCCTTTGTCGCACCAGCACAGGAAGACATGTCACACCTGAGAATGGTCCGGTGAGTTTCCTGTGGTGTGCGACATCGAGTTTATATTAAACAAATACGCTTCGCAGAGATACGGCCCCCAATCGATCCATAGCTCTTATCAAGTTTCGCAAGCCTGAGAGTGCCTTGGAGTTTGCCGAAGCTTACAACGGGAAGACGTTCAATTCCATGAATGTCAGTGCTTACTCTTGAATCGTCTCGGGGAACCTTCAACATCTCACTCTACTACTAGGCGGAGACTTGTCATGTCGTTCACATATCGTCCGTGAGCATTGAGACCGACGATTCGGTCTCAATGCTCCTCAGTCGCCTTGGTTCTGCGACAGCACCCGTTTTCGAGCTACCCACATGTCCTGTTTGCCTTGAGCGCATGGACTCCGCTGTTACTGGGCTAGTGACCGTCCCGTGTTCACACACGTTCCACTGCGAGTGCCTCAGCAAGTGGGGGGACAGCCGGTAATTCATCCCTCCCTTCCTCCCCCCTGTCCGATTTGTACAACTAAATACCCATTAGGTGTCCAGTGTGCCGTTACTCACAGACTCTCCGCACGTCACATCCGTCGTCTTCCAGCGTAGTTCGCTCCACCTCCATTCCTTTTGCCGACCCCTCCACACCGGCCCTCTCGTCTTGTGCGGACTGCAACTCCACCACAAGCCTCTGGATCTGCCTCATTTGCGGAAATATTGGCTGTGGGAGGTATGGTCGTGCCCACGCTCATGCGCACTACGAGCGCACGACGCACCTATATGCATTGGAGCTCGAGACGCAGCGCGTATGGGACTACGCGGGCGACGGCTACGTACACCGACTCATCCAAAACGTAGCCGACGGCAAGCTCGTCGAATTGCCGTCTGCGTCTATGCGCACCGGTGACGACACCGGCGCTGGAGGGCCCAGCACGTCGGACTCGCTCACAGCAGAGAAGATCGAGGCAATCGGCATCGAATACTCGTATCTCCTCACCTTCACAACTCGATTCGCAGCGCGCGTTCTACGAAGAGCAGACGACCGCGTTGCAAACCGAAGTCGCTGATCTTAAGTGCATCGTCACGCAGCTTCGACAGGAGGCCGAGTCTTCGCGCGCTGCCGCGGCGGCTGAAGAGAGCCGCCGACGGCACGAGGAAGAAGAACGCCTTTCGGAAATCCTCCGCGATAAAGCAACGCTTCGAGAAGAAGTCAGAGCGCTTCGCGGAGGTCGCGCGCACCCTCGAGAAGGAGCTGAGAGAAGAGCGTGCCGTGAGCTGGCGGGCTGTTGAAGAATCTCGAAGCTGTGCAGAAACGTGCAGGAAGGAGGGGGAGGCAGAGCGCGTCGCTCTTGCTCAGAGGGTGCAAGAACTTGAGGATCAAGTGAGAGGACGTTATGTTCTTCCTCGAGGCACGGACAAAAATAGAAGCAGGTGAGGGGTCGATGGGGGAGGTGGCGGGCGGGGATATTTCGGTACCGACTGCCTCAGCCATCAGCGGGGCCTAGTGCGACGAAGACACCCGGAAAGAAGAAGAAAAAGCGATAGGCTCAGGTGCAGTCACTATCAGGATTGTCTATGTTCTCGGATGCAACCCTTAATGTGTCACCACATATTCGTACTCGTACTAGTAATCAGAAGCATTAGTGTATTGATTGTATTAGTACGTTTATCAAGTTCCTTGATCTTTCAACTAGTGCGTCCAATCAGTTTCGTATCATCTCCCTTGCCTGTCACTGCACGCGCTCATGCGAAGGGCCAGCCTCGACTTTTGTCTTTCGTGCGCCACGTAACTGTAATTGTGCATAGGGCTATTCTTCCGGTCGGAAAATTTAGTTCCCTTCACAAGGACCTCAGGTAACGAGTGATGTCCACGTTTTTCCTGAGATTGGCAAGAGCTTTCACCGGTCCCGGGGAATAAGACCCCCCACCCTCAGAGTCCCTCGAAGAAGCTCAGATCCTGTGCGGTGAGTCCTCCGGTCCCTTTGACAGGCGGGGGTGGCGTCGCTTTCTCAACAGGTAACGTGTTGTTCTTCTCCTTGCCATTGTCTACGAAGTAATGCAAGCGGGGTCGACTCCGGCGAGTACTGGCGAGGTGGTGGGTTCAGCGGTAGGTGTCAGTCTGTAACCGCCAGGCGGAGGTAGTAGCGGGATCGGCGTTGAGGATAACTTTGGCGGAACCTTGCTTATTACTGCAGTTGGCGGAGGTGGTGGTGATAATGCCCTCCGGGACAACAGCCCAGTAGGAGCCGCGGAAGGACGGGGGGGAGGTGAGGATGATTGGATAGCATCGACAACGCCTGTGAAAGGCGACGAGCTTCTTCCTAAGGAGATCTGCGGTGATATGATGTTGCTGAGCGAAGGTGGTGGCGAAGTCTTTCCAGGTGGCGGCGGCGGTGGCGGCAAAGTGAATGATTCTTCCGTGGGCGTCGTCCCAAAAAAATCCACATTCAAAGCAACACCACCCTGGTTCCTAGCCGGAGGTGGTGGCGGCAGGAGCGCCTCGTGGAATGGTGACGGTGGGGCAGGCCAGCGACCAGGGTCGGGATGCAGCAAGATCGAGTAAGCTCTGCGTACGTTGGTGCCCCTTTTGGGCCGTTACCTTCGATTGGGGCGAGGTAATAGTCTCCTTCGAAGTGGAAGGTTGTCGCTGGTGATTAGAACGAGCGGGTGCGGGCCCAATGTCGAGAAGATTGAGGTCTGCGCTGCTGGAAAGAGTAGGACTCTGGTGGAGGGGGAGGAGTGAGGACTTCAGGTAGTGGGGAGGGAGGCGCCGGCCACCGGCCAGGGCGAGCTGCTGCGCGTTCCAGGAGACCTAGTGTATGCAAATGTTCCTCCGCACGCGATCCTCTGCGTCGCTGCGCAATCGAAGAAAGTTGGGTTTGCAGGTGCCGCTCCCAAGGCTGGATCCGCAGAATTGGGTGTCGTCAATGCCGCATCTGGTGTTTTAGAGTTGTCAGGTAACCCTCCAGGTAGACAGTGACATCAGATTAGCGAAGTCGTCGTCTGACGACATTGATCGGGCGTGCGGGGGCTGGACCCTCACTTGAGTAGAAGAAGGGGGGCTGGCGCTGAAAGTAAGAAGCGGTGGATCCGCGGGGGAAGAAAGGAAGTCGGAGAAGTCGTCGTCGTCGTCATCGTTGTGGGGGGGATCAGAACGTTGAACGGTGCTCCTAGAAGATGTCGGAAGTAAAGTTGCACTGAGGGATGGGTTTATCTTATCTGATGGTGAGGAAATAGAGTATTCCGAGTTAGAGTGTATGGACTTCGAGGTATCTGCCTGAATAGGACCGGGGATCAAAGGGGCCAATGCAAAAACTGAGGACTGTTCTGCAGGTTTTCGTGCATCCAATAAGCCACCCGCGTTCGGAATTGACAGGAGAGATGATGATAGGTCCGTTCGTTGTGTCAGTCTCTTACAAGCGGACCCAGGCTGGGAGGTAGCGAGGTGGTAAGACTCAGGAGAGATGATGAAGGTGAAGGCAATGGGGGCGGCAATAGGGGTGGCAATTTTCCGTGAAGAAAGCTGCTCGGACGCTGTGCTCCCGAAATCCAGCTGTTCATCACCACCAGCATCCATAGGGTCGGTGGAATTGGACCTTACGTCGGAAAGGTATTCAAGGTCATCCCCTGAGAGGGTCAGCGAATTGCGTGAGTGAGAAGACGATTGGCGAGACCGAGAAAACCTATTAAGGAAGCGCGATACAGCTGATGGCGCCGACGATGGGGGCGAGTCTCCATCCTGTGCGATGGCATCAGTAAACGGAGGTACTAGGCACTAAAGAAATAGTTTGTACCTGAGAATGGGCGGGTGCCGGAGGACTGAGACAGCTCGATTAGTGTTGGAGAGACAAGTTTTGTTCCAGAAGGGGATTTTACGCTCTCCAAGCTGGAGCGTTGGTTCGGCGTCCTGGACAGAATGTACACTTTCTGACGCCATAGAACTCGGCGGGGGAGTGCTTTGCTCCGTGCCGGGGATGGAACTGGTGGTCCCAGAAGTGCGCCGACCCCACAAGGCCTGCCAGCAACCCTGTGGGCTTTCTCACCTTCTCTTCAACCTTCTCATCCTTCTTACCCTCCTTCTCAAGAATTCGCCAGCCCAACGGGACCTCAGTCCACGGAAGTTTCAATGCGAGACTTAACAGACGTTTCCCAAGCGGTCGACCCTTTGGCTGCAAGGAAGGTCGACATGGGGCTCGTGCGGGCCAAAGCAGTGTTCCGAGAAAGTTTGACAGCATCAGCCATAGCCTTTGCAGGTGAAGCTCTTGCCGAAAGGTAGCACCTGTGGAAGTGTAAGGCTTGGAACATAACGCGGCATTAATGCCTCGCTGCAAACGCGCATGAGCCCGAGGGTATAGAATGACAGGACATAGACTCACAGGCCATCAACATCCAGGCCAGAATGCCATTGCCTCTGCCAGTCTGCTTCAGCTTCATCTGGAATTCCAGGCCAAACATCCTTCGCGAAGTCCTCCAGATGGAGAAGAATGCGCGAAAGTAGTTCTGGCGGCTTGTAGGAGTAAATATGGGAAACGAAAATAAGCGAAGAAGTAGGCGCTCACCACTCTACGGTCCATTTCAAGCTGTCTTAGCTTTGCCGACTCCCACTCGTCGTCAGTATGTTGTAGACTTTCGTCCTCTACTACCCCTGGCACGCTTCCCCATGGTGAGTTCCCATTCGTCCGCATACAGTTGGCCCTCAAGCGAGCCTCTCTCGGAAGGATTGGGTACGATATCGCCTTGCTCCGCTCCAGCTATGAAGGTACCAAATGCATTGGGGCTAGGCGGGGGAGATGGCTTCAGGGGTGGGAACAGAAGATATCACTTGAGAAGATATCACTTCCTCCTCGAGCTCCGGTTCTGCGGAGAGGTGGGGAAGCGGGTAGGTCGTCGTCATCACTTTGGGTTGTGGGAGGAGTTGGGTGGGATTCTAAATCGTTAGAACTGTCGTCGTTAGGAAGCTCTGCCTGGCTAGAATTTCCCAGAGGAATATCATCATAGGGATTATCGAGTGACCAATCCTGTTGTTTATCATGGTGACCGGTCGACCATAGTGGACTTAGCGTAGCTGAAGGCTCGTCCCACCGGATGCCTGGACCGGTAGTAGACCAAGAGGGCATGGAGAGATCGTCTTCCTGAGGATCATCACTTCTTGATTTTTCTGAGGTTGACCAGGCCACGGGTTTCCTCTCGTCTTTGACGTCGTCTGGACTGCCCCATGCGTTGCCCCAGAGATCATCCATAATTCACAAAGATGAGTGACGACAAGCGGGTACTCTACCGACCCTAACCCTACCTCTCCCTATCACGTGCTCAATGGTCACTAGCTTTGTCCCGTCGCCGCGATCCCCGAAGTTCACCCACTCACGCCGTTCCTCCCATGGATTCTCAACTACAAGAGCCAAGGAGGTTAATATCGGACTGGGACGAGAACGATGTGCAGCTTTTTCTTTCGAACCTTGGTTTGCCCCAGTACGAGGCCAAGGTCAAAGGTCAATGGCTTCCTTATTGTTTTCGATTTGCCGACTGTCGTCTCACCCCAATTGTAGAGCATAACTTGACAGGGGAAGTACTGTGCATGATAAGCCCCGAGGACTTGAAAGAAATAGGTATTGCCACGGTTGGCCAACGTTTGGCTATCTTGAAGGCCATCTACCTCATAAAGCTCGCCCACGAAATTCCTTTCGAACCCGACCACTATATCCCTCCCTGTTAGCCTCACTCTCTCCTCCATACTATTGACCCTGTCCTGAGTTATAATAGCCGAAGCAGGCGATCCCTCAGAAAGCGTCACAATGGACAAACTCTACTACCTTATTCGAGAGCAAGGTTTACTCAATCTTTATCTAATCCCCCTCCATCACAACTCATAGCTCTTAGACGAAAGGCTACGGACTCTCGAAAAGGAGAACAGGCGGCTGTCAGAGACGGTTCTTTCAACAGTGGATGATCTTCACACCTGGCGTTCATCTCATCAGACCATAGTACGTTGGCTGCCTATTCTGTCACCGCCATCCGTATAACTTGACGTACAGGTTGAAAGCAGCCCGCTTACGCGACAACCTTCCTTTAAGTGGGCACAGTATGACAAGCCCTCTAGTTCGCCCACAAAACCTGAGATGTCTGATTCCCCTCATCCATCACCCAACCGGCTCGAGCACGACCTTTCTTATCGACCACACCCCAACTCACAGAGCAAGTATGGTGTCATTGGTAATTCGTCGTCCACAGTCCAGCTCCCCACACCCCCACGCCCATCACGTCAAGAGAGTACGGATAATCTAAAGAGCTTCAAGGTCAGCTTGGAGGATCCTGCGTGGAAAGTTCTACCGGCTGCTTTGCGAAAGTACAAGATAAATAATGACGACTGGCAAAACTATGCTATGTTTATATGCTATGGTCCTCCAAGTACGTTGTTTCCAACTTCGAATGTGACGCGTCTGATAACGCGACACTCTCAGGTAGCCGCATCGAACGGTGCCTGAGCTACGATGAAAAGCCACTCTTATTATTTCAAAAGCTTAAGGATGCATCCAAGAATCCAGTCTTTATGCTCAAACACATTAAAGACATCCGCTCTCCGATTGCCGTCGCTCAACAGAAGCAAGCCGCACGCAAGGCTTCTAGCGACTCATCGTCTTCTAAATCCAAGCCTGGTGCTTCGCACGCTAGAACACCTTCGCGCCCGCCACGTTTACAGATGCACCCCGAGGCTGCTGCTGGCGTCGTCCCACCTCTGATGACGGGCACATCTGTGCAACCGGGCTGGCCAGAAGTAACGTCGCCTGCGGTTGATAACAAGGATCGCGACGATACCATCGACAGGGAACGTGCGAAGGGTCCAGGCAGCTCTGACCCTCCGAGGTCTGCCGTTCCGCATACGGCCATTGCAACTGCCTCGACCACGAATGAGCACAATGAGATAGGCACGCCCGCGCGGGAGGTCCCAGTGACGGCTGAAATATCGTATGCAGTAGCAATATATCCATACATGGCGGAACAGGAGGATGAGTTTGATGTTGTTGTGTACGTACCCTCTATTTTTGTCTTATCAGTCCGCTGACGTCAACAGCGGCGACACATTCGTCATTATATCCCGAGCGCGAGGATGGTGGGTCGTGCAACGCGACCCTACAGGAACAGGTATCGTAGATTCCGATACTAGCAAGCAGGGCTGGGTTCCTGCAGGGTGCCTCCTCGAGACACGTATACCCGTTGCGACAGCTGTGGCAGAGGCCAGTCATGCGACCGGGTCCATATCCGAACCCCCTTCACCTGTCTCCAACACGAAAACACCAATCCTTCCTCTTCACATTGTCTCTACAAGTTTCCCAGGCTACGCGTTGATGGACTATAAGAAGAAAGGTGATGAAGAATTAGACCTATTCAAGGATGACGTGCTGCGCGTTTTCAAACGCTACAATCATTGGTCCTATGTACGGTTGTCTCGCTGGTGCTCTGGTTAAGGTTCGTTGATTGTCCTTGATCTTTGCAGGCTGTCAAAGAGGATGGCGGTGATCGTGGTTGGGTTCCGGTATGTTCATTCTCTTCCCAAACCAGGCATTCATAGTTGCTCACTCCTGATCCTGTCATCCCTTCTTTCTCACCTCTCCGATTCTAGTCATGGTACATCGGCAAGATGTCCTCGTCCAGTGGGACTCCCGCTACACCGAATATCACCGCGCCAAGCACGAACCTTTCCGCCGTCAACCTCGATGAGCCATCTCTTGCGCAGCATGCGCAAGTCTCACCCATGTCTTCCGCATTTCCATTGCAAGCACGTTCTACAACGGTTGTCTAATTGACCGGAACCCTTTGATCCGAAGGGTTCTGAAACTCGCGATGGACTAAGTCCACCTACACCGGTCAAGTCATTGACAGGGCATTACATTCAGATCCGATGAACCGGGCACACCAGCCAGTACCCGGCATACCTCCTATCCCCCAACATTCCTAATCCCCCTTCTCCGCGACATTGGGCTTTGTTCTTCTGCTTCGTTCTTAACCCCGTAATTGGCCTCGTGTGTGTGATCTACTTCTATTCTGACCTGCTTCTACGCACTTTTGATTTGGTTGCTCTTGTCATAGCATGCGACCACTCTCAGCATTTGATGTATATTATCACTACAATGAGTTTCATGTGCACACTTGGTAGCTGTGCTTCCGCCTCTTTTCTACAAGAACACAACCGTAAGAACCGGATGCTAACGGTGACGATATGGCGATTCACCAGAGAAAAGTAGCATGCTTGAGTGGCTCACCAAAACCGCTTCTTATCTTTCGTCCACGCGGAAAGTAAAAAATTGGCCAGTGTTTTCATCCGTGAGCGAATGACTCGACGCTATTCAAAACCAGGTCTTTCACATTCGAGTGCTGTACTGTAAGCCACCAATGTTGGGTTGATCGGAATCTCGGGTGTGCGGGGCTTTTGCACTCCCTAATGCTGTTCACGGAGCTTGCAGTAAAGCAAACACTAAATCGATTCTGCGCAGCCACTGGAAGGAAGAACCAAGGGAAGAACAGTTGATCGATGGTTGGTGATTGGGTCTCCTTGACATAATCCGATCCGATTCCTCCGCGTTGTTTACTAGATGTCATCTTGGATGTCGTGGTTGATCTTAGCGGGTCAATTCATGCCCTATGTAGGTGTAAGTTCAGTAATGAACACTCGAACGTCGACGACACTTTTTCTGAACCTCGAAATGTTTGTAATCACAAGGATGAGCGCGGCTCGTTTTCATGCAGACCCGGCAGCACTGCGAATATAAGCTTATTCACAATAGGCATCGCCCCCCAAAACAGTCTTCACTTTTCGGGTTTCGGGCCGGAAACGTCCCGAAATAGCTTGGTTAATCTATATTGCGGGCATTATGCCATTTTGAACATAATGACCATCACCATGTCGCCTTTTGTTTAGCACTGTAGAGTACGAGCCTCATGCACACTCTGAGTTCTTGGTAAGTGTGAGCTCCAATAGTATATGGAGCAAGCTATCCGGCAACTCGCTTCGGGCCACCAGCACTTACAGTCACAGCCAACCAGTACGTCCCTTTCAAATCCTGTACTTCCGTTCTTCCATTCTCGCCTTTTTGAATTCGTTCTATTATTTCATTTATCATTGATCAACGCCAACTTGAACAAGATTACCAGTAGTGACTGCTCGCAATCATGCTCTCCCCGTCATGATCTTTTGCACCATACACTGCTCTCCAGCTGGACATGCACAAACTGTTTCGATGGGCGGAGTATCTACAGGTGTATGGATCGACTCATCTGTCTCCAGCTTATTTCGACGTCAGGGCCCCAAACCTAAGAGGGTGCAAGGAGCATTTATATGCGACCCAGATGAAGGCTGCCATAGCATCTCCTCGTCCACCTAGATAACACTCGAATGTCTCGACTCAGTAAAGAACTCCTCGTGGATGGGTACATATCCAGGGCTTTCAACCCGAAAGGCGCAGAAGAATATTTCTCTCATCTGCTGAAGACGAAGAACTGGAAAGTGTTGCATCTGACCTTACCGTCTCCTCGTGAACCGAGCGTGGTCTTCGTTATCCAAGAAGCTTCGCGCCATCTTCAAACGCCACCGTTTATGGACTCCAACGGCGTCCCTTTTTGGTTACTAGACTACGCCATCAAAGAGCCAGGGACAGTTGTGCCTCAGACACTGTGGATTCCCCACCACAAGAATGACCTCAAACAACACGTTGAGGAGGCCAACTTACAATTGCCTATTTTCTTTATCCACGGAAATGGCAGTTTGGGGCTCTCCTTGGAGGCCGCTGCCCTCGGTCAATGCCGTACCCTTCGTGACGCAAACGTACATGCCCAGCTGGGCGGAAAAAACCACCACACACATCCGAATCTCGGTGGGTAGCAGTCGACTAATGCGACTGCGAAGAACGTGCATTGACAGTTCTTTGTGTACCGTAGTGGCCAGGTTACCAGGACTTCAAGCGGCAGGTCCAGATCCGCGACGAGACCACTGCCCATAACCCCATCACCGTCGCGAAGTTCGCACAGCATGTTGGCCGTTCAGTAGACGCTTTCCTTGGTGTAAGTTCGTGTGCTATGTCGATAGGAGACCACACTTAACTTTGGTTTTCTCTCTGCAGTTTGTTTCAAAAGAAAACTTGAACTCATCAAAGCCGAACTGGGAGATCGGGAATAGCGGGATCAATCGCGCCAATATCAGAGTTATTGGCGCCGTCCATGTTTCCGCTGGTAGTTGGATGCCAATTCTTCAGCTCAACTTTTATGTTATTTAGGTATTTAGCTCCCTTGATGGGATACTCCCAAGTTAATGGCGTTTTCTTAGACTAACACCGAGCAGGGCATCGGCTTGATTCGGATAGATATATAGAGTATCAATAGACTCGGATTAATAGTAGTAGACAGTAGCGCGTTGTGCATAGTCACGGTATGACCGGTCTCCATTCAGTACTACTATTCATGTGGTCAGACCACTATAGTCTAATACAACTTCGCATCGCTATCTCTGCGAATTTAGACTTGGTCATGTCAGCGTCGAGGAACGATAGCAACGACGATATTACCTCTGGCGTTATTTTTGCGAGGGGTAGCTGAAGCTGAAACTCGATCAACAAACCTCGAGGCCGCAATGCTGTGTTTGATGGATTTGGTAACCAAAAATCGGATAACGGTATTGAGTGTCATGGTTCCGTTCTCGTTGCCCATCCCGTGCCACGCAGGGAAAAGCCACTAAGTCCTTTTATTGTAAGTCTCAGATAGACATTTTATTGCTTCTAAGAAGTGTTTGGGTGTGTGGTCAGGCAGCGGACTTGACTGATCTCCGGCATCTACTGAACTCCTCTCGCAAACCATTCGGGATCGGTTCGGAGCGCCGAGTATATAAGCTTCAAGAGCTTGTTCAAGAGCTTTGTGGACCATACTCCAACACAGGGGTCCGTACGTGTTACGAGAATTACTAGTATGTACACGTAGACCAGTAGCGCCATGGCAAAGAGACGCCTTGGGCGCGGTGGCGGAAGGCCTATGTTTCAAGAACGAGCAGAGAACAAGAGCAGTGCTGTGTTGATAAATTAAGTCGGTCTCGGCCGAACAGGCACGTGGTAAGCAACTCGTTTCTGCCATTCGAGTCCTCATTACAGTGACTTTGACGTGGGTGCCAAGGTAGGTGCAGCGTGGTTGTATACCTGTAAACCGATCATTGTGATGGGACTTCTTGTGAGACATGTTCAATTGGGCCTGCCCGAGACCCGTCATTGGTGGTAACGTTATTTCAAAGACCGGGACAGACATAGCCATCTCTATGGCACAGCCATACGTCATGATATGTCTGGTTCAAACAACCCTCAAATTATACTTCGGTGCAATCGATGGGTCTTGACATGTGCCCAGTCTGTACCTCGCGCAGATCTCCTTGATCCCAGAGGGCGTTCACGACACGCGCGCAAAAAATTTTCCATGTCGCTCTTGGCTGTCATGGTCCATAGATACTCCTCAAACCTCCAAAAATTTCTCTTCTAAAAGCGCTGTGAGGTCCGTGCGACTGCTAAGATGTCTGAAGCCTATATGCACGGGATCTTACCTCTTCCATATGCATATAAAGTCGACCAAATCCCTATGTTCATGAGTCACTTCCAGGTATTGCAATTTGCATGGCGCTCCATCCTGTTGTCGAGTTGTCCATTCCGTCCTTTGGGCGACTTTCCGATATGCTGTCTTGTGGATACCTGGGGCGGACGTTTGGACCCTCCGAAACAAAGCGATACCTCTGCCATATTCTGTTACGCTTCGTCGAAGACGAGGACGACTTGGTCATCAGTCACGAGTTACTGCGACCAGATTACTCATACATGGGCTTGCCGGGTTCTTTCTCCATCCCCTACAACCTCTATTCGCATCTGCGATGCAATTCAGTAGCTGGAGATAGCACTTTCCGAATCATCCTGGATTACAATATTCAGCACAACGCGCTTCGTGTGGTGCCGCAGACATTGTTTGCTCCGTACGCCGGGCTTCCTCGCAGTCAAGCGGAGCTGCAGAATGCTTCGCTCACCCCTCCCATCTTCTTCATCCAACTGGATAACTCGGTTGGATTGCCGCTCGAAAAAGCAAAGTCGGCCGACGCTGATGGCCCTTTGCTTCGCTATTCTGACTGGCATCCCATGGCGGGGAAGGCTTCGGTAAAACTAAGGCTTTCTGTAAGACGTCTACTGTTCGTTGCCGAGAAAATATACGCCGACTCTGACCGCATTTGCCGTAGTGGTATGGATATGGGCCATGGCAGACCCAGATCCAACTGCGAAACCGCAGAAAGGAGCCCATTAAGCTCCCACGACTGGTACAGCTCGTTGCCAGTGGAGTTGACCGTTTTCTGCGGGTAAGCTCGTATCCTTCCTTGACATGAGTACTGGACTCAAGTCGTTGATAGCAAGAGCACGGACCTATCACCGATCCTTCTTTTCCTCAGTGGAAGATAGGTAACGGCCCTTATGATATATCTCCTGCTAGTATTGTACTAGTTGGCGTAGTAGCAGTCTCGTCCGGAAGTATCATGCCGATCATGAGACTTGCCTAGTAAATCCTTAACTACGTCTTTGATTTTTCGTTCGTTTTTTTCTAACCGCTTTTCTTCCACGACATCACCGTATGGCAGCGCACACTGTTATCTATTTTTCGTGCGCACTCTCTTGACTTGATAACATATATTTTCACGCCATAGCGCTCCAAATTCTTCGCTCTCGTGGGGCGTTCGTATGTTAGCATAAGATTGCCCCCATCGCTATTATTCCTCCAATCTGTATTACGAGTAGTTATGCCCTTTGATCATGACCTTTGAATTCATGTACTTATGGTTGGCCACATGCATACCTTTGGCAGGACGAGACACGGACGAAACAATTAGACAAGAAAGGGAGCCGCTGACCCTTCAAAAAAAATGTCCTGAGCCAAAGTTGCACGAGCGTACGGCCTCCCACCGGCCAATTAACGGGATTTACACCTCAAACTCAGCGCTAGAAGCTCGAAAACAGGCGCTTTGTTGTCGGGTACAGTAGTTGGGTGACACGAGAAGCGCCCTTGGCTCGCTGAGCCATCGCCGGAAGGGGACTGGACTGGTAGTATTGGAGCCACATGGGAGCACTGCGTGAAAATTGCACGGGTCGCGTCAGCTGACACTGTAATGACGTGGCTCCTCACGTGTCCTGCAGCATACCTGCGTGAGACTCCCAGAAAATTCCCATCACCAAGCGGCGCGGACGAAGTCGATCCCCCAGACGAGTCCAAGGGTTACTCGTTACTTCGTGTTTTTACCTACTCTCTCATTTGATTTGGATACATTTACCTTCCGGAGCATGTACATTCCCCTCCCCCCTCTCTCTTACACCTCTCTCTTACACGACTCTCCGTGACAATAGGAAATGCCAACAGGATAGAACTCATATACGACTCCATGGCAAAGGCCACTGCAAACAAATCGAGTATATCGTTCTGAAACTCCCGGCTGTAGATCCGGAGGGGGTCCAGGTACGCGCGTGCCAGGCGCCACCATAATCGTCCCCTGGTTTGGCTTAGCATCTGTGGTGGAGATAGCTATGCGCCTCACGACGCTCGAGGATATACAGCGCGCAAATTAGGAGTACTCCGCGACGGTCGATCGAGTCAGCACGTCTTCCTACCTCCCCGCACCCCACCTCGACCCCAACTCCGATGAACGGACGCCACGACGCACAGATTAGCGGGGCCTGTATATCATCCTAAGTGACGACGAGTGTGCCACGGAAGCGCCAGGAGCCAAACGAACCGAAAAAGGGGGTGTGGCGGCATGCTCCAATCGCCGGCGGCCAGCAGCGCCTTCTGAGTGCCTGACGCGCGACGCGCTGTTTACGAGCCGTAAAGGGACCCAGTCCTTTACCTGTACATACATCCCACCCAGCGACACCGTAATCCCCATCGCGAGGGTGCTACTGTAGTAAGTAAACTGTGTTGTTCACGGGGTGTCCGCGCGCGAGCTGTTGACCAGGTGCATCAGGCACACTGGGACTCAGAATTATTCTTCCAACCCACTAGCGCACGCCTGAAATTACGGCAACCCCACTGAGCACATGGCCCCTGGCGGGAGAGCCAATCAATTTGGGCTCGCTCAAAAAAGCTGTGCTATTGGTAGGGTTGCGCTTCCTGCTTCCTTTTGATTTTTGGTCGGCTCGTTTTCGAATGGTTTCGACTCAGAAATTTTCCTGCCACAATTCTCTGGCGGAAATGGCCCGGGGTTCCAAAAAGGTTTCGGTCTGGCGCTGCCCAACGTGCCTAACGTGTTGGTTTATCGATCGCTAATCTTAGTGCAACTTCAGCATCAAATATTTTCTTTTTTGTTTATCGACAAACCGGGAACAAGTGTGTGGATCCGAGTCAGAATAGATACATGTCCTGCTGACATCTTCCCGGAGTTCACGTTTCCTTCCAATGACGATGTCACCATCCCGATTCTTCCTTCCGGGCGTCCACTATCAGCGTGTTTGTCCTTTTTTCGTGGGTGTCAGGCTTGCATCTGGCGCCTTCTGGCACAGAGGAACCCAGCATCCAGAGCTTACCGCCCACGCCGATCGAATTTGTGGTCACTCGAGCAAGAACCATTTAGCTTTTTATTTTTTTTTGAACCGTAACCATTTATTATTCCTACCCCGTTGGTGAGCTCCCTCCAAATTTATCCGCGTGTCCTTGTGCGTGTACGGCCAATGGAAACTTATCAGTCACTCCGAAAAGGTATATAATGATATGAAAACGACAGTGAGCAAGGTCAGGCTTCAACAACACGTCATCTTTTCTGTGCCTGAGGTATTGCTACACTTCCAGCAGGCGACCCGAAATCCCGAAACCGACAATTCTGCCGAGGCGGAATCAGCCAACACAAGAGAATACTTTAAGAGGTATGTAGGATCCGGCGATACACGATCGTCATAGCGTTTTGATCACAATCCCCTGTCTTCCGGTGGTTTCAGATCCTTGTTTAATCCCGTCCATGTGATGGTTTTGATCCTAATGACCTCGAAAGTGCCACCGAGGTCCGTAAGTGTGTATTGATCTCGTCTGGTTCCCAACGCTACTTGGGGGTCATCTGGTTCCAGTGCTTTGTGGTTCGTCCTCTCTGCAAGGGAGTCAAATACCCTTCCTACTGCGATGGCTAACTCTCTTGATTTAATTGACCTTTGTGCAATCAACTCCGTTGCAACTAGCGCGGGTGCTGCGTTTCATAAAGGTTCCTCGAAACTGATGCCGCGCGCACTACTGTTGACCTACGTCTACGATGTCGTAGTTGTGGAGCGGTGGAGTCATGGCTAGGAAGTTGTCTTGAACTAAGGGCGGAAACCAGATCCTTGGCGACTAAATATTCCTGAACTTGTACCCCGCTGACCTAGCACGACCAACGTGCTAGTACTGTTCGGAATCTTGAGGCTCATGTGATCCTAACGCAGGGGTCTCGGAGCCGGCAATCAGATCGACAAACCCGACACCGTGGGTCCTATTATGTTTGACGGCGTATCCGGATAAGTATTTTGGCCGTGACATTTCAGAGGGCTTCGACTTATCATTATATTGTATCCCAATAGGCTTTTGAGATGCACAACTCGACTTGGGAGGACCGGGGCGAGCTCAGATGTATTATCCGGTCTGCTCTTGGATGCGGACAATCTCCGGTTGCGACCATATGGGCGGCTCCATCGTTAGCAAGGAACCTGAGACAATCATTCGTGCGTGCTACATCTAGTGTGGTATCCGCTTTTCACACAGGTTGCTAGTCCCAGAAGGGACTCAGGACCTACAAATTACGCCTAAGCAGCCCAAGCCGGTGGTCCGTCGCTCGTACCAACTGGAAGAGTTTTCCGCCACGGACTTCGCTTTCGTGAGGCATTCGTATCTCGGCCTACGATTTCCTTTTGCCTTTCCTCCTATCCGTCTTACTAGTAATTATAACCGACATTATGACACGCGAATCCGTGTCGGCTGACTAGATTGTGGGCCAGAACCTGTCAAAATCTTGAACATTTTCACAATCAATCCATGGACCAAGCGTACGGTCTTCCACTGCCCTATTCACGAACTTGGTCGCCTGACCTCTGCACCCGGGCTTGGCACTGGGGGGACGGCTAAGTAGCCGGGGCTTGAGGCAAATATGCCCCGCCAAAAGAAGCATGAAGAGCGCCCTCATCAGGGGAGCTGTGAGACCGATCCTATCTTATTCCGAGATTTACGGTACGGCACCGTGCAATGGCAAGCGGCGGAGCATGCGCGGGGCAATTGACACTCCGTGATGGTTACATTGTCGGTGACACTAGTGGCCCGCCTCTCGTATCAGTGCTGTATCATGCATCACAAAGCTGAAAACCAGAAATTTAAGGTCCGTAACGAGACGCAAAGTTCGGATATAAAAGGAAGTTGAGTGTGGGAAGAAACACGTGCACGGTGAGTACAGGTGGAATCGTCCTGAGGGTGCCCTGGGAAATGTTGCCTGAGGATGCTCTAATTACAACATGCGTTAGTTTTTGGCTGCCGGATGGCAGGGCAAATAACAGGATGTAATTGTGTTAATACGAGCACCGTGGGTTGACAGTCGTTGGGCCTGGGGTCGGTTCCGGTTGCAACTGAATACCGGTTCTACAGTAGGTCTGGGTCTAGTTACGGATACATGCTGAATCGCGCTCAGGTTGAAGCAAAGCACTTGAGGTTGTCAATCCCTCCAAGATCAGTTAGCGACAGATTGATCCGCACGCAATGGTACGCAGCCCTGAGTTTCGTCCTTTGGCTATGCTGTAGACTGTGTGTCGTAACTGGCGGCCCGGGGTGACATCATGATGACAGTGACAGACAACCTGCAGACAGCCTATGTATACGATAGATCGGTTCTCAATAACCGGTGTGCCAACGCAGTTCAACCTCACGTTACCTCAGGTTGTTCTTGCCAGCATCCCAGGTGCGGCTCAACGCCGAGCACCTGCCGAAAATGGTAGGTCCTCGGGTCAATGCGGCAACTATGCGACGTTCAATTTGAAGTCAGACTCTAGACTGCAGGTTCTTACGATATCAGAACTGTGATTGTTTACAGTGGCTACATGGGCATCTAATTGAAAACGTGGTAGTTTTTGGCCAGGACGACCTCAGGACGGTTTCATTGTCTGGTCGTGTAAGTAGTCTCTTACGCGGAGCAACGAATCGGAAGGGAGTCTGGGCTGAGAGGCGTTCAGAGGTTTGCCATTGGAGCTGACATTTTTGTCGCTCCGTGGGACCTCATCGACCTCATCACCCCACCCAGAGTAATGCATTATCACTCTACGACCCGTGGCTGGATTCGCAACTGCGCCGGACAGGCCCCACGTCTGTAAGTCGTCTGTACCAACTTAGTGCAAGAAAACGGCATGTGTGAGAATTATGCACCACGAGCCTGAGGTCCTTAGTGTGGTCTCATCGCCTGAACACACACTCGTGCCGTGGCCAACCCGACATGGCGGGTTAGAGTGATGCGACGCGAGGGCAATCGACACAGAAAAAGGAATGGAGCACGTCAGAATAGGCGCATTGGTGTAAGGTCACGCACAAAAGAACGACGTGGCCGAGGCGATCGAATGGTGGTGAGCGTGGAGCGGTGTTGGAAGTTCGGAGCTGAACGTCAGCACATCGTCAATGTATCTTTCCGTGGGTCCATCTAGCACAAAGGAATTCAGCATCCCGAGCTTACCGCTCACACCGACCAAATTTGTGGTCACACGAGCAAGTACCATTTAGTGCTTCCACTCTGTTAGGGAGTTTCCACTAAACTTATGTACTCGTGTGACCTTGCGTGCGTACGACCAACGGAAACTTACAGTAGTGGGCTCTTCGCCTCCAGGAGTGCAGGGAAATTCTATGCAAGTGGGATTTTCAGCAACGGCAGGTTCAATGGGTTGATCAGGGGGAGTCCCAGCTAGTACTTGACCAGAAGGACAAGCTGCGAATTCATCTTCAATTCTGAGAAAGTCCCAAACATGTCCTACATCGTTTGTCGCTCAACCTCCAACGCATATAGTCTGTGAAGAGCCATTTTGGTGATACAGGCAGAGCTGAGTATCAGGCCATGTAACCTTTAATTATGTCAATGATTTCCTGGAGTGCAGACCAAGAAGCGTCGGATGTAATATTCGGGTTCCAACAGTTTGGGTCAGCAAATGGCAGCTTTTTTCAGGATGTACTGGGGGTAGCCGCCGCCTACAAAAAGTATCAACTATATGAAGCAAGGGTAGACTGTGGTACGTACCCAGATAAATGGTTGATTCCTTTTGGATATTATAATCATAGAGTGAGTAGCCGTCCTCAAGCTGCTTCCCAGCAAAAATAAGTGTAAGTGTGACCAATGCCACGAAGGTCTTGATGAGAATATCATGAATATACGTCGTTGAATGATGGTGATCCTATAATATAATAAGTGACAATGATTTTCGACCAGGCAATCTTGAAAAAACTTTCCTTTTCTTTGATCTTATCCCTAAGAGCATTGGTAGTTTCAGAGGACTCAACCTCCAGAGTAATGACCTTCCGTCCGAAGTCTCCACAATGATCTGTATTGTGATGACGGTGGAAAATTGTTGCCGCGACTCAAGCTTTTCTAGGGGACGAGATAGAGAGCTTAGGAGAGAGCGCAGAAGAGTACACCAAGGCAAAACAAGAGAAAACAACAACCTCGGTACGTGAGTGATTTATACATTACAAAACCAAATGCACAACGTATCAGCATCGACACTAGGAACGACTTGCACGTTGTAAGGCAAGGCATATCGCCTACGATACGAATCCACTTATTCCCCATCTCCTCCAGCGCTCGGCATTCTGTCTTACAGACTACGAACAGCAAGCGGAGAGCTCCCCCGCTTCACCGCCGAACAGCTCCAGACCACACGCCCACGTCCATCTGTCATGAATGGAGGCTCCGGGCGTCGCGTGTCGCGTGTTCCCCCAGAAAGCGGCTCTCCTGCTGGCGACGGGACGCCAGTGGCTGCACCTACTTCGGCCAAAGGTACTTCGGATAGTAAGGGCTGAGTAGATTGCAGGGAGTCGGATCCCCCGATGTCCCTCAGAGATGAAACTGGTGGAGTCGGCAGAGGGTTGTCGTCGTGAGGACCAGCCATCCCAGGAAGACTGCACGCATCGAAAAGGGGGAGTGGGAATGGCGAGGGCGAGTGAGGAGGTGACGCCGTATCTGAGATCGCTGCGGATTGATTGGCAGGCTGCGGAAGGCGGCTATCTTGATATGAATCCGGCAGTGAGCAAGTGCTGACAGGGTCCAGGAAATCAGGCTCCGTGTCTGAATCAGTGGCTAGTAGAGAGGGCAGGGAGCCCACAGAAAGTGGACTGGGAGGAATAGAGGGAAGGATAGGATCATCGTGCAATTGTGTGTCGTGCAGAGTTGGAATGTGACTTGGCTCCGGCACTAGTGGAGGGTCGTGAAGTGTAGAGAGAAGGAGGGTGGGCGGAGAAGAGAAAACTGTGGGTACTGGTTCGGGTGTTGGTGCGTCAGGATTAAGTTCTGGAGCGCTGATCTGGCGGGTTTAGTGCGTAGGCTTGTCAGCGTTTACAATGGAAGAAAGGTGTAAGAGTGGCCAAACGCATACCATGCTGGGTACTGTGAAGAACATAGTGACATCACTTTCGGAATCACTATCGTGGTGCTCCAACTCCGCGTCTTCGTCGAACGCTGGATCATCAGGTAATCCCACCTCTGAGGGCTCACGGGAGGCAAATATGGCACGGATGTTACGGATGTACTCATAGAGCGAACGATTCACGGCTGCACTATTGAAAATTCCCCGCATGCGGACACGCTGCTGCTGTTGATGATTGATAGGCGCCCAGTCAAAGCCCGAAGTGGACGTACTGGCATAAGAAAGTCGGCCCCTTTGTTGAAAATATAGGGTGTACCGTCTTCGTTTTGATGTTGGTACATGCAGTCGCGGCCAAAGGGGCAATAACGGGAATCCGAGTTCGACGCGGTAAAGTATCTGTCACCGATTGTCAAAGCGAGCATGTGATTATAGTAGGGAAGACTGACTTGCAAGGAATCCGTTGGAGACTTGCTTTGTATCGTTCCAAGGCGGCTGTCTTTCCGGGGTGACCACTGGGGTAGAAGTGACTGGAGGGTATGACAAATTTGGACAGAGTGCGGCAGTAAGGACATTTCTTGTGCAAACGGGAAAAAGTAACGTCCTCGCCACTACTTTCCTGCCCACGCCAATTCCGAATGCACTACAGGGATATGGGTTAGCGCAGGATATGTTGCGACCACGCGTGTAACATCATACATCAATGCAGAATACGTGGCTACAATCAGCTGGAGGGTGGGCAATCATCAGCTTTAAACAAAAACACGAATGGGGTTCGAACCAAGCAGGCCAAAGATGACGGGTTCCTCCATACAAATCGCGCAGATTAGAGCCTCATCAGGAGCGGTGGCTAGGTCGGCAGGGAGAACGTGTCTGAACCAACACTTTTCACCCCTTTTGCAATAGCCTGAAGGTATCGAGTTAGCAAAAGGAGATGGCAGACGATGCGTGGCCGCGTACCAGCTGCGAAATACCTGCAGGTCTTGTTCTTGTCAAAAGGAGTGATGTTCTCGTGTTCGCCGTGCTGGAACTTGCACTTGTTGCCGGCAAAACAACCCCTCGGGGTGCTATAATACCTACAAATCCCCCTCGATTTTGAAGTCACGGGCCGTTCCATGGCAGTTCAAGTCATAGTCGTCGTGGTTGGGGACAAGTGCCGCTACGGAATAAGCGCCCGCAGCTGTCGCGATGAGATCAGAACTCCGCACTTGCCTACCCTTGCCTACCTTTGACTCATGTCCCTCGAGTCGACAACGACTATAAAAGCAAAACTCGCTGCGGGGCTTGGCCCAAAGGCACCCAGATATTGGTCTTTATTGCAATCTTTCTTGGCTGCAACCATCTCCAGAACAGAATTCGACGAACAGATTCGCGAGTGCGTGGACACCTCTCCTCTTGGTACCTAATAATCTCCAAACATGATGTACGGCCACGCTAACCATCAGCCATAGTTCAACTTCACAATGCTCTCATTATCTCTATCTTCGACCCTTCCACTCATTTAGTAGCAGCTCTTACACCACCGCCCGATCCCCCCAAAGGACCTCCCCGCAAACGTCGGCGGCTTTTGCCCTATCAAGGACCGGATCCTGACGAACCCCTAACTCTGAGGTCAACCAGGCTTAAACGATGGGTAGTTGGTATTGGACGTCGCGAACGAGATCGTATCCGGAACCTCAAACCCGTTGCTTTGTCCACGAAGCGATCGCCCCGGCCGGAAGTCGATGAGATTGCCAACGAACGCGGAGTGCAACTACTACCAGAGCGTGGAGGTGTGTCTCCCATGGTCCTCGAAAATTATCTTCTCATCACGCCAACTTAGAGCTTCCCGGGAGCCGACCTGCGATCCATTTGACGTCGTCTGAGCGGGGCTTCACTCTGCAGCACATCACCGACAGGCTCAATCTCATTTGCGCTCAACATAACCTTGGTTCGCCCTCCAAGAGCGTGGCATCTCTTATGTCCTTGGCATTTGAGGTACGAACTTGATATGCTCGCACCCTTGATTTGTCTAACTGTGAGCAGGCCAAACTCAAGTCTCTTATCATGCAAGCTCTCGCCATGACCACAGCCTCTCATTCTATCTCGTCTATCCATCCTTCCGCACCACATTCATCAGGCCATCAACTTTCTGCGTCTGCATTCGATACCCTGTTTACAATATCCCCCTCTGTCCTTCCTAACCGGTCCGCTACTGCTACACGCTTGGCCCTTGGAGAGAACGAGTCTCGTGAGGACCAGATTCTTGCCAACGAAAACCGTGAGCCTAGCGATCCACGGTGGCAAATGCTTGCTCTGCTGCGGGAGCGTAGTTCGGTGAACGAAGTTGCTAGCGCTCGAAAATAGAATATAATGTACATTCACGTCTCGGCATCTCTGTTTCCATTATATACCACCCCGATAACGACCCACGGCAATGATATGATTGGCGCAGAAATCTGGTGAAATACTGTAAAGGCGCGGCGACCTCGTATCATATCCACCGTGCGTGGGTATCGTTTTGATGCAGCTACCCGGACCTCCAAGTCCAGCCTGAGCAAGAGGCAGAGAACGGTGACAGTCTGCTCAGACTGTAGCAGAATCGTGCCAACTCCCTCGGACAGTACTCGGGTCTTATATCGGTCACTCACAATACTCAGTATTCCTGCAACTTTGCTACTACGGACCTGGTATCGATCGTTTGATTGTGTTATGACCACCCAACAACCGCTTGTCTTTCGCTGGGGTATCATCTCCACGGGCAAGATATCAACGGCATTTGTAAAGGTAAGCGAAAGCGAACAAGTTCTGTCTGATGCCGGTCCTCACGGTCGTTATCACGTTCCCCTGCGCAGGATATCTTGCTCGATCCCAAGACGTAGGGCTTCCTAGAGCTAACTGCGCATCTGCGACGCCTATATATTTTTCATAGACGGGGTGTTCAAGATATCGTTCACAAAGTAACAGCCGTTGGCTCGCGCAATATCGAAAGCGCAAGTTCGTTCGTAGACAAGCTAATCGATGCCGATGAATGTACAAAGGTTTACGGCAATTACTCCGGGGTTTATAATGATCCTGTAAGTGGTATCAGGCTACCTTTGAATATCATTGAACGTCACGTTGCCCACTGCAGGGGGTTGACGTCGTCTACATTGGTCCGTTGAGTCCATGATCCGATCCATATGACTTCCCGATGCACCGCGACCACCCTGCAGGTACCCCCCATACCTTCCATTACCAGAACGCCGTAGATGCAATCAAAGCTGGAAAGCACGTCCTCGTGGAAAAGCCAGCAACGACCAGCGCGGATGAGTTCCGTTCGTTGGTCGATCTCGCGGCGAAGCACGGTGTTACGCGCAGTAAGGCGTATCGTTCGGATTCGAGTCGGAGATTGAATCGGAGTTCAGATAATGCCGACAATCAGACGGCGGAGCGATGATGCACAAGACGAGAGGGGAATCGCGAGTCAACGACGAGCGATCGTTCGAGTTCGTGAAGCCAAAGATGTTTATACGAGAAGTTACTGCAGTTGAATACAGTAAGTCAAGCTTAGAGCTCTTAGTACATGGAAACTGGTCCTTAAGTACTACTGGTAAGAGTCATATGGAAGCTACGAGAACGTCCTTCGAATCATACAGAACGTGCGAGTCAACAAGTTGGAAGGTCGTTTGGAAACACTGAGAACGATCGAGAAAATACGAGATAAGAGTACGTAGCGTAACATCACCCCCTCCTTTAGGCGCGTTGGTTGGTCCGCCTGATGAGACGATCTTCGCGGGCTTGCATGCGACGACGGACGGCGTCGGCGGGGTCCTCACTGAAGGGGCGCGAGCGACAAGGCTTGGAGAAAAGGCGGTGAGTGCGGGGCACCTTGCACTCATCCTGACACTTGCGATGGGGTTGATTGCACTTGACGTCGCCGTGGCCGTACCTTTTGCAGAGGTTACACTGGACGAACATGGTGCAGTCTTCGGTGTTATGGGTGGTGTGTTGGCACCAACGACAGAGGAACTCGGTGTGTTGTTCTTCGATTTGCTGGAAGTGTTCTTGCACCTGTTGTCGAGTCTCGTCGTTCGGTACCCACATGAGATGATTGCCTTCATTTTGGATGACCTGTTGAAGGCGGTGATAGACATTATTTTGACCTAGGCGTTTTACCGAATCCTTGATCTCTCCCATAGTTCCGGCGATTTCTACTCTAAGCTTGTCTAGGATGTCGTGTTGGCTTTGGAGGTCTTCCGTCATGGTTCGGAAGCGTTGTACTTCAGCCTGCACTCTCCAGTCGTCCATGATATGGAGCGCACGATCGACGTCGGTGCGCATCGTCATATCCGGATCGAAAACGCGGACTTGATAGGGTTTGAGTGCCGGGTATCCTCGGTTGTCGTCGGCTGCTCTCAAGGACTCTTCGTAGACGTTCTGGTTGCGTCCCATAGTACTGCAAATGGTGGGATAAGGTGCAAACCGCTGATATTTAACGTATTTAGCGCGAATTGGATGACGGGTGCTGGCGGATATGTTGAAGTCGTAGAAGCGTTTGCTGTGGGGGTGGTTGAAATGCCAGTCTTCGCCTGGATGATCATTGGGGATGAGAGGTCGCGGAATGGAAGGGAGTGGTGAAATAGATGGGAGTTCTCCCGCTAGCTGGGAGTTGATCCACGCGTCTTGGTGGATTTCTTCAATGGTGGGTGGAGGTGGTTTGACGTAGTCGGTGAAGAGGTTGGGATGGAGTATCTGTCGTAGCGTAGGGATGTCTCCCTCGTCGTGCGTTCCGGTGCGAACAGCGATCCACAGCTGTGCTACGGCAGCTGCTTCTTCGACGATGTGACTGTAGCTGGAGAAGAGTTGGGAGGAAGGAGAGGACATGGTTGAGGAATGGGGAGATAATTCGTCTTGTCAAGTTGCTTTGGTATTTATACGCTTTTGAAGGTAGAACTGTTTGACAAGGTCGTCAGCGTGCATGTCCTCTTTTCTGACCCACTCGTTTTCCGACGATGGGAATCCCTTCCATTTGATTAGGTACTCCAGTTTGTGCCCTCTACGTCGTCGTACGTCTAGGATGGCCTCGACTTCCTGTTCTTCTTCGCCATCGATTAGGTCAGGTGGTGGTGGCGTGAATGCCGGTCCATACGCTTCCGTCTCACGAAACGGGAAGAGAAGGTCCACATGGAAGACGTCATGTATCCTCATGGTTTCCGGAAGTTGCAATTTGTACGCTACTGGTGATACCTTTTGTGTGACTGTGAAAGGGCCGTACCGCTTCGGTGCTAATTTTTTTGAGGGTGCTGTCACTTTGAGGTTACGCCCGTCCAACCACACTCGATCGCCTTCCTGATAGGTGATGCGAGGTTCCCTTGTTTTGTATCGTCTCAGGATGGCTTGCGCGGCGTGTAGGCGTGCTTCTTGAACTTTGAGCAATCGATCCGTTGCGGTCGGAGATTTGTTCTCTTCGTCTGCTTCGATATTCACCGTGGGGTTCATTCCAAACAATAGTTCGTGGGGAGTTTGTTTGGTTACGTCATGTGGCCAAGAGTTATGCGCGTATTCGGCAATTGGTAGGTATTGGTCCCAATCGTCTTGACCTTGTTGTCTTACCCAGTGTCGCAAGTATTGTTCTACCCAGGCGTTCAACCTTTCCGTTTGTCCATCCGTTCGTGGGTGGAAGGCGGTACTCAGGTTTTGTTGGATCCCTGTCTGTTTACAGACTGCCGTCGCGAAGGCACTTGTGAATCTAGGGTCCCGATCGGAGATAATTCGTTTTGGGATTCCAAACCATGGGAATACATGTCGGAGATAGAGGGTGGCTATTCCTTCTCCTGTGATTTGCTTGGTACACGGGATGAACTTTGTTGCCTTGCTGCAGCCTTGATCTACAATGGTGAGAATGGCGTCATACTTTCCTGTCGACGGTAGGTCTGTTATCAGGTCTAGACTGATGTATTGGAATGGGCCTTCTTCTACCGGTACGTTTACGTGTTGTAGGGGCGCTTTGCCTTGTGTTCTGCTCTTGTTCATCTGACATGTTGGACACCCCTTGACATACTGTTCTGTGAACTCTTTGAGTCCTTGTCCTGTGTACCGTCTTTTCACGAGTGCCCAGGTGTTTGCTATTCCTGGGTGTCCTGCTGTTGGGGCGTTATGACATTCTTGCAGGGCCTTCCGTCGTTCGTCGTCTGTAGATAATGTGACGAGGCGTGAAAAAAGATGGTCGGGGAGGATGGTTACATTGTCGTTGATGGAATCCACCCCCTCATCAAGGTCTGGACGTCTGGAGAGAAGGTCAGCAACTGTATTGGAGTGGCCTGGGATATGTCGCAGGGTGAAATCGAATTCGGCTAGGGTTTCCATCCACCGTGCCTGCCTTCCTGAAATTTTTTGGGGTGCGCGGAAGTACGATAGATTGTTGTGATCGGTGAGAACTGAAATGGGGTGTCTAGCGCCCAGGAGGTGATGGCGCCAGTGACGGAAGGCTTTTACGATCGCCAGCAGTTCACGATCATAGATATCGTAGTTTATCTCTGCAGGAAGGAGAGAGGCAGAAAAGAACGCGACGGGGTGGGAGTGTCCATCATGCTGAGGTTGAGAGAGGGTGGCGATTTTTCCTAGTCCAAGTGTTGAGTCGCCGATAATCTTGAACGGGTCGGAGTTTCCCATCCTTCTTCTTAACGAAGAAGAAAGGAGCTGCGTATGGCGAGTTGGAGGGACGGATGTACTGTTTTTCCATATGTTCTTTTAGGAACTTGTCCAGTGCCGTTTGTTCGTCTTGAGTTAATGGGTAGACTTTGCAATCTAAGGTAGCCGGTGCATCTTCTAAGAGATCAATGGCGTGGTCCCATCGCTTCGGTTCTGGAAATCGCTGGGCTTCTTGTTCACTGAACACCTTTTCAAAGTCGTGAAGTTCTTCCGGAACTAGTTCCTTCCAAGATTTCTCGGTTTTGTCGTGGGCGGCCTCAGCGAGTTTTTGGGAGTGAGTCATTTTACAGATCCTCATGATGATCTCGTCGTCCTCGTCTAATCGTAAGGCTTTGAGAAACCATCGTTGAGGGTGTGCAAATATGGCGGGGTTATCTTCTGGCTCTTCCCAGTTTAACTTTACCGAGTTTGAGGCCATCCATGGGTAACCTAGGATCATCTGATCTGTTCCCAGGTCGGCGATGTAGAACCGATGTAGTCGTCCAAGTGTAATCCGGCTTATATCATGGTCTATCCAAAGGTCTAGATCGACGTAGTGGGTGACGCTTCCACTCTTATTGATAGTTCCATCGACATTTCTGATAACTCGGGGTCGTTGAAGGGGGTGCGAGGTTAGGTTCAATTTGTTGACGAGTTCTTGGGTTATGAAATTATGGGTGGCCCCAGTGTCAACTAGAGCCTCGGCCGTTTCGTATCTTCGTTCGTAAGGAAATTTGATCTTCATTTTCAAAGCGTTTACTTTAGGTACAAAGATACTACTAGGGAGAAGAGCTCGGATCCAGGCCGAAGGACCAGAGCTTAGAGAAAATCCGCGCCACGAGCTGCCAGCATCTGTGCCAAGTCATCTTGCTGCTCCGTCGTGAGTTTCAAGGAAAATTCGGCAAGCTGTTCTAAGACTTCACGTGTGACGACGGTATCCTTGTTGACGGGTGCTGGAGTATTGACGACCGCGGCGGCTGTTTGAGTGGCTGGGGCAGTGGTCGTGGTCGGAACGGAGGAGGCAACCGCGATGCGTGGTTTACGGTCGGGGCAGTTGCGACTAAGGTGCCCTTGTTTGCCGCAGGCATAACAGCGGCCCTCGGTGCGGTACTTCTGCTTTTCGTCCTCGGTGGTGGCTTTGCGGAGTGCGTCAACGTCCATGGCGTCAGGATCGTTGCGTGGGGTGCGATACTGTTGCTGCTGTCTACCGCGGTTGCCGTTTGTCGTCCATTTCTGCGAGAAAACGTTCTGGCCAGGGCGGCGGCCAGTGTTCTGTGGGAATGGGTTGAACTCCTTGATGGCTTGTTTCTTAAGCCAATTGCGATGGCGTTTTTGCGCGCTTTGGATCCATTGCGCGAAATTGTCGGGACTGTCGTGATCGATGCAGGAACCTGCAAGCTTCGGGGGTAGTCCTTGTGCGAACATGCGGAGGACGTTGGGTTCGTCGGCGTCCATTCCGGCGCGATCGGCGAGATCTTGGAATTCTGAAATGTAATCGTCGAGGTTACTTTCCTTCATACGCAACTTAAGAAGAGCTTGTTGGGCTCTTTCGGCGTCGGATACGTCAGTGAAAGCATCCTTGAATTCGCGTAGGATAAGTTGCCAAACGTCGTGGCCAAACGGGACCGTCTTCGTGCCGGCGTCGACCTGAGTGAGCCAGTCCGTGGCGCGTGTGACCCATTTCTCGGCTCCTCCTTCACACAGGTTGAGGAAGAGCGTTGCGCGTTTATAGGGATCTTTAATAATTGATGCGTCCTTATTCATGAAGCAGTAACGCTGGAACGCGCCAAGAAAGCGGCGTGTGTCGGATCGTTTGCCGGTGAAAGCTCGAGGAGCTGTTCCTTCAAGTCGTTCTCCTCGGATTGATCTAAGGATCCTTTGGAGATTGCGTTCGTCAGCGGCGAGTCCGTCGTCGTCACTGTCGTTACCGTCTCCGCCGTCTGGAGCTCCTCCGGCAACGTCTCCTGGAGTGATGGTGGTGCGGCGGGAAGGCGGCGTCTTGTCGTCGTCCTTCTTTTTGCCTTTGTCGGTGGTTTTGTCGCTGCGGTCGAAGTTAAGACCGGTGCCGGTGATGATTTCTGAATGGGTGCTCGGGGGTCGTGATGCGTGCGCCGCTTCTTGTGATGATGCGGCGTGTTGAGCGAATTGAGTCGGGACCGGAGAAACGATGATTGATTCGGCGGCGGTTTGGAGGACCGTCTGGGTCTTCAGTTCGTCGATATTCATGTTAGCCCAAGGAGCGTGTACGAGCCCTAGGTTTGCTGCTGCTACACGGACGGCGTAGTGTCGTTTCGAGTCTGGGGCGTACTGTAGTTCAAACCAGACGCCGCAGTAGTTCTCAACGGCCTTCTTGACGCCGCGGAATAGTGTATAATAACCTGCCCAAGGGGCTTGGCTATCTCCTTTCTGTAGATATTCGACATTAGTTCGCAAGGGGTCGTCCGGCAAGGCGACGTTGTCAGAGGTTCGAGGTGGGAGTTGGAAGGGGAGAGAGATTACTCCTCCTCCGTCACTGTCTGCAAAGGTAGATCTAGACATAGCAAATCGGTTGTATTCGTTCGGGGAATCGAGTTCGTGGAAAGCTCGACTTAATGTTACGCGCAGTAAGGCGTATCGTTCGGATTCGAGTCGGAGATCGAATCGGAGTTCGGATAATGCCGACAATCAGACGGCGGAGCGATGATGCACAAGACGAGAGGGGAATCGCGAGTCAACGACGAGCGATCGTTCGAGTTCGTGAAGCCAAAGATGTTTATACGAGAAGTTACTGCAGTTGAATACAGTAAGTCGAGCTTAGAGCTCTTAGTACATGGAAACTGGTCCTTAAGTACTACTGGTAAGAGTCATATGGAAGCTACGAGAACGTCCTTCGAATCATACAGAACGTGCGAGTCAACAAGTTGGAAGGTCGTTTGGAAACACTGAGAACGATCGAGAAAATACGAGATAAGAGTACGTAGCGTAACACACGGGGTCTTTCTAATGGAGGCTATGTGGACTCGATTCCAACCAATTGCGCTGGCCGTCAAACGCGTCATCGACGAAGGCCGCATCGGTGCACCTGTCCTCGTCCATGCGGATCTGTCGGGCGATTTCGACATAGAAAGTGGGCACCCTTTGGCCATCAGCCCGACTTCGCATCCTTAAGTTTGTTTATACAGATCTGCCATTGACACACCGCATCCTCGATCCAAAGCTCGGCGGCGGTGCGATCTTGGACTTGTAAGTCGCTTCGTAACCTGTGCTCGATTTGTCCCTCAATCAGTGATCGTTCAGGGGACCCTACCCTCTTGTTTGGGTATGTCAGGATTGCTGGCGAATTGGTCCTTGTTCAACGTTATATCGTGTAGGCCATCATCGCACTCTACGAACACCCTGCAAATAGACGGCTCAAACCCGTTGTCTCTAGCTCCATGATCAAGACCCCACTCACCGGTGTGGACCGCAGCACTTGCTTCATGCTCAACTTCCATGAGCTTGCTGCTCAAGCACAACTCTCGTGCAATATAAACGTGCCTTCACAAAGCATCAGCGCAACGCTCCGCTTTCGCAATGGAAATATCCTGATCCCGGAGCCACTGTACCGTCCGAAATGGTACACCGTGCAGTACTTTGACAAGCCGGGTAGTGGCAAGGTGCAACACGTGGAAACCACCCACTTTGAAGTTCTCGGAGGTGGATGGCACTTCCAAGCAGACGAGGTTGCCCGTTGCGTACGCGATGGGAAATTGGAAAGCTCAGTATGGGGACACGATAAGACGTTATTGGAGATGGAAATATTTGATGAGGTTCGTGTGCATTATGACATTACTCCAGCCTTTCTTTTTCTCACTGTCGCCAACAGGTTCGTCGCCAGGGTGGATATGGGCTCGAAGAGTCTATATAAGTTAGAAGAGGAGAGTTTGAAGCGAATCATATGAGTCCAGAAAAGTCGATCACTCATAATCTCCTGTCTGTACACATATATCTCCAACGTCAGTTGGCAGAACATTGATGCATATTCAACAAATGACAATTAAAAGTACAAGTAGAGCAAAACTTAGTCCATTGCACTCACGACCAGTAAGTACTCTCAAGGTCTAGAGATAAAATTCGGGTTTGCGGGAATTGATCCCATACTCCGAGAGTGCGGCACTCAAGTCCTCCATCGTGAGGGTTGTTCGGGTTTTGTCCTATGGGCACGATAGAGGAATCAATAATCGGACCGTGTGTGTGTTCAAAGCACAGGGAAGGTGACGCGGCGCAAGCCAGGGGCATGATACTAGGGAACATTGAACACCCACCCTCGAGGTCCCAGGACCCTGATTAGCGCGGGCACGCCCACCAGTAGCGTTAGTCCTAATCCGAGCATGCTGATATGCATCTGCAGCGATGTCGGAGACGAATTTCTGCGCCGCTAATGCGAGAAGACGCTTTCTGCAAGTTTGTGCCAACAATCGGGTCATGTTTGTGCAAGTGAGAGAGTTGGTGTGAAACTCACAGGCGAGCATCCTGACAATCGAAACCGACACGTTGGAGGTAATAATCCGTGACTTCGTCCGGGATCTTTACTCATAAGTCGGTAAGAGCACTTCATACCCTCCAAAATAGCCACATACCAACGGTTCGTAGTCATCGAGCATGAGCAGAAAGTCAACCAAAGACCTATCTTTGCGCGTCTCTGCGGTGGGAAGGCGGGTTTGGGGCTGTGTCCTGGCCTCGCTCGAGGTCGACGCCTGGGGCAAAAGCTGTGGTTGCTGGCCTGCGGCAAGTGGGTAGGCGACGAATTGCGGAGTCGCTGCTGACGACTGTCCCTGCTGGGAGGATGTGGGCTGAGGAGTACCAGACGTTGGAGTGGACATGATGCAACTAGCGTATTGTGCTCAAGTTGGTACGCGGAATGGTCGTGGTGAGAAGCAAGCACGTGATCTTGGGATGGTTTGGTTCAGTTTTCAATGTTCTTGTTCTTGTTTTGTGGCCACGATGTCGATGGTAAGTCTTGTTCATAACTGTCCATAGTTTCTAAGGATGTTTGAGGCATTTGGCTTTAGTGGGAAAACTGTCCACACTGCAGAAACCTATCTCAGCTACCTTCGAGCAAGCCACTTTGGTGGTTGAGCTCGCTTTATCTGATTCTTTCTTTTCAACTTCTCTTCCGTCAATCCATCTTCATTTACTGATCTACCTTCTCACTCAGACATCATTTCGAAACTGTGTATGTGGAAGGGTGTGTGTGTGTGGGAATCGCCTCAATTAGCCATGGTTGCTTGTAATTTTACGTAAACTGTCCCTCACTGTAGCACAACCAAACTTCCAATGCCCCAGTTGGGTTACGAATCCACCACCCAACGTGTCCTAGCCATCCCTGAACTTCTGCAAATCATATTCAGCTTTGGGACTCGTGTATCGAATGCGTCAAATGCTCTCGTGTGCCGCAGCTGGCGCGAAGTTGCCCTAGACTATGTCTGGGCTGAAGTGGATGATTTGTACTACTTGTTACAAATTCTCGCTCCTCTACACCCTCGGCGAGGTGGGACAGAGTTCTATGTGAGTCAGTCGGTGCAACCCTAGACGACAGCCCTGAAAAAAAACTTTCTAGACATTTCGACGCACCCCGACCCCAGAAGATTGGGCGCGCTTTGCTCCCTATGCTCGCCGCGTGCGCACCCTCAAATTTGGCACAGACCGGTTGGCGTCAGGCAGAGCTGTCTGCCTCGGAGATAGTGTCTTCCACGACCTCGCGCGATCCCGCACCACCCTTGAGGTATTCCCAAATCTAAAGCGTCTCTGGTGGGAAACCGAATATAGAGCTTTAAGGTCGCAGCACGCGGTCCTCTTCATGCACGACAAAGTAAAGGAATTCGCATTCAGCCTCAACACGGAAGACCCAATGTCATTGGCTACGGATGTCGTCGGGCGCATGCCATCACTCCTCTCTCTCAAATGCTTCGTCGATTATTACGGAACAGACCACGACCCAATACTCAAGTACCTGCTATCTCATTTACACGAATTACAGGAGATAACTTTACCAAAGCA
Source organism: Lactarius indigo (assembly GCA_025766275.1). Taxonomy (NCBI): domain Eukaryota; kingdom Fungi; phylum Basidiomycota; class Agaricomycetes; order Russulales; family Russulaceae; genus Lactarius; species Lactarius indigo. The sequence goes on from JAFKAC010000008.1 coordinate 678,000, forward strand.
ATCTCTTGGTGGTCAGGTTCTGAAGAGCTTGTCATTGCTACCCGAACTCAGGGTCGTGCAATTCGATAACTTGGGTGGTATAGGATGCAACCCTGCACCGGTGATAGCAGACACACTAGAGGAAGGCGCCTTCCCAAAGTTGGATGACCTTTGTCTTGATTCTACATTGGAAGATATGCGCCATTACCTTACTGAAGGCGCATTGCTCCCGCGGATCAGAAGCCTTTCAGTGGAGAGCGTAAACCCGGAGGGCTCCATTGCTGTGCAAGAGTTCCTTGCCGATGTGACCCGATGCTATCCTTCTTTGGAGACGATCGCGATCGACGTAATCGTTGGTGTCGAAGAGCAGGGCGCTTGCGAACCGCTGATGCCGGCACACCTTCATCCAATCCTTTCACTCAAGCAACTTATTCGTCTCGAGTTGCGTCACAACTTACCCCTCCAGATCTCCGAGACCGATTTGGCGGAGTTTGGTGCGGCGCTCCCAACCATTGAATTCCTCGTCCTGAACCCAGAACCATTACTGCTCTCGAAGCCTCATCTTACAATTCACTCGCTGCCGTTGATCGGTCAGAACTTTCCTAATCTATTTCATCTTGAGATTTACTTGGACGCCGAAGATGTCGAGACGCAGCCGCCGCCGCCGCCACCCACGAATATGCGGGTATTCCCCCATCTGCGGGTACTCAATGTAGGGATGTCCCCCCTTGGACCCGACCAGGTACCAGTTGCCTTGTTCTTGTCCTATCTTCTCTCGGACAATGAGAGGGTGGATATTCGGTCGGGAAGCTCGTGGGACCCAGAGCTATTTGAAAGTTCGGCCGAGTACGGAACGAAGTTCCAGGAACGTTGTCAAAGATGGGAAGAGGTCGCAAAGACCTTACCACTTCTTTTACAGCTGCGCAAAGAGGAGAAGGCACAACGGAGGGACATAGAGAAGGAGGTCGAGGATTTGCGGATGCGGAACGAGATACTGATGGGGAATATGTGCATGAAGGACGCCAAACCTGCGCCACTCACGTATGACAAAGGGTGCACCGTTTGCTGATCTATTGCCGTACATTTTTCTATGTGCTCGACGGATTTATCGTTACCTATTTGATTGTTTATATGTGGCGACTGTAATTTCACGTTTCTCGAACCTCTACGGAGCGTGGCATGACTCGGATTGGTCTCGTGCCCGTTCGACCCACAGGAATGACGCTAAGGCACACCAATACTGGCCGATATCATGCGGACGTCAGGGCCGGGCGCTGGGCGCTGAGCCTGAGGCTAAGGCCCCAGGCGATGGTGACCAAAACTTACTACGGTAGCATTCGAATGCTGCCGTGAAGGAAAGTAGAAGATATGGAAAGATCTGATTGCGACGCACTAATAAACTCAAAAAACTTTTGCAAGTTGTTGCGCCACCTGGTATACTCTAACTACCAGCGGAGACGGAGACTGTGCGCACCTTGACAGCAGCCGGCATAGATATTTGGACCTCGGAACTGCAGTGGATTTCATTTTTTCCTTGGAAACAATCCCCCCACAACTTACCGTCAACACCCAAGCTCTTTATTTCCTTGTCAACACTACTCTACCTCCAATACTAAGTTCTCATCAACTGTCCTTCACTCCATCTAAGCGCCCAAGCGCCCTCAACCTCCTCGTTCGGTCGCAGTCCCAAGAGTCACATCCGGAGTATGAGTGCTCCTTTGCCGTCAACGACTTCTACTCCTGCAGATTCTCGCAAGGGGAAGCCTGGCCTGTCGTGTGCAGAATGTAGAAGGTTCGTGTTTATATCTAGTCCTGGATATTGGCATGGGCTCATTATAGATATCGCAAACAACTCATTGTGGATCTCCAGATCAAAGCTCAAGTGCGACAGGTGTGTGTCCTTAGGTGGTTTCAAATGTTGATCTCATCTCAACCCCGATAAAGAACCTTCCCTTGTCAGTCGTGCATCAGAAGAGGCTGCGCCGCCATCTGTCCAGATGGTCAGTCTTTATCCTTTTCTGAGACCGGCTATCCTAACTTCCCCGTGAAGGAACTCTGGCCGCCACGAAGGGAAACAAGTGAGGCTTACGCACAGCCCTTGCGTTTTGACATTCTTATCTCATTGCCCATCATCGTATAGAGTTTTAATGGCCCATGCCCAGAGGCTCACCGAACAAGTCAAAACCATGTCTGCCAGGATAAAGCAGCTTGAGACTGCACTTGCTCATGCCCAGAATGGGTCTCTACCTCTTCCCACTTTTGGGGATGACACTCTTTCACAGGACTCGTTACAAGATAGTGAATCGAACAAAGTGAAGTACGAAGGTGACGTGGAGAGCGTGTCTAAGAGTTTGGGCTCTCTGGCCATCGACTGCGAAGGGAAGGCCCAATATTATGGTGAGACAGCGGGCGCAGAGGTGCTATCTCTTTCTCTTCGTGTGCTTACATACCACTGATACTTTGCTGGCGGTGGTCATAGTTTCTACAAAATCTCATGCCAGTAATTTTACTTCTCTCTTGATAGTAACACCGGAACACTCCTGACGGTCGTTGATATAGGAGGTGGAAATAAACGATTCAAGCACCATTCATGGACCGGATTACTTGGGATTACCTTATGGGATCCTGGAGCTTGTTCACGCCTTTCCACTTGGGTTCCGCGATCGTGCGCACATGATAGCAGACTTCGTAGAGTACATCCCGTTTCGTGAGCGAGCAAATGAACTAGCCGACCTGTACTATTGCAATGCGGCCTGGTTGTGAGTCTTTGATTCGAGTCAGCGCCGGCACTTTTGATGACGGGTGGTTATAGATTTGACCCTGTGCCACGTGGTGACTTTGAGCACGCTATCTTGGAACCACTCTACTCTTCTACTAATGGCGTGATTTCTTTGCTCAACTTCGAGCCTCATCGACTCTCCGTCTTCTTCATGATTCTCAGCATTGGCGCCCTCTTTGACTCTCACCCAAACGCAAGAACGATCGCGGAGCAGTATCATGCCTTTGCATGTGCAACCTTCTCTTTGGAGTCTATCGTCAACGGGGCGACATGTGCCTCTGCTCAAGCCATACTCATGATGTCTCACTTCCTCTTTTTGACGGATCGTTCAGGCAATGAGCGTAGGTGGCTCCTCAATGGGCTCTGTACCAAAGTCGTTCACATGGTAGGCCGCCGGGTCTCACCTTACCTTCTGGTCGAATCTGACGAAACTCCCCGTTTCATCAGATAGGGTTGCGTAAGAGTCTTTATAATCATAATGCTACTTCTCTGAACCCTCCTCTTAACTTCGTTTAGAGCGTGATAGCGCGGGCTGGAATCTCAGTGAGGAGGAAGTTCAGCGACGTCGATCTATCTTTTGGGAGTTCTTCACCTGGGAGTGCTGGTCTGTAAGTACTAGTTAATGCCTCGAGGCGCTTTGAGTAAAAGTTGTGATTATAGTGTGTTTTGCACGGCCGTCCCCCTACCATGAATCTCGCACACTCGGACTGTCGCTTCCCACGGGATCTCGACCCATTCCTGTTGCCATCTGGTAATCTGGGACTCGGCTGTGAGTGACCGTCTTTGGGTGCTAAATCTTCTTTTGACGTGACTTTGGTTCCTCACCAGTTCATGCATGGAAGTTCCGGTACTCCGCCGTTTGCCTTTCTATATCAGTACAGCGCGCATTTTCCGTGCACAGGGCGAGCTATTCGTCATTATTGGAACTGGACAAGCGTATCCGGTCATTTCCATTGCCCGCGCATCTCCTTTCTCCCGTGCACGAGACGGGAGGGCGAGATTGGGACGCCGATCCTTCCTGCGCTATGCAGCAGTTCTTCCCCGTATGTGAGCGCGAATCTAGTGAGTATACATTGCCATCCGACGGTAATTGAGCATTGACTAACGAGAATGTGCAGACCTCATATACATCCATAGATGCTGGTTTGCAGAGGCATTACGCGACTCTCCGGACCCCTTCCAACACGAATATGGCCAATCGGTGGCTGCGGTTTATCGCAGTGCCAACATTTTGATCAACGGATTAAAGAGCCTCACAAGTGCGCACCCTAGGGTAGCCGGTCGCGTCTGGTTCTTCTGGTCTAGTTTCTATACGTCATCGGTACGCGTACACGATATGACGGGCCTGTCTCCCTACTCACCGGATGTTCAGATTTTGCTGGGGGCGATCGTGATCAAGAGTCCTGGCTGCAAGCTTGCTCGCAACGCCTTGACGCTGCTCGATCAATCTGTGGCCGTCTACGAAGAAGGGTCTGGGCCATGTCGCCCAGCCGCAACTGTGGTACGAGGCGGCTCATCACTTCTTACCTCCACTACCCCTCTAACGGGTCATCATCTCTAGCCAATGTTAGAAAAACTTCGGAGTCGCGCCCATCATACATACACTGCTTATTGTGCCACTGTAAACGGACATCCTGGAACCCACCTTCCACTCAACCTACCCGACGACATCCACGACCTCTCCGCATTTGGCGGTACAAAGGGTGCCGTCATCAACAAATCACCTTCGAATAGCCCGCATGGAAGCAATGCCCCTTCCCCTGACTCGACCCTTTCGGGGGATATTGCAGCGAATTCGACACACTCGCAGCACTCTTCACATTCCCCTCATTCACTCTCACGACATTCCCCTCTTGCATATTCGAGCGACGGTTCCTCTCCTCCTCACCAACCAGATACCCAGGCCATAGCGCAGATCCCGTATGGGTCTCTCCCATCTACGGGTTCTCTACTAGAGGAGGTTCGGCAGTCGCAATTTGGACTGTCGTATTCCGCCGCGCAGGACGTAACCCCCACTCAAAGTGTGCCGGATTTCCGTCCGCCATCGCTGTTCGTACCACAGGAGCAGACCCTGCTTCCTATAGAGAACGGATTCGTGACGCCTACAGAGGGTGCACAGTTTCCTCCTTCACAAAATGGCGGGCACCAGCAGGCTTCACTCGTGCCCCTAGATTTCGATTTTGAGGAGTTGGGGTTGCCCCAGATCTCCCAACAGCCGATGCAGTACAGTCAATTTCCACAGTTGCAACAATTTCAGGACATCATCATGGATGAGGGTATGAGTACTCGGGCTCCTCAAATTCCTCAAGACGACGTGTGGTGGAAGTTTGTCGACGATTTGGGAATCCAGAGGATATAGGATTGTGTCACATGTGCGCCTTCGTTTGATTTTATTTTATGTGTTGATTTCTTGCAGCTTTGAGTACAGATCTATCACATTTCATGTATTTCTGTCGTTTATCCTCCTTTACTTACGTTACAATAATGTGTACTTTAATGTATCCCACAACGGCCAAATTGCGGCACGTTTACACCTTTCTGTATTCTATGTCGTGTCCATCGGAATTAAGCCTTCGATTTCAACCTTTGCGATGGCTGCCTCGTCTGCCTGAGTCATAGCTTCGAGGAGAGAATCGATATCGGGAGTGGCAACAAAGCGTCTGCCAACCTCGCCGAGCACGCGCAAATTTTTGGTCGCACGATCGACGTGAACGGCTTGTTGCAAGAATGACGACTGCGTCGCTGCGGTAACCTATGCAACTCCCGTCAATCCGTGTCTCTCCTGAAAAAGGAAGAGCTCACATCCAGGAGAATACCATTCGCGAGTCGCATCTTGACCGCGCCGCTCTTATAAATCTCAAGCTGCCCAACCACGCCGTCGACATGTGGTGGTGGTTGGTCCTTATCCACGTCTTCGGGTACAGAAGCAGGTGGCTTCGTATCGGCTGAGAACGAGACACGTTTAACCTGGTGCTCAGAGACGGGGCTTTGTTCACTGAGATCAGAAGGCTCGGACAACTTGGAGACGAAAGTAGGAAAGGGCGAAGGAAACTGGAAGAAATAGAGCCGTTCTTGTCGCAAGCTCTGATCCTGCTCATGGTAAGATTAATTAGTTTCCACGGGAGAGCGCAAAAACGTGCAGTTGGCTTACTTCACTGTCTCGTGCGAAATCGCCAATGATGTCTTCCATCACTTCTTCCTCTTCGCTATCACTGAGGTCTAGGGCATTGGCGAGATTGATGTCGCCTACGTCATCTGCGGGTGGCTCCTCCGTAGCTATCGGTCCCTGCTTAACTGAAAGCGAGATAGAATTATTAGCTTTCTCCTTTGTCAGAAATAGCCAAAAAGAACGCGTACGCTTCCCCTTATCCAATGTCAGTTCGTCGCTCTCCTTTTCCACTTTCGCGGCCCTTTTCTTCGACCTGTCACGGGCGCTCTCCCACTTCAGGCTCTCCGGGGCCATCCAGTCCATCGTGTGCACATTTCTCATATCCACGATCTCCACGCCCTCGTCTGGGTCCGAATAGACCTCGGCATCGTCGTCGACGTGGACGCGCGACTCGGCGTGCTCCTCCTTCTTGAGCGTGGGGGCCGCCGTTTTCGTGAGATTGGCACCGAGTGCTGCCGGGTCGGGGGGACCTCGGGGCGCGGAAGGTGTCGAAGAGACACGTGGACCGCTGCGCCAGGCGGAAGAACCCGCCAGTGATGGCCCCATCGCAAATGGTCCGCTGGCTGTCATCTCCGGTGGAGGAGGGCGCGGGGGTGCAGTGGCGCGCCCAGAACCTCTTGATGAATCGCCGCGCGCACGGCCGCGCCCTTGCCCCCGGCCACTGCCACGGTCAGAAGGAACACCTGTGGGAGCTGGTGCAGGTGCCGCTGGTTCCTTTCGAATCGCCTCGTCAACGACATGTCATTACTTTCCGCCGAAAGCAGACGCACTGACTTGCTTGACATCCCTGAATGGATTCATCAATCATGAGCAAAGCATGGACCGCGAATCGGCTCTGGGACGTACGTACTCCTTCTTCCGTCGAATCGGAAGAGTGGGGATAAATTTCATTTTCTGGGTACCTGCTCGGGTAGTATCTGTTGCAGGCATTTTTGCGAGGCTTGCTATGGCCTTTCCTGTATTCGAAGGACCAGGAGTTCCAGACATTGTGGTGTGGCTTCAAGTTGTGATTCACTCCTGTGACATTGGTCCATATATCACGTGACTGATAAGGATTATGGGCCAAACACTGTCTGTTGGTTATCGACTTGTAGCTATCAAGAGCCATGGCGACTGAGCCGGAGCATATTCGCGTCACATACAACGAAGTGCACAATATCATCAAAAAGTCGGCGGAACAGATCAGCGAGTTTAAACCCGATATCTTGATAGCAATCGGTAGGGAAATCCTGATCTCCTCCAATGCACTTCATCTCCCCTAATTTGATGATTGCAGGCGGAGGGTTCGTGCGCAAATTTGCTCTGTGTAGTTTGCCCTCACGACCTGTTTATCTTGCGCAGTGGTTTTTTCCCGGCACGTGTTCTGGTCTGTCGGTCCTACTCTCATTCTCTCCCGCCTTTGAGGGCCAACGAGTACTGTAGCGGACTTTCTTGAAGAGCCCTGATACACGCAAAAACGTGCCCATCTATGCGATCTGCCTATCTCTATATGAGCCTGTTCCCGGAGTCACGGCTGAACAGATCGGGAGTGAAGTCATTCGGACTCAATGGCTGTACGTGACAAGTTTCTCGGCACGATGCCTCTATACCTTAACTTATGATCTGATAGTGGTCCCGATGCGGGGGAGATTCTACTTGGAAAGCGTGTATTGATTGTAGTTCGTGTATCTCTTCCTGGTGGGGCTGATGCCACGCTCATGGTGTACCTCGCTATAGGATGAGGTGGACGACTCGAGGAAGACCCTGCAGTAAGTGCTGTGGCGGACCAACCATTCTATATCTGTTAATTGGGCCTCAGATATGCTGTTTCTGAACTTCATAAGGACGCCGAGAACGCGTTACAGTTATTGCCTCACCACAAACGCGAAGGCGCGAAGACCAAATTTGGCGTCTTCGTGGTCCATAACAAATTGAAGCCCAAGCTTGGCTCACTCCCGAAGTATATCCCGTAAGTACCTCTAGCAGATATTCGAATGATTGTCCCTGAAACTAAGTGCGTTCTAGTTACTATGCGGGCGAAGAGGTGGAGGACCTATGGTGAGTGGGCCAGTGATCGATCCCTGGTGGAATAGATGGAGCTTAGATGAGCCTTTACCCAGGCTGGACTATCCGTGGGAAGCAGTGTGAGAAGTTCGATTCTCGCCTCGAGACATGAAGCTGATGCAGTGCCTGCAGAGACATAGAGGAGCACGATCGACTCGCGGCTGCGCAGAAGAAGGCGTGACATTTGAGCAGTTTGGGTCCGCGGGAGTCTATGGGATGTTAGAGCTACATATATGCGCGTTGGTATGTAAGAGATGACGAATGAAACGATGTTCCCTCTTCGCGTGTACCGGGAAAAAAAAGAACGGGCGGGATTGGACAGCCCGACCCGCCGAGTTGTCTTGCCGAATGATGGTGTAGGCCATCACCCAAGCCCCTCTTGAGACCTCTCACAACGCGCGTATTGGACCCGATATCCAAACTCCGCAGTGATACGTTATACCGAGAGTTGAGCTGAGACTCAGAACATCACCACTTGGCCAAACCGGGAGCGAATAGCCCACCCGTTCTTCTCTTCTTCCCGTTTATCTCGCCGCTTCCACGACACCCACCGCGACGCCTGCGCCTGCGCCTTCTCCACCCCCCAAGTCCCATCTCCCCTTACTCTTACCCCGTCCCAACGAAGGATGTCTGATGAAGATGAATACGAGGCGCTGTCGCCCAATGCTGGTTTGGGTGTACGCTGCGGTTCCGTTCTGACCGCTCAGTTCTGACAGTTTTTCGCGCCTTTCTAGGTTAACATGCTCGCTGGCGCTCTCGTACGCGTTCTTGCCTTACAGGTGTTGGCCGGACACTGAGCATTTTCTTCCAGGCTGGCATCACGGAGCACTCGGTGATGTTCCCCGTCGACAGCATAAAGGTACGCCCCATTTCCCTCTACGCGTTATGAGTCCTCACTCTCATGGCTCAAGACACGTATGCAAGTGTTCGCTACTTCTCCAGCAGCGGTGTATACAGGGATCGGCAACGCATTCACGCGGATATCTTCGACTGAGGGTGTGCGTGCACTATGGCGGGGCGTATCTTCGGTAATTTTGGGAGCGGGCCCAGCGCATGCTGTCCACTTTGGGACGTATGAGGCTGTCAAAGAGATGACTGGCGGCAATATGGAAGGAAGCGCGCACCAATGGTTCTCGGCGCGTGAGTCTTCCTTTATGATTGATTTCTCCTTTCGGGGCCTGGCTTTGACGTTGACCCGATATTTCGCTAGCCCTGGCTGGTGCCTCAGCAACAATCGCCAGCGATGCGCTAATGAACCCGTTTGATGGTGCGTCAACTCCTCTCTATGAGCTTCGGATCGGGCTTAGATCGTGTGCAGTTATAAAACAACGAATGCAGGTGCACCAATCTGAATTCCGTTCCATGTTCACCTGTGCCAGCACCGTTTTTCGCAACGAAGGGCTCTCCGCCTTCTACGTTTCATATCCAACGACGCTTACCATGACCGTACCGTTCACCGCGGCCCAGTTCACCGTGTATGAACACGTGAAGAAATTCATGAATCCCCGGGGCGAATACTCCCCATTATCACACATCGTTGCTGGCGGTGTTGCTGGTGGCGTAGCTGCAGGTCTCACGACCCCACTGGATGTTGCAAAGACGTTGTTGCAGACACGGGGTACCTCCAGCGACCCGGAGATTAGATATTGTCGAGGAATGCTGGATGCGCTCAAAATTATATGGCGACGAGATGGGCTACGTGGATTCTCGAGGGGACTTACACCGCGCGTAGTCACGCACATGCCCAGTAACGCGTTGTGCTGGCTTTCGTATGAATTTTTTAGTGCGTCAAACGATTTTATTCTGCTTCGTCTTTGCTGACCACCGTTCGTTCTGTCTATGAAGAGTCGACCATGCGTGAACAGTCATGACGCTTAATGTGGAGATGACCTCAGCTTTCTTCCCTTAGATAGATACGTTCATGTGGGCTGCTATCGCACTACTCTTCCTATCTTATTGGCTGCTATCGATGCTACGACTTGATGTAGGTCATAATCGCAATTTGCTTTGAACGGACCGGGCCGGACCGGGCCGAGGGTATGACGTCGGCTTCAAGTCAGTCTTCGCCATCTTCAAGTTCAACGCCAGTCCCAAAAACCGTCTTTGAGCAGATAAGAAAAATCATCCCACCTCTGGATGTGACCCTCCACATTAGGCACGTCGGCCCAACTCGCCTTGTACCTATCTCACATGACATCCTAGCAGCCGGTAAGACCTTGGGTGAGACTGCAACTGAGGCCCGTGGTGCATGCGTCTTGTGAGCAAGAACATCAAATCTGCTATTCAGGGTGCGTCTCGTGCCCTTTAATTATTGCTTAATCAGACGCCTGACCTGATGCGTGGTTCCGCTGGCTGCGGCGGGTGTATACGTATATGGACCTGGAGCTCTTGCATCTGCTGAGGGATCTGCCGGCGGGGACTCTCGTGCGCTTGTCAAAGATGCTTGCCGCTACTTTGCGATACGCGTGTGTCACAGGAACATGATAGCCGGCGGGCCACTAAACGGACCACTGTGTCTAGTTTTCCCAGGCGTGCCAGACACGTCACTATCTTTGTCCGCTTCTTTTCTACCTGTCCATTTCGTCCTTCTCCCTCTCGTATTGGCGGGTCAATCAAATTGTTCTGCGCACGGAGAACCATGGAGCGACCATGGACCTGCCTACACGGGGTGGTCGACGATAAGGTAGCTGTCAGACGTTGGCACGATGGAGAAGAGGGAACGCAGGCCCGTGGATTGGGCGATGTCCTAGCACTATCGTTGGTTGTTGCTTGATAAACCGCCTGTGCTTCCGCGTGAGTCCGCCTAAATCTATCATACACGTCCAATTTCGTCTGCCCAATCTACTGCACTATTTACAACGTGGAAAGAACTTGAGAACAAACATGAGGCGCATGTGTGCGAGATAAAAATACAGTCACGGTACGGTAAGAATACGAACCAGATTGACAGTATCAAGTATTAACATAACCTTTTAATTGTGTCGACGATGCTCTCGAGCTGAGCCCAGGACTGGAGGTGATATCCGGATTCCAACAATCTGGGTCTGGGGACCTCAGAGAGTTCACTGTGGCAACGCCACTGACGGGCTGAGCGCCCTTGTTCCCCTTGCCATTGGTGGCATAACCTGCCCTCCACCTCTTCCCGACCGCAGAAATTGCGTATACTCGATCTGCATATTGATTGGTTGGCCCAACCTCATCAAGGCACTGTTATATCTGGGAGATGGCGCCTCGCCGTCCTGAATCCAGGTGAGAGTCAGATGGGGGCCTAACATCGATATGTAACAGGGGCCGCCGCTGGTGCTCGATAACAAGAGCAATAGTGAAGTCGTCAGTTGGGTGGTCTGGTCTGGGTCATTTTGGACGGATATCATAGCCTTCGGTTGCAGGGAACCAATAGAGTAAAATTTTGACTTCATAGTCTCATGTTCGTCATCCAATTCAGCAGCTTTATCCAAAATATGCTGGGGGTAGCCACAGGTCATGATGGTAGATGAGAAAGTTGTTGCCGTGACTCGACTAGCCGTAACTGAGCAGGATCTGAGTCACCTCAGTCACCAACTCGACTCGGACTCAGCTAATTGAAAACGGTCGACTTAGCTAGGTTGGTGGAATTCAGTCAAGTAAACTATATCAGTGCCCGCCACTGCCATTGTGTGGCTATTGTCGTCGCTATCGTCGCATCGCCTTCGGCATGGCAGTCGTCGTCGTCGCTTGCGCTAGCACACATCCCGTCACAGCTGCGTCGTCGTCGATATGAGCGCATGGGGCTCGCATTTCTCCCACAGTGATGGTAATGTGGCAATGGCATGGTTGGAGTTCCACATGTGGTAGCTGCTTCAGGTGCGGTAGTGATGTCGACGATGGCGGGTATCAGGGCAGTCGTGGAGGATTAACTGATGTCAGCACGTCGTAAGTGTGAATAAACTGATACTCTGTTTGTGGGAGATTGTGGGGGTGGCTTCGTGGTGGTGTCTTGAAAGGACGCGGTGTTGGCGGTGGCGTTGTCTTCTGTGGATTAAGTGCGATGGACGACTGTGGTTATAGTACCACGGCGGCTATGTGGTAGTGGGAGGTCGCAAAATCATTGTCAGCAACGCTGTCAGGTTACATGAATGAGTTCTCTCACCTTGCGGTGTTAACTCATGAGTAACGAAACTCGATACGCACAGCAACAGGACGCGAGTAAGTGCGCATATGTCCCGAACAGGACGGAGCAACGGCTCATGTCAGACGGACGATGAGGGTGGAAACCCACGCGAATCTTTCCGTCCGAGGACTTGTACTCGCGCCCAGGTGAGGCCCAAGTCGGTCGCGAACACGTGGTCCGTTGTCGGCTCATCATTTGCCATGACAGGTATCGAGTCTGAGCAGCTAACCGTCTATAAGTGCGCGTCCTTTCCCACCGTCATGTATCAACCGACAACGGACGGGCTACTGAACGTCGCGCGGGGAATTGTGCACGGGCAACGTACAAGCCTTCCCCGGGCATCAGCGCCCCCAGTCAGAATCAAACAGTAAAAACTAACGCCGCACTCCGACAATTGCAGTGAGAGTAAGTATTTGGGTGGGTTGAGCAGCTTCCGACTGGCACCATCGACATGCGTGACGCGTGTTTGTAGCTCTGCAACCGGTTGCTACCTCAGGATTAGAGATGATGTTGGTGAGCGCGATGCCGTCGACGATACTACCGACCACAAGGGATAATCAAGCATGTTTGACCGACTCCGAGTTGCCTTTGCATCGATCTCACATGATATACTGGCAGCTAGCGAGACAGTGACTGAGGTCTATGGTGCAATCCGTGAGCAAGAAGCATCAGGGTGCGTCTCGCGCCTTCAATTACTGCCTCGGACTGATCCGTCGCCTGGCCTGACGCCGCGGCGCGCAGCTCCGCTTGCTGGGGCAGGTTGACGCGTTTATTGACTTGGAGATCGGCTAAGGGACGCCGGTGCGCTCGTCAGAAGATGCTTGCCGTAACTTTGCGGTGTGTGGTGTCGTCGCAGGAGCACGATGGCCAGTGAGCCACTAAAACCCCAAACAGACGACCACCATGGGTCCAGTTTCCCCAGGCGCGCCACACATGTCACCAGGGAGGTTCCTGGTGTCGCGTGTCGCGTGCTCCCTCATGAAGCGGCTCTCCTGCTAACGGCGGGACGCTGGCGGCCGCACCTGCTTCGGTCACGAAAGGTACTTCGGCTAGCAAGGGCTGAGTATACTGCAGGGAATCGGGTTCCCCGATGTCTCTCAGAGATGAAACTGGTGGAGTCGGCAGAAAGTTGTCGTCATGCTAGGGATGAGCCGCCGCAGGAAGACCGCACACATCGACAAGGGGAGAGGGAACGACGAGGGTGACTGAGAAGTCGACACCGTATCTGGAGTTTCTGCGGATTCATAGCAGACTGTGGAAGGCGGCTATCTTGACATGAGTCCGGTAGTGAGCGCTAGTGAGCACTGAGCAATGCTGACAAGGTCTGGGAAATCAGGCTCAGTAGTCCAGACTGCAATGATTGTGTAACTTTGATCGGGCTTGGTCTTCTCCGTCCTCTAATTCAGAATGCCAGTCCCGAAAACTGTCTTTGAGCAGATAAGAAAAATCATCCCACCTCTGGATGGGACCCTCCACAAGGGGCAATCAGGCATGTCGGCCCAACTCGCCTTTCACCAATCTCACACGACATAGGTCGGGTCGGAGTACTCGGAGGGGCCCTCGAGTATGTTCTCCTTTCTACTACCAACACTTTGACATCTAAACTGAGCATAGCTATACGGGAGCACCGTTCTTCGCCGCTATCTCCGCACAGCGAGTAGTATGTGCCGCACCTTTCTAGCACTGCCCAGCATTCAACTGCGCTCAGGGTGTGGATCTCTCCCATGTCATCTGCTCACCCACTGCCGCGGGTGCCATCAAATCTTTTTCCCCCGACCTCATCGTTCACCCAATACTCCGTGCCGAGACGTATGTAATTCTCAAAGTGCCCAGTCTATCGAACGTCTTACACGTGGACAATGACCCAGGCCTCCAAACTCGCTGCGCGCCGATCTCGCCGCATTACTCTCACGCCTGCATGTCCTTGTTATCGGCCCAGGGCTTGGTAGAGAGGAGTACATGCTGACTTATGCTCGTCTCGCGCTCGACATCGCCAAGGAACAGGGCATGTTTCTCGTACTCGATGCTGATGGTCTCTACATGGCGGGACACCAGTTGGATATCGTCAGAGGATACAGACGTGCGGTTTTTACACCCAACGTCGTGGAGTTTAAAAGGCTGAGCGAGCAAGTGGTATGTGTAGCGTCATATATGCTATTCGAACGAGATATACTGACATCGGTTATCAGGGTATTGATCCCAACACGCCGCCCGAGGAACGGGCATCGTCGGTATCAAAGGCGCTAGGTGGGGTGACCATCCTTCAAAAAGGCCAGTGGGACGTTATCGCAACCAATACCGAAGGGGCGAAATCTCGAATAGCCCATGACATGTCAAAGATCTCACCGGACGAAGCCGAGCAAAACGAAGTTGTGATCGTGGATACGCCAGGAGGGATGAAGCGCTGCGGAGGACAGGGCGACATTCTCAGTGGGGGCGTGGGGGCATTCCTGGCGTGGGCTAAGTGCTACGAGAGTGGTGCGTTCGGAGACAACACGATACCCGTGTCTCGTATGCCGATCTTGGCGGCGATCGGCGCGAGCATGGTAACCCGGACGACATCACGAAGGGCATTCGAAAAAGAAGGAAGGAGCGTCGTAACGCAGGACATGCTGAAGGAGATAGGTGGTGCGTTCGCAGAGATATTCGGTAGTGAATCACAAGGCGGCAGGCTCTAGGCGTAGTCCAGCCTTGGGAACGATCACGTGTTACGAGGTGATATATAAATCGGGTCGATCCTGCTCTCATCTAGAAACAAGTCTCTCACTCATCCGCCATGTCAGTAAAGGAGATCCCTACAAAGCCATTCGATGGTCAGAAACCAGGTACATCTGGCCTACGCAAGAGGTGTTTAACATCATTCAGTATATCGGGTCCTGTTAACTCTGTTTGCCACTCAGGGTCAAAATCTTCCAGCAGGAAGTGCGCATACAGCGGTCGCGTCTGCCTAACCGTTCTGATATCCCGATAGCACTACACAGAAAACTTTGTTCAAGCTATATTCGATGCCATCCCCCTCTCAGGATCTACCTTAGTCGTTGGTGGAGATGGACGCTTCTACTCCCCAGAGGTTGTCCAGATCATCTTAAAGATCGCATCTGCAAACAACGTTTCTAAGGTCATAATCGGGAAGGATGGCATCTTGTCAACACCAGCCGCATCTAATGTCATACGCAAGTACAAAGCAAACGGTGGCATCCTGCTCACCGCCTCCCATAACCCCGGCGGTCCCAATGCTGACTTTGGTATCAAGTACAACGTGGACAACGGAGGCCCTGCTCCCGAGGGTATCACAGAGAAGATCTTTGCTCGTACCAAGACAATCTCGTCTTACAAGGTTCTAGAGGCCTCCCCAGTCGACCTTTCCAAACTCGGGGACACGACCTATGGCCCCCTTAAGGTCTCGATCATCGATTCCGTCAAAGACTATGTGGAGCTGCTCGAGACCATCTTTGACTTTGGGCTCATCAAATCATTCCTTACGGCACACAAGTCCGATTTCAAAGTGTTGTTTGACGGCTTGCATGGCGTCACCGGGCCGTACGCGAGGGCGATTCTCCTTGATACTCTGCACCTCCCAGAGTCCTCCGTCCAGAACTGTATCCCTTCTCCCGATTTCGGCGGAGGACATCCAGACCCCAATCTTACGTATGCACACTCACTCGTGGAGGTTGTCGAGAGAAACAAAATCCCATTCGGTGCTGCAAGTGATGGAGACGGCGACCGGAACATGATCTACGGTGCAGGTGCATTCGTCACGCCTTCGGACTCTGTAGCAATCATCGCAGACTGGGCGGAGGTTATCCCCTACTTTAAGAAAGACGGCGTCAAAGGTCTCGCCCGCAGCATGCCCACCAGTGCCGCTATCGATCTCGTCGCAAAAGCTAAAGGCCTCGAATATTTTGAGGTACCAACAGGTGTGATATCATCGTCTTTTTCGACACTCAGTACTAACAGAAGTCTAGGCTGGAAATTCTTCGGAAATCTTATGGATGCCGGTCGCCTGTCTATCTGCGGTGAAGAATCGTTCGGTACAGGTTCCGACCACATCCGCGAGAAGGACGGTCTTTGGGCGGTTGTTGGTTTGTCCCAATACTCTATGATTGGGTTGTTCCGCAGCTGACGATTTGTGGATAGCCTGGCTCAACATCATTGCAGCTGCGAACGAACAGGACAAGTCCGGAAAATTGTGGGGTATTCGCGAGATTCTCAACAAGCACTACGCGAAATATGGCCGATCGTTCTTCTCGCGATACGATTACGAGGAAGTGCCCTCTGAGGGTGCACAAAAACTCGTTGACCATGTCAATGAACTCATCAAGTCCTCGTCGTTTTCTGGGGAGCTGTATACGTCATCGGCGACGGGCACGTCCTTCACAGTGAAAGAAGCCTACAACTTTGATTATACGGACCCGATCGACAAGAGCGTCAGCAAGAACCAAGGGCAGGTCGTGACGTTCTCCGACGGCAGCCGTGTTGTTTGGCGCCTCAGCGGGACAGGTAGCCAAGGTGCGACCGTGCGTATGTATGTGGAGCGCTATGTCGCGCCGGAGGCAGGTGAGAAGGAGCTTGCACGGGACACGGGCGAAGGTTTGCAGGCGCTCATTGACGTCGCGCTGGAAATAAGCAAACTTAAGCAATTCCTCGGCCGCGAGCAACCCACTGTTATTACGGTAAGCGCCATCCTATCGTTCTCTTATTGCGGAGAGGACGATATTGACCGGATGTCGTGACAGTGATTTTAATTGGTGTATGTAGCAGGAGGAAGGCGTCGGGCGAAAGAATAGACCGAATGGTTGAACTGTACCTATAGAACGAAGTTTATGCACTTCATTGCAATAATCTCTCGGAATTTCCCAATGTAAATATGTCGTGTATGTCATGTCCAGAGTAAGGACCACAGCGTCCTCACAGCTTAGCCGGCTAACCCATTCTCCCCATCTGTCGCGTCCGAGTCGTCGTAGCGGTCTCTACGGATGCACTGGCTCTTGTACGCCAGTAACTGAGAACTGCACTTGGTTTAGGGGAAACTCCCATGACCAGTGCTGTGCATGTCAGTATGCAGTATGACTCGAGGTCAGAGTCTGCAAGGTGGCAAGGGACTAGGGTCAGACCATCGTCTGCAATTCGTCAACCGTTTCCAGGACTTCCCAAATATAGAATTTATCACATGATCCGACCCAGCCGCTCGACGACGGATCGCTGACCTCGTCTAGGTCACCGGTCTAGACCTCGTCACGGTCGTTACAGTAGACTCGGATCATGACAACATTGTCCATGGCTGAGGTTGCCATTTGGCCGCCAGCTGATTCGGGCCATTTCAAGCCACTGGCACTCACGTCATGGCTGGCTGACCTTCAGGTTGCTCCACTCTTTGTCCCCTTATAAAAATATCGCATTGCAATACACGGTAACTTGCGTTCTAAATCGGCCAAATATCAACTCCATGTTGTCCTAGCCGAACAATGTTGCAGGTGGTGATGCGTGGCGCAAGATACGGGGACCTTGGGATACACTTAGGCTAGCACACCGCGGCTCTCTGTCTATCTCTGCTGATTCCTCGCCTTCTTAATCACCGCATTGGGGGTCTCCTGTGAATTCACGCGCTGTTGACTTGGCAAGAGAGGGTGCCTGACAACGACTAGCACTGAAGCTCCATACAGTCTCCTGGGCAAAGGGACGACGAAAGGTAATAGCCGGTGCAATCGACCGAGATATCCGCGTGAATCTCGTCAATGTCACAGTTGTTTCTAAAATACCATCTATCCATGAGCTCGCTCGATAAAAGGAACCTTCCAGACACCGTGTTCTTCACTCGCCGTTGTTCTGTTCTCTCCTCCAAAGGGCTTTTCGCCGTTCATCACATTCCTTTAATCTTCTACATACATACTTGAAACCCTCCCGTCGTCTCCTGTGGTCATGCACCTACTCATTCCTGCAATCCTCCTTACATCAGCGTCTCTAGCTGTCGCTTTCAATACTGGCAAAGCCTCTGTCCGTGCAAGGCATACTCGAAATGCCCGCGACAAGCAAGCACGCAATCCTAAACAATACAACCTAGTAGATCACTATAGTGCTCAGAACTTCATGGACGAGAGGTGAGCCCTTGGAGGTGCGCCCATGTCGTGCTCTGACCTAACTTTCTTGTCAGCCTTTGGAGCTATTTTACCGGCGTGGACCCTACTGGCGGCCAGACCAACTATTTGTCACAGGACGGATGCCGCAAAAGCAGGACTTGCCTACGTGCAGGGTGGCCAGGCGATTCTAGCTGTGGACTAGCAAGAATGACCTTCCACTGGGCGCGAATCGTAACTCGTATGTGATGGCCGAGTGATCGTGAGGATTCAGTTTGACTAGCGTTTTCTAGAGTCCGCATCACATCCACGAAGACATACAATGGTGGTCTTTTCATCGCCGACTTTGCTGCCATGGCTCACGGTTGTGCTGTGTGGCCCGCCTATTGGTCTGTCGGGGAGAATTGGCCTGATGGTGGGGAGATCGACATTATTGAAGGTGTTAACCTCAAGTCTATGTTCGTTTTCTAGTTGACCTTCTCTTCGTACTGTTGTGGTTCACATCTGAGTTCAGGAACCAATACACTTTGCACACAGGCCAGGGTTCAGACTGCGTTCTCGTGAAGAATCCACCAACGACGTCTGGTAGTGTGCCATACACGGGCAATGTACTCGGCACGGAATGCAAGAGTTCGGAAGGGCAGCAACATGGGCTGTCCATTGTTAGATACCAAAAATACTTCTTTTGGCCACGGCTTCAACATGGCCGGGGGTGGTGTTTTTGCCCATCTATGGGACGACGCAGGACTCAAGATATGGCACTTCGAACGCCAATCAATCCCTCAGGATATTCAGCAAGGTCAGCCAGACCCGTCTTCCTGGCCCACTCCCGTCGCTTTTTGGTCTTCTCTCGGTTGCGACTTTGCTTCCCATCTCCATGACCACCGTCTTGTCATCAACACCGCGCTCGGCGGAGGGTGGGCAAGTAGCGATTACCCAAACTTCTGGGTGCCCCGGAACTTGCAGTGACAGAATTGCCACTGGGAAGAACTTTGTCTGTGTGTTGTTGCACGTTGCTTGCATACTGTGCAGTGCTAATCGAGAAACCAGATGCCACATGGATGATCAATTACGTTGCTGTCTATGAGTGAATCCACCCCTTCACTCTCTTTCGTGCATACACGACTCGTTTTTTTCCCTACTACATGAAATTTATTACATTTGACACACTCCCAACTTCCCCGATGACATTGGACAACTGGACGTTTTCTAGGAGTATCATTTCTGAATGATATTTGATTCGCAGCTCATGCCGGTGGAAGACTACTAGTATTGATTTGAGCTCCCCTCTAAGACTCGTGTTCGCCAATTTTTTTAATGGGGCCAACTGTCTCTACGGTTTCAGAGCCACCCATCCACTCATTCCGATCGATGCTGAAGTGGTATGGCTATGTCAGAGCGCAGGTGGCGGGATAATTCTTGAAGGGACGAAACCTCTGGGTCCAGTTTCGTCACAATCGGGCCATGAACTATTTCCGCCCCCTGCGTGTTAGTCTGTAGCCACCAGTTTTGCTGAGTTTTCGGCCACGTAGGCATTTGTTTGCCCCGCTGGTGCAGTGCCCTTGCCTTCGGGTGAAAGACGATTACAGATTGACCCAGAGCCCGCGGACCGTTCAGATAGATCTAGTCCACGTGATATGTTTTTAGTATGTTTTTTTGGTTCCGTTATTGAAGCTGCCAGTCGGTTGGTTGGATCCTACTTTCCTTTTTGGTCTGTCGCTCTCGTACAGCGTTCCTTGAACACCTTTTTCTGAGTAGTTTGGATATTCCTTGAATGTCGGCCTCGCACTTCTATTCCGCTCAAGCGTTAGGTGAAAAATTGGAGTTCAGCAACGATTCAGATGGTCCAGCACGGCAAGTTCCGAGTTGTGATATCCTCGTAGCACATGCAGCTCGCCCCGGCCATCGCGGCGACATTTTCTCTCTTTTTCCCTTTTCCCATCACATTCTCCTGGCCCTCCTTATCCATGGTAGCGACAAAACAGTCCCGAACTAAGCCAAACTCTACTTCGAGGTAGGATCCTACACGTCTCTGCGTTTATCCATCTCCTTATTTGTTCGCCTTTCTAGGCTTGGGGCAGTGAGCCATGCGCAGTCTCCTTGTATAGTATGCCAAAAATACAAACCTGTCACCTTTTAGGCCTCCAGTTCACTCTGTCCGCGTACAAATACGAATGGCTCACGCCCGCCACAAAGTTCCAGTGAAAGCGGTGAAAGTGCCGTGCGGCAGAGTCCGGGGTGTGCCATCCCGACGTCCCTAACGCCACCCGACTCATCGAGGCAGGTGTCTTTGTCCTTACCCGACGCGCCGTTTCACCCGCTGAACTCCCGGGCAGTTTCATTGACGGGCGACCAAAAACCGCAGCGGAGAGACAGCGCGAGAAACGTCCTACGGGACGACCCCCTCGCAGACCTCCTCGGACCGCTCTTTGTAGGCTGCAAGCGGTGCGGCACGCGAATCAAGCTGTCACCGAAGAGCTCTTACGATCCTTTCCACTGGGTCAAACACCGCGAGCGCTGCTTACGGAGATCGGTCGACACAGTGAAGGAGATCCTTCGCGAGAAGGGGGACCAGGCGAGCTCCCCTGATGCCAAGCCAACCCCACGAGATAGTGGCGTTCATGGCCCGTTGGCTGCCCAGTCTCAACACTATACCTTGTCGCCCTCGCCAACTCCCTCGCCATCGACGCCTTTGCCATTGTTACAAATACGCACTGACACCGGCACGGACTCCGCCACTCCCTCTCTGACTGCAGACGATGATGAGCTATCCTATTCCCACCACCAAGGAGTGCCTGCCGGAAGTGAGGGAGGAATACCATACGAGTCTGACATACCGCCTCCCAACCCGAGCGGAAAAAGACCGCCTCTGTGTTCGCTTTCTGTGTTCCGTGCATCAGACATGCTCGCTTTCGAAGACTATTTGCACCGCTCTCGTCGTCTACCAACACGCCTGGGGTTGCCGGAGCTTCTTCCTTCGCCTGAGAGGTGGCACGACTGGTCCTGGGGACAGCTCCGTGAGCCCGTCTACGTCGTCGAAAAACGTCCCGAGAAGATGCAAGTAGCCGCCGGCGCTAGCCCACCACCCTCCTACGCATGAGGGCATCGGAGATGGCACCCTCCAACCAGATGCGTACGGCCTTCCGAATCCTTTGGGCGTACTCTCGTGATCCGCTACGCCGCCCATCAGTGTGGAGTCATTAGACGTCATCCATGAAATTTTTTCACTAGTCGCACGCGTCACGCCACCCTAGGTTCTTGGACATATTCTTACTATCCCTCGTACTATCAAGCTATCCCAGTTATCCTGCTAATTGCTCTCGTTGCCGTTTGCTGGGCTGCCTCACAGCTTAATCGCATGTAATTCATTTGATCACCCTACGTGTAGATAAATAACTTCACCACGCATTGCAAACACTATCATACTGCATTCCTACCCGCCGTACTTGTAACATATTCTCTTCAAGGAGCACTTGTTGCGGACAATGTCTGTCTAACTGTTGAGAGTAGGATATTGTGTATATACAGACCAAAATAGCTTAATGACTCTTCGGTCCCACTCATCGTCCGCGCGAGCAGTTACTTCAGGTGACCGGCTCACAGCTCAACGCCCAATCCTTCTATGTGGATGGTTTGACGACTCCGCTCCGCAGCATATCGCGCAGAACGAGATCGTTGCGTGCTCGCGTACCTCTACATTCCGATCAGCGGGTTACTCTGCCCGAGGATTCCGACTTTATAGGACTTACAAGAGTGAATGTGCAACTTCTCGCATGACTTCGCCTGTCGGAATCTCGAGCTTTTCTACCCCTGGTATGCCGTCTGCCCGCGTCGGTCCTACATTGAGGTATAGAACTGGCTTGCGTAATTCGAGCGCGTGTTTTAATAGGCTAGGGATTGGGTGTTAAGGTTCCTGATATAAAGCCGACACCGCCGGGGAAACGCACCGAAAGGCAGAGTAAGTCGCGACTGTAGTGCCGAGGATGAAGAGCCGATCGGCGTTCTCAATGATACTATAGCTTTGAAATTGTCAGTACAATAATGTCATATCTAGCCTCCTCGGCGCACCTGTGGTCTTTCACCTTTTGGCTG
Organism: Lactarius indigo; assembly: GCA_025766275.1. Classification (NCBI taxonomy): domain Eukaryota; kingdom Fungi; phylum Basidiomycota; class Agaricomycetes; order Russulales; family Russulaceae; genus Lactarius; species Lactarius indigo. Next base: position 700,286 of record JAFKAC010000008.1, read on the forward strand.
ATAGACTCGCCGAAAAAGACAAAATCCGGTTTCATCTAGATGTTCGTCGATTGTCAACTCAACAAAGAGGGACGTCGGTTTCATTGGGGACTTACGATACTATTCTGCCGGCCTTCTGCATCACAATCAGGACAGTGGGGTACGACGAAATCATCGTACGAAACACTTTCGTCGAGCGCGACCTTGAACAATTAGTAAGACAGGAGACACTGGGAAAAGGAAAAAGTCTATATACATCGCCGTCGGGATTTGTCTTGGGCTGCGCGCCTGTACGCTCAAGCTCCGCAAGGAATGCGTGCCAGCGCGGGTTTGCTTGTCCAAGCCACTCCTGGAACACTGCACGTGGATACTATGTGCCCGTGTTGACAACGTACTTTCTTATCTCAACGGCGACTCGATCAGGAATGCAGGGACGGCGGCGTAATGGCTTAGGAAGGACTCACAAATATACTCCCGTGGAGCTCGAGGACGCGCGTGTCTACTTCTGCTTCTGATCGAGCGTGGCGCAACGCGGCGTGATGGAGCCCATCAACGTTTTGAGTTATAAGTGGACCAACTACGCCGGCGTGCTGCAATGCAGCAGAGGGCGAAATGGGTTGGGTTCGGCAAGGTGCGACGGACGGGTAAAAATCCGAGGTATGAGCGAAGCCTTCAGATATTACGATGAATATGTCTCCTAGCGGCACAGACTTTGTTAAAAGCACACATACCAGTATCGTTGACTGAGAGAGGTATTACGGATGGTTTGTAAAGTAGACGAGTACAAATGGAGAGAGCTCACCGAAACGAGTATCCTCGAGGGCTATCTTCTATGAGCTCCTGGTACTACAGTGACGCACCCAGTTAACGAGATAGAGAAATGGAAAGCTGTCAGACAGTGCCCACGAAAATCGGTCTGAAGATGAGCATCTGCAACGTAAGTGGCGTTCGAAGCATGACGGAAGCAATGCGTACTTGTAGTCCGGGTTCATGTACCTCCCGTCCTTACCGCGGTAAGCTTTGACACCCGAATCGACGCTGACACCCGCGCCGGTCAAAAAGGCAGCGGTTCCCGAAGATAGGAACGAAGCGATGCGCTGGACTGCTTCCGATGGCAGCACGCTTGGGACGTTGCGTAGGGAGGCATTGGAAAGGATGGAAGGGGGGATATTCGGGACTGAGAAGCGCATATAACCGAACGTGGGAGTGTGCGTGAATCCTCGATCGGTGTGCCGGACCGTGTAACCGACTTGTGGGGAGGCACATCATGTATCACGGCGCTGGTCAGAACAGATTCAGTTATGAACCCAAACGCAATCGCACCCGCCGTGCTTCATGCACCTGGCTTTGCCCATTATAATCTGGCCTGGTCGCCGTTTCCACACTACGCGCATAGCAGTGGCGTCGTCTGCGAACTATGGAATCGTTGGAAACGGACGCTTGCATCTCGCCTCGGTCTTCTTGAATCCATCTGGAGTGCCAGACATCAAGCTAGATAAGTTGTATGTTCGCATCCTGCGTCCCTTCCTTCCTATCGAACTAAATAAGGCAAGCTACGAAACACAGGACGGCCTGTACGACCTGGCGTGGTCAGAGGTCCATGAAAACCAGCTTGTCACTGCATCTGGCGATGGCTCCCTCAAGCTCTGGGATGTGACGCTAAACGTAAGCATCCACTCTGATTCCCCGCCTGAGCGCCAGTGAGTGTAAGTGAGACAAGTGCCCTAGACCCTCCCCATCCGTGCCTGGCACGAACATACGCGTGAAGTCTATGGTGTAGACTGGTCTAATATCAAGAAGGACCAATTCGTGTCGTGTTGTATGGATGGCAGCGTGAAAGTAGTACGTGTCGTTTCACTCGTCTCTGCTATTGTTCTCCTCACCGGCGTTCTGCAGTGGACTCCCGAGCATCCGCGTTCCCTTACAACCCTGCAGGCGCACCACGCGTGTGTATACCAGGCGCTCTTTTCGCCCCATCAGCCGGACTTACTGGCTACCTCCTCTGGGGATGGTAACCATCCGCTTCTTTGACCTCCGCTCGCCTTCCTTTTCGCCAGCAGTCGAATACGTTTACAGCCCCATTGTCTGCCCCTGTACTCACAGTACCAGCTGCCCCAAGCGAGGAGCTCGCGCTGGACTGGAACAAATACCGTCCACTCATCCTTGCGAGCGCTGGCCTCGATAAAACCTTGAAAATATGGGATTGCCGCATGCTGCAGCTCGGCGCATCGGCGAGTGCAGTCGGTAGTCCATGCGAGAACCGGTTTTATGGGCACGAGTATGCCGTACGCAAGGTTCAATGGAGTCCCTCATCGGCCAGACCTGATAGCGAGTGGGGCTTATGATATGACGTGCCGGGTGTAAGGCTCACAACACTAGTCTATACAGACACGCTGACGAATTATGCTATGTAGATGGTCGACAAACCCACCTCCTGGCCAAAACAACCTAGTCAGGATTCATGATGCGCATACAGAGTTTGTTGTTGGATGTGCGTGGTCTCTGTACGAGGAAGGAGTACTGGCGACATGTAGTTGGGATTGCAAAGTGAATATATTCCGCGTGTAATCTACCACACCAATAAGGGGCGTCTTTCCCGTCCTTGTGTCCCGAGAATGGACCCAGAAGAGATTTTATCTTCGTCCCTCGAGACGCTCTACGATTACACCCCGATTACACACTCTTCGCCAGGCGGATCGTTCACATACGTCCACCGTTCGGGGGACCAGGACCCTGACGTACCCACTCCCACGGTGACAGTGTCAACCCCAGACACGCAAGCAGAGCACTGGTCACTCCATGCCTCCTCCATCTGGGTCTCTGCACTCTACGTTGCAGACCATATCTCAGAGCTTAGTCTCTCCGCCAGCACAGAAGCAGCTGGCGCCGTCCCTGTGCGACTGATCGAGCTCGGTGCAGGCGCGGGCTTGCCAAGCATCCTCATCGCCAAATCCTACCCACACGTCCACGTCGTCGCAAGCGACTTTCCCGACCCCCTGCTTATCAGCACGCTCCGCGAGAATGTGGCGCGCAACGACGCCAGCACGAACTGCAGCATCGTCCCGCACGCCTGGGGCACAGACCCGTCCGTGCTGTTGTTTCCCGGCGCTGGCGCGGACATCGTCCTCGCTGCGGACACGCTTTGGAATCCGGAGCTCCACGCCGCACTGCTCCACACGACGTGCGGGGTACTCGCACACACGCCGACCGCTCGCGCACACTTCGTCGCAGGTCTGCACACGGGACGGTACACGCTCGATTCATTCTTTCAGGCGGCGGGCGAGGCGGGCTTAGTGCTGGTAGAAGCAACGGAGCGCGAGGTGCACGGAGAAGGCCGTCGGGAATGGGACGTTCGGCGTGCGGAGAGTGAGGATGAGCGTGAACGTAGGCGGTGGGTGGTTTGGAGCGTGCTCAAGTGGCGGGATGTATGAGGGTCTATTAGTCAGCATTTCGGTTACTAAGTTATAGCACACGCCCGAGCCACATCTTCACTGCCTAACCCACACACCGTTTCCTGTGACCACCACCTGCGACCATGGTCTGCACCAAGTGTGAAAAGGTATCACAATCTTTCTCTCTGTCGTTCTAACCGTGCTAATACAACTCAGAAACTCTCCAAGGTCGCCGCGCCCGATCCATTTCAATCGACCTCAGCAAGCATCAAGGATGGCTCGCGCAAAATTGGCGAGAACAAACTCATTGGACGCCCGAAGCCACCAGGAGCTGCTCCAAGCTCTAGTAGGGGTGTCTCTGCTACGAGTTCAAAGAACCGTTATCAGGTTTGTTTGGCTTACTTAGCTTGAGGTGTGCGCGTGCTGATGTCTACTATGCCAGCCCTACGCAGGCAAATGTAAGGACTGCAAACAATCAGTTTCGCAGAACCAAGCGAAATATTGCCATGGTACGTTCACCCCACCGAATCCTTTTTGTCCTTTGTCGACGTAGCACTCCAGGTTGTGCATTCAAGAAGGGAATATGCTCAATATGCGGGAAGCAGATTTTAGATACGTCTGGGTATCAAATGGTGAACAAGTGATTCGATCTCGCCATTTCAACGCCTCTGGGCCTTTCGACGCGGGAAGTCGCATGTGTGCCCTACGACTGCATCTTTGAACGTGTATGTACATTTTGCCTTAGGCCAGTGTGTGTTTACAGTATGTCCTTAGCTTACCACTACGTAGAGCCCAGGAGGGAGAATTGGTCGACTCATGACTGGACCATGGCTGACTTGGGTTCATATACGGCTCGCGTGAATACGGGCGAACTGCGATATATAATATCCCCATTACCCTAGCGGATTCAAATCCAGATGGTTTCATTGTAATGATAGCTGACAAGATGGAAAAACAATACTTTTGTCCAAATCCAAGACTAGAAAATTGTTCAACGGCTAGTATTTTGAATACATCCGGGCTGTAGTTAATATGTGTATATCGACGATCTATGGTAAAAATGAGGCAGTGTCATGGATAGCATACTATAGGAAACAGCGAACAAAGCAAGCGACAGGGTTAAAATCACAAAGTGTTCCAGCGGAGATGCACCTCAGACGACATTATTCGAATTTCTTTCCAGATCTCGCCTCGTAGATCTCGACGTCTATGGTATCCTTCGTTAAGAACCGCCAAATCAGCACGGTTTTCGTCTGCCCATAACGCCGGAGACGACCAATGGCCTGAGTCTCGTTCGCCTGGTAAATCTCCAGTGACGGTGCGAGCAGCGGCGAAAGAAAGATGGCGTGATTGGCGGACGTCAAGTTCGCGCCAGAAGCGCTCTCGTCCATCACGTTCAGCAAGAGCACGCGCTCCTCGCTATCGTTTTGGAATTTCTCCAGGTTCTTGCTCTTCTGCGCGGCGGAGCCCTTGATCTCCAGGAATCGGACTTTGTTGGCGGTGAGTGCTTCAGGCGACCTTTTTCATGAGGTCTGGGAATTGAACGAAGATGAGGACGCGCTCCTTCGACGGGATGCGCTTTCTGCAACGCAACGGTCAGTCCGATCAAGCGCTAGTGCTATCTCTGGGAAGAGCGGCGCACCTGACTAAGTGAATGACCTTCTCTAGCTTCATCCCGAAGTGCTTCCCTTTACCATCGCGCTCGTAATCGTCGACTCCGAGGGTGTCGCCTTTGACGATGTTGAGCACACGAGCGGCCGCCTTGCACCTGACCCGACCGAGCGTACACGCAAGTCTCATTTTCGGCGGCAGCTTTCACGTCGTTGTAGCAACCAGCATGCCCGCACGAGGACAGGACGGCGATCTCTTCGAGGGGAACCCGTTCGCGTCCGCACTCGGGGCACTGAGACCACGGGCGGTTCGCTTCGCTGCTTCTGGAGGTCCCGGACGATAGTGAAGTATCGCAGAGAACGCACGCGTCCGACGAGCTCCTTGGTCAACCTACGGATAACGTGCGTCTGCTCCGCGATGTGCCCAGATCGTCTCCTTGCGCTCGCCGTCCTTCATCTTGCGACCGGAGTTGGAAGTCCTGTGTTCAGCCGACGCCCGCAGACTGGAGCAGCTCTGACGACGAGTTCTGTTCCCTTCCTCGTCGCCGACGCCTTCCGTACGGCAGACCCGCACGTACTTCAGCGGAACATAGACTCCTTCGGCTCGTCATCCTGCCGCTTGCCGATTTCCTTCTCTTTCTCGAGCGCGTCCTTGAGCTTCTTGAGCAGGTCGTTTCGACAGTTTCTCGAGCTGATCCTTGCGCTCCTTGACTATGACCTCGCACGCCTTCATCGCGTTCTCTTGTTCGACGTGTCCAGTTCGAAGTGAGAACAGCGCTTGAGGAGCGCTTCTTCCGCAGTACTGGGAATCCAGATGTTCAACATCGAGGGTATTCAGTATCGAAAACAATTAAGGACGTACCTGCTGTCGCCAAGGGACTGAGCAACCCGCTTTTCACGGTCACTATCGGTCTTCTTGCCGCGTTTGATGGTCATATCCAGAGCGCGCAGGATGGTGCTCTAGTTCAAGATAGATGGCGCGCTCGGCAGCCGGAAGAGTAATTTTTTCTATCTTTTCTTCCCAAGGAATCTCGTCGATCTCGGCGATGTTCTGGCAGATGGTTTAGTTCATAGGGCTTGGTGCTAGCTTTGATAAATAGTACACACCTGACGGACGAAGCGGTCCAAAAACTTTTGCCCAAGTTCGTGACGGTGCGCGTGCCAATCCAAGCTGTGCGTTTCACGGAACGAATGGAACTTCTCGACGGCTTGGGAGACACGAGGACACAATCAGTACATCAAAGTATTGAGGAACTCGCGATTAGCGCACCTGTTTGTTCCCGACGGCGTTTCTTAACCTCGATGGACTTGCCCTCGTTGTCGTCGTCGATTCCGAGGTGCAGGTTGAGATGAGCGGCGATGGTCTTCACAGGCAGCAAAGTCAGTGGATGGGGGGCGTGCCGGACAGCACCCAGTGTCGGTCTGCAGACAACCGGGTCACCAACGAGTGTATCTTGCCATCCAAATAGGTGTACTCGTCGACAACCTTTCTCGCAAAGTGGAACATCTCCAGCGGTGGAGACTTCATCTGTTTCCAGTCGCGCTTGGCCGCACCACGTAGCTTCCACGGGTCTTTGGCCTCACGCAGCTCCTTCGGCTTTTCCACCTTTTCCACACGCTTGCGCTTCTTCGACGTCGTGGAAGAGGGTTCGGAAGTAGACACAACCTCGTCGACATCCATTGCGTCTTCGCTCTCCGATTTTACAGCCTTTTTCTTGGGCTTTGCACTTGCCTTAGGCTTGGCCTTCGGTTTTGAGCGAGATTTGGACTTGGGGGCGTCGGAAGTCCTCATCGGAAACTTCGAACGAATCCGCCTCCTCCTCATTCTCCTCTCCGGCATCGGAATCGGAGACGACGAAGTCAGGAGATTCAGAACGAGCCTTCTTGGAGACCCTTTTGCCTTTGCCTTTAGCAGATTTGGTAGGTTTCTCCTCTTCGCTGTCGGAGTCTACGTTGTATACGACCATTTTCGAAACTTTCCGGCCAAGGCGTCGAACTGGTGGTTCTTCGTCGCCATCTGATTGTTCTTCAGACGACGAAATGTGAATGGCCGGAGCCGGTCGACCTTTCTGTTTCTGGGTATCCTTCAAGCGAGGGACTTCGACATGGCTGAATATTCGGACTCCTGAACTAGTGCTAGGCTCACCACTCGACTTCAATTTCGGCGCTTCCGTCGACTTTGCTTTCGCCTCCGCAGGTTCCTGGATTCCCTTTATACGCTTCGACGGTCGCATCGCCTTCTCAGCCTCCTCATCTACGTACAAATTAGTTTGGTTGATGAGAAAGATAATGGCGCAGGCAAACCTCTCTTCCTTGCTGCGTGTATCGCGTCCATGACACTCACAGAACCTTCTTCACGCAGAAGGTCGACTTGTTGTTTCAAGGTCTCCAGAGCGGTGTCAAGACGCGCGTTGAAATACCGACCGTCCGAGGCTGGAAGAGCACCTCCTGCCGCAATGGCCTCCAGATTCGCGAGGTAAACCGTACTCTTAAACAGATTGGACGCGACGACGATGATGTCCGCATCAATGACGTTCTCAACGGTGAGGGAGTTAAGGTTGGAGGCGGTTGTGAGTGTGACAACTTGCATCTTCGCCTCTGATGAGACGAACTTCTCGATCTCCGTCGACCATTGACGCGTGAGATGGGGTGGGACAACCACGAGAGATGCCTTGACACGAATTTTGCCAGGGATTTCCGTCGCGTCCTCGAGTTCACGAGCAACTTGCTTGCGCGTGCAGTCGACCAAACCAAGAGTTATCGCCGTCTTCCCGTAACCGACCTGGTCTGCAAGGACACCCCCACGTATGTACACGGGTTGTTGGGCACGTCCTTCCGCTCGCCAGCCCAGAGGTTCGAGCGTGGCCTCCGAGACTTCCTCTTCGATGAAGGGCGGTGCGCCGGGCTTCTCTTGTTCCAACATCCAGTGCAACGAACGTAGTTGCTCTACGCGAAGAGGGAACTTCTTAAAGTGGGGGGGCTGGCGGTGCTCGGGATCCGGCCGATTGCTGAGTAACGTGAACTTCGGCAAGACGAGCTTGACAAGAGGCTTGAAGTTGGTGTCCAGACGCCAAGACAAGGTCGGCTGGTCATTCCTTCCTGCCGTGGGAAGACGGGCGAGAGCACGATGAGTCAAGGATGCTACGTTGACGCCGATACGAACAGTTCCGGTGCCCTTGTCGTCCAACTTGAGCTGGGTCACGAATGGCGCAGGACGGCGCTTCAGACGGCGTTCATATTCGCCAGCCTCGGCGCTGTCTTCGATGGCCACGGCTTTCTTCCCTTGTTTAATCCAGCGTAAGGAGGGGGCAAGAGGGGCGCAGCGCTCGCAATTCGTATGATCCTCTGGAAGCTCGACCTCTTGCCAGCTGGCGAAAGGGCCGTCAACGACCTTGATACGCTCCAACAACCACGACAGGGCACGGAAAGTGGCACGCTCGTGAATCTGTTCAACTTCCTTCCATGGGCCCCGAGGCCATTCTGGGCCAGCTTGCGAGTGAAGGGGAACGCGCGCGACCAGCAAGGCATTTGCCGACTTGCAGGCGTCCTTACTGACTGGGATGTGGAGGTTGTCTCGGGGAACAGAGTAGTGTGCTCCCTGAGCTTGCGAAGGCTGTGGGAGCAAGTTAGCATTGAGTATGGACAGGTTGACAGAAGTAAAGAAACACACCTTGAGCTTGACACCATCTGCGAAAACGTACTTCTGCGGTATTGTACATGAGACACGTTGAGGGCCATCCCTCCCCGATTGCCGCCACGAATGATGCAAACGAGCAAAGATGGGTCGTGTCTCCTGGTACTCAAGGCGGCGAATGCTGGTGGAGAAGACGAACGCGTCGTCGCTCGGCTTCCCAGAACGAGTTGGGTCAAGAAATAGATAGAGAGAAGGAAGAGCCTCGTCCCCCTTGGTTGATATCTTCTTGTGAAGCGCACTATTCGCGGTGCCACATTTGTCGAGAAGTTCGTAGGTTCCGGAGATGACACGGTCAAAGTGATCGTCGTCGTCGTGGGGAACCGATACCTCAAGCTGAGAGAAGACGGTGCTACCAAGGAACTTGGGATCTAGCAAGCCGAGCTTTGACTCCCATGAAGGCACCCGTTCCCCGACACCCTTGATGGAGATTTCCACTGAAGTTGGTTGGGGTAGCGCCACCTCCCACTTCCCACTCAGGAGCGACCCGTCACAAGCGAGACGAGCAACAGGATTCATTAGCAACTTGCGGATCTCGGCGTTGGCTGGCTCGCTTGGGGACGGCTTGGCATAAAATAGCCACTCGGGGCGTTTCGGGTGAAGACAAAGTTCTGCGAACGCTTTGGTAGACTCGTAGGTGGCGTACCATAATTCTTGACGCTTGAGCTCGACGAAACGCAGTTCCTGTCCAACAGCTTCGAGGACAGCAGTTGCGCCAGATATCCCAACGCTTTGACGGTATCGAGGTGCCGGTTTTCTGCTTAAGAGTGTCCAAAAGTTGCTCCGTTATACCCGACATGCCAAGAGACATGGGGAGGGCAGACTTGAGGCCTGCGCTCGAAAACAGTTGGTGCGAGCCTTGGGTGTAACTTGACATCGATTGTTCGCGAATTGTGCTCGGGACGACCACCGCATTTGATACAGGCTGTGAAACCACAATCATCACAGCGGCGTACCTCGCGGTCGGTCATGTCCTTCCGACCTTCGCACGTGCAAAAGCGTACGCTCTTCATGGCGTCCCCCAGAAGAACAGGAAGAGGTGGCCCCGAAGTCTTGGAAAGGTCAAAAGATCTCTCCGAGAGTTGGTCTTCACCGAAGATATGATCTTGCACAGAGTCGGAAGGCAATTCGACTTCCATGACGTCTTCGTCTTCATCGGTGATCTGTGTACCATGTTTCTCCTCGTATGTCCTTTTGTCGTTTCCGGGTGTCAAGTATTTCATCGAAAGAACCAGAGCAACAAGAACGGTAGTTCCGACAACCGTCGTGGACATAGCGTTACCAGCCAAGTCAGCGAGTTGATCCTCAGTTTCCCGAGTCAACAACAACTCGTCGATGGGAAGACCCTGTAAGTGGAGAGCCTCTAGCCCGACCATAGGTCCTCCGCGATTAGTAATATAGGGAATCATCGAAGGCGTAAGGCATGGTGAGATGCCAACACGATTCGACCCAATCGAGCGATCCACATTCTGAGACAAGTTCCACACTTGGCTGAAAAAAAAAAACGTCAGAGGACACATCAAGAAAAACACTCCGAAATACCAATACCTTTTATATGCTGGGTCAACGCCTAACACAGCCGATCGGAGTAACGAAATATCCATGAGATCCCAAACGCGTTCGACCTGTCCGGAAACCCAATCTGCCCAGCCATAATCGAGCATCTTGACGGCGCCGCCTTGCAAAAGGTGAGGTGGTCATAATGTCAACAAGTTAAGAATGCATACTTTCGTCCCAGTTCGTCAGCGGCCGCTTGGAACCGAGGGCCTCCTCCAAACGAGTGCGCTGGTGACGAGACTCGCATCGACCCCAGTCAGTCCGACCTGTTCTGCGGTCCAGTGCGTTATAACTCTCTTGAACGAGTTTCTCCCTAGCTTGGTGTATACGAGGATCATCGGAAGGCAGCAAAAACGCATCCAGAGTACAAGACGCATCGCGTTTCATGGAGGCCATGCGGTCCACCCACTTGGTTGGAATGCTGGATGATTGTGCGTTGACCGCCATCATATAGCCACGCGTCCGTGTATGGGGCACATAATACGCCTTCGTATCTAATCGGATTGACTTTGCGCTGTACTTGGCGTCCTCAAATTTCTTGACAACGGCTGGCCAAGGTGCGCCGCAGACATTCTCCAAGATCACAACTGGAGGACGATGTTTCTTGACCCAGTCCAGCATACCGTGGAACGTCCGACCGGACTCTCCTCCTTGTTCGATGTCCTTTTTCTCATTGTTGAGATTGGAGTAGTCGACGCAAGATGTACCGGCGATGAGAATGTCGACATTACCCGGGACATACGCTTTGGCACCATACGCGGTGTAACTGTATCATCGTGAGAAGGCCACATCGACAAACAGAGAAAACCTGTGCAACGCACGCGTAATTATCACCAAGCTCACAAACATCTCTGAAAAGGAGCGGTGGTTGAAAGTTTCGCTCAATGTAAGCCTGTTTAAATGGTACGATCTCGCAGGAGAACACATGCTCCACTTCGATGGTATTGCCGAACTTCTCAGTCATAGCGCGGCTGATGAGATTTAGAGCGAGGAGAGGGGATTCTGTTCCGGAGCACATCGTCGCAACGCGTAATTTTCGCCCTTGAATATGTTCGGCTAATGTTTTCACGTCGGGCAGGCGGGAGACGATATCGAGAAAGATGTCAGGTAGACGAGAAATGGGTGGTAAGGACGAGTCTTCTGGCGAGATATACTTTTCCTTCTTCCCGGTTATCCCTCCTTCCTCTTCCTCTTCATCCTCTTCATCGACGTCTACAGCCATGCAGGTGTCATGAGTGGTCTCCTCTGTAGAAGCCCCCTCCGTTTCTTCGTCAGTAGGGTCGGATCTTTGTTTGCTGAAGAAGGAAGAGAGCTTCTTTTGTTTCATTTTATCTTTGACGGTCGGCATGAAGGGAGAGGTGACGATGGGTATGAGTGTGAGAGAAGGTGGGTCGATGTTTTAAGCCTGACAAGTCAGATGAGTCAATATTACGCGACGCGCGTGATGACTGATACGGTAGTCCGTCACGACCGCGTCTGTCACAGTAACATGACCCCATGGTCACAACCCTAACCTTGATATCCGGGTATACCCTTTACCTCCGTTTCCATCAACTCATCTGTATGGCCGATTTTCTCCTCAGAGTGAAGCACAAGATAAAGGACCTTTATGGAGAGGGTTCCTTCTCTTGGTTCGACAATTCTTATGTCGTTGATTGGCAAGCTCCAACTTGATTCCTACCAAGAGGTCTTCTAACAAAAGCGCTCTTTCGCAGGGTTGTCGTAACAGGATTATTTATGCTCTCTTGGCTTATTGATACCCGGCCGGTCTTCGAGAGGGACTTCTCTCCCAATGACCCCCTGATTCAGCATCCCCACACTTCTCAGCAGTAACTGTCTTATTGTGTCGAGCCTGATTCAGAACACTTATGCGAGTCAAATTACAAGAATTTCATCAGATACCAACAACTTCATTGCTTCAATAGTGCCTATTGCACTTTCTGTCTTCGTCGGTGGTTACAGGAGCTCAGTGCATGAAATTCATCATGGCTTACTTGCAGCATGTGCTGGGAAGTTAGTCCTACAACTAGGTTTACTAGTGTCAGTGGGCTGATCGCATATAGAGCCTTGAATCACTTGACCACGGAAGCCCTAAAGAACCGCGTCGGTAAGTCCGAGGATATTCGATAACCGGTGCTGGTTGCTTACCGGACATTTACTTCCCAGGTCGACTTCGCCCCGATTTTCTAGTTCGATGTCAATGGGACGCCTCACAGCACATTTGCACTGGGTTAGTACGATATTAATTTCTACAAAGTCGTCGCTCACTCGATACAGGAACATCGACGACATTATCGATGGTCGCAAATCATTTCCCTCTGGCCATTCCTCTACGGCCTTTGTCGGAATGACTTTCACAGCCTTATTTTTAGCAGGCAAAACGGCAGCTCTGTGTTTCAAGGTTTCCCCATTTCCCGGAACCTTACTTAATAGCCGACTTGCTCGCTTAGTCCTTGTCCTAATGCCGTTGGTTTTCTCCACCTGGGTTGCCATTACCCGTGTGGAGGATTATGTGCGTTGCTTCCCCGTTTGCCTCACTTCGCAAGGCTGATTGGTACCGAAGCGCCATCACAAGGAAGACGTGATTGTCGGGGGTGTTATTGGCATACTCTCGGGAACAATTTGTTACCTTTTATACTGGCCCAACCCCTTCTCTGCAACCAGTTTCTCAGCAGACACTATCGGATGCCCGAGGCTCGTGACTCACATCATATCCCATAGATCAACCGATGACGACTATAGGCTCGTTCCCGGCGGAGCGGACTTCGATACGGTATGAAGCTGGATTTATATCTGGAGCGTGTTGGGCCACATCCAGTCGAAACGCCCTAACTTTTTGTGTTGCATGTTACTATGCCAGAAACATCTATACTCGAATGTGTATTTTGATTCGCATGCCGGATCCGCCGAAATGATTCCTTTTCGCAAACCGGGGTCCTTGCAGGACTGCGTATTACGGTACCTGACGACTTTCGTTTTCAAATCCGTAAGTTCGTTCTTGGCCGTCACAGTCTTCAGGCCATCCGCCCCACTATTCCCATTTAAGCATAGTGGGTTAAAATCCAATAACGCCGTCTCTCTTTGGTAGTTGTGAGGTCTACGAATCTCGCAGAGCGCAGTTCTTGTTGTCTGTTTCGACGGTCTAGTCCCGTCGACTCGGACTCGCACAGATTTTTGATTGTTATCGGTCACGTCTACTCACGCACCAGCGCCATTCTCTTTTAGTATTTGCCGTATCACCAATGCTCTGTGGTTGAAATGTTAAAGTTCGTACACATATGTCGTCACGGTAATTCAGGTTCGTGCCGACTCCAAGGAGACTCGTCGTTCAGTAGAAAGCCACGTATCATCACCCCGGATTGAGTGTGCCCATTTGAATCCCCACGCGGCCTCACCCGCGGTAACGGACTGTGGTAGCAGATTCATAAAAGCCTCCGCGCCTGACTACGAAGAACCATCATCTTTGACAAACACCCAGTTATCCCCTACCTTCTGCATCCGACCGCCCGCAGTACTCCCGCCGCTCCCCATCTGTCCACCGTCCCCATCATCATCGCCATTCGGACTCGCCTGCGCCTGCTCGAAGCCACCCTGTGCCCAGCCAGAGCCATTTTGGTTGTTCGAGTTGGTGTGCTCCCCTAGGACGATCGCATCGGTGTCGTTTTCTGTGTACGCATCGCTCCCGCTGTCCCACCGTTTCTGACCACCTCCGGTATTATGTGCGAACCCCCCGCGACCGCCTCGTCCTCTAAATGCCCCCCTGCCCCGCGGGGGCCCGCCACGAGGATCGCCCATCCACCCGTATCCGGCCTGTGGGTTCGCCTGCACTGGTGGTACGCTGGGTGGTGCCTGACTCGCCATGCCAATCGTGAACTCCATGACGAACATCATCAGCTCCTCCTGCGTCGGCGAACGCCCATTCGTAGCGGCCCAAGCTTTGCCTAGAGTTTCCCACGAAGAGGGCGACGTCGGATCGAAAGCCGAGTAGTCGAAGGTTTGCAGGTTTGCTTCGTTTGCGTCTTGGTGGTGGTGTTCATCAGATCCACTGCCCGTCGCGAACGCAGCCTGGGAAGGGGGAGCCACCGGAGATTCGCGGTTGCCTGGCACTGACGTGGGGGCCGAGGTGGGCCCGATGGATGTGGCTGGCGGTGACTGCGGCGGGCCTTGCTTAAGATCATCAGGTGTCATACTCCTGTCGTCGTCGGACGACGGCCTAATTTCGCGCCCGAATTCATCCACACCGGGATGTGAAGATGAGGCTTGGACGTCGTAATTATCCGTCTGGTCCGTATTGGACGGCCTATGTGGAGGACTGTATGGCTTTACATCTCTCCGGCCGCCCCCGTATCTACTCCGAGGCGGACTTCTCGACCGACTCCTTCGCCCGTGCGCAGAGCTGGGGCTGCGAGCCCGGTCATATAATCGATCCCGGAAGCCTTCGCGATCGCGATCACCTGAACCGCCCGCGGCCACGAGACCGGAATCCTCCTCTAAATCTGCCTCTGGGACTGTGATAGTCACTCTCCTCGACGACAGATGATATTGGATAGTTACGGCCAACCTGGCCAACATCCCACGACTTATCCTGCGGGCCCTGTGAATGATTCCAGTACGTAGGTTGATTGGATGGGCCCGCGGTGATGTCGGGAGAAGCTAAAGTAGGCGCTGGCGGTGGTGAGAGTGACGTCTGAATTGGGGGTGTCGTTATCTCAGGAGGATTGACCGTTTGAGTTAATTGCTGAAATAATTTTAATTGATTAGCGTCCAGCTGAGGCAGCTGCACTTGCGTGGTGGGTTGAGTGTTGTTTGTCGTTGTTTGGCTTGTTAATTTATTAGCGGGAGTATATCTAACCAATCTACCGATGACTCACGCCGATATTGGGACATTCCTGGCTTGGGAGAGGAGGGCAAGTAAGGCCGCGTGCACAGAGGCAGCTTGGCTGGTTGGGTTTGTGGGTGTCTCAGGCGGATTCAGAGCTGCCTGTGGAGGCGCCGAGTGCATCACGGGCTCGATTACGGCGTCCAATACTGGTGCGGGAACTAGCACGAAACAAATCAGACATTCGCCATTTCTCTCACTTTCCAAAAGCGCATAGTTGGGATTGCACAAAGGAGAAATACTTAGCGAACATGAAATCGAGACAAGATAAGCACCTGGAGCGTCATCACCCTTCAGCACGTTCTCCAATCTCGTCAACACAGCGGGTGGGAAAGTAGCCGATTTGGTCCAGATATCGAGAATCTTCTTCGTCTTTTCCTGAAATTGTAGTACCACAGCGAGTAGTCAGAACCCTCGTCCATTCACCTAGGCGTTAGAAAAGAAACGAAAACTATGGACCCATGCGTAACATCATATCGTCAACGCGCTGCGACGGATCTTGTGACGCGTTCATTATAACGAGCTACGAAGTGTGCAACCCGTGATTCAGGGAGCTCAGATTCGAAAGATCCCATTCAAAGGCAGGCATGCATGCGCTCGACGGCGCAATGCGCCTGCCGTACTTGCCTTGACAAACCTACCCAAAGTCCCGTAGAAGGGGCGACGACTAACACAAGAGATTCTCCCAAGGAGAGTAACTGTATATGCTTCACTGACCTTGCCTTCCGACACACCGGAGCCCATCATGTCCCGAAATAAGCCCTCCAAGATGGCTTCCAGTTTAAGTAGGAAGGTCGCACTGTTGCCAGGCTGAGAGTCACCAGTGAACCCGTGTTTAGTGGCATGGCTGCGGGCTGCACGTGCCAATGCGTCGAATGCGTACAGACTAGGCACCTTATACTGAGGTTGCAGAGCTTTGTGCGTACGATATAACGTGGATACCATTTGCGCATCATTCTGAAAGTGGAAGAGTAGGAGGAAGCGAAGTTAGCATACATCCGGCAATGGGAGAGCAGATGGTAACGAGAATGTGAGCCGCAGAAAGGGCCGCGGGGACGAGCCATGGAGTAAATCAGTACACACCTCAAAGCACTTTTTCGCAACGTCGCTCAACTTGTTCATCTTGGAAACCGACACTCGCTTCGACGACACCACATCCTTGAGGGCGTTCTCAAACTCCTATTGAGCCAAGAAGATCAGCCCGTACTGCATTATCGACAATATGGAACGGCTATGTACCTCTAATGAGGACATTTATCCACTTGCTCAGTACTGGTTGGGCGCTCCAATGAGAGAGGGAAAAGAGATCAGATTTTGTTTGCCACTGTTGTCATACGGGCGCCAATGACAAATACCGGGTGTCTCATTATGACTCGCGTGTAAGTTACAGTAAGTTAAGTTACTCTAGTCCATGCACACTCCGCCCCCGACTCCTGAAGCACCTTTCGCAAGATTTCAGCCTTGTAAGTGAACGGCTCATCTCTCACACAGGTCATGGGCGTTTTCGCCCCTATGACTTCGAGAGTATCGCGGGAGCACTCTCGCGAATAATGATAGGTCGGTGGATGTGTGGTGGATAAATTGGTACATCCGCGAGGCTGAACACCATCGCGATATTAGGGTGAGTGAGTATGACCGGCGACCAACTTATTGACCATATTTGCGCGTCGAGGTGAATCCGCGAAAAGGGCGCGCACGAGCTTGACCAGTTCTTCTGTCTCGTAGTCAACGAGAGCACCTTCGTCGAAGAGGTAGCTAATATCGGGTAGAGAGGCCTCCTGCACAGAGTTCGGTTCAAGCCGGTTTGTGCTCGCCGAGAATAACGCACCAAAAGTTCAGATAGATACGAAAACTTGAGCCATGCAGGGACACACGCGACGACGAATGAAGGCTACATTTCAGTGAGTACAGTGTAAAAGTAGGCAGACAGTCAAGGTACGCACTTGTTCCGGGTCTTCAATGAACAGCCCTTCGAGGGCGTGCAATATTCGACAAAGCTCACTGAGACGATGAGACTCGACTTCGGTAATGTCTGGGAGTGCAAGTATGTCGCCCAAAATACGCATAAGAGAAAAGTTCACGAGGGACCCGAGCGCGTCAAAGTACTTCGTTTTACTCAGTACCCCCTTAAATCAATCGGGTCGGAAAGAATAATAGCCCAGGTAAACCTAAGGTGCTCACCACCCAATGTTTCGCCACCTTAGCGCACTTGTGAAAGAATGCTCATTACCGCCTCCTCGCATTCATCGAAACGCTCCTGGTCAGCCGTACCAATGAAGCCCTCAGCTCTTTTCAGATGACTTTCCACCAAGTCCTGTTGCATTTCCTGAGGGATAACCACTGAGCACGAAATGTAATATCGAAGTGAGAGAGCTTACAACACTCCGTTTGAACCACTTCCTTCCCAATGAATCCAAAGAGTCTGCTGTCTCAAGAAGTCCATCTTTAACACCATTGGGACACTGTTCTGCAGCGCGTAGAACCCTTCCACGTGCGTATACACAATCATTTGCAAATACCATGGTTTTGAGCTCGGAGGGTTGCTGATCAAACTTGGCGGTATAGAGTGCCCGAAATAGGTCAAACACCGCGGGTCCCGTTTGCAGTATCACGGACCCTCGTGATTGCGTCGTGGATGCACCGAAACCAAAAATTGTTGTGGACGCGAATTCCGCACCTTCTTGCAGAATGTTGTCAACCATGTCGGCGAGTTCCTGCGTGCGTTTCGAGACAGTGTAGGTCTCTATTTGGCGGGCCGATCTAAGAGGTTCCTTGCCCTTGAACGCGGCCACACCTATCATGGCGGGTTCGTTTGACTTAGCCAATGCAGGCGGTGGGTGTCGAGCGGCGACCACTGGTGAGCCCGTGCTTTGCGGTAATGTAGCTTTTGCCTTTGCCTTGTTGGCTAATTTTTCGAGACGACTAGCGGGTTTGTGCGTGGAAATAAGTGTGGGTCGTTCCGGGGAGGATTTAGGAGACTCCCCCCAAGGGTCATCGTCCAAGTCGGCACTATTGCCAGAGGAGGACGCTCGGGGTGAGGCGGCTTCATCTAGGTTGTCGTCGTTGTCATCCCAGCCCCAGGCGGAGTCGTCTGTGGGAGGTGCCGGTTTGGCGGTCGTGTCTTTCGAAGGAGGTGGTACTGGTGGAGCCTCCGGTTCTGCTAGATTACGCTCGGCAGGCGCGTCGTCAAAGCCCCAAGCATCCTCTTCCTCTGCAGCGGAACCAAAAGTTGTCGGTGTCCCCACTCTCTTCCCCCTCCAAACCCCATGCGTCGTCACTGACGTCCCAAGCTCCCTCCGAGCTTGACCCGGAGCCTTGCGTAGCTCGGGCAGAACTAGGTGGTGGTGGGGCGTTCGGTAAATCGACTTCAACGCGGATCTGTGCACGGTCACCTTCCCGTAGAATCATCTGCCTCGCTCCTTCTAGTATTTGTGCCCTTCGCTTCCGTTCATAATGCGAGGAAACGGAATCGGTCCAAGATTTCACCTCGCGATGCCGCGGGTCTTGGCCGAGCATACCTATTGTATACTTTTCTTCTAGAGTCTCTGCCAGTTTCAAAAGGTGAAGATACTGTGGCATCACGGAAAGAGAGAATGGTAGGTGTGACACTAGAAACTTGCTGGAGTAAAGCAGAAGTGACCGGTTTGCACAGTGTTTTCTTGAAATTTGTCGCATGTGGAGAAGGTAAAACGGCGAACAGGTGGGCATCAAGGAAGTCCAGGAGAGACATTAAGTTTTCCAAACGCGTTGACAAATCTTCAGGAGGCAGATTGAGAAGAGAGGAGAGAGAGCTTGTGTGACAATACCCCAGAGGCATCCTTCGCGAATGAATGGGCGAGAGAAACAGGTTGAGTGAGAAGATGACGAATGTAGTACGCATCAATGTCGCGGCGAAGTACGGCGAGGTGCTCCGAGAGGGACGACGTGGAACAGGAGGAAAGTATGGCTGTTAATTCCAGTACAGTGTCCGAGTTGCGCACTGAAAACAGAGTAAGGTACCTTCGGTGGCACACAGTCGTGATTAGCCCACCTTGTACTGTAGGCCGAATGGTGAGTTCGTGAGGTGAAAGCACCACACTCCTTGAGTATGCGTCAGTTAGTTGCTCTTCTATGCGGTCCCTCGCAGCCCTAAAGGCAACCTATACAGAAAGCCTTAATCACCCACGCCGGAACACGCATTGACTTGCACGTACCTTCAAGCTTGACAACACTTCTGCCTCTTTCAGGGCAGGTGGCGCAGTATCGAGTAAGATTTTGTAGACGTGTTGAGGCCCGCACCGCCTCAGTAAGCTTTCCTTCGTTAGCGAGACTAACAAGGTAGTCGAATTCCTCTCGACAGCGCAGGAGACGTTCCATCGCTTCAAGCGTGGTCTCAGGTGTCCTGAGTCCGTTGGGCTAACGCTGGCATGTGTTGACAGGGCATGGACCACGGTGGGTATAATTACCCAACTCAGGTGAAGTGGTTAGACGTAGCAATGTGGCAAGAATAGGTCTTCACTACCTCAGAATGCGACACAGCATCGTTGAGCTCATCCACGTTTGCTCTAAGCGCGGCGAAACGCTCTTGCACTGCCTCTGAAGACGCAAACTGTTGCCCGAACAGTGGAAGGTCGGCATTTATCCGCTCGTGTATTTTGGCCTGTGGAAGGGTCAGTACATGGCTTGCAGAAATCGAATGTGGGACGCTCCTTGGACTCGAGGATGGCCTGGTCTAGCTCTGCGACCCAGGATGCTGCAGCCTCGGCATTTAAGGATTTGGCACTCGCTGAGGATATTTTTGAGAGAATTTGTGATGAGGCGTCCTGAGGTGCCGCATTACGAGGTAAGTGGGAGGGTATTGGGAACGCCATGGATCACGCATACCACACACAGTAATACCGCGTCCGGCCAACACTGAGTACTGAGACGGCCCGTGACAGGACCGCCGTCCCACAACCCTCGTGACCACCTCGCCTCTGGATGTCTACCACCGCCAAACTTTATGACTCAACCCAGGAATTTTGCGGGGCGCAATGCGGACTGTTGACATGTGTCTCAAGGGCGGTGTCCTCGAAAACCACCGGTGAACAGCTATCAGCCTGCCTTCTTTTGGTTCGTCGGGGCTGTTCCTACAACTCGGGCTAGTTGGGCTATGAGAACGTTCATACCTCCCATCTCACCATTTCCACTACCGATTGTCTGTCCGAGAATGCCTTTCAAACCTTTTTCGATCCGTAGGTCTCGTTCTGCAACGTCTGGCGATCAGCAGTCCAACTCAGTGGGTATTACTTAGGAGCCACTATGATAGATTTACTGATTGCTATTGTTTTTGGCCAGATATTACAACCGTCGTCTCTGACCCAGCTTGGGATGTCAGCACGCATGATGATGTTTCGACGAGTGCGATTTAAACATCGCTCGCAGTTCTCAAGGAGGGGAGCTCTTTGGCCGCCAAGCTCCCACATATTCGCCTCCATCGCGGGCCTCTTGCTTCAAGTACCCACCATGCTGGATGTACGTGTTACACACATTTCCTTTGACAATATTCTGATGAGTACGTCTCCAGGAAGTGAGCCAATATAAAGAGGAGTGCAAAATAGTAATGCATCAAACTCGCCAGAATCGCGAAGATCATTGTTGACGTCGACGCGTTGTGCAAAAATCATAACCTGAGCGAGGAAGATCTGCCAGCTATTTTGCGGGCTATTCTGGGGTCTCTTCGATGACTCTCGTGCTCACGACCCTCACGACCTGACGAAGGACCAGAGAGCTGGACAGGATCGAGCGGGTGCTGAAGAAGCGCTCCAAGAGAAAGGGCATCAAAGGGTTCATTCCTACTCAAGGATCTGTTGACGAAGATCAAGCAAAGCGATGTGGAGCTATCTAACGTACTTCAAGCTTTCCATGTTCATGCTTTGTTTTTATTATTTGTGTCAATCGCGTCATATATCCCCCTGTAGGCTAAGTTGTCCTTGGACACTCGCATCGCGTTGATCGCGATGAGGCGAGAGGTACAGTGCGCACTAATATTGAATCACAGTAAATGCGCTTGGTTGACAATTGTCATAGTATCTAAATGGCGCACAGACTTTTTGGGGCCACCTAAGGCATTGGATACTCTTTGGCGCATCACGTCGAATGCCAAGGAGCAGATACACCATCCCAGCCGAGCCATTTCGGGGCTGGATCTTCTGCCGAACTACCATGCGATCAGCGTACTGCACTGCACTCCATCATACTTTTTTTAGCCTCCGAAGGAAGAGTTACTATTCTGGAACAGGGCAACTTATTGTAGAACCAGGTATGAAGACGAAGTACAAATGGATCGGCGTTCACTTGCGCTTACTGACAGATCGTCCTTCGAACAGCCATGCGCCATATTGAAACTCCACTGGGCCAGTAGCTTGTGGGCCAATTGCCCTTGCCTGCAATTGCCACTGTAAGGTGCTGTACAGTGTTGACGCGAGATATATCTGTTAGGAGATCACATATACTATAATGGAAGATTCGGCTGAGGACCATGTAAACCTCAACTTGATAACCAACTTGATAACAACTTGAAGGCTGAGATAGTAGCTCCAGTGCTGCTGCGGTGCAACATTTTACCGTCTGATGAAGCTGGATTATCCATTCCTCTCTTTCTTGTCGCACTGTAGTCGAAATACTCAATAGATTTTTAGTTTTTGTTATGATCTCATATCTCTGGATCCTAATATACCTACTGTATTGTTTTTTGGGAGAAAGGACCACGGGAAGAGGATGATCGGAAGCCATTTTAAAAATTTGCATCCACCTGACACCGCGAGTAGCACTAGACCTTAGGCCTTATGTACAGTAACCGTTTGATAGACACGACATACTCATTCTGAGTCAGATCAGATATACAATCCCGGGACACAGTGAATAGGCCATCTGATGTATCTAGCACTACTCCTTTGACTTCGCTTTCGCCTGTCAATTCGACTGCATTTTTGAACGCGCCCAAGGAGCGCAGTCAGTTGGATCTTTTCATCTGCTCCAGCAGAAAGCCGATATCTGTCATTTAATGAGTGATGTTCAATAGGGTGCACTGACAGAAAACAACTGACTCAGTTGTTGCCAGTTGATCCAGGAGATAGACTCCGCGCGGCCGGAGGGAATTCGATGGTATCTACGTATTCATATGCTCCTGCAAGTAAATCTTGCAAGGCCAGGCCTCTGTCGATCTTGAGCGCGTTGATCTCTGGCCAACCATCGGGTTAAGTGCCGTGCCCTTAACGTGAAATGAGAGTGCTCACTCTGATGAGAAGCGGTGAACTCTTCGGACAACATCGAATTAATAATCGCCTCGATATCTGATGGATGTGGGCTTCCAGTACAGGTATAGATCTCAGTCTCTCCTATACGCTCGTAAGCCGCGTGACACGCTTGCAATACGTTCAGAGCACGGCGCATATCTCCCTTGGACAGCTTGAGCAGAGCCGCTTTCCCATCATCAGTGAGGTTGACACTGAGTCGAATGGTCAACAAGTGAGATGGTGGACGGTTAAGAAGTCCCACCTTTCAGCCTCCACGACATGATTTAACCGCTTTTTCCACTTCTGCAATGGGTAACGGAGAAAACCGGAATCGCGTACAGCGACTTTGAATGGCTGGTGTAATCTTGTTGACATAGTTGCAGATGATGCAGAAACGAACGTTCTTCGTGTACTGTTCGATGACGCGACGAAGTGCGGCTTGGGCAGCGGTGGTCATCATGTCCGCCTCGTCTAGTATGATGAGCTTAAACCCTTTGGCGAAAAGGGTACGCGTCTCCGCGAACTGCTTTATCTGCTCGCGGACAACGTCAATGCCTCTGTCGTCAGAGGCGTTCAGCTAATGGAGATTAGCACTCAAACTACGTCCAGTGGAGAGGGCGAAGTCCCACCTCGAGAATTTGCTTTGCGAAATGTGGGACCATATATTCGCCTGGCTACAGCAATGATCGTTGACGTCTTTCCGGTACCAGGAGGACCATAGAAAAGGAGGTGAGGCAATCTATTCTTTTCAATAAACCTTTCGACTGGTTTAGAAATAAGCCAAGTGAACAACAATGGTGATCGCAAGACTGACTAGTGCCGGTTATGTCCTTGTGGGAGACAACATCGTCCAGTGTCACTGGCCTGTATTTCTCTACCCTGTATGCACTCTTTGTTGGTCGAGATTGTCACTGCAGGAGAAAACTCATATACCAAGGAAGAGTGTCGTCCCTTCCTGCAGTCTTGTCTTCAGATTCGTCATGAGGGACAGCTTTGCCTTTGCCTTTGTCTAATGATGACAAAGGCGGAAGACCAGAGTCGCTTTGGTGCATATCCTCGTCGCTATCCATGTCCAAAAGCGTGTTATATAGTCAAATGTAGGAAGAGAAGACGCGTCGAGTTGGAACGCGTCGCGTGCAATTGGACGCGCTCAGGCGGATTCGGCTTAACCCGAGATAAAACCTTATTTTATTCACACGCACAGACCATCGACAATAACCCCAAGCCGGCTGTAATTCTCACCTTTTCTTCTCTCATCCAAAGACCGGCTTGCCTCATCGAAGACTCCACCGCCAAGGTCGCTGGATAGATAGAGGCGTCCGGTAAGCATGTGCCTCTCCCCCTATTTCATCCTCACTGATTATCTTTCCAGTTCAAGATGCAGATCTTTGTTAAAACGTGGGTTCTGACTTGAGGAAATCTCGTCTAAGCTAATATCTCTACGTTGTGTAGTCTCACCGGAAAAACCATCACCCTTGAGGTAGAATCCTCTGACACTATCGACAATGTCAAGGCCAAGATCCAGGACAAGGAGGGGTAAGCCCCGCGTCCTCACACTCGCCTAAACTTTTATTGAGACTGTCCACACAGAATTCCTCCAGATCAACAGCGTCTAATCTTCGCTGGAAAGCAACTCGAGGACGGTCGGACTCTTAGTGACTACAACATTCAGAAGGAGTCTACCCTCCATCTTGTCCTCCGTCTGCGTGGTGGAGCGAAGAAACGCAAGAAAAAGACCTACAACGTATGATTCGTCCGCGCATTCCGTTCGATGTTTCTGTTGAAATCATAATACTTGCACAGACTCCCAAGAAGGTCAAGCATAAGCGCAAGAAGGTCAAGATGGCCATCTTGAAATATTACAAGGTTGAGTCTGATGGCAAGATCAAGCGTCTTCGTCGCGAATGCCCAACCCCTACTTGCGGAGCTGGTGTCTTCGTACGTATACATGTACGTTAGGGTTATCAACAGTTTGCTTATACCTTCATCTGTAGATGTCCTTCCACCAAGACCGTCAGTACTGCGGCAAATGCGGCTTGACGTACACATTCCAGCCTGGCACCAAGCCCCCTGTAGCGTAGTTCGAGGTATGCCACGCATGTACTAGCACCCACTGAATGAATTTCACGCTCGCAACGCTGTAATTCCACACTTATGGAGGCTCACCAGCACTTAACATGACAGCGACAGTGGAGTGGGACTGTAATTTTGTGGCTTATTATGGTCCAAATTCGATCCAGACGCAGTTTACAGCATAAGAGGTTCCTCAGGATTTAGTCTACTACGTCAACGTGAACAGGTGCTCATGAACCTGCTGGGTCGAGCCCGCAAGGCAAGGGAAAACAAGTCACAGTGGGGCAATTACGCTTCCTTATAGTAATCGGATGTCAGGTCCTCCTAGATCTATGGGTCTATGTCTATGTATTGGTCTATGTATGAAAAATATTAGTTCAGTAAAAGTGAAAGTTTGTCTAGCGGTGAAGAGAAGTGGAAAAGATGGGACTCTGAACTGGCAACGTGCGAGTGGCAAGGGCGGAGTAACACTCGAGGACGTCCGTCCACGACGTGTCGTCACCGCAGTCAAACTCGATCTCCGCGAGAGCCGGAAATGCACGGTATATACATTCCGCGACGCCGGCGGGGTCGATCGTCTTACCCACGCGCACGCACCCGATCGTCAGACGGGCGAGCGTCGGGTGAGAGGGGACGGCCTGCGGTGGGTGGGCGGGTGGGGGCAGTACCGCGACGTCCATCGGGAGACCGAGTAGGCGCAGACGCGGGCAGTGGGCTGCGAGGGCTGCGAGGCTAGCGGGTGTCGCGCGTGGCTGCGTCGTGAAGTACGCCGGAAAGTCGAAGACCTCGACGGGACGGGACCAGAGGGACAGCTCCTCTATATCTGGCCACCAGCACGCGATGGAGGCGAGGTCCGAGTCGCCCAGGTCTGGTGGGACAGACGCGTCGAGTATGAAGCGGCGGAGGTGGACGAGGCGCGCGAGCGGGGCGAGCGTGGAGAGCGTGAAGTGGAGTTTGGGAGGGAAGGCGGCGTGGTCGAAGGCCTCGCAGAAGCTGGTCAGGACTTCGAGGGAAAGGTCCGTCAGGCTGGCGTGCGTCCGTTCGGCGAGGACAGCGAGGGCAGGCGTCCAGGAGTCGACGGAGCGCGGCTTGAGGTCGGACTCCAGGTACAGAGTGCACAGCTTGCCTGCTGGGAGGTGCAGAAAAAACGCCTCTGCGGCAGCTGGCGAGGCGCGGACTCGGAGGTTCCGAAGGGAGGGGAAGAGTGTGGTATTAGAGCTGGCGGAAACCAACGCCTCGGCCAGGTCGGCTGTATTTATACAATCTAGCTGTACGCGTAAATCTTCTAGGTTTGGGAAGCCAGCGATGGACGCCAGTGTACGTGGCATCAGGTGGGAACCGCCGCATAGATAGAGCGAGCGAAGATCGCGCATGGACGCAATAGAGCCGATAACTCGGTCGGACAGCTGGCCCCGCAAGCGTAAATGTTTCAAATCGCCCGCGATGCGCGCGACGGCGTCGAGATATGTCCGCAGCGCTTCGTGTAGTGCCAATGCTCCTTTGCTCGAACGAAAGCCAACGTCAATTGAGATGTTTTGTAGGTTTCGTGACAGATACAGTGTGAGGGGGAGTTGTTGACTGGCCGCGTCCTTCAGGACCAGACGCACGGAGCGGAGCGAAGGGAGAAGAGCACTTGCAGAGGAGGTTGCATCAACAATGCAGGGGCAGCGTTTGAGCTTTGGCAGTGAACACGAATTTTGGCCCACGTTCCGGACCCGCGAAGCGTAGGCGTGGAATAGGGAGAGAGCATCAGAGGGTACAGGTCTATGGGACGCGTCCTGAACGCGCTGGATCGTCAGACATGCCGTGAGCGCGTGTCACGGGAATTTGCTCACATGATTCGGGAGGAGAGCGAGTAAGGGATCCATTGAAGCAAGAGATGCCCACAGATAGTCTAAGGCGGGGTCCTTCCATGCCCGACAAACTGTTGCTACACGGTAGAAGGTTTTGAGAGCCGATGAGCGATTGGAGTCGCTGTCTATATTGTCGAGGACGATTCTAAAGACTTCATCTAGGAGAAGAACTGAATGCATGATAAGTGACGCGGTCGAATTCTCTAGGTGATTAGTAGGCGCAGTATTAAATGTGCAGGAAAAAAAAGGACGTGAATGGAGAGCTGAGGTGGCTCGATGAAAGACCGAAACGTGGCAATGAATATGGTCGGGATAAAAGAAGAAAAAAAAAATCCACATGCACGGGAGGCGAAATAAATTATATCCTGCAGGGATGCGGGGCAATGCCCGGGCAGGTTGCCTAGGCGGCCACGACGCGGGGAAACAAAGTTGCGATGAGCGAGTCGGCGAGCGAGTTGCACACACGTACAGCATTTGCCCAATAAGGTTTACCCAAAATTTCCCCATTTCGACGCGTCTGATTGGCTGACAGTTCTTGTCGCACCGCGTTGTCTGGCAGAAAAAAAAAACATATGCCCATACCACCCAACCCGCGGCCATCCCGACTACAATATCTACTCCACCCTACTGCTATACGACCGGACTTTTGAGAACCAAAACGGTCTCTCGTTTTTCAGCCCCAAAGCGCGTGGCTTCCCCATCTTCCACATTCACCGACTCGTACTCGTCAAATTCTAACTTATTCCAGCGGCCCAGCGGACGTGACCGTAGTGTCAGAGTCATTTGAAATGAGTACCGAGCATCGGGGTTGGACGGATCCACCAGGTTCGATATGTGCACCTTTACTCCGGTTAATTTCCAGGTGCCAATGTAGAAACCCTAAAGCAAATAGGCATAAGGTACTAGGTAGGATGTCGGCTTGGCCCGCACCTTCATACGGAGTGTTGGCCTCAGTATAGTAATCACATGTTGGGGCTCGTGCTCCTCATTTGCGAGGAGCGAAATGACTTGCCCGTTAGGGTAAAATCGCCTGAATAAATGTAAAAAGCCAGTCAACGAAAAAATTTCATAGATACGCACAAATAGCGATGGTATGTGATAAGGTGACATATCTGCAGTCGTGTCAGTCCACTAACTCAGATGATGAAAGATACAATTCGGTGCTGACATTAACCCAGGCATTCTCGCTCAGTCCATGGCGTCTGCAAGGGTACAATGAATGGTACGGAAAGGCACTAATTGGTGGCCAAGTACATGTAATGGCATACGGCGATATACACGCCATCTAGGCGCACGCGTGGCCGCTCTATGAAAATGCGGCGATAATCCGAGGAATAATCGTCCACAATGTCGTCGAGAATCTCGTGAGGCGAAATTTGTGGTGGCTTGTATACGGTCTCTACGAATGACCTGGAAAATATGCTCAATGAGTACTGCACAGTCTACAACGACGCCATTTCGACATCGTGCAAAACCAATTCAGCACGAGCCGGTTCGACGGTACGCCGATAAGAGTAAATAGGGCAGCCTAACCTCCAAATAGCAGTGTCGAGAGAAATTACTCTTGCCTTTCTGCTAACGCAAGCGAAACGTTCGACTGCTGTGGTACCTAAGTACCGAAGAATGTGAACCACGAGTTCGTCTGGAAGCCGCTGGAGAAATGACGGGGCCTTCTCGTCCTCGGGCTCGAAGGAGAGCACTTCTGGAAAGTCTGCCACGATACGCGCGAGAACACCAGATATATGTCGGTCAGGATGAACAGCAGCGGAGGACGCGAGCTTCGTATGTGTGTGTGCCACTCCAAGCGTGACATCTCCTGGGTTGAAAGCGTCCACCGTCTTCATCTCTATATCCGGGACAACGGACGTTGCGGAGAGGGCAGAAGTTTCTAGGGCTCGAGCTGCCTTTTGCTCTCTGAGGTAGGTAGACTCTGTCGATATCAGGATTCATACGGAAGGCCTGCCGATACAATCCCAATGCCTCGTCGAGTTTGCCTGCTTGTTCATGTCCAACAGCCCGGATGTATACTTCGAGTGCATCACCGCGAGACTGTAGTGGACGCAGATGGCGAGTCCCTGCTTCGGAGGTGGATGCCTGTTTGGGAGGAGTAGTGGGATCCGCAGGATCCTTGGGATCAACCGCAGGATCTTGCTGTGGTGGCTGCTGCAACCGTTGCTTCTCCCATACTTCCTTCTTCCATGACTCACGAAAACTCCTGAGCTCCTCCGTCTCCTGCTCCTCGACGGCGACCATGGGTTCGGTGCAATTGAAAGTGCATGAAGGATTGACTCATTCGGGTAAATTGCACTCTCACGCTTACTAATACGATACTGTTCGATTTCTTACATAATTTCGCGCGCCCAGATCAGAGCAGAGCAAGTGACGAGTGCTGCTGTCCCTCGCCATTTCCGACTTTCGTTACGACCTCCATCACTGTGACATCCCGTCATTTTGAACCTATCCTACGATGGAGAGCAACAAGGATGAGGCGCTTCGCTGCCTTCACATATCCCGGAAGCAACGCGCGGCCGGAAATCTTGCCTCAGCCCGCAAGTTTGCGCAGAAGTCGCTGGCACTTTTCTCAACCCCCGAAGCAGTCAAGCTGCTCGAGTTGATCGACTCTGAAGCTTCTTCATCCGCTTCTTCCGCAGGGTCTTCCTCCAACTCCCCGTTCGACTCTACCCCATCAGAACCCAGCTCTTTCACATCAGCAACAGAGACCCACCAGTCTACATCCGGTACAAAGCACCGTCATGCACCTCCAACCACTAAAACCCCTTCACAATCGAGTGAGACGAAGGAAAAGAGGGAGTATACGGCCGAGAATCTTACCGTCGTCAAGCGGGTACGGGCATGCAAAGCGACAGAGTACTACGAGATCCTGGCAGTTAAAAAAGATTGCGAAGAGGCAGATGTGAAGAAGGCATATCGCAAGGTGGGTTTTAATTTAAGCACTATGCGTACGTGTTTGTGTACTCAACACTTATATGACGTCCAGTTGGCGCTCGCGTTACATCCGGACAAAAATGGGGCGCCGGGTGCTGACGAGGCCTTCAAGAGTGTGTTCTCTCTTCGAGATTTATCCACTATCAGCCATATTTATTTAAGATCCTAGTGGTTTCCAAAGCTTTCCAGATCCTTTCTGGTGAGTATTGATTACGTTCGTGGTGGACTCTGACTTTAACGAACTTTTGTGGGACAGACCCACAAAAACGGGCGATATATGACCGTAGTGGAGGTGATCCCGAGTCAAGGTTCAGCGGCATGTCTTCAGGACCTGCATCAGGATTTGCGACGAGTCCATTCGGTGGTGGCTCGTTTGACGGGGAGCTCAGCCCAGAAGACCTCTTTAACATGTTCTTCGGTGGGGGTGCTGGGTTCGGTAATGGTCCGTTCGGTGGTGGTCCAGGTAATTTTCCAGAGTGTAGGGCAACTTGGATTCTAATCTCTGCACAGTATTTTCCGCCAGTTTTGGTCCTGGGGGTTTCCGCACAACCCGCGTTCATACAACACGCCCGCGACAACAAGCGCAACAACAAGAGCAAGCTACTCCACGTTCGCTTTTCGCCCAGGTTCTCCCCCTCCTTATTCTTTTCGCATTCTCTTTAATCTCTGCTGTCCCGAGCCTTTTCACGGCTCCGCGCGTACCGGATCCGCGGTTTTCATTCGAACCCTCTGCGCGATTCAACGTGGAGAGGAAGACGCAGTCACTTGGCGTGAACTATCATGTAAATGAGGTTGAGTTCAATCGCCACCCTATAGCAGCCGAAATCGCTCGGCTCAAGTCGAACGACAAACCGCAATCCATGCCTGTTCTGCGTCAGTTTGAAGATAATGTAGACCGGGCATTTACGCAGGAGAAATACGCGCTCTGTCAGAGCGAGATGGACTCGAAACAACGGAGAAAAGAGCGGGCCGTTGGCTTCTTTGGCATTGGGGCGGATTGGGAAAAGGTAAAACAAATAGAAGCAGAGCCAGCGGAGAACTGTGAGACATTGAGGCGGATGGGACTGCTCAGATAGGATTCCGCTCTCGGTCTAATTATGCGTCCACCTCTTTCACGCACTTACACTCACGTTTACGGATACCTGTCCATATATTACCGTGCACTCTTGAAATATTCCACTCTCACTTGGTGTTGCGCTTCGCACTTTGGCCACTTACAATCATTGGCGAGGTCAAAGTTGGACTATCTCGGGACGAATGGGGAGCAATGAATGATAAGACAAAGACAAAACACGTTTCTATTAGAATGCACGCTTTTATGCGACCTGTCTCTGACGCTCCAACTTGAGGTAAAACTCCTCCTGGCGTTGCACTATGGGACGGGTGTCAGCAAAATGTTTCCGGGAGAGGGGATGACTCGAGGTTCTCTGCACACTAACCGGACTTCAAATGAATGCCATACCTGCGGTCGATGAGGTGGGTGAATAATTCGACTATTATTGCGAAAAAAAGACGAACCAGTAAGCATATGCGCTGGAAATCCCAAGGCCGAGTGCACAAGAGAGGTCAAGCCAGAGCCTCTTCCTGAGCTTTCCAGTGATAGGTGCAATTGGCATTGTGAGGGTGGGTGTGAGTGTGAGTGTGCTGTACGGGTCGGTTCTCGGTCAATCGAGTGGCTGTCTGGACAGCACAAACAGGGACAAATGAAACACCACGCCTCCATATTACATAATCAAGGCGTCGTCGCCTCTGTCAGCGCCGGTCAGCGGCTCTTTGGATTTCCTTTGCCCTTCTCTTTGATCATCTCTCCTCTCTTTCCTAGCCCGTCTTGTTGACGCGCTGAAAATACATCCCAGAAGCAAACAATTCTCAGATCTTAGACCCTAATCCGCGAACTCTTTCCTTGTACATAGACCCTGTCGACCCATGGATCCAGACGCCTCCGGCGGCTGGCGATTTGCCCAGTGTTTCGGCGACAAGGGCGATGTGGAGGACATCACAGAAGGTAAATAGCTTCTGTTCTGAGCATCGTAGATCGTCTCCTTCGCCTTTGCACCCCCGGACTCGGCGTGTGATCTCCGTCATTTACCAGGCAGTATTGCTTACAAACTGAAATCCGGATAGCCGATATCATCTCTGCTGTCGAGTTCGACTCTACGGGAAATTACTTGGCGACAGGTGACAAGGGTGGTCGTGTAGTGCTATTCGAGCGAAATGATATGGTGCGTCCCCCCCGCCCCTTGTGTCCGCTCTACCGACGGTCGCTGATTCTGCTGTCCGATCACTTACCCAACATTCACCTCTTTGACGTCCAGAAAAAGAGTTGTGAATACAAGTTCTACACCGAGTTTCAGTCACATGAGCCAGAGTTCGATTATCTCAAGTCACTCGAAATCGAGGAGAAGATCAACAAGATTCGATGGTGCAAACGACAGAACTCTGCACACTTCCTACTCTCGACGAATGGTACGTCGGCACTTGATAGCCGTTATAGCTTACTTATCGCATACCCACAGATAAGACCATCAAACTCTGGAAGGTCTTCGAGAAATCGTTACGAGTAGTGGCGGAATCTAACATGGGCGATGGCCAACGGACCCTTCCACCACCATCTTTAGGACAGCACTTGCGCCTACCCCGTATGCAACATCAAGACAACATTATCGCCGCTGTACCGCGCAAAGTTTACTCCAACGCACATGCTTATCATATCCATTCGATCACCGTTAATTCCGATCAGGAGACATACATTTCTGCAGACGACTTGCGGATCAACCTCTGGAATTTAAACATCAGTGATCAGAGCTTCAGTTCGTTTTTTTTTTTCTGTGATCGTCCGTGGTCCCTTACGTCCGGTATCTTCAGACATTGTGGATATCAAGCCAGCTAACATGGAGGAGCTCACGGAAGTCATCACCGCCGCCGAGTTCCATCCGACGCAATGCAACGTTTTCATGTACTCCAGCTCGAAAAGCAATATCAAGCTTGCGGACATGCGGAACTCTGCGTTATGTGATCGGCATGCGAAACGTATGTCGTGCACCCTTTGGTCCGTTCGCCGAAATATATACGATGTTTCCCAGAGTACGACGAAGAAGAGGATCCAACAAACCGATCGTTTTTCTCTGAGATCATTTCTTCAATCTCGGACGTCAAGTTCAGCCGTGATGGGCGGTATATCCTCGCACGGGACTATCTATCACTGAGGATCTGGGACGTCAATATGGAGTCCCGGCCGTTAAAGACCATTCAGATACATGATCACTTGCGCGGGAAGCTGTGTGATCTTTACGAGAACGACTGTATATTTGACAAGTTCGAGTGCACGTGGAGTGGCGACGACAAGTGAGCCTAAGTCCCCTTTGACTCTGTTTCTTTGGAATTGATGGTTTTTTTTTAAGGAATGTGCTGACTGGTTCCTACCACAATTACCTGCGCATCTTCGACGTGGAGACGGCAAACGACGTTGTATTGCAAGCAGACAAGTCTGCATTCAAGGCGAAGAAAATCGGCGGGCCTTTACCGGGTAACAAGCAGATTGGGGCCAAGAATGGCATCAAGCCGGCGCTGAAAGACCCGATGCAGCTCGAGACGCTAGATTTCAACAAGAAGATCTTGCATGCGAGCTGGCACCCGAGAGAAAATACTATTGCGGTCCGTCTGGTTGTTATCGGGCTATTTTTTTGCGGTCGCGCTGATGATACGTGTGGCGTTGCAGATCGCGGCGACGAACAACCTCTTCCTGTACAGTGCCGCATGAGCGACCGCTCGATCTGCATACCATTCGCCGCCACTACCCCCTCTCCTGTCTTGGGGGGTCGGGTCATCGTGCCCTCTGCCTGCACAGTTTTTGGACAATTCCTCTCTCGTTCCCCTCCTATCACCCACCATCCACCTCCCCAACTCCATCCCTTCAACTGCTACTATCCACGATCCCTTCCGCGCGTTTGCTGCACTCTTTTACTTCTCTCTGTTCCTCGTCTCCATCGTCGTCTCGCAGTCCTGTCAAGGCTCGCCCATACATGTAGCTTAGCAAGACCGGACGGCCGGGGTACGAAGGGAGGCGAATCGGATGGGGAGAGAGGTGAAAGTAGTAGAGTTTATTAGTATACAACGACCGCTATATAGTGGGGCGGCGTTGAGAAGTAATGCAATAAAGGGCCTTTGTATCATAAACTTCCTGTGCGTGGCTCGTACCACCCTCAAAGTCGCGCGGGGTGGAAGCAGGATTCGTATTATATCGAATTGACGACTCTCAGACAGCTGCTTCAACAAAACGCACCCTTTTAGTTTAATTCACGACCCATTTTGGTCCCTTCGTTTAGACAATCCACACAAAGTCGCAACCTTAGCATCATACCCAACCCCGGCTCCGAAATCACACCAGGGGTCTTCGTTTTGAAACCTGCGGTAGGGTCATGGAAAGTCACCGAGTATACCTGTGATGTGTAACCGCCTGAACACGAGCACGGTGGTGGCAAAGAGCTATGAGAGGGTGGTCGAACCATCAATGAGAGAGTGGTGGAGAAAGTATATGTCTGTCCTACGCAGTCAGAGCACCAATGGAAGGAGGGTGCGCACAAAAGTGGCTCTGGCGGGATGTGGCTAGCCCTGATCTTGCGTGGGGCGTAGGTGGAAAAACACTTCATTGTGGCGCGTGGGAGGTGGTCGTTGTGGTTGTTGGTCGTCGTGGCCCCCAACGCTTCGAGGACTGGAGTACAATGCCATCCAGTTTGACGTACTATTCTAAGGTCCAGAGCCCATCACAGCGTGTGCTGTGCAGGAGTGTGCTGTGCAGGACGTACTAGGAGGCCTAATCGGGGAATAGGGGGAACAGAATCAACGGCTGAGTAGCTAGCAATTTCATCAAATACAGACTCGCGTACTCGAGCCAGTACTACAGTCGAACCTCTCTTAACCCATAGGGGGTATAGCCCATAACCCCTTATACCCCATGGCTTTTTCGGTCCACCAACTTGGTAGGCGGGGATTTTGAGACCATAACCCATAATACGTGATACCCCATAACCCATAACTCTTTTGAGAGGCAAAACCCATAGGTTCAGTACCTAATTGTGTAAGGTTGATTGAATCCAGCGACGTGAATGAGTTTGGTGAATAGTTGTGCAGACAGGAGTGAACCAGAAATGGACTCAAGAGCCCGAGGCCAGTTCACGCTGATTGTTGAAGCGGCACACACAGTGATGTGGCAACACAGTGACTCGGAGGCCCGAAAAAATTGTAAATTTTGTTCTACAGCAGATTTCAATACAGTTGTCATGTTTCGACCACTTTAGGTGTATAGGCGGTGTTTGAATGGGCACCTTGGTGACCATGCCGAATTTCTTTCCCACAAAAATTAATCGTAGTAATTAATAAATAAAATTTTATATTTTACTTATTGGTTTTGAAAATCATTTGTCATCGGCTGGCGTAGTGAAGCTGAAGTACTATGCTATGACGACCTTGGTCTGTGCGGGCAACGCGTTGATTTCAGTGACACACAGGAAAAAAGTTTTATATTATTACAGTACAGTACAGTAAAGAGCCCGGTTGTCAACAAGAGGACTCTGGGCGGGGATTCGTAGATGAACTCGCGCAATGAGATCCAGGAGTGTCGTCAAAAGCCGAAATACCGATGAATTCTCCAAATACGTCGTTCCCAAGTGGGTGTGGTAATGTTGGCGGAAGATCAAAATGGAAGGACGATGCCATGGCAGCGACCCAGGGAGGGAGGGTTGAAAGTGAGTATGGCGTGCAGTGCAGCACCACTGCATGAAACTTGAAGGACTTGCTCAGGCTGTTGAGGTCGCGCATATATCCCGGACAAGCACTCAGTCAGCCTTGGAATACATGACTCGAACAAGAGGTGGTCTCACCGTGATACAACATAGTACATCTTCCGGCGTACGCATCACTCCGCTTGTGTTGTCAGCGCAGCTCATTTATGGTGACAGTGTTTGGCACGGGGCGCCGGCAGGTAGTGAGGGGAAGAGAGGGGGACACGACTCAACGGCGCGACACGAAAGACAACCCCTGAAAAGTGCAGGGCATAAATAGCCAGCATTGGCACCAAAAGTGTCAAAGACATACCTCAACGACAATGTCCCTCCCTACTCCTACTCCTGAGACGTCAGCAAACAGTCAGCAACAATCCCGTGTGCGCAAGGTCACTCTGCGCTTGCCGCAGCCACCCGTTCCAGAGACACCTGCGGCAATCCCTACACTGCCGCCGCTGCCACCTGAAGGCTATTTCCCACCTCAGACTCCTCCAGTGCCACTGCTGCCTCCGCATCTGCCGCCAATGGGAGGTCCTCCAAGTCAATTCAGTGGTCAGTACAACCCAGCCGGTCCGGCTATGAACGCACCACCAACCCATGCGCATCCATATGGCGCAATGCCATACCCTCCGGTGTACCCACCAGTCCCGCAGCACTCTCAATACGCACCCTTCCAGCCTTGGGGTTATACTCAATACCCCATGGGACCTCCGCCAGTATTTGCGCCGGGTCCGTTCTTTGAGTACCTGTTAGCCACCCAACGCGCCACTGCTGGTGACGAGGACCCACCTGCAAATAGGGCGCAAAGTGATGGGGGTGCGGGTGTGAATCACGCTGCCCCGCCATCGACTGTAGGTGCCCGGCTGGGCAGGCTCTACCCCAACAAAGAAGTCAGTAATGGAGGTGAGTGTCACGTACCTTTGCGCCGAGAAGTTAGTTGTTGACTGCATGAAGTTTGGCGATTCCAGGCCGAGGTGGTCAACGACCACATCAAGTACGCGTTCTCTGTGCAGACTGACATGAAGTGGTCAGATTTCCGTGAGGAGGTATGCCGTCACCTCAATGGGCCTCATAGCGAGGTGCGCCTTGTGTTTCGAATCAGCGGAGAAGGAGGCGCATGGACGGGCCTCGGGTCCGAGTATGACTGGGCCGACGCAATTGCCCGGCTGATTGAAAAAATACGTTCGGCACGGACGCGTGCAGTGTCAATGGAAGTGAAAGACATAGTGAGTCACATGGCATGGAATGAAGATATACCACTGACCTCGCACACCTGCAGCATGAGTCTACACGCATGAAGGCACAGAGCTCCAAGGGGAAGGGGAAGGGGAAAGAGAAACGTCGTCGCGAAGACGACATTCCCCCTGCGTTGAGTCCGGACATGGCACGGCAGCTGGATTGCCTCATCAAATTGCAGCAACACCTCGCGTGCGACAAGCACTCCAGGCCTGGCAAAAAAACATACTGCCGGGTCACGAGTTCAGGAGAGGACACCAGCGGAGGGCACAAGGAGTTGACCCACGAGGAGATGACGTTGTGGGCGAAACATATGGTAAGTAGCGTGAAATCGAGCTGACGCAACGAGAAACTCACCGATTTTCCTAGTCGCTTGGCAAAACAACAAAGCATATCCCACCGAAAGTACAGAAGTACGACTATCCACCAGCGAAAAAACCTCGGGCCGCTCATACAACGTCCAACGTGCATGTATCGGTCAACATCACACCCACACCGGGAAGGAACCCCACAGTACAAGCAACGCACCAAGGGTCGCCGACACCTACTCCAGGTCCATCACGTCTTGCTTGGATCAGCGATAGCCACCCACCATCCAGCGTTGCGGGGCCCAGTACGCTACGACGCACACAAGGTCCACGGCCCTCGCGCTTTTTGGTCCTTCTTGACTGCCTTGCGGAATTGAGGGTGCTGACGGTGATGGAACTGCTAGTGCTCATGGACGAATACATGCCAGCCATCGGCCTGAATTACGTCGACCTAGAGGAAGAGTTTGTCGACCTCGGTATTATCGACTCAGTGGACTTGTACTCACTACCAGTTGAACTGCTTGCGACATTCGGGGATCTTGGCCGCGATCTCGCCCACAGTCTCCACCAGTTTTGTGAAAATCTTTTCATCCCTCTCGGTTTGCTGGAGACGGGGGGCCGTGACGCTACTGAAGATAACTCACTTTCTGAACAGGAGAAGGCGCTGCAAGACCTGGAGCAGAGGGCCCCGAGGCCACTTGAAAAGGTGAAAGAGGTGATTGAGGTTTCAGACGAGGAGACATTGGTGGATGGTGTCGAGTCAGATGAGGATGAAGATGGAGACGGTGACAGGCGGTCGTACAGGGCAACGTCGTATGAAGTGTGAGAAGATTTGTCAGCTATCCCACGGCCATACCCCAGCCAGAGCGTACAACTTGTAGAACGCAGTCGGTAGCTTTCCCTCAACTTTTGGGGTTTGACGCACCCGTACTGTGATACATAGGCTATTCAATTCAATGTTTTCTTTGTTCTCCAATCTGAGTGACCGCCCGCAGTCATATTTTCACGCGCGCACAAGTAGGTACATAAAAAAAAACTACGGGAGTTGGTACCCACAGTGGGCATACCAGCCCTTTGCATCGTCTGCCGTGACAGAGTGGACAGCCTCCCAGAATGCGTCGTAGACGTTGCCATTTCCGGACTCAAGATCCGCATTGACGCGAGCGTGATTTGCGCGCAACCAGGCCTTGATGGATGAGAATGCCAACTCGATCGGGTTGAAATCCGGCGAATACACGGGGAGGTAAACGAGGCGCATGCCACGTCCCTCGACCAGCTCACGAATACCGGGTACCTTGTGTATCGCCACGTTGTCGACAACGAGGACCGAATTGGGCATCGGCCACTCGTTCATGCGTGGAAGGAGGCCTTCGACAAACTGCCGAAAAATGTCGCCGGTAATGGCGTTCTCGACAACCTCAAGGTGTAGAATTCCATCCAGTGAGATAGCAGGTAGGATTGAGTATTTGGTGCCGCGAAGTAAAAACTCAAAACGGCAAGCGCGCTCGCCGTGAATGGACCACGCATATGGCCTCCTCAAAGTGAGTCGATTGAAATGGCTCTCGTCCGCGAAGACGAGCTGTTCGGGGCAGAAATGGGCAGCGATTAGTTCCATGTACTCCCTGCGGTCTTGCTCGTTACGTTCAAGAGCACGGCGTGTGACCTATCGTCGACGTCATAAGAATCCGGACTGTAGCCAATGGATGAAGATGTACCGTTTTCATTGTGTACCCCTCCCTTTGGAGGGAACGCAGAACTGTTGGGAGCGACACCTCGACGCCGCATACTTCCTGCAGCTCCACCTGCAGCTCCATGAGCGACATATCAGGCTGGCGGTCAACAGTGTCGCAGAGGAGCTGTGACAGTAAGACAATGTTCATGGCCGATGTGTTGTAGACGTACCTTCACTTGAATAGCAGTGAGAACGCGTGGCCGACCATTGTCGATTGGTGGTGGGAGAGACAAGTTCCCCGTCTGGCGATAGGTGCTGCGAAACCTCTTGAGCGACCGCACACTGATCCCAGTGAGTTGACTAATTTCCAGGTCACGCAATCCCTGAAGGGACATCGATAAAGCCAACTCTCTGCGGTCATCAGAGTACCGGCGAACCATTGTTGGAGGTTTGGAAAGGATAGTAGAAGGGTGTAAAGGTCGTGCTGCACGCCGACACGGAGTACAGTAGCACAGTGCCGAGCATAGCAATGAAGATAACTATTCCACAACCCTATTTTTTCAATATACCTATTTAATAACCCCAATTATGTATGATAACATAATTTATCGAGAATTTCCCAGTCTACTTAACTATGAACCCCGCTCTTGAGTTTTGGAAGTCCGTATGATCGCTAATTTTTGGGCATGACAACTGTATTGAAATCTGCCGTAAATTCCAACTTTCCGTCTCTGCCTATGAGTCCAAAACCACTCGAAATTTTGAAGCAAGGCTTCCGAGGTTTTTCCCAAAAAATCAAACAAAAGAAGGACAGTCTTGAAGCAAAGTTAAAACGAAGTGAAACTCTTTCTTCTGCTGATGAAAAATGGCTAGACAATGAAGCAAACATCATTGACGAGCAACGTGTACTGGAACAGCTGGAGTTGGCTTCAGACTACGAAAGAGAAGTTGCACGCTTGGACAACAAGGGGAAAGCCATCGTGGAAAAGCTGAGGGAATGGGCAGGTGAACTGCTGGTCAAAATGGTGGGAAGGAAACGAAAGCGTATGCAACATCTCAGACTTTAGAATCCAAAAGACGCTGACAAACGTTTTTGGACAGGCTCCGAAAAAGAGAAGGAAAACAAAGTGCCTAAAGAAAAACCAGTTCCTGCTCAAGCAGCCCCAGTTTTCACGAAAAAGGAGAACGCGACCTTAGCTCAGCGAATCGAAATTCTTGACTGGTATCATAAGCATAAGCAAGGCCAGACAAAGACAGCCGAACACTTTGCGTTGATCTATCCAAATCTCCAAATCAAGCAGCCACTGGTTTCTGCCTGGCTGAAGGACGAGGCCAAATGGAGGGCACAATGGCAAGAGACTAACTGCCCAAGTGACCGGATGGCCAAACGAGCTCAGCAAACAGAGCATCCTGAGGTTTCCGAGATGCTTGACCTCTGGGTTTCAAAAGCGATGGCTGATGGGGTTTTGTTAACTGGAGAAGTCCTGCGCCAGAAATGGAACATGTTTGCTGACTTAGTGGGAGTTCCGGCCGATGAAAGGTTGAAACTGAGCAATGGGTGGCTGATGCGGTTCAAGGAAAGAAATGGTTTGAAGGAATGGAGGCGCCATGGGGAAGCAGGTTCATCAACTGTTGAAACAGTGGAAGAAGAGAGAAAATGGATCCAGAAGATCATTCTGGAAGGGGGGTACGAGCTAAAGGATCTCTATAACATGGACAAAACGGGTCTTTTCTATGCGTAAGTGCCTAGGTGCTCCTTGTAGCGGTATGACTTATCGCGACAACTAGACCAAGTAAAGTGTAAGTGAACTGACACGGTACACACTCAAGCCTAGCGCGGAGACAAGTCACGCGCCGAACGTACAGGCACAGCGGAGAGTAGACACACGTGAGGACTTTATACAAGTTCAAAGGTCAGGTGATCACGCTGTGGCACGCTGAGTGGAGAACCAAGAGGACAAGTTAACATTGGAGAGGTAAGGGAAGTACAAGAGAATACGCACCTGAGTGGAGAACCAAGAGGACAAGTTGGTTCCACTCAGGACGCTACATGAGGGTTTATATACTATGCTGCGGCTGAGTTCGAATTACTATGAAACCTTATTACTAAAGGTAAGTGTAATAGTAATGAGTCAGACGCTGACGCGTCGTGTCTAATAATAGCGTTATCTATTGTGCTGACTGATGCACAGTCATTAACGCTGACAGAACAATGACGTGTCCTTATCTATGAGTCACAACCCTATGACAACGTAGTCTAGAACTATCTAGAACCTTCCCTGCTTATCGTCCAATGAGAAACTATTATACTAATAAGGAAAGTGACCAAAAGAGGTAACATCCAATAAGGAAGTTATTATCCCAGGGTCACGTGCTTGGGGTGCACATGTTGGCATCACGTGACTGACCATCTTATCATATCTAATGATAAGGACTTGGATGTTTGAGCGCAACATTGGAGTCTTATATCTTCACCAAATAAATCCGTAAAAATACGGAAAAATAAGGCAAAAATAGAGCGTCCGTGACATCACCCCCCTCCTTAAGGGTCGACGTCCGCGTTGGCCAATGTATCCACATGATGAGCTTGCCAAGGCAAGGACGCGTAAATAAGAGCCGCTATTTTTCTAGGCGCGCCCGGGTTGGAGGAATGGAATTCCTTAACCATGTTAGGGGCGTGTGCTAGGTTTTTAGCCGGTTCCCATGTGTCCTCACCCTCACCATATCCTTTCCAACGGACGAGGTACTTAAGAGTACGACCGAAGAGTCTAGAGTCTCTTATGTGGTCGACTTCGTACTCTTCTTCTCCCTCGACCGTTACTGGATCGGGTGGTGGAGGCGTCAGCCCATTGACTTCGTTTCCTTTATAAGGAGAGAGGCGATCTACATGAAATACATCATGGATCCGTAATGCAGGGGGTAGTGCAAGCTTATAATCAACGTCACTTGTGACTTTAGTGACTTCAAACGGGCCTAATTGCTTAGGTCCCAATTTGGACGATTGTTGATGTATCTTTATCTGTTTAGCTTGCAACCAGACCTTATCCCCAACGTTGAAGGAGTATGGCTTAGTCCTTTGTTCAACGTCTGTCTGCATTCGCCTTTTACTTAGGCGTAGAGCTGCCTCTGCGTCCTTGTGAGCGGAAACTAAGTGCTGAAGGCGCTTGTCGAGCAATGGAATACCCGTGGGTCTACCAGCGGGAATAGTGAAGTCAGGCGTGAAGCCGTATAGTAGCTCAAAGGGGGTATGACCCGTAGCTGAGTTGAGTCTACTATTGACTACGAATTCCGCAGTAGGAAGCAGGTCTGCCCAGTCATCCTGTCTCTTGCTAATGAACATGCGCAGATATATCTCAACTTCTTGATTTTTGCGCTCAACCTGTCCATTAGCTTGAGGGTGATAGGCGGTAGTAAGACCTGCGTCTATTCCTAGTCGCTTGTAAAGGGCACGCATGCTTCGCGCTGCAAATTGGGGTCCTCTATCGCTTATAACTTTGCGAGGGATCCCATGCAGGGGGAAGACTTGTTCAAAGTAGATGGATGCCACCCCATCAGCCGTAATCTGAGAAGTCACGGGGAACAGATGAATCTGTTTGGTATAATGATCTACAATATTTAAGATCATATCTTTCCCACGTGACATAGGCAGTGGACCGATTAGATCGATCCCTACGATCTGCCATGGTCCCTCAGGAACTTCTTGCGGCTGAATGGTTGCTTTTGGGTGTAGATCTTTGCGATATCGTTGGCATCGATCACATCCTTCTACGTATGAGGCAATAAAGCCTGACATGCGTGGCCACCAATAATAGCGACTAACTAGCTCTATGGTTCCATTCTTTCCAGGGTGTCCGGTTGTGACCGAGTCGTGGCAGGATTTTACCACGTCCCTGCGAAGGGCACGATCGTTTGGGACATATAATTTACCCCGGTGGTAAATGAAACCATCTTCTTCTTCCCACATTAAGACGCCATCTGTGAGAGCTTTAGGAGCGGTCTTAGAAATACTTTTAAGACCGTCTATAACTTCAGCTTCTCTAATAGATGCGAGTTTAATGCGACTCCCTAAGGAGTCTATTTCAGGGACGAAGTGCGCTTTAGCGGCAGCTAGGAAATGCTCAGGTTTTAGCACCTGTACCTGGCGATTATCTTCAGAATCTCGGACTTGGTCTCGTGAGAAACGACTCAATGCATCGGCTTGCATAGATTCTCCTTTCTTATAAGTGATTTTGAAGGCGAACCGACTTAAGAATAGAGCCCATCGAGCTTGGCGCCTATTCAAGTCTTTCATG
The DNA here is from genome assembly GCA_025766275.1 of Lactarius indigo. Taxonomy (NCBI): domain Eukaryota; kingdom Fungi; phylum Basidiomycota; class Agaricomycetes; order Russulales; family Russulaceae; genus Lactarius; species Lactarius indigo. The sequence continues at coordinate 742,810 of JAFKAC010000008.1, forward strand.
GTTGCCCACCATTCCATATTCTTATGGTCGGTGATCACTTCAAAAGAGATGCCTTCGAGGAAATGTCTCCAGTCCTCTAAGGCGCGGATTAAGCCGAGCATCTCTCTGTCGTAAATCTCATAATTGCGCTCCTCTTTGCTCATAGACTGTGAGCGATACGCAATAGGGTGCCAGAGACCGTCCGGGTATTTCTGAGTTAAAATACCGCCAGTAGCAAATCCAGAAGCGTCAACCTCAACTCTAGTTGGAAGGTTCGGATCGTAAACCTTAAGAACAGGTTCTTGTACGAATCTTTCCTTCAACTGGTCAAAGGCTTTCTGCTGTTCAGACTGCCATATCCAAGGAGTGTCTTTCTTAGTAAGGTCATGAAGGGGTCGGGCGATCGCCGCGAAATCCTTGATGAACCTTCTATAGAAATTGGCGAACCCGATGAATGCTCTTACTTCTTTGAGCGTAGTCGGGGTCGGCCACTCCCTTACTGCAGAGACCTTGCCAGGGTCCATCTGCACTTCTCCGGGACGGATAATCATCCCAAGGTACTCCATTTCTTGCTTTTCGAAATCGCACTTCTCAGGCTTGAGATAGAGGTCGTATTGTTCTAACCGTGTTAACACTTCGCGTACTATTTTGCGATGATGTTTAAGGTTATCACTATAGATGAGAATGTCATCCATGTATACGGCAACCTCTCCTTGTGCGATGAGATCAGCAAAGACGGCGTTCATTAAGGCTTGGAAGGTGGCAGGGCTATTAGTCATGCCGAAGTACATGACTTTTGGCTCGTATAGACCCCTGTTGGTGACAATGGCACCTTTCCATTCATCGCCTTCTTTGATGCGGATGTTATGATATCCCCATCGAACGTCGAATTTAGTGAAGTACTGAGCCCCCTTAAGCCTATTGATAATGTCGGCAGCGAGTGGAAGTGGATATCAGTTCTTAATGGTAATTTTGTTAAGACGCCGATAGTCTTGGACCAGACGGAGCTTGCCGTCCTTTTTCTTAATGAAGAATACAGGGGATGCCATCGGTGACTTAGATGGCACTAAATATCCTTTCCCTATATGTTCATCTAAGAATTTGTCCAATTCTACTTGCTCGCTTGGTGACATGGGGTACGTCTTGACTTTCCAGTGCTTGACTGCATCTGGTTCTAGGTCTATGGCGTGGTCCCATGGCTGATGCTCAGGGAGTCTCTGGGATTCCTCCTCAGAGAAAACTTTTGCGAAGTCACGATAGTGTTCAGGGACCATCTCTTCGAAGGTTTTCTTAGGTTTGGAGGTTATCGCTTTCTCGGCAATCTGCTGAGAGTACGTGAAACCGGCCAAACAGAAAACTTCGTCAGAGACTGTGTCTAACACTTTCTCCGCAAGGAGACGGCGGCGTTCCATGCGATTCGCCATAATGCGCGTCACCTCTATCTCTATCTCCGGTGCAGCTATTTCAGCGCTGGAGTTGAGACGCATAGTACCTTCCTGCCAATTTATGTGCGGGTTCCGATGTCTAAGCCAAGGTAGTCCCAATATCACTCGTTCTGGGCCTAGTGAAGTGACCATAAAGTCGAACTTTTCTGCACTAGGACCAACTTTAAGGACGAGTGTTACTTTATGGGTGATACTACCGGCTTCATTGAGCGTCCCATCGATATTATATAAGGTAATGGGATGGTCCAGTGGAACCTGCAACATCTTGTGGCGGTCAGCATACTTTTTGTCTAGGAACAACGAAGTTGCCCCAGAGTCTACCATGGCTGCTACTTTTACAGTACGATGACGTCCTTGTAATTCAACAGAAATATGAAAATGAGATCTGCTATCTTTTGTTTCGGGAATAATACATGAGGAAAGCGCTGCATCAGAAATCATCACTTGCGGCGCTGCTACAATTTGTGGAGCAATCGGAACACTAATACTATTGTTCATCTCCGAGGCAGATGTAGATGTAGAATCAGAACAGGAAGCCGAGACATCACTACTATCAACATTACAGGCAGAAACGAAGTGGTACGTAGGAATTACAGATTGGTCTGAGTCCGAAACGAGGCGAGATCGTAGGCATATCTTACAACTACATGAAGCCGAGTCAACCGTATCTGTTTTACAGGGGGAGTCCGCAGCTATGACTACCCCTGGATCTAAAAAGCCGCCTTAAGAGCATTGATTTGCTCTTGTTGGGCTGTGAGCGCCGCCAATAACTTTGCCACGTCTGCCTGGGACGTATTGGCTTTGGGCGGTGCGGGATTACTTGATTGGGCGGTGGAGGCCGCCGACTGACTGGAAGAAGGTTGGGAGGGGGTCTCCTCGCTACTGGCCGCAGCTTTCGCTTTGGCGGGTTTCCCCATGAATTTGAGCATGCAGACGGGTGCCCTATGTCCGACCTTTTGACAATGGTGGCACACGTCACGTTCGTGATTTCCATCCTTCTTTGAGTGGTCTTTAGAACCACACCTGTAACACTTGCCTTGCATGTGTTTTTGATAGTCTTGCCGGGTCTTTCCGCCGGATGCGGGCTTGCTCGTGCCGGATCCCTGCTGACGTGATGCGTCAACTTGCATCGCGTCTGGATCGGACGGCTTGCCTGCAGGCAAGATCGACTGGCTAGACGAACCGCCCTTCTTCTCCGAGTCCCTCTGTCTCAGTCGCTGATCTAGCGATTGTGAGACCTGTTTGAGGTCGTCGAAGTCGACGTGGGCCTTGTCCGTCAAGGCTAAGGCATCTTTTACGCGGTCCGAGAGACCGTCGTAGAAGCGGGTGCGGAGGTCTGCTTTTGACCATCCAGTCTGTCCAGAGTACTGTTCGAACACGGATCGGTACTCTGCAACCGATCCGCGGCCCTGCTTTGTCTTCTTCAGCTGCTCCCTCGCTGTTTCTGTAGTGTCGAGGGGCGAGAACCGCCGGTTGAACTCTTTGATGAATTCGTCCCAAGAGCTACCGAACGGAATGTTATTTGACTGAAGTTGTTCTAGGTAGGGGAGAGCCCATGACTTGGCTTCCCCTTCCATAAGGTTAAGGACCGCCATAATCCAGCGGTCTTCTGCCCGGAAGTACATGCCCTGGGCCGGGTCCCAGGTGTTCATAGCGTCCTGCTGTGAGCCTGCCCAATTGTGGAAGGCTGCAAGGAAGTGACGGGCATCTGTGGAGTTGCCTTTCCCATCCCATGCTTTGGGACGGGCCACTACTTCCTTGTGCTTAGGGCTGGGCTTGGCCGCGGTTGCTGAAACCTGTGCGGTCAAGTCCGTGACTTTTTGTGTAAGTATGCCGACTACTTGGCCTAGATCACTTATGAGGCGCAAGCAGTCGTTGAGAGTTGGGGGCGGAGCAGGAGCTATTGGTGCGGGGGGAGCGGCGGCGGCGGCGGACATCTTATCTAACTCGTCTTGTCTCTTTCGTTCCTCGTACTTTTTGATCGACTCCCGTCTGTCTTCGATGAGGCGAAGCTGTTCGTCTTCGTCGAAGTCGTCCCAGTTGTCGAAGTTCTTGATCCACTCTTTTTCTTCTTTAGAGAGGACTGTTCTGTACTTGGACGTTACTCCTGTGGGATACTGAGCTTGAGCTTGCGCTGCTCTCTGTTTCCCTTTGGGAGCTATCGTGGACGGATGGGGGAGGAGAAAGTTCGGGGACTAGTGCTGCCGCGAAGGTGATCAGCTGAGGGACGGTGAAAGGGGTGCCTGCAACGAGGCCAAATGCTCCGTGAAGTTCTAGGAGAGCGAAACGGAAATCTCTATTATAGTAGATAGCGCGGACGTATGCTTCCGCGTCGTTCTGTGGTTCCGCTTCTAGAGAGAACAGGTAGTGGACTTCTTCACCAGCAAAGACTTCTTGGTGGTGAACTACCGGGGGTGCCAACGGGTCGTCAACGAGTGTCTCGTTGGAGGAGGAGTGCGCCGAGTGATAAGAATGCTCCGAAGCTGCTGTCGGAGTTGGAGATACAAATCGGGGTGAAGGGATCGGATCGGTGGACGATCGATCTGCTCCCTGTACGTGTAGCGATGCCGAAGCAGAGGCTAAATTTGGAGTGTAATATGAACGTGGGGGTGACGGGGGCGCTGGGACAGGGAGAACTGTTTCCTGTCTCCTCCGGAAGATACGTCGAAGACGCTGACGAAGGTTCACAAATATGCGAGGCAGTTTGGAAAAAGGGAGGTGGTAATATGTGACGACGTGTTACGACGACCGCGAAACGCTAAGTCGAAGGTGATTGGAGAGTCCGATCAAGCAAGACCAATACACAGTGATGTTTCACACTGCGCGAGGCTGCGGCGATAACGGAACACTCAGGAATGGGGTAAGGGGTTTGTGCAAGAACACAAGGCTGTCTGCCGCAGTCTCCTCGACCTATTGGCTGCCTCTCACGCCGAAGCGCTCTCAAACTTTTCTGTTTACTTCGCGTACAGCTGTCGCAGGCTAGGCCTGGCAGGCTTCTCTTCCACTTGCAGCTTATCTGGCGTGGTGACCAGTTCTGCAAGCAGTACCCAAACGTTCTACTGATGACCAGATAGAACGCTTATAGGCAAGCACAATCTATGCCGACTTTACGGACAATAGAGTTGTACCAAGATAGCGCAGATTCTGCGTACGAAGGTCCACAGGCAAAGAGTGAGGTGTGTGACACAAGGGACTTGTGGTCGTCAACCACCTAGAAAGGAAAACGCCGGTAAGAGTAAAGGGGCGTGTGAAGGAAGAACTTGTCCTAATGTAGCGGTATGACTTATCGCGACAACTAGACCAAGTAAAGTGTAAGTGAACTGACACGGTACACACTCAAGCCTAGCGCGGAGACAAGTCACGCGCCGAACGTACAGGCACAGCGGAGAGTAGACACACGTGAGGACTTTATACAAGTCCAAAGGTCAGGTGATCACGCTGTGGCACGCTGAGTGGAGAACCAAGAGGACAAGTTAACATTGGAGAGGTAAGGGAAGTACAAGAGAATACGCACCTGAGTGGAGAACCAAGAGGACAAGTTGGTTCCACTCAGGACGCTACATGAGGGTTTATATACTATGCTGCGGCTGAGTTCGAATTACTATGAAACCTTATTACTAAAGGTAAGTGTAATAGTAATGAGTCAGACGCTGACGCGTCGTGTCTAATAATAGCGTTATCTATTGTGCTGACTGATGCACAGTCATTAACGCTGACAGAACAATGACGTGTCCTTATCTATGAGTCACAACCCTATGACAACGTAGTCTAGAACTATCTAGAACCTTCCCTGCTTATCGTCCAATGAGAAACTATTATACTAATAAGGAAAGTGACCAAAAGAGGTAACATCCAATAAGGAAGTTATTATCCCAGGGTCACGTGCTTGGGGTGCACATGTTGGCATCACGTGACTGACCATCTTATCATATCTAATGATAAGGACTTGGATGTTTGAGCGCAACATTGGAGTCTTATATCTTCACCAAATAAATCCGTAAAAATACGGAAAAATAAGGCAAAAATAGAGCGTCCGTGACACTCCTGGTGGCTTCCAGACTAATTCAAACACACAGAATGGTGCCCGATTGAGGCCTGTCGACTTCTAAACAATCGGGAGTGAAAGGAAAGAAAGCTAGACTGACCTATGCGCTCACAACAAATGCCGATGGGTCCAATAAGCTTCAAGCCTTTGTCATCGGTAAAGCTGCATGACCACAGGCTTTCCTAAAGAAATCTGGTGCTCAGCTAGGGTTTTATTATCGAAGCAATGCGAAGGCCTGGATGACAGCACAACTCTATCAAGACTGGATCAAGCAATGGGATAAGGAACTTGAAGTGAAGAAACGGAAAATTTTACTTCTTCAAGATAATTTCTCTGGCCACATTATCCCTCCAGACCTCAAGGCAATTCATGTTGAAAACTTCCAACCCAACCTCACCACACATATTCAACCAAATGACCAAGGGATTATCCGATGCTTCAAGACTCACTATCGTGCCAGGTTCATCCAACAAGCAATCAACCAGTATGATGAGGGTGTAACACCTGCCGAGATCTATGAGATCAACCAGCTTCAAGCAATGAGAATGGCCAAATCAGCTTGGTGCGATGTGGACACAACAACCTCCTGAAACTGTTGGCGCAAAGCAGGGATTTTACCAGAAATGCCAACCTCTCCATCTCATGTGACCCGGCCATCAATCCCCATCTCATCTCTTCTTCGCAATGACAATTCCGAGCTGCAAATGGACCCCCCTTGGGACCCATTAGCTCATGCAGAGGCACAGGTTGAAAATGCTCTTGACGATCTCCAATCCAGAGGGGTGCTTCATCCAGATAACAGAATGGACATCGAGTCATTGCTTAACCCACAAAGCGAGGCCCACATCATGGCAGAGGCAAGTGATAAGGATATTTATCAAGCTGTTATGGACACCATCAAAGCACGTGAAGACATTGAGAAAAATGGTGGGGATGATGTGGATGATGATGGTCCTGTCAAACCCCGTCCAAGTCATCATGACGTTCTCAAGGCCGTGTCAACCATTATACAATATGTCTCAGAAATGGATAATCCTCTTGCACGCAAAATTGAGGCTTTATTGGGCTCATTGACTAGGCTAATCCGGAAAGATGAGGCCAAATTGATGAGAAACACAGTTTTGACCGACTTTTTCTAGGAGTTATAATTTTAATCAGTCTACGGTACTTCGATGGCTAGAATATGCCATTCATAATCAACTAATTATAATACACTGTCGAAAACTTTCAGGGATTTTTTTGGGTCTATTTTTAGCACAAGTCCGCTACCACATAGCCTCCCATAACCCATAGCCTAAGCCGTCCACCGAGGGGTATGGGTTAAGAGAGGTTCGACTGTATTTCCAACTATCGGGGTATTAGGGTTCAAAAAAAAAACTTCGGCTGGCTAAAGCGCTCAATAACGTCGGACTGGCCTGTACACGTCTCAAGACAGATAGTAACTGGCTCTTGGGCACGCCAAAAGGCATCAAAGATGCTAGGAAATATTTGGTCAACATTTGATTTCTGAGGAATAGACCTACAAGAGGCGACATCAGTACATGATAGCATATCACAAATGCGGTTGAGAAAGGCGTACTGTGTCGCTCCAATTGGGCCGGAGTCAGTGGTGACCTATTACCATAGCGTGTCAATCGTGCAGACTTCAATTCATATTGGTGTATCCCATACCTCTCTTCTCTGCACAATTAACGCAAACCGAATGTCCAATCCCAGTTCAGCCTATGGGGAGATATGTCACCCGGCTGACACGGATAACTATAAACCGCACCTGGAACGCTTGAAGCACGTTAGATATCTCTACGTCGCATTGCTTAATTTTCGTCAACAGATCCTTCCGAAGAAGGACCCCTTTCAAGCCATTTCTCTTCGAGCACTTCCTCAGCACCCGTGAGATCCTATCCAGCTCTCTGGTCCTTCGTCAGATCGTGAGGCTCAAGGAGCGCGATAGTCATCCAAGCGACGAACCTTTGAAGAGAACCCAGAATATCCCGCAGAGTAGCTGGTAGTTCTTCTTCGCTCAGGTTATACTTTTCGCAGACATTGATGATGATCCTCGCGATTCTGGCGAGTTTGTACATCACTATTTCGCACTCCTGTTTATATTGCTTCACTTCCTGGAGACGCCATCATCAGAACGTTGTCAGAGAGGAAATCTGTGTAATACGTACATCCCGCATGGTGAGTGCTTGAAGCAAGAGACCCGCAATGGGGGCAATGAATGGGAATTTTGTTGCCAAGGAGCTCCCCTCTTTGAGAAGTGCGAGGGATGTTTGAATCGCGTTCATGGCAACATCGTCGTGGGTGTCGATGTTCCAAGCTATGTCCGAGGCGATAGCTGTTCCATCTGGCCAATACCAATCAGTAAATGGTATCATCATGACTTCTAGGTAATATTTACGGGCTGGGGGCTGGTCGTCAGACGTCGCAGGACGAGAACTACGGGTCCTTTGCTTGAAAGAAAACGGTTTGAATGGCATCCTCGACGAACAATCGATGGTGGTAATGGCGAGATGGAACGGTATGAAAACCCTCATAACCCAACTAGCAGGAACAGCCACAGCGAACCAAAAGAAGGCAAACGATAGCTGTTCTTTTGCAATTTCCCAAGGACACTGCCGCTGAGATGCATGTCGAAAATCTGCGTGGAGCTCTCTCGTTATCTCTGGAGCGCCCACTAATAATCTAGGGGCCTAGGATGGATTAGATCCTAAGGCCATGGTAAGCATCTAGACGCTCGAGGATACAACATTTGACTATGTGTCCCGTCGCGGGCAACATTTAACATTTTGATTTGCACGCTGTCACGGTCTGGGACCGGCATCGAGCTACCGCCGATAGAAGGGCCTTTTTTAATCCATAAGAGTGCGTCTTGGGGTACATAACCCTATGTAGCACCGTACTACCGTATGTGTCAATATCATCGCCGCAAAGAAGGCCTTTCACATGTGCCAACAGGGATGGCGCGAATAGAGTAAATGCTTGAAGTTCGTTCCTCGATTCCTACCGAGAAACCGACTTCGCTCTCCGAAATGGGCGTGGAACGTGGAACTCCCGACAATACAACAGAAGTAGAAAATATGGGTGCCCAATGCGTATCAAATTTCCTGTTTAGACGCCCCCGCCGCCATGCAGTAGGGAATACGTGGACTATTTTGCTGGTCATGACTCCTCGTCAACAGATTGAATGGATGGCCTAGTCTCTTCTGTGGCCTGCACCCGGCCACAAACCGTGGTAAAAAGAGTGAGGTTGACTAGCTTACGTGAGGACGCAAAGTGTCCTGTGCTTGTGGCTGGCACAAATGACTTCAGCACATACTGTAATTCGTTCTGGAAGGTCGCGTGTGAGTTTGGTCAGATTGGTATTACCTTTGATAGATCCGGATCGGATTCAAGGTATTCGCCTTGGATGCAATTAACACAAGGATCCGAATCCTTTCCGGGTTCCTGAAAAATGGGCATTTAAGACTAGACGGAGGAAATTCCCAGATGACGGTCGCGAAAGGCCAACAATACCTGTCCATTGTTCCACCTTGTTCCACCGGCCGCACAGTCGCCGGGGTGATCAGGTCGCCTTGTCCTTGTAGATCGCGCAAGATGGGCTGTCTCGTCTATCTTCGTGCCTTGTGCCTATTCGTGTTGTTACCACCAATGCCCCATGTAGAGTAAAGTACTAAGAAAACGCTTGATGTGGCGAATCGAATGACCTCTGCGAGTGGGTAGTAATTTTCCGCTCACGCTCAGAACTAGTAAGCGCGATGGCCACTAGCACGTAATTAGCTAGCGAGACCGTGTTCGTACCCACAGCAATCATTGGGCCCCAATGGTAATGCGTGACGCCTTGTCTTCTTTTTTTTTTTTCGGATCCCACAATGAAGGGCCATCATTGCCAATGGAAGGGGGGTTGAAAAATGTAGTTTCCTTTGAGGGTCTTTAGTCCTCTAGGGGAAACAGTGAGAGCAAGTCAAGAACAATCTTCGAGGCGGGACTCGCTTGGGTTTTAGCGAAATGTTCCACCCTTCGGACAACACAGCTTGCCAGTTCTAGGGTCCAGTCACAGGGAAATACAATATTGTGTGGGTAATGTTCTCAGCAGCGCTAAGTCCACTTTTGTCGTCTTTCAGAGTCGAGCGGACAGCACAAAAGAGTGGACGACATCCCCAGACGCTGGCCACACCCACAGGACATCGGAAACAAGGAGCTGTCGAAAAGGCAATCGAAGATGTGGCTGGTGCTAATCACAAACTTTTCATTCACTGAGGCAAAAATAAATAATCAAAAGGTGAACCTGGAAGAAGGCATGATATCTGACCTAATCAAAACGTCAACTTAACTAATAGTAGGAAGACGATCTGCTCGGCCAAGTCGTTGTGGCCGTGTAGTTTAACGCCCAAGTAGTAGAATAAGCTACGGAGGGAGTAGATAAAGCCACGGCGGTTTGTTTTAATGAAGAAAAGTACTACTTTTGTAAGAATTTATCCTCGTTGCCTTGTTTCCAGTTGTTTGTCGAGCGAATCCGCGTGTCCTCGGGCGAGCCTGTTCCGCGTTCTGGTCACCTCTTTTCCTCACAGGAGGGTTCACTCGGCAGTAAATTATGTCCTCGAGAATTGCTGGTGGTCACACACTACCGCCCGATCCGGTGTACTTGGATTTCGGAAAGAGCGACGGTGACGCAAAACAACTGCCGAACAACACCAAGGAGGTCGTTACCGCCGATGGCCAGGTCAACTACATGAAGCCCCTGGAGTTGGACGACAGCTCTAACATTCATTGGCGAATCCAAGTAGCCATGAAGGTCGCAGAACGGTTGGGGAGGCCGTGTACGTACTTCTTCCTTAGTCGCTTTCCGTGGACCTTCCTGGAGGACCATTCTAATTGCCAGTTTAGCTGGCAAAAATTATGTCCTAAGGTCTTGGCCGGAGGGCTATCACCTGTACTGCCATCTCAAGGGCAAGCAATCAGCCCCACGACAGGACCTGTATCTTCATGGTGTGCCTGCTTTCTCTCCTGATGCGACATAACGATGACCTTCAGTAACATTCTAGGTTCCATCCATGCAAGACGCTTTCGTTCCGTCCCCGAGTTTGTGCCTCATGCATTATGGCTCATGACAGATCCCACCCTGGACCGCAAAAATTGTGAATGCAAATACTGCGCCAAAGTCCCCCAGCGCGTCATTTCCGAGAATCTCGGCTACAAGCACCGTAGTACCCCAGGCTCGAGCCCCGCGCCGGGTCTCGGCGTGCATCGCGTGGTCCGCGACCGCGAGCGGCGTTCCCCGCGCTCCGCACCTGGCGAATACGCCACCGTGCGCCGCACGCCGAAACCGAAGCCGGAAAAGGGTCCGACACAGGTGATGCTGCAGGAGCGCTACGCGGACGTCCAAGCCATGTACGCAGACACCGACGCAGAGATGCGTCGGTGGCTCCGCGTCGGCGAGCTCGTGTGGTGCGCGCTCGACCCCCCAATACGCGGCACCGACGCCGCGGCGAACATTACGTTTTGGCCGGGCTTGGTGGACGAATGTTCGTTCAAGGCAGAGACACTACCTCGCCCCAAATCGCCGTCTATACACTCGGCGGACGGCGACTTCGAAATGGAAGATGGGACGGAGTCAACCCATGCTGTCGCCCACGTCGGTCGGGGAATTGGGTCGTCAAATGGGGCGGGAAGCAACGTGGCGACTCCGTTTGCGATCACACCACATCATGGAAACGCCAAACCTATGACTGAGCGCCCTCTCCCTTGGACTGTGCGCCAAAAAAACGTGTACAAGGTCAAGTTGCTCGCTGTCAACCATGATTGTATTGCGGTCGAAACACAAGTCTTGCCCTATCACAGCTACAAGCCATCCTACGACCTCATTCAAGCCCTGCAGGATGTCCCTATTGAGCAGATCACACACAAACCAGACGAAATCGCAGCATTCAACCCATGCCCCCCAGAGCTATCGAACGCTGAGCCAAGCGCAGATGACCGACGTTTCGCCGAATCGACTGCGCCATACACCCTCGCCTTGGAAATTGCCGCGGGCATTGGGGTGTGTTGGACACCCACAGACGAGTGGGTGTTTAAAATGGTGGTTCCGTCTGGACCGACTGCTCGCCCTTCGGACGCCGGGGAGACTTCGACTAGAGCTCTTCAAGCGAGTGTTGTTAACCAAACACGCTACCAGGGTCTATGGCTAGGTGCAGAGCGCATCTGGACGGACGACCTCGTACGCCTCAAGGCCGCACGGGGCCAGATCGCCCCAAAGGGTACCCCGCAGATCTTCGCACCATCGGGGCCGTCAGAGACATCAATCGCGACATTTACCCCAGAACAAATAGCAGACCAAGAGTTCATGAAGGCGCAAGGTGCCCCGGGCCGCGGCGTGTTCATGCAGCTAGAGGCACTGTTCGTCGTCGACGTGCCAGACGCAAGTGGCGCTGGGGTGCATGCGGAGTGTCGCGGGAGTGGGATGCTATATGAACTCGCGGATGAAGACTGGGAAGAGCCACAGCTGGGAGTGCCCACGTCTGACGTAGAAAATGGTGAGCCCGAGAATGCCGCACAAGACGCTTGGACAGCGGCCGGTTTGTCGACACCACCGCGCCCGCGAAAATCGGGAATGACACCCGAAATACACGTCGGCCAACCATTCATGTCCGCACCGTCGCCCCTGAAGCATCTGCCGTCGAATCAAGATGCCGTAGCACCTGCAAGCACTCCCCCACGGGGGCGCAACAAAGAGGCGACAACGACAACGACTACTGCCAGACCAGACGCGGACGCACCGAACACGCAGCTGTCGCGTTCCTCGAAGATGAGCGCCGTCCCTCTGCCGCCTGCACCACGTGGGTTCCGATTCCGGCCCATCCTTCCAGAGGGCCACGAAGTCGTAGTGTCACTTGCGCTCGTGAGCGGACGGTATTACCCGCGATTGCTCGCACACCCGCTGCTGCGCCCGATCGTGCGAAACCTGCAGGGTGACGACGTGAACGAGCCGACGAAGAAACCCGTCTATGACCGTCTGTTTGCGCTCGAGGGCATCCTCCCTGGCTTCGTCAGTGCGAGCGAGGCGACGCGCTGGAAGACCGGCCGCGCGACGATGGTGAAGGACGCTGCGGCTGAGCGCAGCGCAGTGCTGGCGCGGGTGTGGGACACTAGGCGAAGGGAGGCACAGGAGGCGGCTACCGTGCAGCAGGAACCAGTATTAGGTGCGGCGACGGAGTCGGGCCAGAACCAAGATGAGGACGTGGGGATGCACGACGTGGAATCACCCGCGATTGGTGCCTCGACACCGACGGATCTCCAAGAGGTGCCCCCAGCTCAGAGTGTGACGGCCACTTGATTTACCTTTCTTCATCCGCCCCGACGTTGTTGTACAAATGGGCTCGTAAAATTGTTTAGCTGTAGATCTCTTGTATTTTGGGCGTTTTTTTTTTGCTGTCTATTGTTGAAAGACAGGGCGGTCCTCCGGCTGTCGGGATTCTTTTATCCGCACAGTGCAGTTCGATTCATGGTATTTCGGGCGGATTATGAAAATAAGACACGGAACAGAGACGGCTGTCACCGGTGGGGATGTACGGGATATGCAGATGATGAAGGAGATAGACGATTGCGCCTGATTACGCCCACATGTGTCCAATATAAAGCGAGGAGCGGATGCAGCTTCCGAGAAGTGCCTTGATATGGTCAAACTACAGGACAGACGCCCAGATTTGCGAATGTTCACGGCGCTTGCCCTGCTTGGCTAATAATATATACAGTCACGTTTGAAACAGGAGCCGCCATCGAGTAAATTGATGGGCGGGTCGAGACGAGAAGGGCACCGTGCTCCGAGAGAGAGAATCCAGACGACGAGGATGCTCCACACGAAATCCCCAGCGAGGGCACGCCGTGTGGAACAAGCATGCTGTCAATGTCACTCAAGTGCGTGTGATTCGAGCGGCCGGCGCGATAAAAGGTGCGTGGCCAGAGCGTGCCACCGGATTGCCGGGAGCGCTGCACAGCAATTATGTGACATAATTCAGGCGCGGGTTCTTCTCAGACTCGGCACGCTGTCCAAGCATGGCCGGTGACAAGGCTAATAGAACGGCCATTGCCATATATAAAGGAGGCGTCTTCGGATCTGACCACCAGACATGGACCCCAAGACCCACGACAAGCGAGTAGAGATGGCCTCGTTAAGCGACGTGTCCAGCACGACGACGGCGACGACTCACAGTCCTGGGCGGGCGAGGAGGGTGTCGATGAAGATTAAGAAGGGGTTGAAGGAGGTCAAGGAGATGCTGTCTCCCCATCATCACCACCACCATCACCACGACCGCGACCAGCGTCGACGTAAATCCGGGCCGAACGAGTCACCACGAGGTCCGCTTGCCCCCGTGCTGGACCATCTCGAGAGGGACAAATTGGTTCCCATCCACCTACATATATCCCACACCGGCTCCCTCACCGTCTCCCGCAAGGCTTCCTCCTCCTCCTCACGCTACTCCTGCTCAGAGTCCACATTCGAAGAGTCAAAATCTGAGGCCGACGTGCAGCCCCAGCCCGAGGTGACCATGCCGACACCAGAACCCTATGTCGTTCCTTCAACCCCTCAGCCTCCCAAGTACGGCGAACAAGAACAAGAACCAGTTCCTGATCCTTTCCTCGTCGACGACCCTGAGAACCCGCTCTCTGACCCAGAGCCGCCCACTCAGGAACCAGCCCCGTCACCACCAGATTCCACTCCTGCCGAGTCTGTCGTTCTTTCCCCCACTGTTCCCGAGATTGTTCTGCCCTCGGAAAATGTTCCGGCGCCACCTCCCGTCGAGGACAAGCCCGTTCCCGCACCACCGCCGCCGCCACCAGTGGTATCTGACACCGACTCGGAGCCAGAGGCGCCTACCGTCTATCTGCCACAACTCGTGCTGCCGACCATGTTCTTGCCCATACCGAACGTACGCATTAGCTCCCATCTTACTTGGTGGCTCACCCGCCGCACTTCCGTATATTATTAAACTTATCGCTCCCTTTTTTTGCTCGCGATGTTGTATGTTTGTATGATAAGACGGACCCTTTGACTACGCTTCTGACCAAATACATTTCCAATCCTGAGAGACGACCGCAGCGGGATCTCACTGGTGAATGGTCAAGGACGGACTTCCATACTCTCGTCGTGAGTGCCTCCCCTCGTCTGCGGGATCAGAACAGGCAACGAACAATCACCTGCCTGCCCTCCGCAGATGACCAACAGCTGGCGTGCGCTCGCCCGAATGGCTCGCGACCGCATAGTGCAAGCCGACCCGGAGGACATGCTCCTCATCTTGAATGCACGCACGCGGCTCACGTCTTCCATCCCGCCCAAGGCTGACCATTCGCCCGCAGCTCTGGTCCCTCCGACTCTCCTCCCTCGCCCGTCTCCGCCTCTTCAACCAAGCCTCCGCCGAAGTGACCAACCTCTTCGGCGCGCTCGCGTCCATCGTGCCGCCCGCAGCGCGCACGCACGTCCTCGAGCACGTCCTCCCCTTCGAGCTCGACGTCATCCACGCGCGCGTCAAATACTGGGCCGGCGACGCCAACGGCTACACCGACGCTCTCGGCGCGCTCCTCAAACGCTGTCGCCGGCGCGCGCGCGCGTCCCGCCTCGACGTAGACCGACAGATGTGGGTCGAGCGTGGCGCCCGTGTCGGGCTTATTGCCGCGTCGCAGTTCATCGAGACCAAGGTCCTCCTCTTGCTCCCCCTCTCCTTCCTTTCGCCGCTAACAATATGGATTCAGGATTTTGCGGCGGCTACGGCGCTGCTCGAGCCACTCGTCGCAAGAGATCAACCAGAGTCGAGCGCAGAGCTCCGCGCCGCGATTGGTCGCGTGTACCTCCAGGCGGGGCAGCTCGAGAAGGCCGAAGAGCACTTTGCGGCCGTCGCAGCGGACGCGGCCGCGTCGGAGTCGACAAAGGCGCTCAACGCGGCGTTTTTGGCGTCGGCGCGCGGGGAGTGGGACGTAGCGTCTGAGATCTTGCGCGAGCTTTTCGCGCAGGACGATACGAACTATGCTGTGAGTTTTTCTTTTTGTTTTGCTACCACTCGCAGCTCGTCTGATCGTGTCTTAGGCCGTTAATAATCTCTCCGTGGCGCTTCTTGGCCAAGGAAAACTCAAGGAAGGCATCGAAGTCTTGGAAGCCGCATTGGAGACGTCACCTTCGACATTGGCGATGGCAGAGCCTTTCCTGTTCAACCTCTGTACGTGTTTATTATGTGGTGGTGGTCATGGACACCGATCTGACAATTACGTCCGTCCGAAAGCTACGCTTTATGAGCTTCGATCGTCGATCGCTGCTGACAAAAAACGCGAATTGCTGATCGAGGTGGCCAAGTGGAGCGGCGACGGTCTACGCACGACGTGTCTCAAGATGTCTACTTAGTCTGCTCGTCTCAATAAGGTTGCACAGCGAATGAATGGTTATTATCACGGACTGCATACGAGAGGAGCAGATACAGTGGGTTCCTTGCTTGCGACATGAAGAATGGCATGTAGGGTTTTCGATCAGAAGCGAGCGAAATGAATGCGATGATAACACGAAAGCAAAAAAAAAAAAAAGACCCTGCAAAGTAAAGACTGGCGCTAAGTTTGTTTGTGGTCAATCCTGATTCCTGATTCACATCCCCGCTGCGCGGTTCAGCATGTACAACTGCAGATCCTGCCACCCTGTCCCAAAGCATGTCAGTTCAGCACCGGGCGCATAGAACGAACACTCACCTCCACCAACGCGAACCATTACCTTCTTCGTTGCAGTGCTAGGTTCGCCTTTGGCCCCCGCGCGACTGAGGGTGGTCAATCTACACGTGACCGTCTTCCTCGCCAACGAATTCGAAAAGGCATACTGCGCGCGGATCTCCTCGCCATCACGCGGGATCACCCTCAGCGGCGGGTCCACGCGCTCGATCAGCAAGCCGTGCGCGATCGAGTTGACAATCGCAGCGACCTCTGCGTCGAGCGGGTCCCGCGGATTGCCGGGCTTGTACAGATACGAGGAGTTCACCGAACCACTTCCAAAGTCACTCAGCCGCGAAGATGGGCGGGACGGCGTGCGTGGAGCAGGCGCAGGCGTCGACGACATGTCGCGGAAGCTGGACGGCGGGAGCTTTGCACTCGCCGACGGTCTGACCGCTCGCGGGCTGTTGTGATTGCTGCTGCTCCCACTCCCGGCGCTAATGTTGCCATAGAACGGTACTGCCTGCGCACGCGAGCGTAGCGTCGCTTCAGGCGTTTGTGCCCGCAGTGCCGTTGCGCGAAAGGACGCGTTCGACTGGGTTGGGCTTGCTCCGCCGTCTCTATCGAGGTCACGGTAGTCGGAAAGCGTAGACCCGGGGCGGGATGGGGACGAGACATGGAACACGGGGGCGGGGATCATGCTGCGGCTTGGAGGACGCGGTCCTGGGAGTCTGGTTCCGCCTGGTGTCATAGCACGCGGGGGTGAAGGGTCAGGAGACAACGCGCGCTGCATGAGGGAGGTCGTCGGCGCAGCATCGTCCCATTGCATATCCGAGAGTGCGCGGAAATGAGACCGCGATGGCGCAGGGATATGTGACGGAGTCTTTGCGCGCGAGCGGGGAGAGGTCGCAGTCGCGCTTGGCGTCTGGGAACGCGACGGCGGACGCTGGGGGTGTGTTGGATTGGTAGACGCAACTGTAGAAACCGAAGACGTGATTGGGGACCACGGGCGAGATGACGCCATAGAGCTCCGTGAGACACTTCGTACATATGGGGAAGAGCCCGAGGGTGTTGCGTGAATGTGGGCCGGCGGTAAACCCTCGGAGCGAGTTGGACCAATGACGGAGGGTCGGCGGGGACGCTCTTCGTCAACCTTGGTTGACGAGTTCCACGGCAGCTTCGACGGGGTATTTTTGCCTTTTATCGTGATGTTCGGATCCGGTTCTAGCCTTCTCGTTACCGGCGACGACTCTGGGGTGAGAGAATGGGAATGCTTGTGGCCTAGTCTTTCCGGCGTTCTTGGGGCCAAGGGTTGACCACCAGAGAGTTGGAATAACGACGATCGGTGGCGAAGAGTCGCAGTTGGCTCTGACGAAGGAGCGCGCCGGGAATTAGACTGTTGGATAGGGGTGGCAACAATTGCTGGAGACTTCCCCGAGCCCGTGAACTTTCGAGCAAACTTGCGGAATGGTGAAACCGAGCGTGACAACGCGCTTGACGCGCTCAGGCTGAGACTTTTCTTACTGCTCGAGGCGCTGGGCGGTGTGAGATATCCGTTGCGACCCTTCGACTTTGAAGTCGCTCCTGACGCGACAGACCCGCTGTCACTCGGCGTAATCTCTTCCTCTCCTGTCAATATCCTTCGCACGGCCTCCATTTCAGCGTCTGTACGAGTGATACGCTCCTTGAGGTGCTTCCATCGTTGCGTGGAATCTGCGTGCCGCCGTAGACATTCACCGTTCTTTGTTACTCGATCCTGAACCCCTTTGTCAATTATGGAAAGAACCTTGGTGGTGGCAGGCATGTAATGTCTAGGGACGCGGTGAATACGTAGAGGCGACAAAGAAGCGACAAAGCATACTTCTTCTTGGCCTCGTAAGAATCGAGCAGCGACTGCAACATCTCCATATTTAGTGGCGATTTCTGTGATCGCATTGAACCCATTGATGTCATGGAAGAGGAAGTAGATATCGAATCATCGGGACCGTATCGCTGAAATTGCCAAATGAAGTCCTTGGGGAAACACGTTGACAGTTAGCGGAATACATGATCGCATGGTTTCTGCTCACTTGACACCGATTAATTGCCTTTTCGAGGCTTGACATCATGCCATCCGCTTGTTCCGTAACGGTTCGGAACACTGTCAACCATTTGTCCTCCTTCAATTCCTCCCGTAACACCTCGCTCTCCTCCTGCACGCTCTCCCACTCGGACATGAAAGTGGCATGCTTTCGGAGAAGTAGCACGATCTCGGTCGGTTCTTCGTTGGAAGAGTCGGGGGTCGGCGTTGATGCTGATTGTGAAAGAGGCTGGAGCGAGTCACTTAAGGCCTTCACGCCATGGGAGACGGATTCGAGGCGTTCATCAAGGGCCATAAGAGCCTGGTCAATGACGCCGGTGGCACCGGCGAGGTCCCCATTAGACTGAGATTTATGTCGAAGCTCTTGAATCTCTAATCGTAGACATAAGACTAACAGATGTAGAGTCTGGGCGTGCGAGACGCACCGAATATGCGCGTTTGGATATCGGAGATGCTGTAGAAAAGTTCCGTTATGCGGGTTGATATTGCGAGTAATTGCAATTCACTTGAAGCGAGACTCGTTAATGCTGTGTTAGACCACGTTGGCGATGGACTCACTCATGGGCTTTCCCGTTCCCATTAGTACTTTCGGACAAGATACGACCTGCGGTAATGGTGACGTTTTCTGCAAGGTGGACAAAGCAGTGGGCGGAGTGTGTATGCGGCGAAAGTTGAGAGAGTGAACTAACCTTCGTCAGCGTTGGCGAAAGATACCTGGGAAGAGGAGGCGGAAGAGGAAGAGAATGGGCCAGGTGAAGGAGGCGGACTGGCGGTGTGAAAACTAAGTGGAGAGGTGGAGTTTACACTAGAAGCTCTCGAAATTGAGATGGCGAGAGAGGTCATAATAAGGAGAGAAAGGGTAAAGAGACTGGATGGGTATTAGAGGGAGGATCCGCCGAGCGAGCGACGAGCCGTGGGTGGTCGTGAGCCAACCGAACCGGGGGTATAACGGACAAGACACGACGGATCCTCTGTGAAGACTTGGTCACTTCTTGTGCTTTGTCAAGTTCTCGTCTCGCCTCGCCTTTAGTTTCCTCGCTAAACAACTCGTCCTCGGTCCGTGCTATCCGACATCTACTAATCACTCGCTTTGCTCTTCCCCTTCTTCTTTTCCTTTCTTGCCCGACGCTTTTCCGCCTTTTCCTCCGCCTCATCCATCGCCAAGAAATCCCGGATCGACGGCATCGCGGATGAGTTTAGCGGCGCGAGTCGCCCTCCTTTCTCCTCCTCTGCTTCAACTTCAACTGGTTCCGGCGGCGGCGGTTCAGCAGGGCCTGGTGAGGGCAGCTTCTCTGGCGCGGGTTCCGCGGCGTCATCGAACCAACCTCTACGTGGAGGCACGACCGAGTTTTCTGCCTGTGATTCTTGACGAGGCGATTTGTGGCGGCTTTTCTCCGGCTCTTCGTCATTGCTGTCGTCCGATTCGAGCTCCACACCCTTATACTCCCCGGCTTCCGCGAAGATGTCAAAGTCGGCCTCTGGCTCTGGAGACGGTTTGCGTGGACCAGGTGTGGAAGTGATTTGATCTTGAGGTGTGGATGTAGATTTCCCATTTTCCTTCGGTTCCGTCGCCGACGGCTTCACTTTTCGTTTCTTCTTCTTCGGCTCGCCCTCATCCCTGGTCCGTTCCTTCCTAGCTTTGTCTTTTTTTGTAGATGCACCGATCGGCTTGAACCCTATCGGACGGAACCTTGACGGATCAGGTTGTCTTTCAGTCGTAGTTTCTTGGTTTGACTGTTCCGAGACGCCCCCGTTCGCACGCTTTTCCTTTAGCTCTTTAATAATATCTGCGCGTGACCGTTTTTGGGACGAGGGGACAGATGGTGCAGAGGCTGTCTGCGCAAAAACCTCTTCAAGTGCTTCATCATCTTGTTTGGACGACGTAGATGCTAGGCGGGCTTTGTTTTGTTCAAGGAGCGCAAAGTCAAGTCCCTTGACAAGAATAGAGTGATCCGAATCTCCACCAAGATAGCGCCTTTGCTCATCCACCTATACACCAGGAATGATTAGTCTGCGAAAGAAAGAGAACCACGTGCGCACCGCTGCCCTATCCTCATTGTCTGCATTCCTCTTCTCGAACTCTTCTAAAATAGCTTCGATCGGAGCATAGTCCCCCTCCTTTCCAACTCGTCGCTCCTCGGCACGGTCGCGATAGGCTTCAGCTGCTTTCTTGACCTTACGCGGCTTGAAGGCGGGTTCAGACGCAGAGATAACCTTCCTACGTGGTGTCACGTTGGTCAATCCAAACAGTCAAGCATAGCGCACCCTTTTGACGAGCCTTGCTTTTTCTTGCTGTCTAAGAAAGTACCGCGGGAGACGGGAGTTTGGCCCGGTGCAGGTTTCGCTGACCCTAAGAGATTCCTAAACGCGTCCTGGGGATGAGTTAGCTGTGTTTAACACGTTCGTTAGGACGTGTCTGCGCACCTGGTCCATCGTGGCCGAGCTGGTGAGGTACAGAGCTAGTTCGGAACCTTACCGGGCCGGGTTCATCAATTCCACGTTCAGTTGATTGCGACACTGCGCTGATGCGCTGATGTCCCGGTCACTGCCCCTACAGCCGTAGCCAACTATTTTGTAAAGAGCGCTCTTCTCGCTCTTCTTATCCAACTCCCATCATGCCCTCAGCGTGAGTCGTTTTCTCTGCTCTTTTCTCTCATAGGCTCGACCCGAACTTATCCTGCTAGTTCCACTGCGCAGGAAGCCACTGCCACTAAGACTGCCACAATCGCGGAGGTTACTCTGAAGATTCCGCTCGAAGCCAGAGATGGCACTGCTGTCACCAAGCTTACTGGCCAGGCAATCACAACCAATGGCTCTACAGCTTTTGTCCTGAAATCGTCTCGCTCGCAGTACAGCAAGAAGCTCAAGGAGGCTGTCGCATTTGTTCCGAGACTATCTCACTTTGATATAGAGAATGAGCGCTCGAGTACGAATGAGTTTCGAGTGAGTCCACCTCTCGCACTGCCTTATGTTGACCCTCACACCTTTCGAAAAATAGGGGTTTTTCACGTTGTTTTGGATTTCGCTCTTTATCTTCACTGTTCGCACGTACATTCGAAGCATAGAGAGACACGGTGCTCCCCTCAACCTGCGATTTGCGACCATGTTCTCCAAAGACGCGCGAACACTGGCCCTCAGCGATGCCGTGCTCGTTTTGAGCACAGGAATTTGCGTGCCATTCGCAAAAGCGGTCAGCAAAGGTTGGATCAAGTATTATTGGACCGGCGTCGTCCTTCAGCATACGCTCCAAACGTTCATCCTCTTTGCCGCCATCAAATGGACCTTCAATAGGTATGTATGCGACTATTCATTCATCCGAGTCTGTCTGATTGGAGGTCGTCGTTAGGCAATGGCCCTGGGTCCAGTCCGGATTCTTGACTCTCCACACATTCGTGCGTGATTCTCCGATTTGCTATTCACACCTGACTCATCTGTGTCCGTCTGGTCAGGTCATGTTAATGAAGATGCACTCTTATATGGCGACTAATGGCTACTTAAAACAAGTCTCGCAGCAATCCACCGAGCTTCTATCTCAACTCCGCAACGCAACATCCCGCGTCGGCGGGTGGGAGAAAGCCATATCCGAGGCGACGAAACGCCGCGAGGTCTTTGAACGCGAGACTGAAGGCAGTAGCACTGGGACGAGTACTTCGTCAATCGTCACACCGGAGCTGTCCGACGGTGTGAGCTCTTCCTATGTGCAGGTCCACAACCCAACTGTTCTCCGTAATCGTCTCACCCAAGCTATTGAGCCCGTGTCCATACCGGACGATAAACCCAAGGACTTGACACCCCGTGTACTGGTCGATCACCCAGATCCAGAGATCTCTGCTCTTGCTACGGAGTACTTGGAGCTCGAATCTGAACTCGTGAGCTCTGGTCCGGAACGCGTGCGCTGGCCTGAGAACATCACCTTGAAGAACTTTGCGGTTTACCAGCTTATCCCGACACTCGTTTATGAGCTCGAGTTTCCACGCACTAACAAGTATGCCTAGTCAACGCTTGTGGTCGTCGCCTGCTAATTGCATTGTTTAGAATCCGTCCGCTGTATGTGTTTGAGAAGACGGTTGCGACCTTCGGCACTTTCGCTCTGCTTTATACAACCACGGAAACGTTCATCTTACCATATACGAATCCAAGTCCTGAACAGTCCTTCGCGAGGACATTGCTAGACTTGGCGCTGCCATTCATGCTGGCATATCTTTTATTATTTTATATCATATTTGGTGAGTTATGGTCTTGGCACCGTCTCAGGGTAGCAAGTTGACACAATCACCAGAGTGTATCTGCAACGGATTCGCGGAACTTTCATAGTACGTGACCCTATCCACGGCCATGTGTTTCGTGCCCACTAAGCTTTCTTGTTAGTTTCGCCGACCGTGGGTTTTACGAGGATTGGGTAGGTGACTTCATTCGGCTGATTCGGTCTGTTCATTGACGCTCGTTTGTCAACAGTGGAACTCAACCTCTTGGGATGAGTTCTCACGCAAGTGGAACAAGCCCGTGCACAACTTCCTCCTGCGTCATGTGTACGCGTCGACGATCACCTCGTATCACTTTTCACGATCTCGCGCCATGTTTGTCACCTTCCTTCTGTCCGCCGCGGCCCACGAACTCGTCATGGCGGTGGTCACCAAGAAGATCCGGTACGTTAATTTCTTCGTGAATGTGTGCGTCTAGTGCAATTTGTTCATTCGTGGCGATGGTAGAATGTACCTCTTCACGTTGCAACTGATCCAAATACCGCTGATCGCGGTGGGACGTACACCAGCAATCAAGCGGAATAAATCGCTAGGCAACGTGGTGTTTTGGTTAGGTCTCTATGCGGGTTTCCCGTTGCTGTGTGTCGCATACGTCTTATACTAATCCCGAGGTGGTTGGTTAATCGGGTAGTGGATTACTTTACGGTTGATTAATAGCGCATTTTCACATATGCACATTCTTTAGAACTTGCTATAGTCATGGGTCGTGTGGAACAACTAATCGGTTAAGGCACGAATACTCCCCCTTCGGCCTCGCGGGAATACAGTGAAAGAGAGCTGACCTGACAGAACGGTTGTATTCGAACCAACTCCGCCCCCGCGACTGAGCATCACGAAATCGCACGAGATGCGGAAAAGACTCGGCATGCCACAAAGTCAGACGAAGAGGTCTGAGGCGAGCGGTGGGGTAATTTTGGCGCCTGGGACAGCGGGAGTGGGTCGCTCCCTCTTAATGGACAAGTACAATATACCACCTCACGATTTTGTGGTGGTTAATGGACCTGATTTCCCGTCTTGCCCTAACACTCTCCCCCTTGTCACGAAATTTGCGAACCCCATCCGCGCGTCCATGTCGTCAATCGTCCTAGACACACACCCCACGAGTGCGAAATACGAATATAAGTTGCCGGGTAGAGCAAAACCAACTAACTTTGTGTTCTGCGTACCTGGTCTTCATCTCACTGGCCCACGTGATCTCCTTAAGAGCAGGTGCCTTGACGCAGGCACCGATGATTCCGAGGAACAACGCGAGGAGTGATTCAAGGACAATCTAGCGAAGTAGAATGAATGGGAGTTATAGATCGGCAATGGGAAGAAGACAAGGATGCGCGCATACCGACGATGGAAGAGAAGTCTCGGGTCTTCCGAGTGCCTTCAAATGAGAAAGGTCTGCCACGTATGCACGGTGAGATATGTGACGAGACTCGGACTTAGTCCTGGACGCGTACGTTCGTAGGTTGAGAAAGCGGCTACGAAAGGTAGGTGATGAACATATAATGGAACATGGAATATGGAGGGTACTCTCACCGTGGAAGAGCGCGACCATGGCGACACCTAGAACGAGCTGGCCCAGCATGGTTATTCAAGTTGACACGGTACGTAGTAAATTTCGATACGACCCGGAGCACCGCAAAGTGTGCTGATCGGCCCGTGACGGACCGGCACCATCGTCGTCTTCGTATCACGGCCTTGGGATCTAAACTTCATGCAGCTTCGTTGTCCACCCAGGCCCCCAGAATACTATTAGATTTTCCAGAACCAACATCGCACGAGAGCACGACGCGGACATGCGTTTCAGAGGCAGTATCCAGGCAGTGTCCTAGGGATCCCGCCGGCAAGCGGCTATCGACTGCCTGTTTACACGTTCCCTTGGTTCGCTGGGCCGTTCATACTGGCAGGTTTTGGGGGTGTCCATACCCGTACCGTCTTACCATTACTACCACCACTTGTCGCCGAGGATGCCGTCGAACCCGTTTTCTCGCAAGCAAAGCAAGAAGCAACAGATCCCTACGCCTCATCCCGCAACATCTGATGATCAGCCCCTAGCTCGTAAGTACTACACAGGGACCACTACGATGCGATTTTCTGATTATTTTTGTCCAGATGGTACTACCGTCGTTTCTGACATTGGCACGCATGGGAATATTACGATGAGCGCAATTCAAACGTCGCTCGCAGCCCTCAAGGAGGGGAGTGCCCTGGCAACCAAGCTCCCATTTATCGCTCCCATCGCAAGTCTCCTGCTTCAAGCACTCACCATGCGGGATGTACGTGTTACTCACATATTCCCTGATAATGCTCTGATGAATGCGTCTCCAGGAAGTGAAGCAATACAAAGATGAGTGCGACATAGTGATGCACAAACTTGCCAGAATTGCGAGGATCATTGTCGATGTCGGCGAGTTGTGCAAACATCATAACCTGACCGAGGAAGATCTGCCTGCTGGTCTGCGGGCCATTCTGGGTTCTCTTCAAAGGTTCGTCTCTGTGGTGACTATCTTGCTCCCTGAGCCTTACGATCTGACGAAGGACCAGAGAGCTGGACAGGATTGAGCGGGTGCTGAAGGAGTGTTCGAAGAGAAAGGGCATCAAAGGGGTGCTTCTACGCAAGGATCTGTTGACGAAGATCAAGCAATGTGACGTGGAGATATCTAATGTGCTTCAAGCTTTCCAGGTTGGTGATTTATTTTGTTATTCGTGTCAATCGCCTTACAGGTCTGTAGGCCAAGTTGTCATTGGACACTCGCGTCGCGTTGATCGTGATGAGGCGAGAGGTACATGGCACACCAATACTGAATTAAATGCACTTGGTTGACAACTGTAACAGGCTACGCCCGATTCTGGCCCAGTTGAAGCGATACCGTGAGCTCTTCTCAGTTGTGTTCGTATCGCTTGTTGATGTCGCCCCTTCTAGGACCATCCCTCAGGAGCCAAATGGTACACTGATATTTTGTGGCACTGAAAGTCCCTCGGGTGCTCTTTGGCGCCGGCGCAACACCGTGAATGCAAAGGCGCGTGCCATTTTGGGGCCGGATCTCCTGCCGAACGTCCCGCAATCACATACAACACTGCACTCGATCACTTTTTTTTTTTTAAATCCCCGATCAGCCTCACCCCTTTCGCGACATGTTGGGACATTACGTCAGGCATGATTCATTAGGAGTCTCTTACGCGGAGCATCGAAACGGGAAGGAGTCTGTAATGCATGAGGCTTGAGTACTTGAGTACTATACCAAACTGGGACATATGGTTACTCACCAGAGGCTGGACGTTAACGATATCCACCTATCTCTCTTCTTAGAGTAACAAAATCGGGCCCAATTGCATGCATCGATGGGTTGTGTCTCAGGATCTCAGTACTCAGTAATAAAAACTGGATGACGTTGGCGTTGCACTTTGTTAAACAGAGTGCAAATTGAAAGTCTCCTTCATAATGGCGTCTGGGTATTAAGAAGGCAATTATGGCAGAAGGCATCTCTTACGTCCAATCTCTATTTTATATTATGTGACTTGCCTAGTAGACAGGAGTTGTACAATGTCATGCCACCCACAGGTCAGGGCTACTTCAGCTGCAGTCTTTCCGCTATTGTCGCACCTACCCACATCCACGTTATGGTCAAGCAATAACCGAACAACGTCCGGGTACCCGCCCTCCGACGCTTCGTGTAATGACGTAGATCCCTCGACATTCCGCACATCAACCTCCGCCTTGTGTTCGAGAAGTATCTGGGCGACCGCGAAGTGCCCATTGGCCGCTGCTAGAAGGAGCGGAGTCCAGCCCTTCGCTTGTTGGTCGTTCACGTCTGCCCCGTGGTCGAGCAGCCACTTCACGGCGTCGAGATGTCCAAATGCTGACGCAACGTGCAGTGGGACCCACCTCCACGTGCCACGCGAGTTTATGTCGGCGCCGTGTGCGAACAGCAATTGGGCGACCTTGGTGTGCCCATCGACCAGCGACGCGTGCAACGCAGTACCACAACGACCGCCCCGAGCGTTGACGAGCTCTGGACTCTTGTCTACGAGGCGTCCTACTAGGCCATGGATGCCACAGCGCGCAGCATAGTATAAGGGAGTTGCTGTATTTAGTGCAGAGTCGTCCCATTCGGAGGTGATTGGCCACGGGAACTTGTCTATGTTATGTAGTTTGACCCATGCCGAAAAATGTGGTTTATCCATATCAAAGAAATAATCCAACGCGTCTTGTATCCGCGATTCCACGTTCTCAAACAGGACGTGCTTGACCCAGTGCTTAGCGGCATATTGAACAAGAGGAATGCTCTCGATGCCGTGTCCGCCTGTGTGGTCGTCCATGTGGTGTAAGACGCCGAGACAAGCCTGGGCGAAAATCGTGTGCGCAGGCTCGAGGGGAATGTGAAAGTAGGAAATTTCTCCAGTAGAACTCGCGAGGCGGTCCGACGTCAGGAATTCCTTTACAGAGAAATGGGAGAACTGGACCACCCTGGAGCCATTGTCGGTGATCACGGACACCAAACTGGAACAGGCAGACAGAACCACTTCTTCTTGGTCTTCCCAGCGCCACGCCGCATTGAATTTCGGGACTCCTCCCACGTTGAAGTCGACTGCAAGGACCTCCGCCAGCTCCTCGACCCGGAGTGGACGGTCGGCCACAGCGAGACATTGTAAAAGCCGGTGGGCATGCCGCTGGTTCGCCTTGTTTATCTCTTTTAGTATCCGCTCGTATGTTTCGTCCAGTGATTTGGGCAGCTCCTCGAGGGCGTGACGCAGACTGGGTGCGAGACAGTGCCGAAGGGCCTCCAATTGGCAAAAAACCCATCGGAACCTATGTGAAGTCTTCAGCGAGCATGACAAAGGAGTAACGACGATCTCACATTCCATCAGCTTTGGCTGAGAGTGTCCCAACAACCATGTCCCTTTCCTCTGCTCTCCATCTCCGCATCATCGTGTCCGAGTAAACAATTGAGCTGACGTAGTTCGCGATATCTGCCTTCTGTCCACTTTCGTCGTGAAGAGAGACGCGGTGAGGTGCCAGTGGCTCGAGAGCATTACGAATGTCGACCTCGGGCCGACTAGTGACACACAAATGCAAGTTCGGAAGCTTCAACTCGACGAGTTCCTTGACAAGCCGTAGGACCTTCTCGCGAGGTGTTGGCATCCCCGAAGTATTGAGACTTTCATCAAGCGCGTCCATGATGAGGTAGATCGGGGTTTCCCCGAGGGCCACAAGTATGGTCTTGAGACATTGTGCGAGTGCGTCGTCATTTGGCTGTACTGAGCCCCGACGGTGGGATGAGTACAAGGCAAAAAGAATATCGCAGTAGACATCGGATTGATCAGTGAGCTGGATAAGAATGGAGGAAAGTAAAGCACGGGAATCCTGCTTTCCAGTGTCCTTGAAGTCGAAATAAAAGTAGGCCATCGACGCAAACCCAGCTTTACAGACGCTTTCTATATCTTGGATGATCACGGAGCTGGCCGAAAGTATAGCTTGAGCCCGACTATAAACGTAATTGTTAGGGAAAACGAACCTAAGGATACTCTTCCCCGAGCCCGCTATGAGGCAGCAAGACATTAGTATTGATTCGGTCGACGGAGGAAGAAATAGAAATATACGTTTTCCGTGGACCCACAGCAAGCACCCGGAGGCCTTCCAAATGTCGAAGGCATCGCTTCGAGTAAGCCACACTGCGGTACCCTTGTGGTGAGCACCACAAGCCGTGTTGTAATTGATGGACGGATCGGGGGGAGTAAGCCAGTTTCGAAGGTCATGTCGAAGCTGATTACCTGTAAGCGTATGTAAACGACTGCAGCCAATGACAGCGGGATTGGAAAAATGACGGACAGTTCAAATCGTCTACGGTGTTCACGATCCGTTCGATCGCTGCGCTTCTTTCTTTTCCCCCTGGCCAAACTGAAGTGTGAGGATGGTGTGTAAGCCGGATAAGCAGGCTCACGCACCATCGACGATTAGCTTCACGTCGTCGCTGACGAACCCCACCCTATCGCTGACTTGTCTCACTCCGTCATCGACGGCCTGCACCTTGTGGTCAACGTCTTGAACCCTTTCGTCGACACCCTCCACCTTCCCGTCGACACCTTGTATCCCTTTGTTGACGCCCTCTACCTGGTCGCCGATTCCCTTCACCTGGCCGTCAACATCATGGGCAAGTCTCAGAACTTCTGCAATAGCCATACGGGCCTCTTCTTGCGTCAATTTGTCAAGTCTTTGTAGTGCATCCTCGATATCTCTTCTCCCCACAAGCGTTTTGAGGAATTTCTCTGAATCAAATCCGATGAGATGAAATCAGAGTATAACTAGGGAATACCGAACTCGCTCGCCCTTGTTTTATCTCCTCGGTCGCTATCGCGAAAATGGTCAGGACCTCAACCATAATCTCTACGATAACGTCCATCATAGCTGCCGTCTGTGAAACTTCTTTATAGGCCTCGAGCCGTTTGAAAAAGTTCTCAATGCGTTCAAAGATGTCGATGAGAGTATCGTGGTTGGCAGTAACGTCTTTGGATGCCTGAACAATCGAGCTGTCATGATGGACCACGGGGCGGGGTTATCAAAGGTGCTCACCAAGAGAAGAACTCCAATTCCGGCAAAGATCACCTTGGCGGGCGAGAATAACTAAAAAAAAAACGAACATTACATCGCAGATCTCGAACCAGTGCCAACTTTCTGATACTCACCAAGCCAACGCCTTCGGCAAGTGTAGCGGACAATGCGTAAAGGACATTTACGGTAGGATTAAGCCACTTTGTCAGCCTTTCATCGTCCCTCCGAGACCGATCAAACTCCTGGACCTGGGCTCTAAGCACAGCACGAATTGCATCGGGAGAGTCGCAAGTATTGAGCCAGGTGGCCAAAGGATGGGACGTGATGTCCTGCCCTGTTCGCTTTTTGTAGGCATTGAAGGCAGTTCTGAAGATAGACTCGAAGTTCGAGGAAGAAGCGCTTCTGAGAGGGGATTGAGACATGATGTAACCGTGAGGTATAGATTCAGATTGGGGTGAGAGGAAAGTAGAGGATCCGCGACAGCAATTAACGGAGAACTTGAATGCCCGAGGCAGGACAGTCTACTGCTTCGTGTATTGCAGATATTTGGATGATCTGGGTAAGTACCATAGAGGCGCTAGCGACTCGATAACGGTAAACGCATCAACATGGCCAAAGGCGGTGTCAAGGGAAGAATAGACCGAATTAAGGGAAGAAAGGGCCACCAGTTGACGCCAACGATTCCGAGTCGGAACTCATAGCCGCCAGATAAAGCTCGATAGAGCATGAGTAGTACGGTCTTGTCAACCAACAGAGAGAAAGGCGGCCCGTAACGCGTAACGGTCCGCCGCCCATCCTCGACAGTCTGGAGGCTCCAAGCTTCCGACTCTAGATGCCTACCACGGCCTTAGGACCCTTCATGATCCATCCCAGGTCCCTTGTATGTGGTCCTGACCCAAGACCACAACGCGGACTATCGACATGTGTCTCAGAGGCAGTGTCCTAGGCATGGTCCTTGGGAAACCGCCCGCATGCGGCTATCGAGTGCCTGAATCGTTCTGCTGGTTTGCTAGGGCCGTTCCGACTTGTAGAGTGTTCGCACCCTTCCGCCTAACCACCCCTACTATCGATTGTTGTCAAGGATGCCGTTGTCTCTCAGGAAAAGGTTCAGCGGGTCTCGTTCTGCGACGTCTGATGATCGGCTCCCAGCTCGTAAGTATGACCTAGGAACCGCTATGATCAAGACTAGGATACGATTTGCTGAACGTTTTGACCAGGTGATGCTACCATAATCTCTGACCCAGCTTGGGAGATCGGCATGCATAATGATATTACAATGAGCGCTATTCAAACATCACTCGCAGCTCTCAAGGAGGGGAGTACCTTGGCCACCAAACTCCCATTTATCGCCCCCATCGCGAGTCTCTTACTTCAAGCACTCACTATGCGGGATGTACGTGTTACGTACATTTCATCTGACAGTGATCTCATGAGTGCGTCTCCAGGAGGTGAAGCAATACAAGGAGGAGTGCGAAATAGTGATGCACAAACTCACCAGAATCGCGAGGATCATTGTCGATGTCGGCGAGTTGTGCGAACATCATAACCTGACCGAGGGAGATCTACCAACTGGTCTGCGGACCATTCTAGATTCCCTTTAAAGGTTCGTCTCTTCGGTGACTATCGTGCTCCTGAGCCTCACGATCTGACGAAGGACCAGAGAGCTGGATAGGATCGCGCAGGTGCTGAAGGAGTGCTCGAAGAGAAAGGGCATAAAAGGGATGCTTCTACGCAAGGATCTGTTGACGAAGATCAAGCAATGCGATGTTGAGATATCTAATGTGCTTCAAGCCTTCCAGGTTGGTGCTTTATTTGTTATTCGTGTTGATCGCCTTACATGCCCCCCTGTAGGCGAAATTGTTGTTGGACGTCCGCGTCGCGTTGATCGCGGTGAGGCAAGAGGTACGGGGCACGCCGATATTAAAGTGCACTTGGTTGAAAATCATGATAGGTCGCCTCTGATTCCGGCCCAATTGAAGCAATACCGTAAGCTCTTCTGAGTTGTATTGGCAAAATACTATCGGATGCTGATGTCGCCTTTTCTAGGACTGTCTCTCAGGAGCTGAGTAGCGCACAGGCTTTGTTGGGGACGAAGGGTACTTTGAGTGCTCGGCATATCACGTTGAATGCCAAGGAGCCGATGGTCCGTCTCAGGCAAGCCATTTTGGGGCTGGATCTCCTGCCGAACGTCACGCCATTACATACGATCACCACCTTCCGTCCATCTCTTTTTTTTTTTTAAATCTCCGATGATGCCTCGAGGTTACGAGTTGGGAGCGCCACTACTAGGTATTTGGTAAGGGGGGCAAACCACTTCATAGTCACGTGTCACGTATTGTCACACCCCCTTATCGAAACTCTGAGTATACATGGCCCCGTCTACATGGCCCCAAGCTCGACCAGCTCGATTTCCAGTATGTACTGTACAGTGTTGATTCGAGGAATTAATGCAGTAAATTTTTGGTGTAGTTGTAGGCGGTAATCCCTCCCTCCGATTTGTTGAATGAACCTGGGAATCTCGAATCACCCTGGCTGACACTCGAAGTGATCAAGGATTCGAGCTAGGACTTCACCATTGGTCCCTTTTGTGATGGGATCGACAACCCACTTATCTAGGTCGCAAAGTATCAGACGTGTACTCTAGTAACGTGCTACGATAGTAGCACATGCATGGCACCGTACGCGCGACAGCTAGGCTACACCCGTAGATATGGTCGCGTCTTCCTTGGGACCTGCACCAGTAATCTTCTTCAGTAACAACTGCTGAAATGTCTCCCGTGCCTGTATCGTCTCTTTCTGTCTCGTGATCATACCATCCAGAAGTTGCTCCAGGGTCTTCTTGAAATCCTCGATTCGCTCTTGCTCAAACCGCGCCACCTCAGTCTTCACCAACCGCGACACGTGTTCAAATTCTTGCTTCGCGTCCAGTGCCCGTCGTTCCGCCTACATCAGTACCATTAATTGTTTGTCCCCACGTGACAAGAAAGAACGCACTTCGCCAATCTGAGAATATGAATGTCCGAGGCGGTCGGTCGCGATCTTGCCCTGCGCACGGTTCCGCTCGTGCGCTTGTTTAATGCGCCGCAGCTCCGCATCTGCGTTTTGCCACGCGTGATATACTCGCACGCGCGAGCTAAACGCCATCTGTTGAAAGTTTTCCAGTCGGTTTCAGGGCAAAGATTATCAGCGAGGTAGCTCACTCGGACAGAGTTGACGAGGCGGGCATACTCGTCCGCGGTGCTCAATAGGGACGCTTGATCCGCGCGGGCCTGAGCGGACTCTGTCTCTTGAGCTTTACGCTCGAGTTCTGCCAGCGCCCCGAGTGAATGCGAGAGCGATTTCCCGAGATCTGAAGCGGCCAGGTCACCAACGATCTGCGCAAACTCACCGACGGCGCCGGCCAATTCTATTCGTTCGTCCCGGTCAATACGCTCACCATGAGGTGTCGGTGGAAAACGCACCATTACGCTGTCTAGAGACGACCTCGATGGCTTTGACGAGGCCACGAAGCTGTGACTCGAGAATGTCAAGGTGGGCTTTTTGCCGATCAAACCACTAGGACGAATGTCAGCTGGGGATAACACAAATCGCGAATGGCACCTCGAAGCACCTCGTCCATCTCAACAAAGCGGGGGCCAGTGATGGACTGGCCGATCGACGCCATCAAACCTCCGCGTTCGTTGGCGAGCTCCGCTTTACGGTGCTTGATCTGTCCAAAGTCACGTTACTAACACCCATCTTGTCTAGGACATCAGTAGCGCATACATCCAGTGAGAACGTGTCGCTTTCTAAGAACAGCTTGAGGTCCGCGTCTTTGCATAATACCGGGTGATTTGCGATCTTGTTTATGCAGTTTTCGAGTGCGGTCCGTCGCTGTTGGACAAACTGATCATCGAAGCGCCCAAAGGGACTCTTTTCGGGAACAGGGGGAACAACGACGCCAGGGTTGTTGTTCGAGAGAGTTCCATACAGCCATAGAAAGTCTGAGTAGCGACGAAGAACAGAAAATGAAGGTTGGGAAAACAGTGGGGAAGTCGTCTAGAAAAAGAAAAATCACAAGAGCCGACAAGGACCGAGTTTGGACCCAGCCATACCTTGGTGTGTACTGTGTACATCGTATAAGCCCGGATGGGGTCCCCGACCTTTTGAGGGTCATCGACAGTGATCGTGAACAGAGGTTGCAGCCCGGTTTCCTTCTTGGCTGCAGGGGTTTCCTGAGGCTTGGGCGACCACTGACATGAGCTGCACTCGCTGATAGGCAGTAGAATGACGTGCTCACAGGTCGCGGGCGCAGTGGCTTGTCGTCGTCATCGTCGTCATCATCACCTTTCTCAGGGGAAACGGGCATTGAAGCATTATTGGCAAACGTGCTATGTGCGTTGTCCC
Source organism: Lactarius indigo (assembly GCA_025766275.1). NCBI lineage: Eukaryota > Fungi > Basidiomycota > Agaricomycetes > Russulales > Russulaceae > Lactarius > Lactarius indigo. The sequence continues at coordinate 776,228 of JAFKAC010000008.1, forward strand.
ATCCCCCGAAGCTCTCCCCACCCAACGCGAGACTCGCGAATGAAGTAGTTGGGAGCTGGTCAAGCGGAGAGGAGATAACGCGATTTGATTCGCTGACTGTTGGAGAAGGGTTGAAGGGAAGGTGCACGGAGGGCTGCGGGACATATTGGCGCTGCGGTAGTCGCGCGGATGACGGCGGCGGTGGGGATAGCGGGGCGGAATGGTCTGCGAGCTCCGCAGGGATGGCAGACGATGGTGTCTCGGGGGAGGAAGGTTGCACGGTGGGTGAATTTTCGGGTGGAGACGTGGTAGATGGGAGAGTTAGAGTGGGAGCTGCATGCAGAAGCGCGTCTGAAACAGGTTTGCTCGGGGACGTATGCTGGGCAGGAGACTCGGGTGAAACTGTAGATGTGTCGTCTTCTGGACTATATCTATGTTCGGAGAAACCAGGAGATGTGATGGGCTTCGCGGCGGGATCTGGCTTATCGTCGGCGGGAAGGTTTGCAGAGTCTAAGGGATCAGATGCAGCTGTCGGAACACTGAACGAGCGAGACTCAGCCGGGACTGCAGAAGTGGTAAAAGACTCCTCGTGTGATTCAACTGTTGGTGCTGTGGTAGGCAGACCGTTGAATCCAGATTCGTCATATTCGAACGCAGAAGAGGTGACTGTCGCGGCCGGGTGAGTGTATGATGACCAAGGGTCTGGTGAGTTAGAACGAGCTGGGGCAAATGGATCCTCGAACGGGTTTTCCTCTAAAGCGCGAGAGGATTGTTGTAAGAGATCGTCAAAGCCGGACATGATTGCTCTGCTATGGTCTCAAAGCTTGCAACTGAAGCACACCTAATACATTTTCTCACGGCTATTTCACCAACTGACGGCCCGGTGCAGACTACTACGAATCCTCATCGGCCTCAATATAGTATGCGGGTTAGACGAGGCCAATTAGTCAGTGTTGCTTCAGTGGGTGCACGAGTAGTTATTCGTTGCAGAATGGTTGTAAACGAAAAACATTCATATTCCAACCTCTTCCCCTGCCCCGCTACAGTTTAATCTTAGCACCGGTTCGGTCCTCACTCGCTGGCCTATCAAGCACCTCTGCAATGCGTCGCGCAAGTGGGGAAGGCTCCTGTCTAAGGGCTAGGTCGAGGAACCAGTCTTTTCCGATATAATTCCTCAGCCTGCGGGCATCACGTTATAAGCTACGAAGAGTAGCAGCGGATTATCACGTACCCGTCAGGTAACAGGACGACGACGTTCTTCCCTGGCGACTGTGCGATCTTGCGACCACTCTTAGAACGTAGCCATGCTAGCGCACCGGCAAGGGCGCTTCCGCTGCTCCCGCCAACTAGCATGCCCTCATGGCGCATGAGCAATTGCACAGCCGCAAACGCATCCTTATCATCCGTCTTCACCCAGTTGTTAATCATACCGGGTTCTCGTGTAAGCACGTCCGGCGTAAAGTCATACCCGATCCCCTCGACGATGTACGAATCCCCTTTGCCTGCCTCGTTGAGAGAAGCGGGGAGGGCGAGTTCGGAACCAACCTGGGTGAGTGCAAGTGAGTAAACTCGGGGGAAAGGGAACGAAATCGACGCACGGGATCTACACCGACAACAACGCAGTCCTTGTTGTGAGCTTTCTTGATTCCCTTGGCAATGCCGGAGATGGTTCCGCCTGTTCCTGCGCCGCCGACGAAGACATCGACCTTGCCCGACGATGGATGTGCAGGGGTTGAAGGAGTCGACGTCACGGCCGCGATGATCTCAGGCGCGGTGGTGAGCTCATGCGCGAGCGGGTTATTCACCTTAACATATAACGTGAGTAACGACTAGGTGTATATATGCGAGTTAACATACGTTGCGATATTGATCGAGAATGATGCCACCTGGTATCTCTTTCTGCAAGCGTAAAGCCACGCCTACGGACGTACTCGTTTAGCGACAAAGAAACGACAAATGTGTGGGTGGGCGCTCTACCTATATGACTTTCTGGAGCGTCCCACGCAGCTTCATTCGGAGTCCGGATAACTTCTGCGCCAAGCGCGCGCAATGCTGCTTCTTTTTCCTAAAGCCTTGATATGAGCAGCAGCGATGATTAAAGGGCAAACGCGCATACAAGTGACATCTTCTTTGGCATCGTAATGATCACTGAATATCCCTTATCTGTAGTATTCAGCGCCCGTCCTCCTTGGAGAGCTTGGATGCGCTACCTTCACAGCGCACGCCATTGCCAAACCAATTCCTAAACTGAATTGAATCGACATGAGGGCGAGGGTCGAGGTAAAAGAACGTACCTGTGTTTCCCGAAGTCGGCTCTATAACAACGCTCTGCCCTGGGATGAGCTTTCCTTCCTGCTCAGCGACTTCGATCATCCGCTTTGCGATTCTATCTTTCACAGAACCGCCAGCCGAAGTGTACTCCAGCTTCCCGACTACACGTTCCTGAGAAATGGCCCTGCACGAGGGCTACACAGAGACTTACGGAGATTGCATCGAAGTCCCTCGTGTTTCGCTATCCTATCAAGGCGAATGAGAGGAGTATTTCCGACAGCACCAAGGATAGAGTCCAGAACGATTTCAGATCTCGCCATTGTTGAAAAGGAGAAGTGAGGTGAATTGGGGGAGAAGGTGAAGGGGGATTGTTGTTGTGTTGGTGAGGGCGGGCATTTACTGTATTCGCTACCGGACGGATCTCCGGGTGGGAGGCGATCATTTCATGGGGCGGAGGGCACATCTCGAGCTCTTCGGTCTTTTGGTTTGCACTTTGTTCGTGGAAGTTCTCGCCTCGCCTCGCGTGCGCTGGACTTGTCGTGATTTTCATCACTTCGGGCTTGATAATAATGCAAGGGGAAAAAAAACTGTAATGCGCGCTAGACATGTTTGGAGCTTCCAACCAAACATTCTAGCCTGGTTCCGCATGGAAACTCGAAAGTATCCTTTCCCACCTTTTGTTTATAACCCTTCCATAGAATATTATACCCGTTGGTAAGACGACTTTCGAAGAGAACCTACCCTCGGGACATCCGCGTCCAACCCCGTCAGCGCCAACTTGTAATGCGTCTATAGATAAGCCACGTGCTCGTCAAATATGATCATCCAACACCTGGAAAGAACCTTCCTGCGATCTAGTCATCGTCCTTTTTCCTATTGGTGCTCGAGGATGTCTCAACACCCTAAGATACTTTCAACCGAGGACCTCGACACCTCGGACGCAAAGTGCGTGTATGACTCACACCTACAAGGGCATTCGCTCATCCGCAAGGGTTTCTTCCTTTAAGGTGGGTGAGCCTGAAGAAGATAAATTGGCAAGACCAAAAGGGCAGGAAGGTGAAAACCATCCGTCATCTATTTCTCTCTATCTGCTGCTCAATCCGCTTGTTATATAGAGAGTTTGGGAGGCCGCAGACAGGCGGACTCGCGGAAACTCCGGTATAGATGGTAACTTGTCCTTGACGCCGAATCTGTCCTCGTGGCGCTCTAAGTTTGTTCCGTCCCGCCCCACAGCGGTCGCAGTTCTGGCTCTCATCCGTTCAAAGACGCACGCCTTTCCGATCTCTACCGTGATCATCGAGCAATACCGTCCCCCTATTGGGAAATTCATCATCGGTCAGACACCCCATTCATTCATTATCTGAGTTTGCCAATCAATCGGGACTAAAACAAAAAAAAAAAAAAAAAATTTACGCAGAACTCCCCGCAGGACTAATCGATGATGGCGAGACGCCCGAACAAGCCGCGATCCGCGAGCTACGGGAAGAGACCGGTTACGAGGCAGAGGGTGTCCTCGATTCGAGCGCCGTCATGGCGAATGACCCGGGTCTCTATCTCCATTCTTCCCGCGCGGCCTTTTGCTCTCGTGGCGCTGACTGCACGCCCCAGGCATGTCTACCTCCAATATGAAACTTGTGGTTCTGGACGTGCCACTGAGTGGAGCCATGGAGTCGCCAGACCAGAACCTCGAGGACGGAGAGGCAATCGTGAGGCGCGCAATCGAAGTGAGGAATCTAAGCAAAGAACTCAAAGGTATGTTGGTGTGGGTGCAGTCGGCCACCGGCGTGCTTTGCAACTCTAAATTTTTTTTCTTCTTCCCCTTACAGAATACGAAAAGAAGGTCCGTAGACCATCATAGCTCCCCCTATCCTACTCGCCATGAATGCGTCCCTCCTTTTTTGGACAGGGTTATATGGTCGACGCAAGGCTGTCCCACTTCGCCGCCGGTTTCGAACTGGCAGAACGCCTACGAACGAGCGACATTGCTCCATAGATGATGGCACTTGTCCCAGTGGAGCGAGAAGGGCTGATCGACTCGTCTAGACATCCTCGAATGCACTATTTTACACTGCCTCCGGTGAATTCTAACCCATGTGGAAGTGCACGATGCGTCCCATATGACCCAAGGATCGCTATGGCATTATATACCAGTGGCCTCACATATGGTAAACCCTTTGCCTCAGGCACTCGAAGAGCATGTGAGTTGTGTGACGATGGTGATAATTGAATACTTTTATATTCCTTGAAGTAGTTTTGCGACGACAAGTCGCCACTTCTATCATCTGATCGACCGTGAGCGCCCGCTTAACACTTTCTTGGGGTGGCGCGATCGGGTCGATCAGTGTTTACAGGAGGTACTGAGAAGGATTGTCTATTGCAAGATCAAAAAGTAAGAGTATACATACAGTAACTAAAACATGCGCAGAGTATAATACATGAGTGGCGAAAACAACTAGAGGCGATCGGAAACAGAACCATAAGACGTGGTGCGAATCAATTATCTCTTCCACCACCGCGACTTGTAATGCGGTGTCTCGTGTGTGTAGGCGCGGTCATGAACTATCGAAGTCCTGCCTCAGTAACCCCGTCCGGTGTTGATTGTACTGCACGCGTGACTTACCCGCAGATGGAGGTGGAGGCCGGTAATGATGGCTGTGGCCGATAGGGGGAGGCGACCCTGCATGTGGAGACGACTGTATCTCAATGGGGCTATGACGCTCGCGCTCGCGACTTGGGCTGTCCCGCTTTCGACTGGAAGCCGACGTTGGGCTATCTCTCTTAGGACTGTCTCTCTTACGGCTCATAGCCGAGTAAGGTGGAGGTGGTGAAACAACCGAGGTTTGGATCGGGGGTAGCGGCTGTGGAGCGGCTTGGATCCGTTGTGGCTGGACATGCTTCTGCGCAGTTATTTGCTCGCGCCCATTGACCGTGTGTCGTTCTCGACCGTCTGGATAGGTATATGTGGTGTATTCATTGCCCTGGGTACAATGGCGTCAGCGTACGTAGGATTCACAGATAGGATGTGAAGGGGCGTACGAGAGCGTCTCTACGCTTCCAAACAGATTCTGTGACGCCATTTATTGTGCGAGTCATTCTGCTCTCAGACACCCAACGACCGTCAGGCGCCATGGCGCCACGAGAGACCTGGCTGTAAACGCGCGAGCGACCATTTCCGCTGTTCACCACGTCGTCGAACACGTTGCCACGTTCGAATGGGAAACCCACGCCGGCGAGTGGGTCATCAAAGAAGCCACTCGGGTTACGATGGTGTGAATCATGGCGGCGTCGGGACCGCCACGGGTCGGAGAAGAATGGGTCAGACATGGAATGATGCAAATCGCCAAAGATGGACTCGAAAAGTCGGAAGGGATCTGTGAAGCCTGCATGATGAGGCCATGCAAAGTCAAAGGGATCTTCTGGGAAGGGCACATATTGCTCCCTCTCCCTACTGGAGTGATGAGGGCGCCGGTGATGGCGAGGCCGCTCTGATCCAGGTGGGGGCGGTGGCCAGACACCTGCCTTATCGTATGCCTGTTGGTGTCATTGGAAGTCGGATATTAGTGGGCGATGAAAATAGCACAGGATACGGCAAGGCTTACGCGACGCTTAGTAGGGTCGATAAGGACTTCATATGCGTTGTTAACCTAGCGTTACGAGTGAGCGGAACAGCAGGGGGAGTTAAACAGAGGGACTGGTGGGACCTTTCGAAACTCGTCCTCTGCCGTTGTTTTTTGTTCCGGAGGTACACGATCGGGGTGGGTTTGGAGCGCCCGTTTCTTGTAAGCCTTGCGGACTGTAGGAGGGGTAAGAGGAGGACCAAGGGTTAGAGGTGGGAATGGACGCACCCTGATCCTCAGTAGCGTCCCTCTGGACGCCGAGGACTTCATAGAGGTCGGTGGACATAGTGGGAGGAAAGTTGTGGTTGTGAAGCGAACGAAGGGCACGAGGAGATGGGGAGGGTTAGTGTGCGCCAACGTGTTTGGACGGGGTTACTTTATACCTCGAGACCTCTGATTCCAGTGCGATCTATAGCATTCGTTCCGTCACGTGATCACCACTCCTCTCTCCCCAATGCTACAAGAGGTCGTCGTCAGTGCTTCTGCTCCTGCTCCCAATGCTCAGTCCACAGGCAATGGGTCTATTTTATTCCACGACATTCAGTCTGGCGCGTCGCTGGCCTCTTTCAAGCACACAAACGCTGCGAAAAACTGTACAGCGCTTATCCCCACACAGGAGGCACAGGGTGGTCTCATGCTTGCCGTACAACCGGACAAGGCCCTTCTGAATGTCTACACCTTCCAAAAAGTGCTTCTCCTGGTGAAAAACCCTCTATTTGTCATTTCTCTTACGTTCTTCGTATCAAGGATCAAATCTCCCAAAAATTCGTTCTCCCGGAACGCCTCTCATGCGTAACCGTAGACCGACGAGGTCAATTCTGCGCCGCCGGTACTCCCCAAGGCAGGACATACCTGTGGGAGGTTTGTCCACCTGCCCCCCTCGGAAATAGTGCCCATGCCGAAACTTCGTTTGTCACAGATTGCATCGGGGATAATGTATAACTCCTGGGAAGCTCATTATCGCCAAGTCACGGTGTTGCGCTTCACTCCCGACGGAGAAGCTCTGCTGTCAGGCAGTGAGGATTCTGGTATCAGTGTTTGGTCTGTTTTTAGGTTTGTCGGCATCCGTATTACCTCGCAATCTAGCATGCTCCTCAATCAACGCTCATCTCATCTCGTTTCTGACAGATTACTAGATGACGGTGTCCAAAACGAGAACCCACAAGTCTATGCACACTTATCTGACCACACTCTACCAATTACCGACATCGCTTGCGGTTTCGGTCCGTTCCCATCCTGCCGCGTGTTGTCGGCTTCGGCCGACCACTCTGTGAAAGCACGTCCCACTCTTTTTGGCCGTCACCCTTACCTTACGGCAATCGATTTCCCCAACAGATATGGGACCTCTCCTCAAAGTCGCTCCTAACCACTTTTCAGTTTCCTCACGCTGTCGCCTGCGTCGCATGGGATCTCACCGAGCGCCTGTTCTTTGCCGCGTCAACCGACGGCTCCATTCACCAAGTGAATCTTTTCCGCACAAGAGCCAACAAATCGGGTGGCTACGTCGCTGAGGCGATCGGAGGCGCAGGCGTCAACGATGTATTACCTGTCGGGGACAATGACTCAACCACAACCAAGAGACGCCTCATATCTGTTGGGTGCGTAACCCCTTCACTTCGCTAACGCCAACCCTCTACACAAATACAATCTTATCGAACACACTCCAAAGAGAACCTGTTACGGCTCTTTCTCTTTCGCTCACCGGAGCGCTCTTGCTTGCTGGCACTGCATTGGGGAACGTGCACGTGTACGATGTTCCATCGCACCAGCTCCTCCGCACCATCAACGCGCACCCGGGTCCTGGGCTCGCGGTGACCCACCTGACCGCTCTACTGAAGCCGCCAGACCTTGTCGGCCACGTGCAGCTCGGCGGGGATAAGGACGGCGGGATTTCGGTCCTCCCGATAGTGCCCTTTCAACGCATGCGCGAGGCACGCCCACGTGAAGCGCATGAGGTTACGATGATGTTGCCGCACGCACGAAACGTGTGTTTCTTCTTCTAAATTATCTCGTTGATAATTTACCGAGCGCCTTACGACAACAGAGCGCGCATGAGTCCGTCACGACGTACTCGCGCGAAGAGCTTCTTCGCGACTGGGAGTCCTTCGTCAAGCCCAGACCGGCTACCACAGCGATGGAAAACGACGCACCTTCTGCGCCACCGCTTGATGGACGCGTGGCGGAGCTCGAGGACGAGGTGGCGCGACTGAAGTCGCAGCTGGCGCGCGCCAAGGGGATCAACGACGTCATGTGGGAGACGCTCACGCAGACCGCAGCAGCGCAAGGAAAGGAATTGGCAGCGCCAGACCAAGTCCTCGACTCGCACAAAGACGCCGCCGATGGGCGGGAACGAAAACGAGGCAAGACGAAGGCGTAAAAGACGCCCCGACTATTGACACTTCATTTCCTTCTGTGTACTGTAGCATCTTACGTTCTTATCAAATTCATGAAGAGTTTAGTCACGGCATCCATGCACTGCTTGTGTACCCCACAACGTGAGGCAATTGATGGACTAGATCCGTGTGATGAAGGGGGGACACGGGGTAAAGCAAACTGCCAACGTCCCATCAGAAAAATAGAGCAAATGAAAGATAGAGCAGCCCCCATGATAGCATGGAAGGGACGTATGGAAGTCGGGGCGATGGATCCGAGATGTGTTGGAGCGCAAATGGTTGTTATCTGAGTCTTTAATCCCGCTGTTCGATGTCACACTAGGTTGACAAAGAAGCTCTTCGAAGGTCCCTGAGCCTTCGAACGTGTGTGCGCAGGTACAGGCAGTATCGGCCTTCTTTCATCGTGGTCGCTCAAGCGGGACATACATTTCACGAGCACCCGGTCTAAACGGTGTGATACCTAAGAGTTTCTTCCCAATGAGGATCACTACCACCACCATCGATTTAGATTGACGCGCTAGAAAGGGAGATTTCGTGACTGGAGCACAGCGTGATTTTCGCGGCCAGTCCCAGGGTGCGACGAGTGGGTGCCTACTTCCTTGCCGCATGGAGTGATTAGTTTTGAACCCTTTAACGAAATTCTGGAATCCCGGTGTGCTGTATAGAAATGGAGGTCTCGACGCTCAACAAAAGACCCCTCTAGACCGAAACGCGAGAACATCAGGCAGGTTTCGACGAGACAACCACAACTGCTATTGTGATCAGTGGGCGCGTTCCGGTTGGTTTACAGACCCGGTGACCTGGGGAAATAAGATAAACGCCCGAGCGATATTGCCGCCCAGTATGTATCATAGGAAGAATGTGGGACAAGAAGACCAACTATTACAGCTGTATGAAACATCGTGAGTTTGTTGCGTTTGATCAAGTAGGCGTCAGTCTGCAACCTGGCGCACTCATTATGAACTGTTGGACCCTTGTAGAAGAGCGCCAAGGAATAAATTGATGAGGGCAAGTATGTTACAGCGCCTGATTACCGCTCATTGCTCGACCACCTCACTAATTTCTGAAGTGGACTTCACCCCGTACTTGGCGGGGTCAGTGCCATGGTGCGGGTGATTGACAAAGTTGAACCTAGTAGGAGGAGAGTTGGTTAAATTCAAAGTCGTAGTCTGTGCAATAAGGAACACTCACATTGGGAAAACACCTTTCAGCAGAAGCGGAAGGTGAGTGAGATAAATATTTAGCTGGTTGGTTTGAGATACTCACTGAATTTGAGTTGTGAGAAGGCCGAGTTGCTGTACGCGGCGTTCTGGACCCAGAGTGGCTGAGGTGACTCTCCATACAACGGCTTTCCTTCGCGCGCAAGTTGGCTAAGCTCGGCAAAGTCCCTCTCCTCCTCGTGCTTATTCTCCGACCATCCCCAGAAACGGACTTTGATGGCAAACTCGGGTGTCAGTACGACCGTTACGATGTAAACAATGGAGACTTACAGCTTGACCGCTGGTAGGCGAGTAGGAAGCCACCAATGAAGCCAAACACGCCGCCGAGGCGTAAAGCGGGCCGCAAACGCGACTTTGTAGGATCGGCCATCTCTGAGGGAGCGTTCCAGGTGAGTGCGGCACGGGGCACAGAGGCAAATCAAGTACCCCAGAAGTAAAGGGCCGAGGGAAATGCGGCTGTTGCACCGGCCCAGACGGCATAGTCTGAGGGCCTCATGTAACGAACGACTCGAGAGAAATGAGGGTCGGCATCTATTAGAGGATAAGGCGACTGAACGACATTGTCTGGCATTTTGATGTTGGGTTGTGGCAGTCGCAACTCGGTGGCAAGGCAAATGCGGTGGCGCACGTGGGAAAGAATTACACCGGAAGTAGCCGAGAGGGCCCAACCTGAACCCGTTGACCCGTGGCGAAGGCCAAGTCGGCTTCGCCTTGTTCGTCTCCTCCTTCTCCTTCTCTTTCACTACCTTCTCTCGTTCTGTGAAGATGAGCGCGGTCAGGCGCAGCGACCGTCGCGCTGCAAGAAGTCAGCTTTCGTCTCCATACAAACGTCCCAACGCTCAGCCAAAGAAATCAGTCCGTGCCCGCTTTATTATTCTTCATGCTCTCAATTATCTCACATCTGCAGTAGTCCTGGTCTTTGTCTTCCCTTTTCAGCTATTTAAACCCCTTGCGTCGCACAAAGCCTTCAGAAGAGCCTAAAGATGACCTTTCTGACGAGGACGCGCAGGATGAGAAACAGTCCTCTGATGGTTCAGAATTCGGGGGATCGCGCCCCGCTGATGTTCTCTCACAACGCGGTCGTGAAGTGCGTCATAATATTCTTATTTTCTTCTAACTCAAATCTGACACGCACTTTTATGGCTCTCAGATGGCGCAACAGCCGCAACTGCCACGACTACCTCAGTCTCCGTTGACACCCACGCGACAACCCCAGTCTGTCGCGTCGACCTTACCGGTTTCAAGCCTCGTCCCAGAGCCAGCTGAAATGATATCTCCCTTCAAACCGTCTACCCCATTTGAATCACCTCGGTTGAATGTCCCCTCACAGTCCCCGGCAGAGAAACTCGAGACCGTCAAACAGTATTTGCGTGATCGCTCTGACCAGCCCTTGCATCACGTCGAATACGTCGGTTTGGTATCTCTTTTGAAGGACAGCGTACAAGGTTCGCGCATTTGGTCTTCAGTCGAAATTCCATTGGTCTGATGAATCCACACAGATGATGATTCACAGCCTTTTCGGTTCTCCGCCAGCCCCACCCCCAGCCGTGGCACGACGCCGGCTTTTAACGTTGGGTCTCCTACCCCTTCATCAAAACAAACCCCTCGTAGAACGTTGACAAGGAATCCTAATGGGGTTTACAAATGGCAGGGTGCAGGGAGCGCTCGCCCACGCAACCGCCATCAGAGCCCTGCTTTCGGTCCACCACGCCCCACCCCCTCCAAAATCAAGCTCTCTGCACCAGAAGCATCACCTCACAAATCGGAAACTAAGCGGCGACGTGTAGATGCGGCCATCGAACCCCCCATACCTCATGTCACCGGCGAGTCGTTACCCTTGGCCCAGCCACGTGAACAAACTCGTGCCGATTCTTCCGCATTGTCCACTTCCAGCGGTTCGTCATCTCATACCTCCATGAACGACTCAAGCCCCGACAAGTCTGCCGCTGTCCCCGCCACACCACGGCTTCGTCTCTCGGTGCCTCCAAAACCTACCACCCCTGCAGTACCCTCTCCTCTGCGCAACACCTGGGGAGTAGGGGACTCTTCATCGTCGTCACATTCCTCGCCCCCTTCCAAGCCGAGCCAGCCTACCCGAGCAGCCCATTTTATGGCAGAACTCATCAAGGAAGTGACACCGCCAAAGAAGCCTGACCTTTCGAATCCTTACCAGACTGCTAGCCCAGTCAAACCGTCCTTGCAAAAGAAACCTACGAAGAAACGGAAAGCCCCGGAGGAGCCCCCAAAGGAGCAACAAGAGAAGGACGTGAATCTGAGTCATCAGACGATCGTCGAGGCCACGGTGCCAGCGGTCAGTGTGTTACACGTGTATCACCCGCGCACTCTCATTGACCTTGTCATGTAGGGAACCAAGCGTTCCCGGCCACCTCCTAACATTGGGAAAGCGCCCCTGAGCAAAGTAAATGGCATTTCTCAGCCAGAACCTCGGCGCAGCGCGCGACTCAAATCACCGTCTCCTCCCCGTGTCAATCATACTGCTATCAACGGGCAGGTAAACGAAGAACCTGAGAAGGGAGACGTACTTACCCGCAAAAGGCAGAAGGTCACCATTGAGGAGGTTGTGGATGTCGACATGCATTCTCCCACTTCTCCCACAGACACGCACGGCGATGTGTTTGACCCAACAGAATCTCAACATAATTCTAAGAAAGCAACACCTACAACAAACGGTAATTTAACTGGTGCGACACCCAAACCGCCGTTCCCTCTCAAATCGTCGGCGCCGAAGGAGCCATCTAAACTTCGCTTTGGCTTTGCCGCTGAGAGCGATCCTGACTCTCCCCCGCCTGCTCAAACCGTGTTCGATCGCCCTCCACCCGCGCCAGTGCATTCACATGAGCTTACTCCGCTGCATTCATTAAAGCCTCAACCACCTGCCATCCCGATTCGGCTACCCCCTGCGCCAAGCCCTCCGGTACCCAGTTCGAGCACAGAATCGCAGTCAACGAAATCAGTTCCCAAGGACGCAAAGGAGGCGGCACTTGCCCTCGATCCGGCATCTCTGCCGTCGTTCTCCTTTGACGTCCCGACAGACTCTCAAACGACGTCGAAACAGCACGATAAGGAGCGCAGCGCAGTTTCGGCCGCAGGGCCGTCTTCTCTCCCTACGTTCTCGTTCGTTCTTGGAGCCAAGTCAGCAGCACCAGGTGCCTTCAACTGGGAGGCGGCGGGGGTGAAACCGCCTGCGAAAGCTACTGGTTCGTGGACGTGCGGTGTTTGCATGATCAGCAACGTCGACGCCAAGGTCAAGTGCGTCGCGTGCGAGGAGCCGCGACCCGATTCCACGACAAATGGCGTCGCTGCCGCCGCCGCACCCGCCACGAATGGCGGCTTCGATTGGGCGGCTGCGGGAATGAAGATACCGACGAAAGCTCCGGGGACGTGGTCGTGCAAAGTCTGCATGGTGAACAATGATGCCACTCGGGTCAAGTGTGTCGCTTGCGAGGAGCCAAAGGGTTCCGCGCCAGAAGCGGTGCCCGAACCTCCCAAGCCTGTGGCACCACCGTCGGGCGGGTTCAATTGGGCGGCTGCAGGGATGAAAGTGCCGACGAAAGCTGCGGGAACATGGACTTGCAAAGTCTGTATGGTCGACAACGACCCTACCAAGGCTAAATGCATTTCTTGCGAGGAGCCGAGAGCGTAGATAGGCGGTCTTTTCTTTTTACCTCGGCCTATTGATTATCGTATGTTATCGAGTTCTCCCGTTTTCTTCTCTGCTCTCTGGTGACCGGTGTCTACTTTGTTTCCTCCCATTATAGTTGCACTGCACGTACACATTATACTCGTAAGCTGCATAGTCTACATTTTTTTGCATTGTGTCCGTTTCTTTCTGTACTTGGTAAGGTCGATTAAGGATTGACGGACGTCTAATGGAAGTCATCCTGCAATACGGATTTGAGCGCGCAAAACGCACTCCCGTACCCCCCTCTTTTTACCACGAGGAAAGAAAGTTTAAGCGGCTGTAAAATCAAGTTTGCGCGCGATATTGCGTGACATCTCGTGCCCGCTCAGCTTACGCTTGAGCTTTTTGGGAGGGGCGGCCGCAGCCTTGACGCCTGGCCCGGCACCACCATTGAGGTCAACATTCCCGTCGACCTCGTCGAGTGGCCGAGAAGCAGCGGCGGCGGTCTGTGCGATAGTCTTGGGTAGTTTGGAGGGATGTGTCGGGTATGGGAGGGCAAAGAAGTAAGGATGATGAAGGGCCTGGATATCGACACGTCTGATAAGAAGACTAGCCGAAGGCCGAAGAAGAAAGAAGGGGAGCTCACATCTTTGGCGCTTATCCGTTTCCGGGGCTCGTAGACGATGCACTTGCTCAGAAGATTCAGGGTGTCCGCGGTTGCGGCGGTGAACAGGTCACGCAGCGGCGTTCTTGGAAATTGCCCGACTGATACGTAATCTGGTAGTTTGGTATGGCCCTGTGGCGTTGGACAATCACGATGATTCGACGCTCGCTTGAGCCGCACATGCACATACCGGCCATTCCTCTTCGGTCGGCGTGCCAAGTGCACGGAATATGGTCTTCAACTGGTCCATGTCGCTTTCGCCGGGGAGATAAGGGGTGCGCAACATGAGCTCCGCGAATATGCAGCCGACGGACCAGATGTCGACGGCGGTACTGTAGTACCGGCAACCGAAGAGCAATTCCGGCGGCCTGTACCATCTGGTAGGTGCAGGTATCGTATCAGGGGCACAGTCGGTTTTTGGGGACAAAAGAAAGTAGGGGGAAGTGAGGTTCGGATGCACGTACCGTGTGATCACCTGACAGGTCATTTTATATCCCGGGTCTGCAGCGTCGCGGGCGAGGCCAAAGTCAGCGATTTTCAATTGACCGTCTGATGCTATGAGCAAATTGTTTGGTTTTAAATCCTGCAAGGAGCATCAGAGAGGGGGGGAGAAAAAGAGGGGAAGGGGTCGAGAGAGAGGCACGCACTCGATGCAGGATAAAGTTTCGATGGCAAAATTCAAGACCACGGAACATCATAGCCATCCAGCTTTTGATATCTGCGGGCAGAAAGACGAGCGAGCGGTCCTTGATGATCATCTCCAGGTCGGTATCGAGGAACTCGAGCACAAGGTTCAGATTGGTCTTTGAGGAGAACACGTCCAAAAGCTTTTCCGGGACACGTGCTGAGCCAGAGAGTGGTCAGGGGATGGAGCGTACGGCGCACCTACTTCAATGACATTTGGGTGATGCAGTTCACGCAGGTACTTGACCTCTCGCACGGCGGACATGTCGAGACCATCCTTGAATTGACCAACTTTGATTTTCTTAATGGCGATTTTTCGACCGGTTGCGAGCTCTCGTCCTGTGCACACAGTCTTCAATACACTGCGTTACCACCAACAAGGCCACGTACCCCGATAGACGACGGCATAAGTACCTTCTCCGACTTTCTGGTCTTTGACCCTGTGAGGTTACGTGTGTCGGGGTTATGTTAGAAGTCATGTCCCGGGGAAGGCGCACCATCTCTTCTGTCTTTCTGCGTTGGCCTTCTCCACTGCGTCCATGAGGGGGACAGACCGTGGATACTTGGGATTCCTTATTAGGTCGCGGAAGATCTCGAACTTGCGGCACGGGGTTCCGCTAATCGGCACAGGAACAAGTGTCAAGGCCTAGCCGGAGGCGATTACTCTAAGCGCGTTCTGTCGCAGATCCAATGTCCGCTAGCCGCGTCGCTCGCGGTGGGATGCTTGGTTGGGAACAAACGAAGTGTGAACAAGGCAGAAAGAAGACAAACACAACCATGATGATGTAGATAGCTGACACAGGTACAACCCAGAATTTCTAACTACTGTAGTCACTTGTCCATGTTCATGAATCATGAAAATTCGTGAATTACGTCTATGCGCGCACTGATGCCTACTTCCAGGGGGCGGAACGGTGACTCAACATCTGGGTCATGTATACCCAATGACCGCTCGCGAAGGATGCCCCACTGTACCCACCAGTCGTCTGCCGCATCGAACGCATTGTACGCCCATGTTTCACATACCTGTCCCCACAGGCCCAAGTACGCATCGTCGTCCCATTTTGCCTGCCCCGCGTATAAAAGCTTCTGCATTTCCTGGTCCCGCGCCCTTTGCTCAGGCCCAGGGGGGAACATGGTTTGTGAAACGTGTGTCAATTCCACTCGATGGAGGAAGTCCGCGCGATCTCGACGGATGGTTTCGTACGCTCTCACCAGAAGCGGAATGTGATCGAATCCGCGTACGTACGAGAAGAGCGTGCTGAACACGGCGGCGCTCTCCACGGATAGGCTACCGCATTGTGAGCTACAAGGCTGCAAGGAATCAGGGTTGTTCTCCGCACGTATACAGAAGACGAGATGGGGTGTACGAACGATGAGGGGGCGCGAGGATTCTCCGACAAGAACAATGCGATTTGATTCATCAGACCAATTCTCAATGTTGGGCCAATCAAAATATCTTTGCCAGCAAACGGCATCGACCTTTTCAAACATCCTAGCCAGCCTGTCGAGTCTGGTGAGCCATGAACCATACTGGATTTGAGATCAATCGTACCTGTCATCTAAAGCCATATCAGACAGCTTTAGTGACTTAGTTGGCAAATTAGGAATCCAGCCTTCCGGAGCGTCAGGATCTTCTCGATCCCAGTATAGGTGGACCGCATATTCCCTGTCGTGTGCCTGGAACGAGGTTCAACATCGTCTGGATAGACACCCGCTTCTACGCTTTCCAAGACTCACAATCGGATGACCTAAAACGAGGTAAATGGCAGGCGACGTGGCATACAACCAACAGGTATATCGATGAAATCGACCCACCCGAACAAGCCCGACCTGGGCCAAACCAATATGACCATGAGGACGCCAACTCGTCAACATCGACTCTGTCATCCTCCAAAAGACTTTTCATCGAAATATTCCCCGAGAACACGACGGTATCCGTTGCTCGAGGTTCGACACGTTTTCTCTGAACGGAATTTCGGATTGTGCTGTGTTGGCCATCGGCACCGATTATGATATCGGCGTGGAGGACGGTGCCGTCACGCAATTGCACTGACGGTCTGGATGACCCCCGAGCAGGTGGTGAGGCTACACGTACGTCGGCATTGAATATTACCTCAGCCCCTGCTCGTTTAGCAGCATCGTACAAAATTCGGTGGAGGTCATTGTACTGCAGTCGCACGAATCAGTACGTCATGCCAAGGTAACGACAGATGACCTGGACGCACGCGCATCATGTAGAACTTGGCGCCGCTGTCTTGTATCACAGGCTCGGCCCATTGAAGGAATCCGATCAGTTTGCCGGTCTCAACTGAATGGACAATAAGATTAGCAAGCAACAAGGCAAGAAGCAAGAAAGGGGTGAGACATGACAAAGACAAAGGATGACCAACGTACAATCCCAAAGATGTGACCCTTCACGAACAAGAGATGCCGTTTTCCTTATTTCCTCTTCGAGACCCCATCCCACGAGTATTTTTGTCACGTTTGGCGGAAGTCGTATACCCGCAGCGGGTTCCCCAAACCTCGAACTTCTCTCGAGAACGCGAACCTTATGACCAGACAAGGCAAGACCGATGGCAGTCGATAGTCCAGCGATGGCTAGGGGGGGGATTAAGTAGATATACACCAGACACAGGGGAAAAAACTAACCGCCACCAACGATGATAAAATCCAGCTTGAATGGTGCCGACCTCCTAGATGATGGTAACATGCTTCACAACTTCACAATAAAGAGATTAGAATCAGAAACACGTGGATAACGGAAGGGTAATGAAACGATGTGAGGGACCTCTGGAAGAGGGGCCTGGGTGTAACGGAGGAAAGGGCTGAGATCACAGGGCCTTATTTATGAGCGGATGTTGAAGAGCATGGCTGAAGCGGGATCTTATGCTACCGACGGCCATTTAGGAAAGTTCAATTCATCGGCTCCGCGAGTGTCTCTGAGTGACACCCGCGCCGGTAACCTGCACACACATGCCGATACCTCGAAGTACACGGAACCCCTGTCAAACGGTGGAAATTAGTGCGGAAAATGGGCGCAATGCGATAGACGTCAATTTGTGTGTAGGCTGCATTATAACACATCATCAAATGATCATCATGATGAAGATCTGGGGCGACTTGTCGGGCAACTGGGCTTCGGTGTCACGCCGTGTCACTGTGACATGTGACACACCACCTTGTAACTCGCAACGAGGACGGGTCTCACTCGGACAAGATGACGCTTAAGCTTAGGCTCAAACAATCCCCATCGCCCACACCACTCGTCTTTGACAACCTACCCCCTACTCCCCCCCCTTCTTCACCCCCTGTGTCCCTATCTGCTTTACCCCCACCTACATCATGGCTAACCGCGCGCGACATGAAGATCTTTGGTGCAGACCCCCTCAAAAGCACGTCCGAGATTGGTATCGTGCAATGTAAGGACTGCGCAAAACCCATTCTTCGCAGTGCTGCTGCAGAACATGCAGGTGCAGTTGCATCATCCGTCGTGTTCTACGACTGGTCGCTTACTTGTACTAGACAATTGCAAGAAGTACGACTTTGAGAAGAACGGCTCCAAAGGAAAGGCCGATGATGGTGAGTGGCCCATCACTGCCCCTCTAACTCTATCAATTGATTCGTGTTCAAGCAAAGGGCAAGAAGCGCAAAGGGGAGGATTTTGATCCGAACGATCCGAACGCGCCAAAGTCAAAGAAGGCAAAGGCCGCAGCCAAGGTCACGAAGGGTCGGTTTAAGGGTCCTTTTGACCCCGACAGACATTGTGGCGTCATCAATGACAAGAACCTACCGTGTTCCCGCTCGCTCACTTGCAAGTCGCACTCTATGGGTGCAAAACGTGCCGTCAAAGGGCGTTCAAAGGATTACGACGAACTTTTACTCGAGTGGAACCGCGCTCACAACCCAAATTGGGTCGAACCGGTCAAGCGCGAGAGTAAGAAGGAGCGCAAGGAGAAAAAGGAGCGAGAGAAGCGCGAGCGGAAACAACGGGAGCTGGAGGAACTCGCCAAGAGGAAAGGTATCGACCTCAGCAAGCCAGGTGCGGAGGCACAACTGGAGCAACTCAAGTCGTCTACCAAGAAGAAAAAGAAGGTGGAGCATTCCTCGATTGCCACCGGAGGTGCCAACGCCCATGCATCTGGAAACAACGCGAGGGTAGACGATGAACATGGTGCCGAGAATCTTGCTGATCTAGATTCGGAGGAAGAACTGGATTCAATGACCAAGAGCGTTCGCCTGGCGTCAGAAGCAAGCTTGCTTGGAGTCCCCTTAGCCATCCCGTCCGATGCCGGGTCCTGGTTCGTCGTACGAAGAGAACGCCTACGGACCTGTCGAGATCTCTTCGCCGGTGCCCTAATGAAAGGCGGTGCATCGAGCATCGGTGCTGCAGGCGCCGCTGCCCGACTCGGTACCGGGGCTGGTTGAAAAACCCACACGTTCCTCGCTTATGTTTGCTCAGCATCCGTGGTGAAATTCACTTCGTTCCCGTCTCCACCCTTCGAAAACGTGAGCCGATCCGCCACGTGGGGTTCTCATAATCGACTGCGCGATGAGACGTCAACAACATCAATTTTTCCCGCATTAGCAACACTTGCGAGTCGCCCGGCTTCCTTTTAGCCATATCTTTCACCGCGGTGTGGTGTTTTAGCGCATGGTGATCATTAGTAGAGATGCGATGGCCCAGTCATTGACACTGGATCCTGTACCTATCACAACGATTTGGGGTGACTAAAAATTTCCCTACCATTACGGTGTGCAGAGAGATCGGTCACCCGCCCGTCTATAGGCCAGCCAACAAATCGCCCCCTTGTTTGGCCACAATCGTCCCACCGTCTCCGATCTCCTGACAACCAAGATCGTCGTTCCCAACCTCCACCAGCCAGCCATCTCTCCACTCGATCGATTTAACTTTTCTGGGCTCCAAGTGTATGCCCTCTCCCGTTGCCTTGAACCACTCGAGCGCGGGTCGCCTTGCCCAGCGATTCGCCGCCCCACCAGACTGGAACCAGCCCATGTGGCCGCCTCCGCGAGTGACAACGAGCGTGAACCACTCGTTCCGGTCGTAATCCCGTGGCGCACACTGAGAGATGGGGTCGTCGTCCGAGTTGAGAGCCAGGAAGGGTATGCGGATCGCGTCGAGCTTGTCGTGGCTCGACGAGTACTTGTAGTATGCCCACACGTCCTCGAATGGAAACGGCGGAGAGGTGCCCCCGGAATGCACTGTGACGAGTGAGTCGAATTGGAACACCGTGAGGCGCGAGTGTGACATGAGGGCGGGGAGTGCTTGAGCAAATCGGGAATCGGGGAACTGGCGGATGGAGTCGACGTGACGATTGACGAGGTTCTTGAGATTAGTCCCGAGGCTTTTGGAATACACGCGGCGGGTAAACCAGTCGTCTTCTAGACTACGCAAGAAGCGTGTTAGTAGGCCGCGGAGAGGTGAAAGGCGTTTCGAGGATCTACCCCTGTCCTGTCTTCAGTATATCCCATGGCTGGTCCCGTGTATCAGCAACGAAAACGTGAGCGAAAATTTGGGGTGGATACACACACAAGCGAGTGTGCAGGCTGAGACGAGGCGGCACGATTCACCCTCTTCGGCAACGTATCGCGTCAATATGTTGGCACCGAGAGAGAATCCAAGTCCGAGGAGAGGTGCATGGGGATACAGCTGCGCGATATAAAGGATCGCCTGTCGAAAATCGTCCGTGTGGCTGAATCCGTAGAGCTGAGGACTAGTCAAAGGCACTCCGGCACCTAACCATACCTGAGAGATGGTACACAAACCCTTTTTAAAAAAGAAAGTTACGCACATCCTCGAAAGTTGACAACTACAGCACGATATCCGAGGCCACCCTCCTCTACTGGTGCGACTGCAGGAGCGATGATGTTCCGGACATATGCTTCATGCGAACCTATTCTAGCTTGTTAGGAACGACTGGGCCCGCGACACCGCTAAGAGTCCAATGCTTCATCAGCGCACCGCCTGTGAGACCATGTAGAGCAACGACAACGGGTGTTGTTTTGTCAAATGTGCGTCCAGCGGCGGCCGGTGGTGTGAAATCCACCCCGCTGCAGAAGAAAGGGCTGTTTGTTAGTCAGTTGATAGTTCGAGAAGATGTATACACACAGAGTTCCACCATCTTTGAGTCTGAGGAGCTTCCTGTGCAGATTATGACTATTCCATCCAAGGTAGGGGCAGAATAGCGTAGGTAACGAACCTGTCATACACTACTGGATCTGCGTGAGAAAAGTCGCCGACGACTGCATATCCGGTCTGTAAGTGGCCACTGCAGAGTCCTGGGTGAGGAGGCCTACGTACGACGGCGGAGAAGACGTACTTGAAAAGCCACCAGGCTGCCTTGAAGGGTGTGAGTACGCTTGGACACCGGGTCTCGATTAGCGTACGGAGCGAGATCTTCTCTGGCTCTGTATCCCTGAGCAATCCCCGTCTCTGGACTACGACCTGTGCGGGATTTTGTGGCCAGGTGACTCTGGAGCGGGAACTAGAACCGACGGGGAAACGCGAAAGGAAGGAACCCATCGGCGGGTGGGAGGATGTGTGCCAAATCCGAAAAAAAATTCGGACGCTCGAGTGGCGCGGCCAGCGCTTAGAATTGAGAAGTGGTTGGGGAAGACGATAGATGAGCTCTGCCTGAATCCAGGCCTTTCCCAGGGTGAGTGACGTGTCGGTGGTCAATGCAGGCAAGTGGGTTCTGAAAGTGGTTTTTTTTTGGTTAGAAACTGGAGGGTGCTAGGGTACAGCCCCGGATTGGGTGCAGATAATGACGTCAAGGTCGTCTATCCTAGCGCCTGGCATCCGATGCCAGAGCATTCTATTCTGCTATCCTATAAGACCCAACGCCTCCATTTCAACCGTTCTTTCCTCTCTTCTTCCCATCCTCCACTCGCTCACCGCCGCCATTTCCGTCGCCTGAAATGGCCGCAGCAAAGACTAAATCAAAATTGGTCACCCCGCATGGCCACCCCACTTTGACTATTCCTAGAAACAACCACACGCCCCCTTCCTCATCAGGTCCATCGCCCACAATCGCAAAGACACCCAAGACACCTGCGGATGAAGGAGTAGACTTTTTCGAGTCATCAATAAAGCACGGCGAAGCACCTGTCCGTGTATACGAGTTACCACTAGAACCAGATGGGGGGCCAAGCAAGAGTCGAGAGGTAAGTTGGTTCGAGCCGAATATATGCGCTGTCATACTGATAACCTTTGCGCAGTACATACGTCTCCCTCTCGCAGATGTTCCGTATATTCTCCGCGTCTCGCTGGAAGCGGGTACTCCAGCGTCTAGAAACGGCGTGTTCAAAACAAATTTCCCCCTCGACGGCGGCGTGTTTGACCGCAATAGGTTCGCTGAACGAAAGTAAGCGCGTGCGGTGCTTCTCTCTCTGCTCAGTATGAAATGAAAAACGCGTTCACAGGCTCCCCACGAATGTTTCAAAACCTATCCAAATTGATCTTCCCATATCCCATGCTGGCGCCTTTGCTTATTGGGTTGAGTACGACGATGTGACTCCCGGCAATCGTATTACCGGTAGACAGGGCTACTTTAACATTGATCCACTCCTTCGAATCAAGGCACGCACGCCAATCCTCGGAAGTGACTCGCAGCATTTACTACCCACCGATGGCGGCGCAGTGATAAAGGATGAGATTATCAACCTCCCTCTCTCCGCTGTCTCTCTTCTCAGCACCGTCTCTAAATGGATGGGCCCCGTGTCCAAGTGGCCAGACTTTTTCGCAGAAGCTAGTGAGAGAGGGTATAATATGTTGCACTGGACACCACTCCAGGAACGGGGCGAAAGCAACTCTCCTTACTCGATCAAAGACCAGCTCCGCTACGAACCGAGCATGTTCAGTGACCCCCAGTCTGTTGCAGACGATGGCGGTGTCGCAAAGATCGAGGAAGTGTTGGGCCTCGCCCGTGACCGATACGGTCTCCTCCACCTGACCGACGTAGTCCTCAATCACACTGCTAATAATAGTGTTTGGCTCGAGGAGCACCCAGAGGCTGGTCAGTCAATTGTTTCGGTCGTATCTTTCCTCATGACTCTTAAGACCTTTCTATCTTATAGGTTTCAGTCCACTCAATTTCCCACATCTTATTCCCGCTCTCGAGCTCGATGACGCTATCATTGAGTTTTCTGGTTCGCTCAAGGATCACGGCTTACCTACTGCGGTCACGTCAATGGATGATGTGGAACTCCTCTTGGATGCCTTCCACGACTACGTCCGACAATTCAACTTCTGGCAATATTACGTCCTCGATGTCAAGAAAGAGAAGGAGTCGGTCAAGGCCGCCCACTTTTCTGGCGAGATCAAACCATGGGAAGGACCTGACGTCAAAGGCAAGAGTGCGGCCGAACTTGCAACAATCTTGCGCGCGTACCGTGACGGAGAATTCCTCCAGGGGCTGTCAAAATACGCGAAACGATTTGGCGTGACTGTGGATGGCGCTGTCGCGGCTGGTTTCATCCTAGCCGCACGTGGGAGTGACGCGGAGCTCGTAAACGCGTGGGGCGACGTTGTGGACGCGTTGAACCTGCCGCTTTACCAGGAGTGGGAGGAAGATGTCAAGATTGCTTTGGAGAATATCAAGAATCGCTTGAAGTACACTCGTCTCGACGATAATGGTCCAAAGATGGGTGAAATTACCAGAAAGTCAGTACCCAACTCCGTTTTTTGTGACGAGAGCTAAAGTAACCATAGGTCTCCGATTATGGAGTCCTATTTCGTTCGTGTTCCCGGAGCTGAGAAGGAACCCCTCAAGTACTCTCTCGCTGTAAATGGGTGGTTGTGGAACGCAGACCCTCTCGCCAATTTCGCTCTTCTTCCATCCAGAGCTTATTTTCAGCGTACGGTCATTGCTTGGGGCGATTGCGTAAAGCTCAACTACGGTTCGTCTCCTGAGGACTCACCATTTCTTTGGGAGCATATGACCGAATACGTGACCTCCCTCGCCCGCATTTTTACCGGTTTCCGGCTCGATAACTGCCACTCGACCCCACTACACGTTGGCACGACACTCCTTGACCGCGCGCGTACTGTCAATCCCAACCTTTATGTCGTCGCTGAGCTGTTCACCGGAAGTGAGGACATGGACACTGTATTCGTGAGCAGGCTTGGTATCAACAGCCTCGTTCGTGAAGCTGGAAACGCATGGGACCCTAAAGAGTTCTCTCGCATCACCTGGCGCTATGGCCTCGGGAAACCTTTCGGCTCCATGGACGGCGCTTGCCTTACATCGTCCTCGTATGTTGCCTCTCCAACTGTCTCAGGGCGTGGGCCCATCCGGCCATGTGTCATCTCGCCAATCTTTGGCTCACTACCGCATGCGCTGTTATACGACCAGACACACGACAACGAATCGACAACCAGCAAGCGTTCATCAGAGGATACACTTTCGACAGCAGCCATTGTCGCGTTTTCCTGGTGCGCGACAGGTAGCGTGAAAGGCTACGATGAGGTTTATCCACGGTTGCTAGAGCTCGTCCGAGAGACTAAACTATACGAACTTGTCGGGCTTGGCGACGCCGAAGGGAAACAATTCGGACGTGGAGGGATTGCCGTCGCAAAGAGACTGTTAAATAGTCTGCATCGGGAGATGGTCCTGGGGGGATTTGAGGAAGGCCACGTCCACCAAGAGAATGATGTACGCCGGATCGACTGTTGCACTGTGCTGGACTAATTGCTGACTTCTTGTCCTCGCAGTATCTTGTCATACATCGCGTGCAGCCAGGTACTCAGAAGGGCTACCTTCTCGTAGCGCACACAGCCTTTCCTTCTTCCCGAGGCTCGAAGGACCGTGGTTTCAGTAAGTCCCTTTCATGTATTGTATCATTTATACCCATGGCCAAACAGTTGAACCAACCCGCCTTCGTGGATCAAGCGCGAAATTCGTTTTTGGGGCGAGCATAGAATTCACCGAAGTTGTTTCTATTCCAAATACGATCACTGGCATCCCGTCGAAGTTGGTGCACCTCCAACCCGTAGCCCCGTTGTGGGGACGTGACGACCAAGGACCATACTCGGAGATTACAGTTCCTGATTACTTTCCACCCGGCAGCATAATGATTTTTGAGACGCAACTCGAAGGCCTGGATCCCACTCTCGACAAGCTTTGCGGTTCCGGAGCGGAGGACGCGTTCCAAGACCTCGACCTCGTCGATTTGAACGTCTTACTATACCGGGCTGATGGGGAAGAAATGGACGCCACGGGTGGCGAAATAAGCGTCTATGACGTTCCCGGTTTTGGAAAACTCAAGTACTGCGGCCTGGAGGGTTGGATGCACCCCTTAAAGCGCGTCATACAGAATAATGATCTGGGACATTCCCTCTGTGGTCATCTACGGGAGGGGAGTTGGGCGCTGGACTACACATCTAGACGGCTCTTTAAACAAGCGAATACGTTTCCCAAATTGCAGACATCCGCCGAATGGTTCAAGGAACGGTTTGACCTCATTAAAGCGACTGTACCACCTTACCTTCGGCCGAAGTACTTCGCCATCGTAGTCTCAGAGGCGTATAAAGCGGCCCGCCACGTAGCCATCGAGCAGTGTTCCGATTTTATCTCGTCTGGCCATTCGTTCACTCAAGACTTGGCAATGGTGTCGTTGCAGGTGCATGGGCGCGTACAGTCGGCCTCGCTGGATCCTGTCAAGAGTGTCCCTTCGCTAGCTGCGGGCCTCCCACATTTTTCTTCCGGTTGGGCAAGGTGCTGGGGCAGGGACGTATTCATATCGCTACGTGGTCTATTTTTGACGACTGGCAATTTCGAGTCTGCAAAGAGGCATATTTTGGCGTTTGCGTCAACACTGAAGCATGGTCTGATTCCAAATCTATTAGACTCCGTTCGTAATCCGAGGTATGTATCTCCTTTCATAAATACACTACTCTTAATTTCCCTTTCCAGGTACAATTCGCGTGATTCGCCTTGGTGGATGCTCCAAAATATCCAGGATTATGTTCAGAAGGCCCCCGACGGTCCTGCGCTCCTTAGCGAGCCTGTGAAGCGCCGCTTCCCTAAAGACGATACTTGGGTACACTGGGACGATCCGCGCGCTTATTCCGATATCAGTACCATCGCAGAAATTATTCAGGAGGTGCTACAACGGCATGCAGACGGCATTTCTTTCCGCGAACACAATGCTGGTCCCAACCTTGACATGCAGATGAACGATGAAGGATTCAGCATTAAAATTCGCGTCGACTGGGAGACGGGCCTGATTCTGGGCGGAAGCGCGTGGAACTGTGGTACGTGGATGGACAAAATGGGTGAGTCGGTGAAGGCAGGGACGAAAGGAGTACCCGGGACCCCGCGAGATGGTGCACCTGTGGAGATTACGGGGTTGTTGAAGAGCACACTGAGGTGGCTGGACAACCTATCGAGCAGTGGCAAGTTCCCTTTCGAAGGAGTTGAAGCCGAAGGTGAGTCTAAGTGCTACTGAAACCCCGCCCCCCTCTGAGCGAGTCGGCGATGCAGTGAATGGGAAACGACGTCTGGTCACATACCGAGAATGGAACGACCTGATTCAGAATTCATTTGAAAGGTCATATTATGTGCCTCTTGGTCAGTCGGCGCTTTGTTTTGGGTCGTATAATCACTAATCAGATGTTCAGATCCCTCGGAAGACAAAGAGTACGACATTAACTCAGCGCTCGTCAATCGTCGTGGAATCTACAAGGATGTCGTCGGATCGGGACCTGGGCGGGAGTGGTCAAACTACCAATTCAGGCCGAACTTCCCCATCGCCATGACTGTTGCACCCGAGCTTTTCGACCCCGAGCATGCACTCGTTGCATTGAAACTGGCAGACGAAGTTCTCCGGGGCCCACTGGGAATGAAAACGCTGGATCCGAGCGACCTACAATATCGTCCCTTCTACGACAACTCAAATGATTCAGACGATCCCGCCATTGCGAAAGGCAGAAACTATCACCAGGTTAGTGGATTGAAAGAGTGTGATCACGCGAGCTGAACCGAACTTCAGGGTCCCGAGTGGGGGTGGCCCTTGGGGTACTTCTTGCGAGCGTATTTGTATTTCGATTCGAGATACGGAGCAGGCACGGAGGTAAGTGGGACAACCAACGCTCATACTTGCTATACTTATTGTCCCATCAGAACCCAATTGACACTTTGCACCACATCTACAATATTCTTCGAACCCCTCGAACTTACATCAGCAATGATCCTTGGGCCGGGCTGCCCGAGTTGACGAACAAGGACGGGGCGTTCTGTTACGACTCCTGTGCCACGCAGGCGTGGAGTGCAAGTACCATTTTGGACGTTCTGGAGGAAATTCACGAACGGTATTGAGGAGAAGCGTAAAGGAAATGTTGTAAATTGTATAGATTTGTATGGTCTTGTTTGGGTTGGAAGGCTTTGACATCGCGTGCAGGATCCCAAGGAAAATAGATGACACCGTCCATCTTCTATGTCCTTCTTCCGTTTTGAACAGCCCGATCGACTAAAGCAAAGGTTTTTAGAGGTAAAGGGGGAACAGGAGGACCTCGCTGTATACACCTGGGGTGAGGACAGTTATGATGGGCTAGGCGATGCTCTTCAGGAGGGAGGCGATGAACTGAATGATGAGACTTTCGGTGGAACTGGTGAAGTTGGCGAGTTTTCCATGTTTCACTCAATTGTACCGCATCCTCTTATCGTGAGCAGGCAAGGACTTCGATTTCACACAGCAGACACTGCTGCTCGATCACCATCCCGGACCTGTTCCGTCCACCTTCGAGCAGCCACATGCACAACCAGACCCCTTGCATGTCTATGGAGCGCAGGCCTCATCTTCGTGTACGGTCGTCACAGAATTAAATCCTGTGCCCCTCTCAAATTCCTCCCCTCTGCCCTGCAGCTCGTCCCGGCCCGTCACTGTGGGACGAAAAGTCGCCTTTCTCGGTGCTCCCTCGATCGAGCAGCGCTTCTCGTAGTCCTGCTGACCTCGTCCGCAACGGCTCCGCCCGTGTCTCGAGTTCCTCGAATGGCGGCGGCTCGGTGTCATCGTCGAGCATCGCTTCATTACATTCACCCGGCGCCTCCGCAGCCCAGCTGACCCCGCAAGCCGTGCCGCGGACATTGCAGGACATCGAGGCAGAAATGAAGGCAGCCGCCGTTGCACAACGCGTTCAGACTTCTGCGGTCACACAACGACAGCAGTTGATGCAAGAACAGCAACAGGTACAGCAATCTCACTATTATCAGCAGCAACGATCCGCACCTCCAAGGATGCATCCGCAGGCCCAGTCGCCGAGGTTCCATCAGCAACTGCAGCAGCAACAGCTCTTACAACAGCAACAACTGCGAGAACAACAGTTGCAGGAGCAGCTGCAACTGCAGATCCGCCAACAACAATTGCTGGAGCAGGAACGGGAACGTCGCTTGCAAGAGGCGCAGCAACTCCAGGAGCAACTACGCCTCGATCAGATCGAACGACAGCACCGTTCGCAACGCCCTGATATCCGTCCACAACAAATGATACAAGGCCACCAGTATCTACATCAACGCCAACAATCGTCGGATCACCTACCCATCGTGTCACCTTCGCAACAGTTCGTCCAGCGTAGGCAACAGTCTCCTGCGTTTGTCGACCCCCATCTACAGCCTCAGTATCAGCAAAAAGGCCAGTATGTGCCGCAGAATATCCAGTTACAGCAGCGCCTCCTGTCTGAGATGGCCCAAGCGGAGTTTATGCGGGATATGCAGGCTGTGTCGCAGGCGGAGCAGGACGCACTCCAGGCTGAAGCGATGCGTAGAATCATGGAAACCGAACGCATGGAGGAGAAAAGGAGACGCAAGGCCGCTAAGATCGCTCATATGGCACGTTTGTGTACAAACACGACACCGTCTCGTGCTGATATTCCTTCAGTCTCGATACAACGATCTCATGACCCAATCCGACAAGGACTTCATCACGCGGATACAACTATCACAGCTTGTCACCCAAGATCCCTATGCGGACGATTTTTATGCACAGGTTTATGGCGCTATTATCCGTTCGCGTTTGGGGCTCCAGCCGTCCGACGAACGTGTCTTGAAGTTTGGCTCGTCCGGAGGCGTGGGTCTAGGGATGGGACAGAAGGGTGGCGGAAGGCGACCAAGTGCGATGCAGAAAATGGAACAGCAGATCGAGCGCATCGTGAACAATGCACGTCAGAGAGAGCAAGAGAAACGTGAGCTTTTCTTTCGATATTTGTGCACAGTTTATCCTAAACGGTTGGTAATAGCCGCGAACCATAGCTTGCAAGGCGCGCTCGGTAAGACTTCCGGGCGAAGTTACAAGGCAGCCCCACGGCAACTATTGCAGGTGGACCCTTCAAATGCCTCAACACATGCGCACATATCCAAGGAAGACGCAATACGCAAGCATGGTGAAGGCGCCGCGAAGGAAGCTGCGAAGATAGGAGTAGAGGCACTTGGAGTTACTGCCGATGTGAGACGGTACCTCACACTCGTTATTGTGCGCTCACCAGCTTTCAGCCCGACAACACGGCTTCTGAAGACCCTTTGACGACGAAGGAGGCATTAAAAATCCTGGAGCATCTGTATGACCTGGTGCTGGACATCGAGCAACTTAGGCGCGAGCAGTCGAGTCTCAACCCCGATGACCCCGAAGCAGTGGAAGCCTGGTACGCTCACCTAAAGCGCTTTCTCGTACAACTCAAGCGTTCTCTAACTCACTAAAAGGAACGCACACTATTCTGAACTCGTTCAGCAACTATGGGACAATCTCAGAGTTATGGTACCTTTGGAGACGAGGCAAGCTCGTGTTGGTTATCTTGCTACCGTTTCTGACGCGAATACGTTACAGCAATCCGCATCCATTTATCTCGCTTATCACTCCTTCCAAAGGGAAAAAGCTCCTACCGAGAATATCTAGACATCTATCCTCTCAACAAATGCTCACAGTGCTTACTCTCCTAGTCGCGTGCTTTTCCCAAATGGATATCGTTATTCACGCGCGCATTCTCGATGTTCCAACGGAGAGCCCCCGCCAGCAAGATTTGGAACGACAAACTCAAGCGTTCCTTGGGAGCGTCGTTCAGAGCATCTTGCCGGTCGTGGCTAAGGCAGGGTTGCGTCTAGTTAGTGGTCTATTAGGTCTATTACTGGACAGGAGTGACATCGTTTCCATCACCCAAACAAGGGTTCGTACCCATAGTTTCTATTTTTGTACTAGCTCATCCATCGCCTTTCCCATAGCCCGGTCTAGCCATCTTGACTTTGTTTCTAAGTCGCGTTGAGGTGATCAAACAAAGCATGTCAACAGCCGCGGATCTTTCGGAACTTCCCACACAAGAGGAAACGGAGCAATGGTGCGGGAATTTTTTTATTCCTCAGAGTTTTGACTGAGAGCGTTGCACAGGGAGATGATGTTCGACCATCTGTTCCAACTCTTGCATCCCAACCTGCTATACCTCTTTCCCTCAACCCGCATCGCCGCAGCACTGGCCACCCTCCCACCGAATACCGCCGTTCTTCCCATGCATACCGAAAGTCTCGATCAACCTGTCTGGCAGTTCCTCGCAGCGCTCGCTTTACACGCGACAAATGAACAGCAACAAGCGCTTGTCACTTCACTACGCGAGAAGGTGCTGGAGAACGTAGCAAGCGCGAATAAAGGCTGGGTCGCTGATGAGGACGAGCGGCGTGCTAAGCTTGGGAATGTAAACCTCTTTTTACACGCGCTTGGCCTGGACAGCTCGCAGATCAGCATCTGAATTTGTTTGTCGGTGACTCCGCGTTGAGCTGTAGAAGTGATTTTTCATTGACGTTATCCACTTTCTTTTTTTTTATCGGAAAACTAGAACCATTGAAAGCTTTTACTTGAAGAAAGCTGACTCCCCTATATGTGTGAGAAAGAACGAGAACCAGCACAGCGGTGGCGGTGGTGACTGGTTCCGTATGTTCCGAACATATTTCCCAAACCTTCTTGTGATCTTTCGGCGCCCAGGCACCGCATGTCGCGTATTACCCGTGACGACGCGGTGCTGACTGCGGTTACGTGGCTCACAGTTCATGTTTCATGAGCCTGAGAAAGTTGCAATCCCAACATACTGTGGCGTTCCTTCTCCCCTTTTTTGCCTGTTCCCGGCCAAATAGGATCGTTTCACAATTGGCCAATAACTTAAGCCTTTCCGGTTCATCGAAATCTGTGGCTTTCATGATGCCTTTTCTGTGATGCTTTGCTCATGATCGGCCCATTGTATGTCTGTGCGCTTGCAGCATCGCAACACTAGAGCGCTGGTGGTCCGCTGGGTTGTATGAAACGTTCTCGCCCTCCCCTGCTTGCTCTTTTTGGAACAAGTAACCCTTGACCACCTACAATACGCACAACCTCCTATGTCACCGAACATCGCAATATAACGGGCGCTATATTAACAACTTCCCGGGTTTCGCACACTTTTACCGCCTGAGGGTTTGGCCGTGTTCCTCGCTGTTTCAATCACGTTCCCAAGATCTCTCCGCCATGGACGATACTTTGACAGGATGCCACAATAGCTGTGCCACAAGCAGATAAGCCGCGTGGCCCAACATTCGTGGTCGCTCAGCCTCGGGTAGCGCTTCCCGAGTCGCCTTTCCGTGCACGAGTACACGTACTATCAGGATACGGCCTAGTCACCGTGGAAAACGCACGTCCGACGCGAGTACAAGAAGTGTGACTCCGCTGGACCTTCAGAGTCCCTGACACGAACACCCTCCCCCTCTACCTGACTCTCAAAGAAACTCCAAACTCGAACTGTTGCTCCTCCGTTTTTTTGAACAATGTCATACAATGCATGTTGCATTTAGGCCTCTCGCAGCCCCTCCATTGACATATTCCTAGAATCCAAATACCGCCAGGCCATATGCTCATATCCCGTTCACTCGCAGCGACGGCTACCTCGTGCGGATGTTCGGCCACCGAGACGCGGCGTTCTTCATCGAGTCCCTCCTCAAGATGAACGCGCGCGAGGTGCACCTCATCAGCAACGTGCCGGGCTGGCACAGCGCACTCATGGTCTCGCGGCCGTCCGTGTCCGGCACGCCCCCCGACGCGCTCGCCAACAATGAGCACCCACTCTGGCTCCTCGACTTTGTCCCCCAGCCCCAAGTCACCGTCGTCCCCCAGCAAATATGGACGCCCCCAAACCAGTCCGACTGGCGCCGCTACGTCGAGCAGGCCCACCTCCGCATGCCCGTCTTCTTTGTCCAAAATAACGGCGTGATCGGCCTCCCGTTGTCACGCGCCGCGGTGGGGGACACCTCGTCCCTGCGAAACGCGGACAGGCCGGCTCCCCTTGGCGGTGGACACTCCACTCAGATCCGTATTGCTGTAGGTCCTTTCCTCCCCCCTCCCTTTCTCCGTCACATTTAACGTACTTGGTCTCCCCCCCCTTCCACAGTGGCCTGGCTATGAATCATGGGAAAGGCAGATTCAGATTCGGGATCAAACGCGGCACCGCAACGAGATCACGTTGGAACGGTTCGCAAAGTTGGTCGCAGGCGTCGTTGATAGATTTCTCGCGGTGAGGCTCTGTCACGGTTTTCAACGTCGCACCGTACGCTATGCTGACACCCCTTTGCCTGCATATGTAGCACGGTGCAACGGTCGTCACTCGCGATCTCATGTGGAGGGTGGGGAACGGCGCCATCACCCGTAATGATGTTATCATTGTTGGTACCGTGCAGGTCTCTGCGGGGGGGTGGATGCCCATTCTGCAAATTCTTCCACTCAATCCTAATGGGACTCCGACTCATTTTTACTCCAGTTAGATTTGATCGACGTATTTGTACTCATATATCATACCCTATAACTTATGTCGTACCCAGGTACGACACTCATTGGAAATTTTAACGATGTTACAACCTACTCCGCTATTCCGCGCCGCGGGAACAGCCCACTACCTGTGCCGGTTTCCCCTTATGATCACACAACTTGACATTCGTAGCTAGTTAGCTTGGGTAAATTAATTGCCTCATGGCCACCTCATTGGACTGATTGGATCACTCCAGCGAGTTGCTGATCGGCAGTCGGCTCAGGCCATGTTATTACCAAGAAAAATTGCAGGCTAGTAGGGACCTGAACCGAGAATGGCGAAAAAACACGAAGGGCCGGGATGTTGGACAAAGAATGGCTTGGCAGAACAAAAAGAAAATAGTCACAGGGTCGACTGTTGCAGGCACAGCAATGACAGTGCATCGTGCTTCCTGGGCGGGTCTGTGCAACCGAATACTTCGAGCCGGCGTTCTTCCCCCCTCTTGGTTATCACCTCTTCTGTTACAATTGATCCGTGGAGATCGAGAACTGGTAGTGCGCCCCACGGCGGCATTCCACCCTCTGGCAAGTCTAACAGTCCCGTTCTAATAACCTCTGATGAATTCAGATCCGGGAGCTGAATGATGGGAAGGTCGAACTGTGCACGCTTCTTATCGAAGATCGCACGCGGCAACCGCTTGACGTGGGCGCCAGGTTCCAGACGGTTCGTTGACAGCGAAGAGAAGTTGGCGTAGTTGGGATAGAGCATGGTGTAGCCGCGCAAAAATACCATTTCGATGAAGTATTTCTTCCAGGAGTGTTGCCATCTGTTCGAACGAACATTCGGAACAATAAACAGGGGTGATGGGTTGGTTAGGCGGCTTGCCACATAGGTGTGGAACTCGCGCCAATGTTCCGGGAAGTACACGGCTCCCCAGCTGCAGGGGATTTGTGATAGATAGGGTGAATTTAGGGCGGCCATACCAGTATTATTGAACAGTCGACGAGCATCGAAGGGTCTCCGCCCTTCGAGATGGAGTTCATTATTCTTCTGTTGGTACAGACTGATGCCGAAAAGCTGTGGGGACTCGTTCTTTATGCCGCCGTACCTGGAACGCGATCAGTGAACTCCGAGAAATGGGGTCCGTTACGAGAAAATCCTACCGGTAGCGGAGAAGAGCTAGCTTAATCCAGGCATAAAACAAGGGAGAAAGCTCAACATCATCTTCCAATAGTAGGCCATATGAATCGTTTGATCGCGGATACCAAGACTCCACAACGGCGGTTAACAAACCTCCATGTGAAATCCTGTGATGTATAAACACGGAGCCGTGTTCCCATTCAAGACTATCCGCCAGTTGCTTGGTGACTACGTCTGCAGAGTCCTCCATGTTGAAACGAAGATCAAGGGAGTCGCCGAAGTAGCGAGCCTTTTCCAGGGAACCGATTAGACGCGACAGCGATCGCGACCTGTTGTTCGTGATGATGCTGACATCCACACGAGGTACATTCCAATCTATACAAGTCAGCGCACGCAGAAAACATCAATATTAGCGAGACTTACGTCTCCATTCCATGACAGATAGTGTACCCATCCAATCCGAGTACAGGAGGTCTGAGCGAGCAAGTCGAACCACCACAGACGCCACAAGTGCGGGGCTCCGTACAGCACGAAGTAGGGAATTAGTGTATGTATCTGTAATTGTCAAAGTGATGAACACATCAGGGGGATCAGATAGGTGGGACAGCCAGGATGAAACCACTGAATCAGCTGGAGTTGAACCGGAGGAGCTCGTTTCGAAATACAAGTCACACATATCCGTAGCGATGAATGTTTGATCCGTATCAGCTTGTGCGTATAGTAAGATATCAATATGATATCCATTAATCACCAAGCCACACGCTGCCTGAGAAAACGCAGTGAGATCGTCGAGAGTCGGGAACAAAATGCCGAAATGACTGTGGAGCGTATAGGTGCCAACATTTGAGAACTGCGCCAATGGGTCAAAGGTACGTAAGTGATTGTCTCCACTACCAAGAGTGGATATGGGCTGCCTATCAATAGAGTCCAGAATGTCTGGATGAGACGGGAAACAACTATCCCCAGCTGATTCTCGACCAATGATGACACCGCCGATCATGTCGGGCCGCGTGCTTGAAATCCAGCGTCCAAGTGCCAACCACGAGTCTAGGGTCTCGTTCATAAAGGCACTTTCGTCAGAAAACGTGAGGCTTGGCAGCACGAAGGGGGGGACGAGAAAATCCGCGGGACGATGGGACGATGGGCACGGTTCTTCGCGCTCCCCAGACTCGACAAGAGAAAAGCCCTTGAGACCAAGGGGGAATGTCACGTCGGGAGGATTGAGAAGTAGAGAACTGGTCTCATTATTCACTTCTTGCAGACCCGACTCTCCGAGGAATAGTGTCCAATCGGTTGATGCATGGAACGCTGTATCAATGAGAGCCTTGGCAGAACAAGTTGCTTGAAGGCAAGGGAGCAAAGTCAGTTGGGCGGGCAGAGTATGACTGTACGAGGAAAGGATTTGGCGAAGCGACAATCGCGCCGTAGACAGCAACGTTTCGGGGCAGAGGATGACGACTTCTTCGATATTCGCAGGGTACCCGAAGATACCAGCGAGCGTCTTTGCCAGAGTTGGAGTGCTCTTTTCTGTCAGGGGGAGAGCGATGGTGATCGAAGAATTGAAGACCGTCTTTGCGGACCCAAGTTCGAGCCGATACAGAGGCCCAAGTGCACTTGCCCACGTCTGATCAAGCGCATTCGGAGGGTTGAACGCAGCTGGATGAACATCCCATCCTGGGAAATAAGAATTCACTGAAAACGGATCGGCAGGAACGGGTGGCGTAGCCTCTGAGAAGAACTAATACAGAGAATACTAGCAAGAAGAGGAGCAGAAGGAACCCCCCAGGAAGGCGGTTGAAAGAGCGCTGACGCCGAAGTCGACGTCTAGCTTTGATTATGGAGGACTTGGACATATGACAATTAATAAATTAAGTTGAACCCTGGGACATAAGATGTACAGAATCGATGACGTCATTCTCGAAAACGACCGCTAGCCGGATTACCAAACGCATATAATCAAAGAGGCATAATAATCACAGGCCATGTACTCTAGAAAATGGTGTGAACCCTTTGATATCATTGTGGGCCATCCTTGCTGCTGAGGCTCCTGAAAAACTCCGCGTAGGCATGATCTACATCAAACATCAACTAAAGGCGAATTTTTTAGCATTGTTCATTCGGTTACCCGGAGCTACACCTACTTGTCTTGATTGTTCATCCGTGATTTCATCAGATGCCTTCATCCCATTTAAAGTGATAAGCCTGTAGAGAGTCAGTAGAGAACGTAACGCGCGTCTGCGAATAAACACACCATCCAACCATTTTGCTCCGTCCTTCCCAATCTTTACTTCCCTTGAACCGCGCATAGCCTGTGACAAGTTCCTGGAGAATTGGGTGTAGTTGGTCCTTAGCACGCAAGCGTAGCTTGAGTGCGTCCATAAAAGTGATAAAACTCTGTCAAGTTACGTCGGTGTGAAGCATCAGAGATTGAAAGACAATGTCAAGACCTGTGTCGTTTCTGCGACCCACTTTCCAGTCTCGGGGCCTGCTTCGCTCGAGTGCTCGACCGTCGCTGGCACCCCGACTTCGAGGCGATGAAGCGCTGCGGGGTGATCCATCTTCAATAAGGAAATAATTGAGTCAAAGTAATTGGTGCAAACAGCCTAGTACTTACCCGATATCGACTCATAAATTGCTCGATACTCGGCACATCGTCGCCGACCAATTTAAGCATGGTCTTGTATTGCGATAACAGTCGAGTGCATGCGGGCGAATACCTCTTAGTCTCCCCCCCTTAGTACGCTACCCACCCCAAACGATATGAACGACGCACTCTGCTGCCGTCACCGAGTCACGTACGTATGCACGTTCCAGATAGTCTAAGGCAACGATAATGCCATAGAGGGTCGCAAGGGACTCATACTTCTCTCGTTCGGCATTCGTTGTGTAGAGACGGGCCTCTTCGTCAAGAGATAAAGGCGCGGACATAATACAGTAATGCAAGAGCAAGAGCGACGGAAGAGGATACCCAAATGTTCCTGATCGCCGACCAGATCAGCTGACCTCTGCTGCCTTAAACCAGCGCCGCCGTCATGGTTGGTTTTTCGATGGACGCAACTCAAGCAAGCTCTCGGGAATACCAACAGCAGGTCATCGATGCTGAAATCAAATTGTTGGAAGAGTCCATTCGTACGTTAAAGCTTCGCCGCAACGCATTCACATCCATCTCGTCTCTACCTACCGAGATCATCGCCGCCATTTTCTCTTCTTTGCTACCCGGTACACTGGACCGTCTAGCGTGGTTACGTGTAACCCACGTCTGTCACCACTGGTGCGAGATTGCTCTCAACCAACCACTCCTCTGGAGTCACGTCGATTTCACCACCCTAACCTCGGCTGGTACAGCTAAGATTCTCGCTCGGGCAAAGACGGTACCCTTATATTTGGAGGCAAGAGTTCCCACCGACAGGTGGGACGAAGCTCGATTTAGGTGTATTCCAAAAAGAACTCCAGGCGCGTGTCTCCCACATATGCCACCTTGGCATTAGTGCAGAACACTTCCATCTTTGCAAAACACTCGAAGGTCTTGTATTACCTGCTCCCACTCTTGAATACCTTTCTTTGTCCAGTGCAGTACACTTGGGAGATACAATATCGTCGCGGGTATTCATCCCCAACACTCTTTTCAATGGCGCCGCCCCTAAGCTCTCTCATCTCGAGCTCATCAACTGCAACATCAGTTAGAAATCACTACTCCTGAAAGGCCTCAAATACCTCGAGATACGCGTGTCGACCAAGGATGCAAAGCCAAGCCTTTCAGATTGGTTGGATGCTCTGGATCAAAATGCCACAACTTAAGACGCTTGACCTTCATTCGGCTTCCCCAGTTGCTCCTCCTGGTCCTTTACTCCCATCTGGCGTCGAGCGCATCATCACACTCCCCTCCCTTGCACACTTAAATATCACCTCCGTCTCTGCAAGAGATTGTGGGCTTGCATTGGCTCTCCTCCTCCTACCGGCTCTCACCAAGTTGTGCTTCATGGTAACAGTCCTGCAGCCGGGACGGCAGCGAACGTACAAGAAATCCTCCCATATGTTGCTAGACACGCCTACGGACCTCAGGATTCTCAACCTCTACAGAGTGTAGTCGTCTGCAACCATAGAGTGTGCGTCGACCTGCTTTTGTGGACCCTGCCCAATATCGACGTGAAGTCATCCAACCCGATTGCCTTTTTTGATACTATGGTCACTGCACGTGTGGCGTTCTCTGTCACGTGCGGAGATTGGTCTCATGGGACCCACTGCGGAGGTCTTTGAAGCTGCGAATGACGGCCCTCCCCATGGACAGCCTCATGACACTCACCTCGCAATTCCAGCATAAGTCCCCTCAACAAGCAATCCTGGCTCCGCCACGTGCCGAGATGGCCCATGCTTCAGCGCTGTGCATCTGGGGACCCCTGCAGCGTGTGGATTCACGGAGATGCTGCTAGAAGACAGTGGGGAACATGAGTACCCACTGCTCCCATCGCTGACAAAACTCGATCTGGCTGAAACTACACTAAGTGCGCACAGGACACTCTGTCTATGCAACACACTCATGAAGCGTGTGGAGCAGGGAGTTCCGTTGGAGACGCTCGACTTGAGCAAGTGTTTAGCGACTAGTCGTACGATTGAGTTGCTCAGTGAAATTGTGGTTGACATCATATGTCCCGAAAAAACCCTCAAGAAAAGGGCGCAAAAGGGTTCTATGTGGGACTCTGCAGCGTGTGGCTTCTTCGTCAAAGACGACTCGGACAGTTCTGGGGTAGAAGAATACCATGTCGACGACAAAGACAATTCAAATACAGGTAGTGATGACGAGGTATGGCCCGGATGGCACAATTGGGGATCAGATAGTGACAGGGATGGATATGACGAATATGAGATGGACTACTGGTAGATGGAGCAAGATCGCTTAAATCCCTTACATGGAGAGATCAACAGGGTTGGATATGAAGCGGTCAATGACTTCTACGCTCTTATCTAGGCATGGACTCATTCATATCGCATTTTATGACGTTACCTATGACGCAGCCCAGGTACGGTACACGTTTCCAGAGTGCTGGGCCAGTAATTAATAGCATATAGATACAGGCTCGAATCTGGAGGGCATATCTACCTTGGAAGTGCAAACCGCGACAGCAAGTGTGTTCGTACATTTTCGGCTCTCTTCGGCTCTATTTTCAACTTGCAGAAATGCCTTTCCTTGGGCTCGTAACTGAGATGCACAAGCTCACCGAGGTGTCGAACACCGATGCTCGCGATGCCCTCGTCACATCCAACAATGATGTGTCTCCCAGCGGCCAAGACAGCAAGGGTTCTGGTTCAAACCAGCCTGTCTTACCTTTACGTGACTACGACCCCGTAATACCTGGAGCGTTTACCTGCCTGTCTGTCCATATCCATCCTTAGTCGAATTTCCAGTGTGCGTCCCGGAGTCCGCATCTTGGTCGCAGATACGTGTTAGGGAATAAACCACTGACTAGTTCCTGGAATTCCTCTCGGCTAGAGCTAGCGACTTTTAAGCATACATAAAAAATGAGAGTGTAAAGAGGATGGGGGCAAGCAGGTGTGGTAACATGCGAGATGAAATGTTGTCAGTCTCACTAGCAACAAGAAATATGTTCTGTTGGGTAAACTTTCTAGGATAGCGCCGCTAATTGTATGCTTCGCGGCGTCCTCCTTCGAGTTCTCTTTCCTCTGGTCCATCGGATGATCTTATGACAAGACGTAGAGCAAAGCCATGGCCCCAACTGCCATTCGGCCCGCATCCGTACGGGAAAAAGTGAGGTAATACACGCTTCTCAACATCTGAACTATCGGGGTTTGTCGGGCCCATCAAGCCTCTGTTAGGCTCGGCTTCACTGCAGTGCATGCATACTACACTGGGCTGCGGACACCATTGCAACAAGAGCCCGTTGTCCAGCTGCATCTCGTCTCGAATCAGCGAACAGCGACCGGATGTCCGTGCAGACTCCGCGGGGCAACAGGCGAGCGCAGAGTGTGGTGCGCCATGCTCGTACGATCATCGCGCTGTAGCTGGTGAATAAAAGTGTCGATTTAAATGGTGGTGACATGAGCACTCACAGCACTCACAGATCGTGGGCAACGATGGCGTCACATCAGAAAAAATATCCCGAGCTTCGTCCCACACGTCGCCCTCGACTGCGAGGTCCTTAGCACTGAGTCCTGCGGCAGTCAGCTCACCTTACGTCTTAATTCACAGCAGGACCATTGGAGAGGGTAGGAGAGATGTTCCACCACATACCATTACAGCCTTGATTGTCCCTTGATTGCCCCACCGACAATCCCCCACCTATCGCACAGCTCCGCAGATACGGCACCGGGTTCCATCTCTAGCGCAAGATGGCGATGATTGTCGATGTCCTGTCATGACACGCGGGAACCCACGCTCCACATTCACAGCTCCAAAGCAGCGGTCGGAGAGAACATGCGCACGGAATAAGGGCGTTATTAGCGCGAGTACTGGACCCGGGTTGTAAAACACGGTTTTGATTGGAACTTTAATGTTCGCTGGCCGAGGCGCCGACTCGGGCTTCCCAGTCCAGCCAAGGTCCAAGGTGGCCAAAAGGCAGGTACGATGACGCTCCCGAATTGCTCTATTCGTGCGTACAAAGTCAAAGAGAATCCAAAATATGGCCGAGTGAGGACAAGCGCACTCACGTCGTCGGATGTCCCAGTGGAGGTTGAGCAGGGGAGACTCGGCCAGCTTACAACCTGTTCACGCAAGTATTCTCACTGATGTGGTCACTTGATAGGGCCGTAGTATATCGAGCACCTTCGGTGATAGTTGGCATGGGTGGCATGGGACACGGAAGAGCATCAGTTCCCCACGAGACAAGCAATTGAAGGGCCTCCTAACCAGTGAAGGAACGGAATATGGGGTTTGGTAACCAGGTCGTGAAAAAAATAAGTTGGACACTTCCATGGCGGCTGGAAAAGTCGCTCCCACTCCCACTTCGCATTGCTCCAACTTACTGTCTCCAAACTGTATCGCTTTCTTTACGAATTGCTTCAATAAGCCTTATCAGGCCCGTTATATGCATTGGCTTGCGCTACGTCACTTCCGAGTCTTCGCTGTTGGGTCAGCGCCGCGGCTGGGTACTTCCAAAGGTGCCAACTCCGAGTCCTTCTTCCTTCCTTTGCTGCAGATAGACCTCGTCTTCGTATGTTCGTATGTCAACTGAGCTTCACCGAACAGGCTAGTTGCGTCATGAACACTGACAAACGGCACTAGTGCCACACTATGTTGCGAATCGAGGAAAAGGCAGAGCAAAGCAGTTTGGCCGATTTCTTTTTGCCTTCTTGGGCCGCTATCCGTGCCCCTGAATGAGCAAGTTGTTGGGACCGATGGAGGGGTACCAAGGCAATATTTCCACACTCCTTCCACCTTCTTACCTTTCCTATTTTGGACATTTATTTTGTTTATAGTTGGTATCGGGCCGGCCGTAAACCGGTGGTAAATCCAGTACCTTAAACACCCGTCTCGTCTTGTCCCTTGGGGTCATAGTGCGAACATGTGAACCGTTACCCACACTCATTCAACGTGGTTTACTTGATTTATCTTTCGTGCATGCGAGGACCGGGTTTTTCTACGCCACTCCTGGGCTTATCTATCTAAAATTGGTCCGACTCGCACGAATCGGATTCAATTCAAAGTTTAGCGAAGAATCACTTCCACTGCACGGCCCAAACGCCGCATCTTCGGATATAGCCCTGAATGCCTGATGTGTCGGATTCTTTTTCGTGTGCTCTCTTCCGTGTGCTCTCATAAAAATCGTTCTCATTGAAACGGTGGTTCCCAAGCCATACGTTTCTCGCCTCTATGGCTACTCCACGCGCATCGCAAGCCCTCGCCCTCAATGGAATCTGGGGAAAAGGAGAAGGCGTCCCAAGAAGACCACGTAATCGCCCTTGACGCTGGAGTAGATGTCTCCCAGGTGGACGAGCGAAAGCTCGTGAGGAAGATCGACCTCCATCTTATTCCCTGGCTATCCCTACTCTACCTTCTCAGTTTCTTAGATCGTACGAGTATCGGAAACGCGAAGGTATTTCCTTCCCGTCTTCCCTCCAATCGAAGACTTTATCTCCTTCTATAGCTCTACGGGCTTGAGAAGTCTCTCCACTTAACTGATAAGCAGTATTTGTTTGCCCTTACTATCTTCTTCTTCCCGTATGCCTTGTTCGAGGTGAGAAACTTCGCTTCGTCGCTTCTCTAGCGTCATATTCAGCCCCGACCTCCTCTAGGTGCCGTCCAATATTTTCCTCAAGCGCCTCCGGCCCTCATTATGGCTCTCGGGACTCATGCTTCTTTGGGGAATTATGATGGTATGTAATACTGTGGGGTCTCCTGGTCTGAATGAGTCTCAATGGCTGTGTGCAAGACTGTGCAAGGTCTGGTGCACAACTATGGTGGTCTCCTTGGTACGCGCTCGCGTTTCTGATTGACGTCTTCCGATTATTCTCACTCCACGGACAGCCATGCGCTCGATGCTCGGCATGATGGAAGCCGGTCTGTTCCCGGGTGTCACATACTACCTCTCCTGGTAAGTGTCCCATTACCTTTTTTTGACACCCCAACC
Source organism: Lactarius indigo (assembly GCA_025766275.1). NCBI lineage: Eukaryota > Fungi > Basidiomycota > Agaricomycetes > Russulales > Russulaceae > Lactarius > Lactarius indigo. The sequence goes on from JAFKAC010000008.1 coordinate 818,188, forward strand.
CTTCTGATGTTCTCTTCGCACGTACAGTTGGTACAAGCGCTCCGAGTACGGCATCCGTGCTGCCATTTTTTTTTCCGCTGCTTCGGTATCCGGCGCGTTCGGCGGTCTGCTCGCGGTACATGGCCCTATCTCTCGCAGAATAAGTGATTCATGACCTATTGCTCCCAGGCGGCCATCTCAAACATGGATGGGGTGGGAGGAAAGCCCGCGTGGGCTTGGATATTCATCCTTGAGGGCTTGGCGACGGTTGTTGCCGGCGCTGCCTCATTCTTCATCATCCAGGACTTTCCTGACACCGCGCGCTTTTTGTCCGAGGCCGAACGCTCCGCGGTTATTCGAAGGCTGCAGGATGATGACCAGTTCTCTGCCGCTGGTGAGAAATACAAGTTACGGAACGTCATAAGCAGTCTCACAGACTGGAAAACGTGGCTCGCAAGTAAGCTTGACCTCTCAATCACCTTTTCAAATGCACGGCTCCCTTGGGCTCATCAGTGCCACAACTACTCTAGTTGGTATCTATATCGGCTGTGATATGCCTCTATACGCCTTCTCGCTTTTCCTTCCGACTATCATCCATCAGGTGCGTCTATCCTTGTCATCTGATAATGTCAGGTCTGTACCCGAGGTTCTGTTTCATCCAGCTTGGTGAGTTCATTCCCATGATCAGGTCCTTAATAAAGTGTTTCTCACCGGGTACCTAGGATTCCAAGCAACACCTGCCAACCTTCTCACGGTTCCGGTGTACGCCTTCGCTTGTATTATCACCTGTCTTGTCGGATTCTTAGCGGACAAGTTCCAACGGAGAGGCGTTTTTAATATGTGGGTTTATTGCGCCTCCTACTTGTATGCTATCCTGACATCGAGAATAGTGGATTCTCGTGCTTAGGAGGTCTGGCCTATATTATTTTGATAGTGTCCAAGTCTGCTGCTTTGTCCTATGTCGCCGTATATGTTGCTACGTGGTACGTGGGCAAGGCTTATGATGCTTTGAGGCCTGACCTCTCTCGTTAGTGGTATCTATCCTCTGATTCGTAAGTGGTAATACTTTTAAAGGGGAAATACAGTCACCAAGTGAACTCACCTTTGTGTGCAATGCAGCTAACACGGTGTGAGTTCTTCGTCCTGTGTGTACATCGCAATGTGTATAGTGACAATCCTCCCCCAGCGCATGGGTATCAAATAACGTTGAGGGCTCCTATAAGCGTAGCGTGTCGCTTGCGATGGTCATTAGTTTGTGAGTCCACAGGACCGCCACGTCTCTAATCACTCGGTCGAGCCTTTCTTCTTCCTAGTGGGAACATCAACGGTGCGGTCAGTTCGAACGTTGTACGTGCTATTCCCTCTCTTCCCATGGGTGATCGGCTTATCGGCTACCTTCGAACCTTGCAGTACCGCGCTGCCGATGCGCCGAGGTATCGTCTCGGTCATGGACTTGTGCTTATGTACATTGCCATCGGCATCATCTCATCGACCGCGTTCTACGTATTCCTACGCCGCGAGAATGCCGCACGTGATCGTGGGGAGCGTGACGAAGTGATTGAAGGTGTTATCAGGGAGAACGAGGGAGCTGAGGAACGTGAAGAGCGCGGGCGGAGAAACGGACGCTTCGCGAGTGTCGAAGAAGCTAAGCGAGAGAAGGGCGATCGATGGAGCGGTTACCGATACATTCTGTGAAGTTAAAAACACGACGACCACATATGCAAACATATATTCTACGAGACGAAACAACAGCTCACAGGCAGGGGGATCCCTACAATTGTAGCAGTAGCAGAGAGCAAGTGTAAACGAGTGACTGTCACAAAGGTAGAGTATATTTAAAACCAGCAAGTCGACCAGAATACCCCCTAGGAAAGAAAAAAGAAAAGAAAGGTCGATGTTAGCTATAAACCAAGTAGTCTACACAAAGAGCGGCAATATTCAGCAACAAAGAGGTCGGGGATGGCGAACGACGAATAAGGCAAATGAAGGCACGCGCAATTTTGGAATCGAACCTCGATTCAGCCTTTTTTGTTTTTTTTTTTGATGCAGCAGGTTCCTTCCGATGGGAATCACTTCTGACAAAACCAGATGATATCTGGGAGCGGTGCCATGCCGATATTTCGCCGCGCCAACACTTCCCTGGGGCCAACAAGGCCAAAATTAGTACACTGGCCATCGTGCAGGAGGAACGCGAATGCGAGACGGCACAGTTGGCGACTCGGGCGCAGGCACTGCAGAGTATGCGTTAACCGACCAATTGTAGATGCGTGGCGATACGCTGGGAGGGGGTGAAGGCTGCAACGCATCGCCGTTCGGCGTCATAGCGGTGACCGAGACAGACTGCACCGGCGCGGGCGGCGGGGTGACGGGTCTCGAAGGGAGTGTATGCTGCAACGCACCACGCGGGTGGTGGGACGAGGGCAACTGGATTGGAGTGATTTCCGACGTGCGCACGCTCACGCCCGGGCGCGCAGACGTGGGAGCGTCCGTGTCCGAGTCACTATCGGGGACGAACGCGGGGAGATACTGCACGACACGCGCGCGACTGAGTCTGCGGGCGTGGAAGCGTTCAAACGCGGCTGGAGACACGCCGAGAGACTGCGTCGAGCGGCGCCTCGGCTCGGAGGTCGAAGTGACGGCGCGGGGTAGGGAGTGGGGGGAGACCGTCCAAGGCGGCAGTAGCGTCGTTGCTGGGGGACGTGCCGTCGAGCCATCGGTTAACCTCGTGATCCGAAGGCAGGACCTGGCCGGGAACGGGGGGCAGCTCTGCAGGCGTGCCGCGCCCGCTGGAGGCGGAAGAAGAGTCGTCACTGCTATCGACAGGAGTTATGGGCTCCAAGGGGATAGACGAGACAACAGCCTCGTAAACGGCATCCTTGAAGAAGGCGTCATCGTCGGGATCCCATGCGTTCTCGTAGGACCAGCGGGTGTAATGGGGGTAGATCTCGTCGTGGGAGTCGCCGGGACTGATAACAACGGGAGCGGCTGTAACACTGGAGGAAAACGTACGACCCATTCCCTTTTTTTTCGTAGAAGAGTAAGAAACAAGAAAATAAGAAGAAAGAGATGCCGAAAGAGAGGAAAGGAGGGGAGTTGAAGAGAAACAAGAGTGGGCTGAACAAGGCACTGCAGGGGAGCAATGCAAACAAAACACACAAATAACTATCGCCGAGGCGGTAACTCTAATCCCGCCTTTTCCCGCACCGCCTCCTCACCCAAACCTTGTATCCCATTTTCCCACTGCTTCCATCATCGTCCAACTGCCTGCTGTGTACAATTAACACCACATTTAGACAACTGGCTATAGCTCTTACCATTGTCAGTCATCGCCTCGTCTACGTCTTCTGGGAAAAGGATCACGGAAACGGTATCTTCTCCTTCTGACCTCGGCACCCGACTCGGTGTGAGCACCGGTGCTTCTGTGGATCCATGGATGGTGAGACCAATTAAGGGAACGCGTGAGCAAGCCGCCCCATTTCTGGCAGGCGTACTTTACTGAGTTCACGCCTCAGTTTCAGAAGACGAGAGTGACATACACGGCGGTGTCGACGATTTTTTGCACAAACTGAGGAGTCAGGAAACCATACCATTTCATATGCGTCACGTCGCCGACGATATAAGGGGTCGGTGTAGAATACACAGCGACGTATGGATCCACTCGATCGTTCGCTCGCAATCTGGTTTTCTTAGTCAATCAACTCAATAACGACGTGTAAAAAACTAACTTATACCTCTGCGCACCAATATTTATCATCCCGACCCATTCAAAATACGAACTTGCCCTCTCGTTCCAATCTTGCAGCGCGTCATCGAAGACATCAACTTCTGACGTAACGCCTTCGCCCCGTGACGAGTTATGTCGTCCGATACGGCTGGCCGGGGTCGGTCGGACACGTGGACGCGGAGGTAGAGCGGATGTAGGGACGCATATATTTTGAAGGTGTTGGACGGCTGGCCTTACCTCGTGGAGTCGGGCGTGGGAGGCTGAAAGTGGCCCCGTCCCTTTGTCTGCGATCGCATGTGTCATCTTCAGAACTACAGAAGAGCGCGCGGGGAACGTATAAACCAGGCCTGGAGACATGAAACGCGAAATCCCATTGCCCTTCTCCAGATTCTTCGCGGGACCGGTCCCATTGAGCGAACGAATTGAGGATGAAGTCATGGCTTCGGACATTTGTATTCGGCGCGCTCATCGAGACATTGATGACTGCCGGCAGTGGAATCGGGTAAGAAAAGTAGGCTGTGGGATATCGGACATACGGTACTGCTCTGGCGCCATTGGCATGTACGACGAAAATTTAACGCCGGGCAGACCCAGAGCCTCGAACGTTTCTTTGCCGGCACTAAGGATGATGCTCCCCTCCCTGCTGGACCATGCATCGGGGAGAAAGGCACCAGTGCTGGCGGCGTGTAGATCTCTTCCGCATTCTTTAAATGCATCCACAGACAGGAAGTGCGACTAAGCGCACCCAGAAAGACCAGGTTCTTGGTTGCACGCATGGAGGGTTTGGTATATCTCGGACAGCGGAGCACGCGAGGTACAGTAATCAGTTTTGAGCTCTGTGAATGCTGCTTCGAGTTCGTGGTTGAAAGGAAAGATGATGTCGACCTGACTTCAACGCGCTTCACATGAGCAGCAACTAGACTTGACGATGTAGTAGACCATGCCTGGTGAACGAAGGGCCTGGAGACACCCAGTTCGAGGAGCTTGTCGGAAGGTAAGCGACCAGTTGAGATCACAGTATTTCGTTTTTCAAGCTGAGACGGGGCCATCACTGGTAGGACGCAGCAACGAAATTAAGGTGGATGGTACGAAGCCGGAAGTTAATAAGGACGCCGCTGAACGATCCGACCTTACAGTAAGACTAAAATGACTAAAACCTTGACTAAAACAAGCTACAAACTATTGATGCAATATGATAGATAAACAAGCTTCAGCACTGTGCCTACGGCACAGGTTGCTTCAGCTTGTTGGGGGCTGCGCCCCCAAACCCCTGCTTTTCCACCTTAACTCAATCCTATATGGGTCTAAATGAAGTCCAGGCGTCAGCGTGGAAGTCCAGGCGTCAGCGTGGAAGTCCAGGCGTCAGCGTGGAAGTCCAGGCATCAGCGTGGAAGTCCAGGTGTCAGCGTGGAAGTCCAGGCATCAGTGCAGAAGCCCAAGCAAGAGCCCAAGCATCAGTTTGGAAGTCTAAGTACATCACAAAATTTGAGATGAGCATCAAGTTGGGTTTCTGGCCCCAGGTTGGCAGATCTGACCAACCTGGAGCCAGTCCTTTAACTCCTTCCTTCCCAGATTTTGCAATAGTCATCAGCATAGCTGAAGCCCACTGGCAGACTTTTGAGCCCAGCCTAGCCCAGCCTTGCACATCACTAAGTCCAAGTTGAGTGTGGAAGTTCAAGCTTTCAAGTGTGAGCACAGAAATCCAATTTTTGTATTTATTTTTTGTGTTTTTTTTATCTGCCTGTTTTATCTGCCTGTTTTATAGCTTGTTTCAACCTTCACCTTAGAAGCTTGAGTCATTTCCTTTGTGGAAAGCCAGCCACCGCATTTTTGCTTAGTCAAAGGCTCCTTCCTTTTTTGTTGGAAGCCAGCCACCCTGAAAACACAGCGGGTTTTTGCTTAGTCACTACACTATTGGTCAGCAGCTGACAAACAACATTTCCTTTTCGAGGACTGAGGTGTTTTACTATAGTAGATTAGATTACACTTTCTGCCCCAGTCGTAGCAGTCTTTCAGGAAAAAGCAATTCCCCGACAGGCCAATATTCATATTCGTTGAAGGGCCGTTCGATGAATGACCTTGACGCGCTCTGATCAGTCATCTGATCTTCTGAACGGAGTGAACCTATCATACTAGAAATTCCCGGTCAACCCATGGCTCGCGTCGATGAACCTTGGGTCTCTATATCACCCTACTCTTGGTCGAGAAACTCCGAGACATTAACCTGCTTATAGAGATCCCGTTCCGTCTTCAGAAAAATCGTGACCCTTGCCATGCAAGTGCACTACAGCAAAGAGCTCACATTATTTTAGTTCTGCAATAACCCCGTCCGTGTCGCCTAGAATTATGTTATCGATCAGCCGTGTCCGGCCAAACCACACCGCTCCACTCAAGATGACCGGCGCGCCATCGGGTCGTTGTACTTGTTCATCGCCCACTTCCTCGAAGGTGTCCGAGTCATTCATTTCGACGTAATCTACCCTGATCTCGACACCGTGTCTCTCTCCTTCATCCTTGGCTACTTCCAATTTTTCAAGTGCGCGTCGTATAGCTTCCCGCTTGCTTGCACCGGTGGTCCATGCGCGTGCAGCTTCCTGAAGCGTCGCGTAGAATATGGGAGCTCGTAGGCGCTCGATAGGGGTGAGGTATGCATTGCGCGAAGAAAGAGCGAGGCCATCGATGGGGTCACGCGCGGTGGGGATGATGTGCAATCGACTAGGCGTTGGGTGAGGGAGGTGCAGATCGCCAACAAGACGGCGCAGGAGGAGCGCCTGCTGGATGTCCTTCTGACCGAAGTACGCATTTGTTGGCTGATGACGTATGAGCACTCGTCTCCGGACATTTACACCAGGGTGCAGTGCGCACTTGAATGATATTAAATAGCTTGGTGACAACGGTGGCGACGCCTCTGAAAAAGGCTGGCCTACTGCGTCCCTCCATTTGCTCCCCGTAACCCTTGACCTCGACAAATGTACCCTTTTGTTGAGCGACGTCTTGACTTATACCTGATGGGTACATATCCTTCACTGACGGCACAAATACAGCGGAAGGCGTGCGCGATGTAGAAATACCAATGGGCTGGTACTCGAGGGTCGAAAGAAGAGAGAGGTCATGCGGAAGGGTACGCGGGTATGTTTCAAGGTCTTCGTGAGGCGCAAATTGGGCTGGGTTGACGAAAACAGAGACGACCGTCAACTCATTCTCCGCGAGTGAGCGTTTCACTGAGGGTGCATCAAACCGACTGCGTTTTGTCATGGAATAAGCACACATACCAAGGGAGAGGTGACCATCGTGCAGAGCACCCATGGTAGGCACGAATCCAACAGATTTCTTGTCCTCAAATGCTTTATCTCTCCATGATCTGTAGTCTTCAATGGTAGTAAAAACGGGTATGTGAGTGGAGACAGACATCTCCCAGCGAAACCTAACCTATGATTAGGGTTCCATGTGTCAAATCTAATACCCGAAGGCCGAAGCTCAGATGCTTGCACTAATTTCCCTCACATCGCACCCTGGCCTTTCCTTCCCACGTCTTCTTTGGTGTCAACGTTTTTCCCGACCTCCGACCTTCGCTGTGTCAGACTTCGAGACAAAAGTAGACTTGACCTACATATAAGAGGGAAATGATTACACCATTGGTATCACGACAGGCCCGGATGACAGCACTCAGGAACGTTCGCCACACTTCGTAAAGAGCAACGGGAACGATCCGTCGCCATTGCGTACACCTCCGACGGATGGGTGATGGTGATGATCAATCAGTTAGACCCACGCGATTTCCGAGCTCGGTTGAAAGATGGCCGGTGCGGGGTCAACCCAGTTTATTTAAAAGCAGCAGCTACATCGATCGAAAGTCATCGAAAGATGTCCCAAAAACACTACACACAAATCGTGCTCAATGAACGCCCCATCACAGACATTACGCCTACTACCTTCCGTATCGATAAGGTCCCCTTCGATCTCAAGCCCAGTGCGGGTGAAGTCCTCGTGCAGGTCAACTGGCTTTCACTCGATCCTGCTATGCGAGGCTGGTTAAGGGACACTAGGAGCTATGTTCCCCCTGTCCAAATTGGTGAAGTCATGCGATCTGCTGGTTTGGCCACCGTCGTGGAGGTAGGTGAAGGCTCTAAACTCCGACCTGGTGATGTTGTGCAGTGCATGCCTGGTGAGTCACCTAACACCGATGCTTGTCCGGGAACTGTGCTTATAGGCAGGTTGGAGGGAGTTTGTTGTCTTGAAAGAGAAGGAAGCGCAAAAACTTGAGTGAGCACAGTCAATCTCGATTTTGATTACAGACCGAGAAAGACGTTCTAGGATCCCACCAGGAGCCCAGCCACTCGACTTCTTAGGACCACTGGGAGTCACCGGTGCGTAGCTTACAGCGTTCCCGTGAACCCTCATATAATTTGACCACATCAGGCGGCTTAACATCTTATTTCGTATGTTGTTGTTGTCCGGGCTCCACCTGTATATCACTAATTGTGCGAGCCAGGGCCTGTTAGACGTTGCAAAGATCAAGGCTGGCGAAACCCTTGTAGTCTCGGGGGCTGCCGGCGCTGTGGGTTCTGTGGCATGTCAGATCGGCAAAATACACGGCGCGAAAGTCATTGGAATTGCTGGCTCAGACGACAAGTGCCGTTGGCTCAAAGAAGAGCTCAAGATAGACGGAGCCCTGAACTATAAGAGTCCAACCTTCCAGGACGAGTTCAAAAATGCGGTCGGATATCTCGATGTCTTCTTTGACAACGTCGGTGGCGAGATATTGGACTTTGCCCTGACAAGGCTGAACAAGGGCGCGCGCATTGCTCTGTGTGGTGAGTCACGCACATCACATTAATAGAGGTCACGGTCTTGATCGCTGATATTCTTCGTAAGGTGCCATATCCCAGTACAGTACGCTAATCGTAGTCTGACTCGGACTAGTTACTGACGGCCATGTCCATTAGACGCGGCCAAGCCAAAGGGTATCTCTGCTTATCTAAATCTCATATCTCAACGGGCGAAGATCGAAGGCTTTCTTGTGTAAGTGTACAACTTCCTCCTTTCGACCACTGACTGAGAGTGTTATTTCTCCTAGGTTTGACTACGCTGATCGCTATCCCGAGGCTTTGACCAACCTCAGCAAGTGGATTTCTGAGGGTCGTATAATTCGCAAGTTCCACATCGTCGAGGGGTTGGAAAAGGCACCAGAATCGCTCCCCCTGCTATTCTCTGGAGGGAACACAGGAAAATTGTTTGTTCTTCCGCCCTTTTGTCCTCACATCATTTCTCTGATGCGTTGAGTTTTTAGGGTCGTTAACGTTTCCGGTCATGATGCGAAACTCTAAACAAATGGCAGCCGATATGTATGACGAACTACCCGGTGGCACCTCTTCCAAACCAATCTCTTCGATGGGGAAAATGTGTCATATCGTGAGGGTCCGCTGAGGTTTGTTGAGATACAAGCAGTGTTCCAAGTCCACGATCTGTTATCAGCGGCCAGCGTCTCTCCCCCTATGATTTGCATCGTGTAAAAGTAGATGTAATCCGAAATCAAGTAAGCGTAGAACCAAGATTCCCATTGAGAGCGCTTTCTGTCTCGTCAAATAACGCCTTTGAAATGCCAGACGTAAATCTAATTCACATGCAGTTTCGTCTTTGTCCGCTTCATCCACTCCTGGTGCCATAACTGCCATTGGTCCTCCATACCGCTGTCCAGCCACACTGCCCAGCCATCTCGTATTCGCAACCACGTGGACACGGAATTTGTCAAAAGGAATGTCCGCGCCTTCCCGAGCAAAGAGTTTGGTCTTCGGGTAGGAATTAGTTCCGTGATGGTATAAAAGCTGAGACCAAAACTGATGCCCATGGAACCTCCCCAGAGAATTTGCGAGACGGAATGATAGGATAGATGATACCTTCGGAACAGGCGTGTCAGGTCTTATACGACCAACTTTGATCTCGTGACGATTCGTACCTTGTGTAAGCAACTGTGGTGGCCCATGCGACGATTGTAAGATATACCAAGGCCTGCACGGCCTGGTTGACTATCCGAGAACCACTCGGTCTGAACTTGTGTTTGAAGTGCAAGTGAAGAATCAAGAAAGTTGCAAAGAACCCCATATTCTGGCTGTGAGAAGAGGGAAAGCCGTAGCCATTGCCCACGCTACCTAGTAGATTACGGTCAAGTTCTAAACACCGAGTAAGGTCCCGGGGGGTCACCACGTACCTGGAGGACGTCCCTCCTTCACTAGGCGCTTGACGACGAAGTTGAATCCCTCACAGCAGAACTGGCCGATCCACATGTTGATGATGGTGAACTCACGCGTGACGACGGCGAGGGCAGCATATGAAGACTGCTTGTTGTTAAACACGCGGCATAAGGTTTGACGAAACTCGACTCGCCATTAGAAGGATAGGAGAAAGAGTGATGAGGGCCATTGCAAGAGAAAAGGAAGAGGTAGGGTCATCTACACCATCAGGTCAACGTCGTAGAGAAACAAGGAAGGCTCACAAAGAACATGTGTAAGATCCAAGGATGCAAGAGACATCCTAACCCAAATGTCCCACCAAGAAAAACCTAGATACCGCAAACTTTGAGTTGGTTACTAGTGCTGAGCGCTGAGCGCTAAGAAGAGATGGATTCAACGTGAGCACTGCCAATGCCTAATCGAGCCATGGCTCACGGTAGCCGAGTTGACCTGGCTCAGCCAATTTGAGCCAAACCGTGGCAGTCCTCAGCTTCCATTTTTGGAAAACCATCCGTCTCCGTGATGTCCGTCTCAGGTCTTTGCAAAAGACACTGCAAACGCGTTGACTGAGGTACGTAACCCGGCTATAGTGCGTCTAGAGTCGGCCCTGAAGCTTGAAGCCTGAGGATCGGGGACCTGCAGGACAACCCACACCGTTACTTTACCAACGAAAGGTTGTTTGCGGTTATAGCACGCCCAAAGTTGAATAAAGAGGTGAGATCCTGGGTGAGATACACTAATGCTACTATTGCTTTCTGAAAAGGGGCCTGACGTTACAGTGTACTGCCGCTTGAGGCTGTTCTGACCAGGGGCAGAAGCTAAGTACCTTAATACATTTCTATTCCGGAGCGTGTATCTGAGACAAAAACTGGTCGCCCGTCACGGTCAGGTAGCTATTGAGTCGCAACGCGTACGTAGATCAGCGCGCCCTTCAATCGTGGAGTTATCCGGGTCTCGTTTCTCTCCGGTCCCGGCTTGCAGGATAAAATGCGTGCTTGGGAACCCCATTTCTTTCAGACCTGTTGGCGTTGGCCATCGTAGCCATGTCCTCACTTGTTCGGCTCACGGCCACCGTTCAGCATCTTCTTACTACGGTATTAAACACCACCGTCGAGGCCACACAAAATAGTACATTCACGAACTTGGACGCAGCACAAAATACAACTGTGTTAGATACACCTCCGCAAACGCCGACCGTTTTCTCGTTGCTAATGGCGTTCATATACTCTATATGTGCCCTTCGCGACTACTTGAAACTTATCATTCTCGGTGGCGCTTTGGAGACCCTTCGTCGCATCTATTCAGCTTCTCATCTCGTGGACCGGTTCTTTATCACGGCGACCTTCGAAAGTGACGACATGGCGTCCAGTGAGCAGCCTTTTTCTCATGGATTATTCGTCGACTGATTGAGAGCTCAGGCTGGATGATGTTCTGGCTTTCTTCCCTTCCTCAGTGGCGTCGATGCCGGGACGTCTCTGTCAGCACTGTATTCGATGTGGGCAGAGGCGCTCTAAACCCTTACGAAAATGAGGACGAACACCGGCAACCACGGGGACAACGAGCTGTCCGATATCTACCCTCTTATACTGCAAGTCATGGGATGTGGTATAAGGGTAGATATGTCACCGTATCTCGGGTTAAGGAGGAAAGTCGTTGGGGAAACGACAAGTCGACCCTGACTGTCACGTCTGTATCTTTGGCTTTGATCCAGAAGCCTCTTCTCTGAAACTGTTCTCACAGCATCTTCTCTCGTGACCGCTCTATCCTTGACACAATGATCCTCGAGGCGAGGGAGACATGGATGTCCGCAAGAAGCGACAAGATCGATATTTACGCTGGTGATAGGTTGGTTGAATAATCTTCAAAAGAGCTATCCGTTGATTTCAAGTTGTTTATACCAGGTACGGTGAATGTTGGAATCACGTTGCTTCGCGGCCCAAGCGTCCTTTGAACTCGATCGTGCTGGATGAAGGTATCAAAGAGCTGCTCCTCGATGACGCTCGTGACTTTTTGAAAAGCAAAAAATGGTATGCCGAACGGGGTGCGTCTCTTGTCTTGTTTTCGGTTCCGTAGCATCTAAGCAACGATTCAGGCATTCCTTTCCGGCGCGGATATCTTCTGTATGGGGCTCCTGGATCTGGCAAGACCTCCATCATTCACAGTCTCGCTGGAGAGCTCGGCCTTGGTGTATTCATGATTTCCCTCTCCAAAATCGACGACGCCGGCTTGAACTCATTGATTTCTTTGCTTCCAGAGCAATGTGTCGCGGTCATGGAGGATATTGACGCGGCGTTCACTCATGAAATCACTCGTGATATATCTGGTACAGATCTCGAGGATCCCCGTATCCGCGATCCATCGCAATGGGACGACAATGGCGACCCTAAGGACGATCCCAATGACAAGCAAGATGGGCAAGATGGGGGACGAAGTAGCAGTGGCGAGTCTGCATCCAGTAGATCTAAGCTCACACTCTCGGGACTACTCAACGCCCTCGACGGCATCTCTGCACAGGAAGGCCGCATACTGTTTGCAACTACCAATCGATACCACGCACTCGATCCCGCACTTACGCGTCCGGGCCGCATGGACCTCCATATTGAGTTCCGTCTCGCTAGCCGTTACCAGGCCAGAGAGTTGTACAAGCGCTTCTACATTCCGGACCCCTCTGAAGCTGCCTCGACGGGCGACGATGACGAAAATGATGACGTACCTAGCTACTCTGGGTATGTCACGCCAACAAATGAGGGCCTCGGTCCCACACCAGCGTGCGCCCAAAAGTGCTGTACGCGACGCGCCGCCCAACTATAGCAGTACTGTTCATTCGACGAGCGCGCAAAAACTGTCAAGGAAGCGGGTCGATTACCTCGCAGAACGATTCGCATCACGGATACCCGAGCGCGAGTTCTCGATGGCCAGTTTGCAAGCGTACTTGATGTCGTACAAAACACACCACATCCAAGCAGTAGATGATGTCGATCAGTGGATCGAGGAAACCCGAGAAGCACGAGACCGCAGAGCCAGCGCAAGGGCTGTGCGTATCCAGGGGTGAGAGTAGAGAGGGTCCGAGTCATAGACGGCGCGTATAACGGACGTCCTTGTATTTTTTTTTTTTTACAACACTCCAATATCTCTTGCATAAATTGACACGTTTACGCTTCATGAGAATAGGACTCAGACTTCCAAATGGTACGTACAAATTCTGGGGCGGCACCGAGTACGGGTCTACGGCTCATGTCTGTGAGTGAACAGCCTTTGGCATGATCAAGTCAGATCATCTCAGATGCGCCCATTTCGCGACTGACCATAACAAGGCACAGTACAGTATGCAGTAGTCTGGCGCAGTTCCTCACTATGCTGTACGTACTGATAACGACAGGCACATCTCCGCGTGATACGTTCAGCTGCTGAGCGCTAGCACTGGATTGGCTCAACATACTGTAGTGAAAAAGAAAAACGTTGTGAGTTGTGAGCGCTTAGAATGTTGAATTCATTGAATTCGGCAGGCGCATTCTGCTTACAGCAAAATCCAAAATGGGGGGCCCCTTGAGTAAAAATGGACGACAGCTGACCTCCAAATTTGACGTGCGGGGTTCATAGTTAAGTATTGTTTGAAATTCCTAGGAAATTTGGTATCTCACAAATATACAGTTATTAAATAGTTATCCATGATATTCAATAGTTATCGTGGGATGCTGGGACAGCACGCAGCAAAGGGCCTGCAAAGTTAAGGTTATCCCATACGCGCTGCCCGTTGCGGAAGATTTTTTGTCTTCTACCTCCACCTCTCCCTCTAACCACCTCCGTCTCCCATCCCTGACCATGGTCGGCCGCCACATCTCAGATGAGCTCAAGGAAATGGCCATGTCCTTGTCCATCCAGGGTCTTCGCGACTCGGATATTCACGAACTTACTGGAATTAGTGTGCAATCTCTCAAGCGATTGCGAAGCACACATCGCGATACTGGTCACTTCTCGTGCAAACCAGCTGTCGCAGGTCAGCCGCGCATCCTCACTGCAATGGATAGAAAGGTGTGTGATCTATTTATCATTCAGTCGTCGTCTCATGGTGTATAGTTCCTTTGTGATTGTGTGGGTCGTCGACCCGATCTAGCTCTCACGGAATTGCAGACAGAACTGTGGGAGGTCTGTGACGTCGACGCATCGGTGCAAACAATCGCGCGTTCCCTCCAAAGGGAGGGCTACACTATGAAGATGGTGGGTCATTGTCCGCTTGATTCTTGCAGCGCCCTCACCATCGACCTTGTAGGTTACGCGGACTGCTCTCGAGCGAAATGAACAAGATCGAGAGGACTTCAAAAACCTCATCAATGGGCACTTCCGCCTGGAACAACTCGTGTTCGCCGACGAAAGCCATTTCAACCGGCTGACGTTGAGGAGGCCATACGCGTGGTCATTACGTGGCGAACGTGCCTGTTGGTACGAATTTCAATTCCGAGGGGCGAAATACTCCCTACTCCCAGCCATCTCCCTCAACGGGATAATCCATCTGGAGGTCGTCGAGAACGCTATCACTGGCACGGACTTCCGACGATTTGTTCAGGGCTTACTCCCGCTCATGAACGAATGGCCACTCCCCAACTCTGTACTCGTCGTTGACAACGCTTCCATTCACAAGGTCGCCGGCATTCGTGAGATGGTCGAGGAATGCGGCGCGCGCCTGCTGTACCTCCCCGCGTATTCACCCGACTTCAACCCTATCGAACTCGCCTTCTCGACCATCAAGGCGTGGCTGCGCGCGAATCGTGATCAAGTAAACCAGGACTTGGAGTCCGAGAACGGCACAGTGTATGACACGTTATGGGAGGGGGTTCACTCAATTACTGCAGAAAATGCGAAGGGTTGGTATGCTCACTGCGGGTACGATGTACGCGCTTGATATTTTAGTTCTCCACTAGTACATGTAAATATATTGGATGTTCTCATGTGGGCACGGATAAACAGAAGGTTCTGAAGCAAATTATATATATATTTTGGGGGTATCTTGTGCGTTCACGACTTCGTGTGCTTTCCTGCCTGAGTCTCAGAAGCGGCCGGGGTTTGCCAGCTGACAAAGCTGACAAATCTCACACCGCAGTCACACTTCCTATGTCACTTCCTTCGCTCTCAAGCTCATCGATCTCCTCCTCGATCTCCTCCTCCTCCTCCTCCTCCTCCTCCTCCTCCTCCTCCTCCTCCTCCTCCTCCTCCTCCTCAATCTCCTCCTCCTCAGCGTCCTCAATCACCTCCTCCTCGGCGTCCTCAATCTCGTCCTCCCCCTCAGAGATATCAATGACCTCGCCTGGAATGGTAAGCCATACTGCGTCTCCTTCCTCCTTTTTTACAGCCCGGCCCTCGACCCTATCATTGCGCTCCATGATTTCTTGAACTGCTGGGGCAGTTGGGGCGACGACTTTGGTGGATGGCGCTTCACGGGTGTCCATCAATCCGAGGGGCTTGAAGAACTTGTCTCGAATGAACCGGTGGACGCGGCGGGCATTTTCTGTACCAAGTCCGAAACCTGAGAGGAGCGACTCATCCAGTTTGAAGAGCTGGATCGCGTCGTTGTACCTGAAGTTGTACAGATCGGTGTGGCTATCGAGGTAAGTCAAGTTTGGCCTCGGTTCCTCGATGTCCATGAGGGTGAGTATCTCGTATATCAACAGGACTCGCCCTTGCAATTGACAATCCGCTAACAATTCTGGGGAACCGTAGGCTGGTGGGGAAGGTGACTTGCTCTCTGTGCGAGTGGACGCTGGTGCCTCGGTATGTACGGTGATGTCGCTGATTTGTGTAGCGTACGATGGACCCGAGCCCGACCCCGGTTGAACCTGGGTTCCTGACACGATGTAGGAGCTCTGCGACCCGCCTACACCTGGTGTAGGTGTAATATTGACGGCGATGTGGACCTCTGGTGCCGCACAAGCACCTGCGCCCCTTGGTTTCTTCGCAGGTGGGCGATCGGACAGCGATGTATTCGGTCGCAAAAATTTGTCTGCTTTTCCGATTGCCTGAATATCGGTAAGTCTTTGTTCTTCACTTATGTTTTTTTTTGTTTTGCTTACGATGAGTTTTGCCCATAACGTCATCTCGGCATGCTCGATATCTTTGTGCCCCCCCGGTACGCCTGGACTTGGTGGCTCAATCCAGCAATACTTACGCAACCCGGAGGCCTTGGAATGTTCACTGCATAGTAAGTGTCTCTGTAAACTGAGCAAATGGTCGTATTGACGTTTTGCTTCCGGCGTGGCCTCTGGGGGTATGTCGTCATCGCGGGATCGTTTCTCCTTCTTCTTCCCCTTTCCGCGTGTCTTCAGTCGACCCAACGTACTCTGCAACCCCCCCAAAAAAGTGAGTACTTCGTTCATTTGTCGAGAGTGTCCATGACTCACCACATCTTTGATTTCCATCGTCACTGCGCGTGTCCGCGCCACGAGTGCCTTTTCTCGCACACTGGCAACGGCCACTTTCCAGTCTGACGGGCAGGTGAGAGACACCCAAGTCCGATTCCCACCGCTGACCCGATACCCCAGACGCACGTCTTCGCGAGCGTTGAATCGTTCCAATGCCTCGGCTTCAAAGTCCGGCCAAGCCATGTCGGTCTGGGCAGCAAAGGTCTGCCTGACCTGGTCCCTATCGACTTCAACCCGAAATTGCCAAACTTCATGACATTAGCGGTAAGCGTTTCACCGACTTAAAGCGACGTACCTCCTTTGCTGACTTCCTTATTTGGATAGCTCTTCTTTTGTTGGACTTAGTGTTGCCGTGGCTCGGCTCAGCTTGGCTTGGCTCAGCTAAGCACAGCTCGACCAAAAAAGGACGAGCTGAGCTGAGCCACTCCAAATTGAGCTGGCTCAAGCTAGGCTGAGCCGGCTCAAGCCACCCAGAAGTACGAATTAGAAATTGTACCTTTTTGGGTAGCCTGAGTCAGCCAAGCCAACGAAGCCACACTGGAGGTCTAACGCGTGTGAATTCGACCCTCAAATTGTACAGACAAGTCAAGCCCTGGGTCTGAAGCTCTGAAGATTCGAATCCCCCCCCCGTCGTCCCTCCTCTGCACAAACTGGCCAGAGGTCTGCGCGCTGTCTGCGCGCTGTTCGCGTTGCCCGCCCGCCGACCTCTGGCCTTTTATGTGCTCTCGCCGCCCCTCGCCGCCGCTCGTCGCCACTCGCCGCCGCTCGCTCTCTCTGGTCGTTGCTCGTCGCCGCTCGTCACCGCTCGTCGCCGCTCATCACTACTCGCCGCCCCTCGCTCGCTCTGGTCGCCGCTCGTCGCCGCTCGCCTGCTCTGGTCGCCGCTCATCACCCCTCGCCGCCCCTTGCCTGCTCTGGTCGCCGCTCCTCACCCCTCGCCGCTCCTCGCTCGCTCTGGTCACCGCTCGTCGCCGCTCGCTGCCCCTCGCCTGCTTTGGTCGCCACTCGTCGCCGCTCGCCGCCGCTCGCCTGCTCTGGTCGCCACTCGCCGCCGCTCGCCTGCTCTGGTCGCCACTCGCCGCCGCTCGCCTGCTCTGGTCGCCACTCGTCGCCGCTCGCCGCCCCTCGCTCTGGTCGCCGCCGCTCGTCGCCCCTCACTCTGGTCGCCGCCCATCGCCGCTCCTCTGGCCACCGCGCAGCCGTTGGTGCCGCTGCCACCACCCTCGCTGTCACCGCCGCCACCGCTACCACCCTCACGGCCGGCGCTGGCACCCGCCCACCTTCGGACGACCATCGGGTGCCCCTGGATGCCTCGGACGCCCTCGGAAGGCCCTCGGACGCCCTCGGACGCCCTCGGACAGCCCTCGCGTGCCCTCCTCTTGCCCCTCCACACCCCCCTTTCTCTTCCCACCCCCTTTTCCCTCTCTGGCCACCCCAGGTGAGTCGCACAGGTCCCCTACTTTTATGTAGTTCATTCCTAGGTACAAATACATGTATATAGCCTTGTTGCAAATAAATTTCTCTTTAAACTACTGCTCACTAATGCCCCTGAGATAAGCCCTCAAGTCCTCAACTGGTCTGACTGCCTCCATTCCCTCCAGCTCTTCCATTTCATCCTTCTCTCCAAGCCCTTCAGTAAAATTGAGTTCCCTTTTATACTTTGCCTGGAACTTGAGTATCTGTATGGCTTCCATGCTGCCTGGCTTAAGGCGGTTCCTCCTGGCTCTAGCTGTCTCCTTGCTTGCTGAGAAGACACGCTCACATGGGACTGAAGTGGCTTGAATGGGGAGTAAGTCCATGGCAAGCTTGAAGAGTGTTGGCCACTTTTTCTGGTGTTCCTGCCATTCCAACTACTGTCAGTACTCCCTAATAAAATGAACCATTCTACATACCTGCCAGAACTCAAGAATATTGGCATATTTGACTGGGGCTGCTAGATAGTCATCAACTTCACCTTCTAAGGTATTTGCCTGTGGTCTGTAGACAGGCATTGGGCCAATACCAAGGTTTGCCAAAGTGGCCTGCATGCCACCAAATGGTTCAGGGGGTGGAGGGGGTACAGTTGATCTAGTAGGGGCTCTAGATGGTGTGTACAATGGTCTGAGCTACTTAGAATTTTAGTTTTAGAGTAGCATGATAAAATTAAAAGCACTCACTGCATCAAGGAGGTGGCGCTTTACTGCTTCAGAAACATTTGATTGGTAGTGTTGCTTGAACCATTCAAGCTTTGTCAAAGGGTTAAGAACTGTTCACATGAGATGAGAAATTATGCAGAATATTAAGACAGCCACTCACCCATTGAAAGCTGATATACTGGAAGGTCAAGGGCCTGCATAGAATATGGAACTATCTTCTCTGAAGCTTTTCCAATAATAAGACCAATGTCCTGTCTCTCAGTCTCCAAGGTATTTGCCAAGTCATTCAGGGTTTTTAAAAAGCCCTCAAATGCAGCAACTGTGCCACAAAGTGTTGGCGTCTTCTCATAAGAAAGTGATTGCTGATACCAGAAGGGGATCTAATAAATAAATTAATAGACAATCAGAGAGAGAAAATGTCTGCACACCTGAAGAATTCTCTGAAGTCCCCCAAGGACCCTCCAATCTTCCTCATTTAATGGGTCTGGCCCTCCCTCCTGAGTAAACCTATCAATTGCCTAACTAAAAGTTAGCATTAGAATTTATTAAATGGCTTAAAAAATACCTCTCTCAAAATAAATGCCCTCTTGATCATTAAATAGGCAGAGGACCACCTGGTCTCCACATCAAGAATTAATTGCAAAGGAGGCACATTTGACTCCTTTGCAATTGTAGAAAATATATCACGCCTTCGTGATGAGTTGCGGATCTATTATAAATAAATTAGAAAAAAAAAAAAAGAAAAAACTCGGAAAAAGAAACAAGAAAAAGAAAAAGAAATAGAAAAAGAAAAAGAAAAAGAAAAAGAAAAAGAAAAAGAAAAAGAAAAAGAAAAAGAAAAAGAAAAAGAAAAAGAAAAAGAAAAAGAAAAAGAAAAAGAAAAAGAAAAAGAAAAAGAAAAAGAAAAAGAAAAAGAAAAAGAAAAAGAAAAAGAAAAAGAAAAAGAAAAAGAAAAAGAAAAAGAAAAAAGACAAAAAAACTCGAAAAAAAGAAGGGAAAAAGAAGAAAAAAAAGAAAAAAAAAAGGAAAGGCTCACATAAACAATAATTTGCTGAAGCCTTTTAACTTGGTCAAAACCAAGTTCAACTGCTTCCTCAAGCATTGCCTTGCATGCAAGATTTACAATATGGGCAAAGCATCTAAAAAGTGTTAGCAAAAAAATATTAAATAGTTTGACACTTACCTGATGTGGCGCTGCTCTGCAGAAAACCCAGTATTAGGATATTGCTTCTTTAACTGAGTTTCTAGTGCCTCCATCATAGAGCTGTTGTTGGATGCATTATCTGTTGTTATCCAACCAATCTTTATTTAAAAAAAAATTAATTAGTCGAAATTTATATATAAAATGAAGTAGACATTACCTTTCTTTCAAGCCCCATCCTAGTAATGATAAAATGAAAGACCTCAGCTAACCTCTCTCCAGTGTGGGACCCAGGA
Source organism: Lactarius indigo (assembly GCA_025766275.1). Lineage (NCBI taxonomy): Eukaryota > Fungi > Basidiomycota > Agaricomycetes > Russulales > Russulaceae > Lactarius > Lactarius indigo. The sequence continues at coordinate 838,106 of JAFKAC010000008.1, forward strand.
AAATAGACAAATCCAATAAGGTCAGCTCTAAGGGTTAGCTTTTGCTGGCCATCTTGAGTCTGGATCTGCTCCAGCCAGTGAGCAGTAACAGCCATGTATGGCTTGAGGTCAGGGTCTGTCCACATGTCTGTGGTAAAAGAGACCCTCCCAAGGCAGCTTGTCTAAATAGAAGTTAGCCCTCAAGCACTAAGATATAATAATAAAATATTACCTGAATATGCTGAGACAAATTGTGGAGTGCCTCTGTACAGTTCTCCACAATGCGCTTCTGCATAGTGGTCCTGTGAGGGATGTCTGCATCACTCAGCTCAGGGCGGAGTAGGAGACACAGGTGGCGGAACTCTGGTCTCTCCACAATCATCATAGGCTAAAAAAAAAAAAAAAAACATTAAATAGGGAAAAAAAATTAAAATTAAATAAAAAACCTGATCTGTGGCAACAATAAATTGCACAAGGCCATCTAAAAAGTTGTCTTGAGTGAAGGGAGTGCGGCGCCTAGCTTGATGCTCTACAGGAACTCCAGTAACTCTTGCAACAGCTTCTTCTCCCTCTTTACCTCTCAGCTCAATTTTGAGTCTTTGGCACTCTGTAACCCACTCATCTGCATGGTGATTGAGCAGGTGGGACCGCAGAGGACCTGTTGCAGTAGTGGAGCGATATGAGTGTACTTTGATGGACGCATCCTCTTGATGAAGTATCCTACAAAAATAATTTTTAGAAATAAAAATAAAAATAAGAATAAAAAACTCACAAGCAAAACTTGCACTGTTTCTTCCCATCAAGAGCCTGAAAAAACCTCAAGGTGTCATCACCTGAGCCCAGCCTTGAACCAGCTTTTTGAGCCCTCCTTGGGCGGCGAGTTGGAGTTGGAGGGTCAGAGTTGCCTTCCTGAGGGCTATTGAAATTAGCACCACCCTCCTGAGAGCCATCTGACCCATTTCCAAGGTCAAAGTTCTCAGGTTGGGGTGAGCTAAGGCCTCCCTGTATTAAATTTGTTAAAAAATGATTATAAAATTAATAAAATAGATACTCACTTGATTGGCAGCCTGAGCAGGTGAAGAACCTGCAAAGGGGTCCTCTCCCTGCTGTGAGGGTCCAGGAGGGCCACCTGAAGCTGCAGAAGAGCCTAGATTAAAGTGCACATGTCTGGCACTGGAAACTGATGTCTGAGCAGCTGTGGATGAGACTAACACAATATGAGTGTATGGATACCATCAAAACAATGAGCACATACCATCAAGCTGAAAAGACATCTCCAAAGCACCACCAGGAAGCTCCCGCTGTTTGACCTGGCTCTTCTTGGTCTTTGGCCTTTTTGGAGTCCTCTTGGGTGTTGAAGGGGCCCTCTTCCTAGATCCAGCCATAGTAGACGTAGCCAAGAGTAGTACAAAAAAAAATAAAAGAAGCAAGCTGAAGTAGATCAGCTGAGATCAGGCAGAGATGAGGAGAGATGAGACTGTAGCAGACAGCAGGAGCCGAGACGAGAGCGTGGGAATGCGCGTCGTACATGCGGTGGCTGCGAAAATTCCTTGCCCTTGCATTGCGCAACTCGCGTTCGTGCTCGCGAGCACCACTGGCACGGGTTTACGACCCACCCTCTCTCTTGGCCACAAAGTAAGTGCTCTTTTTTTTTTGCCTGGCTCACTGACTCGCCCACACGCGCCCTCGCAGGTAACAAGGCAGTGGCAGGACCTGCCCTGCGATAGCCACGCCCCGAACCCCCAAGCCCCCAAGGCAGCCACGGCGATGGCGCCAGCCCTGGGGTGCGACGACCGCGACCGCGACCACGACCACGACCACGACCACGACTACGACCACGACCACGACTACGACCACGACCACGACCGCAACCGCAACCACGACCACGACCACCACGACCACCACGACCACCACCGCGGCAACCGCGACCACCACGGCGACCACGACCACCACAGCGACCACCACGGCGACCGCGACCACGATCACGACCACGATCGCAACCACGACCACGGCCACGACCACGACCACGACCGCAACCGCAACCGCAACCACGACCACGACCACCACGACCACCACGACCACCACCGCGGCAACCGCGACCACCACGGCGACCACGACCACCACGGCGACCACCACGGCGACCGCGACCATGACCGCGGCGACCACGACCACGACCACAACCACCACCGCAGCGACCGCGACCGCAACTGCGACCACAACCACCACCGCGACCACCACCACCACCGCGGCAACCGCGATGACCATCGCGACAACCGCGACGACAACCGCGACCACCACCACGACTGCGGCGACCGCGACCACGACCGCGACGACAACCACCACCGTGGCGACCGCGATTACCACCGCGGCGACCACGACCACCACCGCGGCAACCGCGACGACCATCGCGACGACCGCGACGACGACCGCGACCACCACCACCACCGCAGCGACCGCGACCACCACCGCGACCACCACCACCACCGCGGCGACCACTACGACCACCACCACGGCGACCGCGACCACCACCGCGGCGACGATGGCGATGCCTTCGACTCAGCCGCACCCGGGCAGTAGATAGAAAAAAAAAATGTATTCTCTATACTATGTAGTCTACAGCAATACAAATGTTTTATTTTATTTTTGTCAGAGTTTGCGCAAGGTCGTCTGAGGAGACGCCAAAAAAGAGGACTTACCCACTTTTCTTCTGAGAGCCCCAGCAGACACTGGAAACGCACGTTGAGCAAATATATTCCGTTTTTGGCCAGCTTGTTCCTGGCTCAGCCAGGCAGAATCCATTCTCGCCCGCTCACGCGTACTCACGAGCCGGGCGAGCCCTGCCTAATCTGGTCATTCCTAATCGAGCCTGGCTCAGCCCAGCTCAGCCAGCTCGCGAGCCGAGCTGAGCCAATTTTGGTCCTGAGCCGATGTGTCAGCTTGGCTCGGCTCAAAACAGCTCAGCTTGGCTGGCTCAGCCGATTTGAGCCGAGCCACGGCAACACTAGTTGGACTGCCATTGACTTGTTGCTGTCCTTGCGCGTATCTGTCACTGTACGCCCATCTCTCTCGGCAACCCCAACACTTGGCGCAATGGCAGCGCGGCTCTGACCCTCGGCCCACTCGTCTGGCCGCGTGGCTACTGGATATGGGACAATGTTTGGCAACTGGTCATGGGGGTAGTGCCCGTAACCCCATGGCTGAAGTTGTGCGTTGCCAGCCCCAGGATAGGAGGCGAAGTGGGGAGGGAATGGAGCCTGAGGGTAAGCCAGTGGCGCACCATACGGCTGCATGCCGTAGGGTTGCGCGCCATACAGTTGTGCGTAGACAGGCATGTTCCTGTCCAGACCGGCAGTATGATACTGACCGTTGCCACCCGGAACAGGATATGCTCCAGCATGTAAGTGCTGGAATGATGGCGGCGGCGGCATGAAAGGATGCTGCTGCATGACTGGTGGTGGTGCTGGCGGCGGTAGCGTTGGGCCCATAGCTGGACCAGGACCACTTGGGCGTATTCGACGAGCTCGTGGAGGCATAGGATATGACAGTCGATGGCACCAAATGGTGTCAAGATTATATTTATAGTTCAGGTGCAGTGGTCTGTCTTCACACTTCAATTCTCTGGTGGCTGACACTGGTGCCTACGTGGTTCACACAGCCGTTGCTTGCACGTATTGTGGTCATCAAAAACACGGGATTTGTCAATTTTTTCGAACTCATTGGCAATCCCAGCAGTGGCCGTGTGCGCAAGCCAATGCGCATGTGCCAGCAAGCCCACAGAACGTTTGGCAATAGCGCCCTTCTGACATTGGTACTCAGTAGCACCCACTTCAATATACTACATGACTCTCCTTCCTGTATCGTCGGATGAATTTTATTTTTTGAACACAACTACAGCGTGTTGCAGAGAGTCGGCATGGTGATTCCACCCTGAGCTCGACTTAGCATCGAAATTGATCCACAGATTAGTAAATTTAATTTTCAATTACTACGAATTTTTATTTTATTTCATTTTTAATTACTACAAATAATTTCTCGTGAGCAAAAAGTTCGGCAGACTTAACAGGACACCCTTTCAAGCTCAGCCTGGACGCCTAATGTGGTCGCGAGGGGCCCCCCATTTTGGATTCTGCTGTAACTTGAAAGACACAGCAAACGACACTGTCCGTAGTAAACGGGCCACAGTGCATCTGAGATTCTGAGTCGGTCATTTACGTGCAGGACAACCTGCATGGAGATAAGACTGCACTGCTCAGACTCGCTGCTCTGAAATAGTATTGTATATAGGGCCCGACGTGACAGTACCACCACATGAGGCTGTCTTCTGACCGGTGGTGCCGGAAGTTGACTCAGTTGACTCGGAGTTCGTTGACCTGGCGCTACGTTGAGTCACCGCTTTTCAGTGAGTCACAACTCAGTCATCGGGTCTCGTTCTCTCCGGTCCCTCATGGCATTGAGTCCTCCTTACTGGCTTGTGGGTATAAAATGTGCGCTTAAGAATCCCAATTCTTTCATTCAGACCCGTTGGCATTGGCCATCGTAGTCATGTCTTCACTTATTCAGCTCACAACCATCGTTCAACCTCTTCTTACGCTACTAAACAACACCGTCGAGGCCACACAAGATAACACATTCACGAACGCAACACAAAATGCGACTGTGTCAGATACACCTTTGCGAATGCCCACCGATTTCTCCTCACTGTTGGCATTCATATACTCTATATCTGCTCTTCGCGACTACTTGAAGCTCATTGTCCTTGGTGGCGCTTTGGAGACCCTTCGTCGTCTCTATTCGAATTCTTACTCGAATCTTGTGGACCGGTTCTTCCTCACGGCGACCTTCGAAAGCGACGACATGGCATTCAGTAAGCAGCCTTTTCCTCATGGTTTCTTCATCCGACTAATTGAGGGCTCAGGCTGGATGATGTTCTGGCTTTCTTCTCTTCCTCAGTGGCGTCAATTCCGAGACTTCTCAGTCAGCACCGGTGACTTTGCTCTGGGCGGAGATGCTCTAACGCTCTACGAGAATGAGGACGAACAATTGCAACAACGGAGAAGACGATCTGTTCGATATCTACCGTCTTATAACGCAAGTTATCGAATGTGGTATAAGGGTAGATATGTCACCGTATCTCGGGTCAAGGAGGAAAGTCGTTGGACCACGGACAAGTCGACCTTGACCATCACGTCCGTATCTTTGGCCGTTTTCTAGCAGCCTCTTCTCTGAAACTACTCTTGCAGCATTTTCTCTCGTGACCGCACAATCCTTGACACCATGATCCTCGAGGCGAGGGAGAAATGGATGTCCGCGAGAAGTGACAAGATCGATATTTACGCCAGTGAGAGGTTAGTTCGGTAATCCCCAAAAAGAATTATCCGTTGACGTTGTTTGTACCAGGTACGGCGATGATTGGAATCACGTTGCTTCGCGGCCCAAGCGCTCTTTGAACTCGATCGTGCTGGATGAAGGTACTAAGGAGCTGCTTCTTGATGACGCCCGTGACTTTATGCGAAGCAAAAAATGGTATGCTGATCGAGGTCCGTCTCTTGTCTTATTTTTGGTTCTGCGGTATCTAACTAATATATTTAGGCATTCCTTTCCGACGTGGATACCTCTTGTATGGGGCTCCTGGATCTGGCAAGACCTCCATCATTCACAGTCTTGCTGGAGAGCTCGGCCTTGATATATACATAATCTCCCTCTCGAAAGCTGGCCTTGACGATGCCAGCCTGAACTCGTTGATTTGTTCACTTCCAGAGCAATGTGTTGCGATCATGGAGGATATTGATGCGGCGTTCACGCATGGAATTACTCGTGATATATCCGGTACAGACCTCGAAGATCCCCGGATCCGCGATCCATCACGACAGGGTAACGACGATGACCCTGAGGATGGTCCTAACGAAAAGCGAGATGGGGCACGAACTAGCAGCGCCGAATCTGGATGCAAGATCACACTCTCGGGACTACTCAATGCGCTCGACGGCATCTCTGCACAGGAAGGCCGCATACTGTTTGCAACTACCAATCGGTACCACACACTCGATCCCGCACTCACGCGCCCGGGCCGCATGGACCTCCATGTTGAATTCCGTCTTTCCAGCCGCTACCAGGCCAGGGAACTGTACAAGCGCTTCTACTTCCCGGACACTCCCGAGGTCGAAGGCGCCTCGACGGACGAGGACGATGAAAGTGATGCGGTGCCTAGCGACTCTGGGTATGTCACGCCAACAAAGGAGGGTCCCAATACCCCACCGACCGCGCCGAAGAGTGTTGTACAAGACGCGCTACCCAACTACAGCGGTACCGCTCACTCGACGACTGCGCCAAAATTGTCAAGGAAACGGGTCGAACACCTCGCGGAACGATTCGCGTCGCAGATACCCGAGCGCGAATTCTCGATGGCCAGTTTGCAAGGGTACTTGATGTCGTATAAAATACGCCCCTTGCAGGCAGTGGACAATGTTGAGCAGTGGATCAAGGACACCCGAGAAGCACGAGACCGCAGAGCCGACGCAAGGGCTGTGCGTGTCTAGTGGATAAAATCATAGATGGCCCGTATAACAAATATTCTTGTAGTTTTACAACACTTCAGCATATCCTCTTGCATAGATTAATTGCACTTTATGAGGACACTGTACGGTAGGACTCAAACTCCTAATTGATATACCGATTTACCATTTTACTTGCGACTGAGAGCTAAGTTCTATGTCTGAGAACGAACAAACAACTATTGGTACTGTATAGCCTGTTCGGCTCCACGAGAGTGTGGGAGAGGGTCACGTGACACCTTAACTATATATTCTGACCCGAGTCCGAAAGGGCCTGAAGCGAAACTCGAGCTCAAGACGAAAACCAAAGGTGCGAAAGCAAAAATAGAGTTGCTTGTGCTCTTACTAGTAACTGCAACGTGTGGGCGTTGCTTGACAAGTTGCTGAGGCAGTGTTTGGACTCCAGGTTAATCAAGGCAAGGCAAGGCAACAAGATTGCAAGGTGAGAAGGGCGCACGGAGTGGGATGCTGTCGAGGATACAATTACAACGAGGTGCGGAGACTTCATTTCCATACACTACAACTACCAAGTTCAGTCGAGATAACCCGAGTCCAAGAATGATAGGTATTCACGACATACGAAACCATCCCGATGAACAACCAGTTCGACGACAACCCACGTACTAACAGCCTCACTTTGACTTGCGGACCTATTCCCTTGGAAGTGGAAACGAGTAGTATTCGTGGAAGTGTTCCCAATCCTGCCTCATCAGCGCCGCAACTTGGTTCAGCAATTTGCAATCCTTCTTGTGATCTGACCAGTCACCTACTTGGCAATCCTACGTGCGAACAGGCCTCAGCTCTTGACTTCGTAGGGCACAATGTCCAGAGCCCCGGGGCTAGCTGCTCACCTTGCTGCAATACCAAGTAACGTGACAACCAGAACAGCGTTGACGAGCGCCAGTCGTCGTATTGCACTTTTTACAGGCGGGGACTTCGTCCGACTGGGAAAGACTACTCGAAATGCGATCACTGAGAGCGAGGAGTCGTTCCAAAGTGCAAGGGAAAAACTGAGTAGGTTGATCTTTTAGAAGGTTCCCCTCCAATAGAATGAGTACGGTATTACCTGCACGCGATCGGCATCTTCAATTCTAAACCCGACGGATCCATCTGCGAAGCCGTGCTGCTGGGCATAAAGAATAGCGATGGTGTTCCCCTTATTGGTGCGGGACTCGGGGACATTGGGATGGACGGGGAAGTTGGACCTTCCAGGTGTGAAGGTTGTGAAGGCTCCTCCGACTTGATGTGAATCCAGGTAAAAACTAGTGATGACTTTGTCGCCCCTTCTGTCCTTCACCGTAAGACATAGTCGAGTGAAGACTACGTTCTCTGTAATTTCGCCTAGATAACACCAATGGCGTATAGGAGCATAGACGCCCTCTTCACGTTCGCGGTAGTACGCATAGGGAATGTCGTGTTCGTAAGGACATTCCCTGAAGGAGGGAAATGCTTTCTCGTCTCGAAGATTGGTGCTTGTAGATGCCATGCGTCCTGTCATTGTTCGAGCTGAAGTGAATAGAGTTGTTCTAAGGCGGAGCAAGGCAGGAGCGGTGCTTTTTTTTTTGTCTTTGAGCGAATGAATGAGGCGACACGTGCTCATTCCTCTCTTTCGTGCCACCACCTGTCCTGACTGTCCTTCACTCATCGGGAGGCCCGCCCACCGCGCTGCGACCTCACTTCGGGCTTCGGACACAAAGCCCGATCGAGAACGACCTTCGACTTTCCGCCAAGTCTCTGTACGCAGCCTATTTTTTCCTTCATATCGCTCAAGCTACCCTTGTATACTCAAGGACTTGGTACTATTTAACTTTCGCTACCTCCAGTTTACAACTGACCCCAATTCCGGGGGCGTCCTGTCCGAGCGTTTATCCGTCCTTCTGTGGGTTCTGTCTGTGGCGTCACTACTTGGAGCCAAAGGTTGCACAGACAATCTGTTCCCTGGGCGGGAAATACCATGAACTCGCTATTCGGTGTTAGGCTATGAGCTAGCATCCCAAACAAGGTGAAAGTGGTCTTGACGCATCCACCATTACTTCGAGAAAGGTTCAACGCCTACCAGGTACCGGGAAATGACGTGCTCAGCCAAAATTTTAATTGACAGGCACTCACAGCTCAGCAACTAAAGATCAGGCTAAACCAGGTACGTGGCCGACTTTTTCTCATGGTGGCATATAAATTAACAAGCGCTCGGAGGCTCAGTCGGGTACCGCCAGAGGCGTCACCTAACTCGGGTACACTGGTCCTGTCCTCTATCCCTGCCCATTGGGATTTCAGAAGGCGCACCGGTCTCTCTCTTTGCGAACTCGCGCCAGGACTCAGTGAACCGCATCCCGTAGGGCAGAACGCCGCCGCCGTGGTTCCCACGATCCTCTGGGATCGCGACCAGCTCGTCCTTATATGCAGGTGCCCGATGCGTGCTGGGTTGTCGAGCGAGGTTTCTTGCGCGCGGAGGTCGATGAGGGTGTGTACAACGAGTAGAGCCTGCGCAAGGTCGGACGGAAGCGGCGCAATCTAGGGATAATCAGTGAGAGGATATGGATGTCGGTGGCATACCGGTCGCAATATGGGGAGAGGACAAATAACAAGTTCCCTCTCAAATAATCCTGCGAGGATGTGGCATGGTCGACCAGAATAAATATTTCGAGAAAATCAACGGCGGCGCCTTGGCTGTTCAATAAGGAAGCTTTTCCCAAGAGCGCCTAGATATGCCGTTTCACCTGACCTCTACATGGGCATGCTTCTGGGGAACATGACATGGAGCCACCATAGTCATCCCTGCATTGCGGTGAGGCCGACCAATTGCGATCTGCAACTGTGTCGAAGATCGTCAATGAAAGGTAACCCTCTCGGACCTGGCGGAAGATCGGAAATTGTGGAAAGCTCGCTCAGCGAGCTTGGCGATGAGCCAGAGGATAAAGCCCCGAGGGACGTCGCAGAAAGGAGGTTGTCTGTCCTGTGATACCGCCATACATCCAAGTAAAACCAGTGACTTCAGGATGATCGTGCTAAGTCCCTATCACAGGAAAGGCTATCTGATACGCCACCACTTGTCAGAAGAAATACAAACACCTTTTGTGCCCTTTTTCGCATCCTGAAGGAAGTCGCCCAACCCAAGGACCCCGACTGCCCACAAGGAACTTACTCACGGCACGACGCAAGGGGCTGTCAAGCACCCAAATGGGGTTAAGATAAAATCTTACTGTAAGACGTCAGGCGAGTCAAGAGATATGTCATTCTCCAACAAATATCTCGTAAGATTTTCACAATTGTGTCGTACCGTCCATGAACAACATGTATCCATGACCACAGAACCATCGTGATAATGATGACCAGCCAGTTCGACGACAACCCATTCGCTCTAGCAGCCTCACTGTGACCCGCAGATCTACTCCTTTGGAAGTGGAAACGTGTAGTATTTGTTGTGGAAGTGCTCCCAATCCTGCTTCATCAGCGCCGCAACTTGGTTCAACAATTTGCAATCCTTCTTGTGATCCTGACCAGTCACCTACTTGGCAATCCTACGTGCGAACAGGTCTCAGCTCTTGACTTCGTAGGGCACAATGTCCAGAGCCCCAGGCTAGCCGCTCACCTTGCTGCAATACCAAGTAACGTGACAACCAGAACAGCGTTGACGAGCGCCAGTCGTCATATTGCACTTTTTACAGGCGGGGACACCGTCCGATTGGGAAAGACTATTTGAAATGCGTTCGCTGAGAGTAAGGAGTCGTTCCAAAGTACAAGGGAAAAACTAAGTAGGTGGATCCTTTAGAAGGTTCCTCTACAATTGGACGGGTCTCACCTGCACTAGATCTGCGTCTTCAATTCTAAACCCGATGGATCCATCCATGAAGTTGTGCTGCTGCGCGTAAAGGATAGCGATGGTGTTTCCCTTATTGGTGAGGGACTCGGGGACATTGGGATGGACGGGGAAGTTGGACATTCCAGGTGTAAAGGATCTTAAAAATTGAGGTGTACCTAGGTGAAAGTTGGCGGGGACTTCTTCGCCTCTTCTGTCCTTCACCCTAAGACATAGTCGATTGAAGACCATTCTTTCTGTAATCTCGCCTAGGAAGCACCAATGGCGTATGGGAGCATAGACGCCATCTTCACGTCCGCGGTAGTAGGTATAGGGAATGTCGTTTTCGTGAGGACATTCCTCGAAGGAGGGAAACGCTTCTCGTCTCCAAGATTAGTGGTTGTGGGTACCGAACGTTGTTTCATTGTTCGAACTGGGAGTGAACAGAGCTGACCGACCACAAATAGCTGGTCCAAGGCGAAGTGGGTGTAACAGTGGCGTAGAAACTGATACTACTGAGGCAAGCCGAGACAGTGTGAGGTCTTTGATAGATTCTTTAGAGAGAGGTTTGAGATAGTGGACACAACAGAGCAAACGGGAAGGATAAGTAAGGGGAAAAGGTGACTGGGCAACCGAAGTGACGAGGCCGCCCTTTTTAAGCTCGTCTCTGGAATCCTGGAATGTATGTGACGTCTCGAACAATCCAGGATTGGAAGTGTGAAGGAAGCTCGACGACCGGCGTGATTGGAGCGTGAAAGGAAGCAATACATGGCCACTTCAGTGAGGAGTCGAGGCAAGACCATTGTCTTTGCTTTGAGCGGACGAATGAAGCGGCACGTGCACAGTGCACTCTTACGTATTGCCACCGCCCGTTTTCATAGAATTGGTGGAACTTTTCATTTCGCACCCCCTCCACTGTACTGAGGGAATCGCCATAGGATTACGACGCTACAGTAACGGTCATCAGCTTTCTCCGGGAGGGCCCCTCGCTCGTCGCGACCATACCTCTACAAAACTCCTCATTCCCGATCAAGTAGCCCTTCTTCCACCCAGCCTCTACGCAGCCAGACGGCAGAGTAGTGACGCTCGAAGACGGAAGTCGATAAGGGACCGCGGAGGTTACATGCTCCAGTATGGTGTCGTCTGAGCTTAGACGCGTGTAGGAATTGACGTCAGGTTTTGATCTTCACCGTCTTCTCTTCCCCTTCTACATTCTGCCAAGCGTTCTACCAGACTAGGTCCGTCCAAGGAAGTCTCTGTCAGTCCACTTGACCCATCCAACCATTCCAATCCAGGCGGCGTCCGTCCAGGCGTTTGTCCGCCCTTCTGTCGGGCTGTCCGCTCTTGTAGGTTCCGTGTGGCGTCACCACCTGGAGCTGAAAGCCGTACAGACGAACCGTTCCCCGGGCGGGAAAAAGCCATGTCTTTGGCGTTCGACAGGTAATGAGTCGGCATCCCAGACAAGGTGAGAGTGGCTAGGGCCATACCAAGATCGGTCTCGTCGCGTCTAGTCATGACTCCGAGAAGGGTTCAGCGTGCGTGCTCAGCCAAAATTCCAACTAACGGGTATTCGCAGCACGCACAAAATGTCCTGCCACTTGGCGCACTCACAGCGATGACACCAACAGTAGAACGAATACCGCCCGGTGCGGTGACGGCTGCTAAAGATCAGCTAACTTGGAGGCTAGTTGGTACCGCCAGAGGTGTCACGTGGCTCGGATATGGATCTGCATCACAAATCCTGACCTCCGTGCCTGTTGAGTCGGTGTCTCCAACGATACCTTTAGCGATACGAAAGATAGATACCATATATTATGGGTAAATAGGCAAATAGAGCGCAACTTGAAGAAACCCTACCAAGGAGATCCCGAATGATCAGCCTGTCTCCGTCACCCGAACGCATTCCGCCACTCCACGCATGACTGGGTGACCCTGCGGGACCCTTACCCAGTCATCCCCTTCCTTGTTCCTGGTACCACTCGACCAGTCGCACCACCAGATCGATATCAACCCACTCTGCCTCGTCCCCACGCTTCACGGCGTCCAGCCACTTGTGTACCTCGTCTTTGCCGAGCATCTCCATCTTCAACCACGCGAGGTCCAAGCGCCCGATCTCTCTCGTTGCAAACTCGCGCCAGGACTCGGTGAGCTGCGTGCTACGGGGTGGGATGCCGCCGCAGTAGCGCCCACGACCCGGAGGAACGCGACGAGCTCGTCCTGGTACCCAGCGCCTCCACCGGGCTGCACGATGCGGTGCCCGATGCGTGCAGGGTTGTCGAGCGCGACTTCCTGCGCGCGGAGGTCAGCGAGGGCGTGCGCGACGAGCAGAGCCTGCGAAGAGTCGAATATACCGTTCTCGACGAAGGTGGGGAGCCGGTGAAGGTGATAGAGCGCGGGGCGTACGTCAGCGCGACGAACAAAACTTGCCGGAAGAGCGGGCGGAGGTACCCCCATTTGCACCTTTGTGTTTCCTCTCTCATTATGGCGCGTTGTCGGCGACCTCAACCGTGTCTGTTGATATACCCCGTCAGCAGTCCTGCCGCGGAGCTTGCTTCGCAATTCGCGGGGCTACTCGGCCCAGCTCGACCCAACGTCTTTAGGGCGAATACAGTAAGGAAGGTCAACTATTTACGGTATCTGTCCCAGGCCAACCATCAAGATCAACACAAAGACAAAGCCGTCCATATTGCCTCAGTGAACTTTGATCCAGCATGTTACATTACACGTCAGACTGTTTACAAGAACTACGGATATACTATGGTGGTTCAATCTAGGCGTCATTACAAGTAGTCCAACTGCGTCCGTGTACGGAAGCGGAAAGATCAATGCGGGTTTCATATTCGCCATTAACCCATAAATTACTTGGGCGGTGAAGATGTGCCCTATGGAATAGAGGGATCCACGCTAAAAGTTCACCATTATCACCACATATCCATCCCTCGTCGTCAATAACGGTGTGGTCAGTGAAGTCGGCGTGTCTTGTAGTTCCACTCGTAGCATTTAAATTGCGAATTGATTCAGGTTCTGATGAGATGATGTGCTGGTGATCTGGGGAGAATGCCACAGACTCAATCGAATCCACGTGTTCAGTAGATGGGCTTGTCGCTGTCCCTACGTCCCACACACGAATTGTCCGATCTTCCGAGCTTGAGGCGATGCGCTGACCATCTGGCGAGAATGTCACAGACCTGATCCAATTCGTGTGTCCAGTAAATGGGCCCGCCACTGTCTCTCCCGTCACGGGGTTCCACACACGAATTGTTCGATCTTCTGAGCCTGAGACAACGCGCAGGCCATCTGGCGAGAATGCCACAGATAAGATCCAATCCGTGTGTCCAGTAAACGGGCCGACCACATTCTCTCCCGTCCTGGCGTTCCACACACAAATTGTTTGATCAAAAGAGCCCGAGATGATGTGCTGACCATCTGGTGAGAATGCCACAGACGCGACTGTATCCGTGTGTCCGGTAAACGGGCCGGCCACTGTCTCTCCTGTTGTGGTGCTCCACACACGAATTGTTTGATCATCGGAGCCTGAGACGATGCGCTCGCCATCTGGCGAGAATGCCACAGACCTGACCCAGCCCGTGTGCCCATTAAACCGGCCTGCCGCTGCCTCTCCTGTTGTGGCATTCCATACATGAATTGTTGATCTTTTGAGCCCGAGACGATGCGTTGGCCATCAAGAGAGAGCGCCACAGACCAGACGCCATCCTTGTGGCCAGTAAATGGGCCTGCTACTCTCTCTCCCGTCCAGGCATTCCACACACAAATTGATCGGTCTTCCGAGCCTGAGATGATACGCTGGCCATCTGGCGAGAATACTACAGACCAGACCCGATCCGTGTGTCCCGTAAATGGGCCTGTCGCTGTCTCTCCTGTCCTGGCGTTCCACACACGAATTGTTCGATCTTGCGAGCCCGAAACGATGCGTTGGCCATCTGGTGAGAATGCTACAGACCAGATCGAATCCGCGTGCCCAGAAAATTGGCCTGCTGCTGACTCTCTCGTAGCGGTGTTCCACACACAAATTGTTTGATCGCCCGAGCCCGAGACGACGCGCTGGCCATCTGGCGAAAATGCCACAGACCAGACCGCGTCCGTGTGTCCAGGTGAACGGGCCAGCCACCTGTCTCTCCTGTCGTGGCATCCCACACACGAATTGTTTGATCACCCGAGCCCGATACGACGCGCTGGCCATCTGGCGAAAATGCCACGGACAAGACTGAATTCGTGTGTCCGGTAAACGGGCCTGCAAATATCTCTCCGGTAGTAGCGTTCCATACACGAATTGTGTCATCGCGCGACCCTGATAAAATGCGCTGGCCATCTGGTGAGAAGGCTACAGATAAGACCCGATCCGTGTGTCCAGTGAACGGGGCCGTCACTGACTCTCCCGTCATGGCATTCCACAAACGAATTGTTTGATCGTCCGAGCCTGAGACGATGCGCTTGCCATCAGGCGAGAATGCCACAGACCTGACTGCATCCGTGTGTCCAGTAAATGGGCTTGCCACCGTCTCCCCCGTAATGGCGTTCCACACACGAATTGTTTGATCACTCGAGCCCGAGACGACGCGCTGGCCATCTGGCGAAAATGCCACAGACCATACCGCACCCGTGTGTCCGGTGAACGGGCCAGCCACTGTCTCTCCCGTCCTGGTGTTCCACACGCGAATTGTTTGATCGCCCGAGCATGAGACAATGTGCTGGCCATCTGGCGAGAACGTCACAGATTTGATCCAATTCGTATGTCCGGTAAACGGGCCTGCCACTGTCTCTCCCGTTGTGGTGTTCCACATACGAATTGTTCCACCTTCCGAGCCTGAGACGATGCGCTGGCCATCTGGTGAGAGGCCAACGGCATAGACAAGGCCTCCAGCGGTTGAAATCACCAACTCCGATGGTGGCCAATCAGACAATCGCCCACGTTCCACGCGTAACATTCGACGAAATCGACTGGAGTAATGTGCAGAGACAAGAGAACTGCTTGGCGCAAATGGTAGAGCTGAAAGATAGACGTGTGGTGCGCTCTTTGATATTGCCCCCCCGAAATACCGTACGAACATCGAGGTATCATTGACAAATACTTGAATTCCTCTAGCTCCGTATGAGAAACCTCCTGCAATCACGGATATTAGCTATCCGCCTTCCTTACCAGATCGACAATTGAATTATACTCACGCTTTGACCATGGGCCAACCACACGCTCAATGCCGAGCATGCTGCTAAGCAAGACCCATATAAGTTCGTCAAGCTGAGGGCCTCCAACCAAAACAGAAGTTTATTCTCAAAGAATGTTCGAAGTTTTCTAAACAGGATCCGCTTCGAAACCAATATGTTCCAAATGATCGCCCCAGAAACGACACGCGTACAGCAGAGCAGATGGGATGTGTTCATCAACGCGCGAGTTGAAGGTCTGCGACATCCTTGTTGGCAAGATATGACGTTTCGAGATTGCAAATGTTGAATTTGAGGCCTTTGAGCAGTAGGCCGAGACAGGAATGGGCCAATTGACGGTGAGCGTCACGAATGCTGACACAAAATTCGCCGCTCTTATCTTGATTTGTGAGGAAATCGCGGAATGACGTGTGGAGAGGGACGATGGGGAGGTCTTCATCGGACGAATCGACATTACTCAACAAGGAGCCGAGGCGACGAATCAATATAACGACGGCATCACCGTCGTCGGCGTCGTCAGTGTCGGCGTGTCGTTGCAGAGTGGTCAGTGAGCGAATACTGAGGGGTTCAATTGCAGTCAGGAGCTGTCCCACAACAGTCCGGAATAGAAGCCGTGCTTCTTGGCCTGTGATATATCCTTCAAGGACTTCCTTGTATAGTTCGTCCAAAGGGCCTTGTCCATCGCGATTTACACCAGGTTTTAGAAGATGCAGTATGACCTTTTTCTTGCTATAACCAAAGCGCCCGGGAGGATCCAGGATGAGTTGGCTGGCAACCGCTGCCCACTGAAACAATCCCTCTGCCTTTATTGCTAGTGCGTCGCCGTGATTTGTGAACTCGTCCGAAGGGAGCCTCTCGCGAAGAAAGGTGAGAATGTCGTCGTCCGTTTTGGCGGCCAGCTCCAAATCTTTCATGTTTCTGGTATTGACTGAAGGTGCTCCAACGAGCGCAGGTAAGATGCCATCCTCTGGTCTCGAGGTGATGAGGACACGGAAGTTCGATGGGAGCTTAATGAGGTTTTCGGCGAGGAATGTGTGTAATCCCGATCTACTAGTTGTGTCCCCACTCTCGTCCAGGGCGTCGATTACAACAATGATAGGACCGACGATGTGCAGATCCTTAAGCGGTTCCAGGATAAGGTTCTGAAACAGGGTACCATAGTCACGTGTGCCAACCCGAAGAGAGGAGTTGTCCTTTACGAGGTTTCCAAGCGCGGTTTTAAACGAAGGGTAGCGGTCGGAGAGATCGCGAGCAAGAGTCGTGAAGAGGTGATAAGCCTCCCGTTTGGATTGCTCCTTCCGCAAAAAGATGAAGGATGATGTAAGACGATGTATTTTGTCGAATGTACGTGCAATCTCGTGCGCAATGCATGACTTTCCCGTGCCCGCTTGCCCGAAAAGAACCAGACAGCGCTCGGAAGCAGGATCGTTCACCCAATTAACAATGAAATCCAGAAATGCCGTGCGTGTTCCTGCAAGACAGCCTTTGTCGGGTGTGAATCGCGAGCCTGTCCCGTACGGGATTTCTCTGATTTTTGCATCTATCTCTGTGACAACCCTCAGATCGATAACCCTCAAGGCATCAGGGCTACGTACCAGTGTCTGAGAGTTGATTTGACACCCACTTCAGCTGAGTAGTCATACCGTCAAGCTGACTTGAAATCCTGCCGACGCCGGTCGAAATTGTTCCCACATCGGCCGAAATTATTCCCACGTTGGCCGAAATTATACCTACATCGTCCAAAATTTGGAGTGCAGTTATCTCTGTGGTGATGACGGCCTCATCCAAGAAAGCCCTGTGGAGTTCGAGAAGAGTGCTCCGGAAGTCCTCGATCTTTTTGTCCACTTGGCTGCCAGCGCTATTCAATATTCGCCTCCCTGAAAACTGCACGTTGACGTCGGCCATAGAAATGGGTAAAAATTACGTACATAATTGCGAGTCCTTTGTGTACGATTGTATAAAGTCACAGCAATTACACACATGCTGCAACATGAGCGTAAGGATCTGCGCCTGCCTAGGAACACGTTCGATCGTTTTGAAACGGTCTTCCCGGTTCGTGAAATCAAACGCATCGTGCATGGCGACAAGTAACGCTCGGATGTTGTCGTCACGTTGAAACTGTTCCAGGAGTGTCTAGCATTCATATAAACATGACATGAGTATTTCAATCTGCCATTAGCGTAAACAGATCACCTTGGGGATCACAAAGAGTAGTCCATATGCCATCTTCGCATATGGGTGAAGCTGAGGGTGACATTCTGTTCAACGAAGGAACTGCAAAAAGGAATATCGCACGCACTTCCGCAACTGGGCTCACAGCATCCATCACCCACTTGATCTTCTCAAGAGCACCTTCCAATGTATTCGAGAGATTAATTGTCGTCATAGCTTCGTCGGCGTCATCGAGAGCATCCTCAGCAGGTGAGGGTACCGCTCGTTGATCGGCCGCTGGCGGAAGGGTGCTCATATCGCTGGGAAGGCGAACTATTGGAGGCGAGAGTGATTCAGAACCTGTAGCGACGGTGGGCCGAGTGGCGTTCGTGAAGACCTGGGCCATCGAAGGGCTCGTAGCTTCACCGGATGGCAAATCGTTGACTGCGGCCGATCGGATATTGATGGCATTAATGGGCAAGATCGGATAGGAAGTTGTGTTTGACGACACATTGACTGTCAAGTAGAGCGTGACTGGCTCGATCGACTTTTCAGCCTGTCTGTCGCTATTGGTGAGGGTGAAAGGAAAGTCTATACCCGAGATGTTCAGCTACTCGAACAAGCTAGGTTTCTGATAAGGAACGAACCAGTTTGGGATTCAATAGGTATCTCATGCCTCCCAATAAGGGTATCCCGACGTGCGACCCGCTCCGCATAAAGACGCAGTACAAGACGTGAAGACGGTTGCACAATGCTGAACAGAACTCTCAGCCGGAATAGAGGGCTGAAGAGAATGCCTTACAAGGCACCAAGGTTCTCGTTCCATTGCACCGTCGCCCCCTCAGTCCGAACACTTGATGTCTTCCTTTTTGTCGCCGGACTGGCTACAGTAACAAAAAACTTGAGGCCAAAGAGATTCTTGACATGGGGAACATTGTGCGCTCGGAGGACTAAAAGCGATATAAACACTTGTCGGGGGATCAGTGAGTCAGGACTAAAGTACACACCGGCCACCTCAACACGTAGGCTTTCCTGCGATTCAGCGATTTGAGGTCTATCCAAGGACAGTTCTTGACCGAGTATCGGAAACCCAAATAAGGAGATTGACGCACCCTCTTCCTGCATCTTGTGATCCTGAGGGACCCGGGCTGGAGTAGTGTGGGTCACTATTAAGGAAGCCACGGGTCAATGGCCATTTACGCACGAATTCAAGAACACTTGTGGGTTCTCCACATCTTGTGCAGCGGCCATACTGGACGGAAGAATGTTTTGGGGTGTTGGACTGAATAGACTGTTAGAACTCTTCAACTCAGCTAGAGCGTCTAGTTAACCCTTGAAGTACAGTAACCACGCCTTGTCCACATGATCACGATGCTGGCTAACCGGACCAGTCTGGGTGTCGCACGCTCCTACTCGCATCAGATGCAAATCACTTACAAATAATGCCCGCGTGTGGTCTCAAGGGCCTTCTCTGTGGCCTGCGCGTGTCCTGACCTCGGGCTTTGCATCGCCCTCAGCGGGCAGGTTGCGCGTGCACTGCGGCGCACGCGAAGTCCACGAGATATTACCTGCAGACCGATGTGCTAGCTCCTAACGTACATTCATGGTGACAAAAGGTGCTACCATGGCGCGCCTCGCTGAAGAAGATGTTCGCAGGATCAGGGAACGTAGTAGCGGACTGTGTGGAACAGCTAGTCAGATTATGATATTTCCACTGGTTGCAATGAAGAGTTGACAGCCAGGCTCGCTTGACAAGCAAGGTGATGACAAGCAAGTGAAGATCCTTCACAGAACTGAGCCGCGAACCCCAAAACTTTCGATAGGAAAGACCTCCGGTTTGTCGACGGGAATAAACGAGAAAGTTACACCATGACTCGAACATTCGATTTAATATATATAACAAGCTCGCTGGTGATTGCACGCATGGGGTGAACATTCACTGTAAGCCCTATGGGTTTTCCCACCATGTCGCCACTTGTCATTGTCCTTTCGTCTTTCTTCTGTCTTTCATCGTGGTTTCCTCCACACAGTCGCAGTCGCTCTCGGCCTGGTTGTTCTGCTCTTGCTCGTCTAAGCCTATATCCCCCGGCCCCAACAAACGACCCTAACGCTGCCACTGCCAACGAACTGAACGTCACAGATATTCTATACCCGCAGTGGTACAACGTCGTGGGGTGAGTGAAGTGGTGTTTTAAGCGCAGCGAATACGAAGGTCGCTTGAGGGGCTCTGGGCTATTGTGGCAGACCACGGTACGGCACCGAAAACGAGGAACATGGCACATCAGACGCGAATGTCGCCCCTGATGGTACAGAGTTCCGTCTCCGAACATAGGTGCGCGGGGAGTGAAATGTGAGACGGCGCCAACGCACTCTATTATCGGGATATGCGGGAAGGGGAAGGGGAAGAGTAGCAAGGAGTCGTTCTTTAAAGAAATGTATGTCTAAGGTCCAGAGGAAAGAAGGGAGATCGTCGATCAGTCGAAGACAGAACACCACGGGCAGGGGGAGGGCAAATGATGCGTACGGAACTGGCGACACCAACAATCTATTCTGTTATGTGTCGCCCCGCTTGCGCCACCTCCAACTACAAGGACGCTGCGACCGCGGTACTCCTCGGGTCCGCGATAGAAGATAGAGTGGAGCACCTTTCAACCAGGCGCCCGGGTTTCCCAAACCTGTGACCCTTGAAGCCTGCACTCGTAAGCGTAGTGATTATGTCCAGTTGCGACAATGAGATGACTGAATCTGGCGTGAACGGTGCAGTTGTGTGTATGATCCCAATGTGGTGAGGCTGCCAGGACTTCGTGACGTAGGCATATATACGAAGAAAGGTCCCAACGCGAGAGCATTGATTTATGCTGCTGAAGTGAGAAAGTACGATTGAGGAAGAGCGCTATGCCGGGGGAAAACACGAACTAAGAAAAAGTCGCTGGTAAGGCACAAGTTTCGGTGGATGGTAAAGAGCACACTTAACTACTGGGATGAGGAATATTGGTTCTGAGACGTAAATATAGCAGTGATTCTAGGAGATATGTGAATCGGGATACTTTTGGGGAGGGATTGAGCATTACATGATAGCGGCATGGAGACGAGTTCGCTCACTAGATACCGCCAACGTCGTCACGTTGTTCGAAAAGGACAATCTCCTAGGTTCGTGTCAAATCTTTGGGCATGTCATCGACGAGCGTCTTGAGCACCACAATGCCACCTGCGTCCCCCCCATCAGCAAAACAAATTTTGACTAGCCGTGACTAGGGGAACTAGCTCCTACCATATTTGGGTATCACTAGTCCGCACTAGTCACGGCTAGTGCTCCTAGTAACGTTTTGTTTTCCTGATGCCGCCCACGATTGCAATACGTTTTTCGGGCACATCAGCGATTGACGATATGCTATACAGGAGAAGGGAAAGCGCGAGGTGTAACAAGCTGGGCATTGAACGGGGCCATGCTGCAAGACGGCTCGCAAACGAATATCGCAGAGCAGAACGACGTCGTACAGTATGGCGCTCAATCCCGAAAGCGCCGCGGACCAAGGACCGACCCCGACCCGGGCCGGGGTTGGGCGCCTCCAACACCGTTTATGGGACCTGCACCAAGAAAATCGCCATGGGATCGACGATGAGGCCCTCCCACTACTCGTCACGACCTGGCCTCGGACACGAAACCCCTCATTCCAGATTGAGAAGTCCTTTGTGTTTCCAACAGCCTCTACGCAGCCCTTTTTCTTCCATATGGCGTAAGCGTTCTGGGACTTACTTTCACTATAGCATCTCGTAATATGTCTTTGTTGGGCATTTTTGATTCCCTGTGCCACACGCCAGTCCCTTTCCTTCCCGGCTCTACACGGGACTTCCCTCCGGAGAGTAAAGTAGTGACACTCGAAGATGAGAGACCAGATAAGGGACTGTGGAGGCTACCATCATCTGAGCCTAGAAAGACGTGTCGGAATTGACGTCAGTTCCGGATCTTTTCTTTATTCTTCTGTGTTCTACGAATGTGCTACCAGACTAGGTCCGTCCGTCGGGAGTCTCACTCAATCTATCGAACCATTCCAACCCAGGCGTCCTTCTTCCATCAACCCTATCTGTGGTGTTACCGCTTGTAGCCGAAAGTCACAGACAATCCGTTCCCTGACATTCCGCACTAGGTAATGACCTGGCATCCCGGACAAGTTGAGAGCGGCTAGAGCCATACCGAGGGTTGGCAAGAACCTGGGTGCTCAGTTGGGTACAGTACCACCAGAGGCGTCACGTAGCTCGGATGTGGGTCTGCGTCACACTGACCCTGACCTCCGTCGTTGCCCGTTGGGATTTGAGTCGGTGCCTTGGGTGATACGAGACGAGAGATAGATATCACATAGTATGAGTACGTAGCCGAAAATAAAAGTCTCTGTAGACCACTCGTGGAAGAAACGCGCCAATCCCCCAGTTAGATTTCCACCACATAGGGAGATCCGATCAGCTGTCTCTCTCACTCCAACGAATTCTGCCACTCCGCGTCCCACGCCTGGGATCCCCATCATTGTTCCTTGTACCACTCGACCAGTCGCACCATCAGATCCGCCCACTCCGCCTCTTCCCCACGCTTCACGGTACCTAACCACTTGCGCACCTCGTCTGTGCCGAGCGCCTCTATTTTAAACCACGCGGGGCGTAACCGCCCATTCTCTTCTGTCGCAAACTTGCGCCAGGGCTCGGTGAACCGCGTGCCACGGGGCGGAATGCCGCTCCCGTCACGCCCACGATCTTGGAGGATCGCAACGAGCCCGTCCTGATACGCGGTGCCTCCTCCAGGCTGCACGATGCGGTGCCCGATGCGTGCTGGGTTGTCGACCGCGGCTTCCTGCGCACGGAGATCGGCGAGGAGGGCAGAGGTCGGTGGGAGGAACCCGGGGTCTGCAAGGGCATGCGCGACGAGCAGGGCCTGTGCAAAGTCGGATATACCGTTAGAGACGAAGATGGGGAGGCCGATGAAGGCGAGAGCGAGCGGCGCGTGCGTCGGCGCAAGGGATAAAACATGCCGGAAGAGCGGGCGGAGGTACCGCCCGTTGTTTGTGAGCGCGTCGCAGTCGTCTGGATCCGGGAGCGGTGTGGAGAGGGAGGTGTTGCGGATGAACGAGAGGAAAGGGGTATGCAGCTCGTAGCCTGTCGCGAGGATGACCGTGTCGATCTGGGGGAGCGAAGTCCCGTCTTCGAACACAGGTGCGTGGGGAGTGAAATGCGAGACGGCACCAACGTGATCTACCCCCGGGATGTGCGGGAAGGGGAAAGGGAGAAGTCGCATGGAATCTCTCTTTAAAGAAACGTATGTCTAAGGGCCAGCGAAAAGAAGGGATGTCAGGTCGTCGATGAGCCGAAGATCGGCGGTGGAAGGTAAATAGTACGTACAGAATTGGCGAAGCCAACAATCTGTTGCGATATGTCTCGCCCGCTTGCGCCACCTCCAACTACAAGGACGTTGCGACCGCGGTATTCCTCGGGTTCACGATAGAAGATAGAGTGGAGCACCTTTCGACCGGGCGCCGAAGCTTCCCAGACTTGTTTACCTTGGAACTTGGGCACGTAAGGATACTGATTATGTCCACTTGCGATAATGAGATGATCGAATTTGGCGTGAACGGTGAGGTTGTGTGTACGATCCAATGCTGTTAGCTGCCAGTGACCGGAGACATTGTCACCGTGCCAGTCGGCTGCCAGGACTTCGTGACGTAGGCGTATATACGAAGAAAGGTTCCAACGCGAGATCATTGATTTATGGTACTGAAGTACGAAAGTATGATTGGGGAAGAGCGCTGTGCCGGGGGAGAACGGGAACTGAGGAATAGTCACTGTTAGAGCATCAAGTTTTCTAAAGTCGGCGGTAGGGGAGACCACGCTTAACTACTAGGATGAGGGGTATTGGTTCTGAGACGCGGATATAGCGGTGACTCAGGGAGATCTGGTGGATGTGGCGTATGTGGGTCGGGATACCTTTTGAGTGGGATTGAGTGTTGCAATGATTAGAGATGAGTTCGCTCACCAGATACCGCCAACTTCGTCACGTTGTTCGAAGAGGACAATCTCCCAGGTTCGTGTCAGATCCTTGGGCAGGTCGTCGACGAGTGTCTTGAGCATCACGATACCGGCTGTACCCCCGCCCACGATTGCGATACGCTTGTCGGGCACATCAGCGGTCGGCGATACGCCAGACAAGTGAAGGGAGGCTTGAGATTGGAGAAGAGAAAGAGCGAGGTGGAACCAGTTGGGCATTGAGGACGGCCATGTCGCAAGATGGCTCACAGACGAAGATGACAGAAAATAACGACATCATATTCGCGATAGATGGCGCGAAACCCCAAATGTGCCGCAGCGATTACCACAACTCGAGGTCCAGGGATAAGAGAAGACCCGCCAAAGTCTCGTGATGGCGCTAGCGGCGGTCCGGGAAAACGGAATACCTCTTAGAGTACTCACCTGAACTTGAAGAACACCCTTTTTAAAACTCTCATCAACCATTCGTTGGAAGGCACAGCAAAGTGGCGATTTCATTACTTCGAAGGCCTCGAAGAGCGTTTTAGCTCCTCATGGACATCTCACCTAGTTGTGGCCAAATGGGACTATGAAGGCTACGATTCTGAATTAGGTCGGGTATTCAACACGATGGTGCTCTTTGAAGTTGTCCCGGATCACGACATGACGGACATCAATGAAGTCATCGAGGAAGGACGTTCCCTACTTATTCGATTTGATCCCTTTCGAAGTATTCAAGCGCACAAATGAAGTCGAGTACCCTGATGAGTATCAGCAAACTTGGTCGACTTATTGAGTATCCGTTTGCACAACACATCCGTCAGCTTTCCATCTCTTTCTTCGTCCGTTCTACATGTTTTCGGAGTCGCTGTATGCAAGACGTCGGTGAAGAAGTGAAACTACTCTCCCGGCGTGCGACCCGATGGACACGCAGGTTCGCCTTCCCAATTCCAGTTCGTTATTGTTCATGCAAAAGGTAGATACAGCACGCCACTTTCTCCACGACGTCTGACTACTCTCATGGTATGTCACTAGACCATGCCTCGTATCAGGTCTACGGAGCTTGCTTTGTCCACTGGCCGCAGTGAGTTACTATTGTTGTCCTCTTGCTTTCGGCTGAAAGTTGCCCACTGTTCGACGTCGAAAGCTTGAAACCAGCGCATCAGTCCAAGGTCGTCATCCAGCTGTGTCCTTTGTTGAACTTATTAAGCGGACGTCCTGCCCCCCCACAAATGCCAAGGAGAAAGCCGACACAGAACGCAAAATGCCCCTTCGCGAATAGACGGCTCCCATCGACATGCGCATGAACAGAACTCTCTGCAAGGGCCGATGCCAGGACTGGCTTGCGAGAGAGACAGCACAATGCAACACTCCGCCTCCCGTCCCACCTGTGTCTCTGATTTCCCAGGCCCCAGAGCCTGTTCCCGTCCCTACGCCGCCGCCAGCCCTCCAGCCAATTCCTCCACTGCACCATTTGCAACCTGCGCCTGCGCCTGAGCCTCCGTGGGTATTTGCCCTCGTTCCAGTTCCGGAGACACCGACTGCAAATTCGGAAGTTCCAGCAAGGCCCGCCTTTAAATCGCCGCCCTCTTGAAGATCTCGATGTAAATACACGGTGCTTTTACGGTCTCCACGACCAGAATCCGATTGCGAACCGCCCGCACTTGCACTTGTATCTTCGGTCGCGACGAACCCGCGGGACTGCAACGGGGCGGCCGTGGACGCCCGCCATCAAGCGTCGTTGAGGATAGACGGCGCAGCGGAGGAAGGCGTGGTCGGGTAAGGGGCGGTGGTGAGACCCAGTGTCACTTATCGACTCGGCGCGCGATGATACCTATCCAGAGACTTCGCACCTCAAACTGAGCTCTCGAGATTTATTTTCGTTCTCTTCATGCTTGGTGCTCTTTGGCGTGGTGGTTAGCTATGATAGTTGCTTGAATACCTGCTCGTTTATTTATCCGATGCCTTCACAGAACGATTAGGCTCGCTGGTCCAGTTCATTCAACTCGACCGCACTGTACGGGCGCGTTTACATTGGCAGGCCCGACATGTCGCTACTTGTTTCCGTTCTTCCTTCGTCTTTCACCATAGTCCTCTCCCTCTACACCATCGCAGTCCGTATGAGTCAGTGCAGAGAAATAAGGCAAAGATCAGATGAACTAGTAGATGGCCCCTGATTGTATGTTGGGTTCCTGCGGTTAAGTTAGGAACGTGATCGTAGTATCTTGGAGTCCTATGCCGTGCTCCTCAGCCCAACTCGCGCCAACCACTTTAAGGCGAAAGGGCAAATAAGGAAGTTCAACTATTTATGTTATCCCTGAAGAAATTATGGCGCAGCGGGGTCGTGAGTGGGTAGTGGTCCTTAGTCCTCTCTCCATAATATTATTCATAGATTACCGTTTAACTACGGTAATATTAAGATTATCTAATATATCGGACTCGGTTTGTCGGACACTGTCCATCCCTATCCATTCCGTTCCGGGCTGAATCCCAACAACTTGAATCTGTCCCCGGGCAAAACCATCAAGACCAAGACAACCATGCATACTCAGTCAATGAGCTTTGATCCGGCATGTTACATTACACTTTAGGCTGCCCACAAAGACTACAGATACGCTATATTAAGAGTTCTATCTAGGCGTCAATACAAGTAGCCCAACTGCGTCCGCGTACGGAAGTAGAAAGATCAATGCGGGTTTCATATTCGCCAGCAACCCATAAATTACTTGGGCGGTGAAGATGGGCTCTATGTATTAGGGGGATCCACGCCAAAAGCTCACCATTTCCACCACATATCCATCCCTCGTTGTTGGTAACGGTGTGATCAGTGAAGTCGGTGTGTGTTGTAATTCCTGTGGTTCCTGTCGTTAACGTGCGAATCGATTCACGTTCTGAGGTGGTGAATTGGTGATCTGAGGAGAGTTCCACAGGCTCGACTGAATCCAAAACTTCAGTCAATGGGCTTGTCGCCGTCCCTACGTTCCACATACGAACTGTTCGATCTTGCGAGCCCGAGACGATGCGCCGGCCATCTGGCGAGAATGCCACAGACCTGATCCAATCCGCGTGTCCAGTAAACGGGCCCGCCACTGTCTCTCCCGTCGCGGCATCCCACACACGAATTGTTCGATCGTACGAGCCCGAGACAACGCGGCGGCCATCTGGCGAGAATTCCACAGACAAGACCGAATCAGTGTGTCCAGTAAACGGGCCCGCCACTGTCTCTCCCGTCATGGCGTTCCACATACGAATTGTTTGATCAAAAGAGCCCGAGACGATGCGCTGACCATCTGGCGAGAATGCCGCAGAAAAGACCCAGTCTGTGTGTCCAGTGAACGGACCTGTCGCTGTTTCTCCCGTAGTTGCGTTCCATACACGAATTGTTTGATCGTGCGAGCATGAGACGATGCGTTGGCCATCTGGCGAGAATTCTACAGACAAGACCGAACCCGTGTGTCCGGTGAACGAGCCTAGTACTCTCTCTCCCGTCGTGGCATCCCAGATACAAATTGTTTCGTCTTTCGAGCCTGAGACGATACGCTGGCCATCTGGCGAGAATGCGACCGACCAGATCGCATCACTGTGTCCAGTAAATGGGCCTGCAATTGTCTCTCCTGTCGTGGCGTTCCACACACGAATTGTTTGGTCTCCCGAGCCTAAGGCGATGCGCTGGCCATCTGGCGAGAATACGACAGACCAGACCGAATTTGTGTATCCAGTAAACGGGCCTGCCGCTATCTCTCCTGTCGTGGCGTTCCAGACACGAACTGTTTGATCTTCCGAGCCTGAGACGACGCGCTGACCATCTGGCGAGAATGCCACCGACCAGACCGAGCCCGTGTGCTCAGTGAATGGGCTTGTCGCGGACCCTCTTGTAGTGGCGTTCCACACACAAATTGTTCGATCGTGCGACCCTGAGACGATGCGCCGGCCATCTGGCGAGAATACGACAGACCAGACCGAATCTGTGTGACCAGTAAACGGGCTTGCCACTGGTTCTCCCGTAGTGGCGTCCCACAGACGAATTGTTTGATCGGAAGAACCTGAGACGATCCGTTCTCCATCTGGTGAGAATGCCACGGACTCGACCGAATTCGCGTGTCCCGTAAACGGGCCTGCTACTGTCTCTCCTGTAGTGGCGTTCCATACACGAATTGTTTGATCGCGCGAGCCTGAGATGATACGTTGGCCATCTGGTGAGAATGCTACAGACAACACCCGATCCGTGTGTCCAGTAAACGGGTCCGCCACGGACTCTCCCGTCATGGCGTTCCACAAACGAATCGTTTGATCAAAAGAGCCTGAAACGATGCGCTTGCCATCCGGCGAGAATGTCACAGACCAGACCGCATCCGTGTGTCCAGTAAATGGGCTTGCCGCCGTCTCCCCCGAAATGGCGTTCCACACACGAATTGTTTGATCGCTCGAGCTTGAGACAATGTGCTGACCATCTGGCGAGAACGTCACAGATTTGATCCAACCCGTATGTCCGGCAAACGGGCCCGCCACTGTCTCTCCCGTCTTGGCGATCCACACGCGAATTGTTTGATCGCCCGAGCTTGAAACGATGTGCTGGCCATCTGGCGAAAATGCCACAGACCCGACCCAATTCGTGTGTCCAGTGAATGGGCCCGCCACCATCTCTCCCGTAGTGGCATCCCACACACGAATCGTTCGATCTTGCGAGCATGAGACAATGCGCTGGCCATCTGGTGAGAGCCCAACGGCATAGACAAGGCCTCCAGCGGTTGAAATCACCAACTCCGATGGTGGCCAATCAGACAATCGCCCCCGTTCCACGCGTAACATTCGGTGAAATCGACTGGAATAATGTGCAGAGACAAGAGAACTGCTTGGCGCAAATGGTAGAGCTGAAAGATAGACGTGTGGTGCGCTCTTTGCTATTGCCCCCCCGAAATACCGTACGAACATCGAGGTATCATTGACAAATGACTTGAATTCCTCTAGCTCCGTATGAGAAACCTCCTGCAACCACGGATATTAGCTATCCGCCTTCCTCACCAGATCAACAATTGGATTATACTCACACTTTGACTAGAGGCTAACCACACGCTCAGAGCCGAGCATGCTGCCGAAGCAAGACCCATATAGTTCGCCAAGCTAAGGGTCTCCAACCAAAACAGAAGTTTATTCTCAAAGAATGTCCGAAGTTTTCTAAACAGATCCGCTTCGAAACCAATATGTTCCAAATGATCGCCCCAGAAACGGCAGGCGTATAGCAGAGCAGGTGCGATGTGTTTATCGACGCGCGAGTTAAGGTCTGCGACATCCTTGTTGGCAAGATATGATGATTCGAGATTGCAAATGTTGAATTTGAGGCCTCTGAGCAGTAGGCCGAGACAGGAATGGGCCAATTGACGGTGAGCGTCACGAATGCTGACACAAAATTCGCCGCTCTTATCTTGATTTGTGAGGAAATCGCGGAATGACGTGTGGAGAGGGACGATGGGGAGGTCTTCATCGGACGAATCGACATTGCTCAAAAACGAACCGAGGCGACGGATCAATAAAACAACGGCATCACCGTCGTAGTCGTCGTCGTCTGCGTGTCGTTGCAGAGTGATCAATGAGCGGATACTGAGAGGTTCAATTGCAGTCAGGAGCTGTCCCACAACAGTCCGAAATAGAAGCCGTGCTCCTCGGCCTACGATATATCCTTCAAGCACTTCCTTGTATAGTTCGTCCAAAGGGTCTTGTCCATCGCGATTTGCACCGGGTTTAAGAAGATGCCGTATGACCTTTTTCTTGCTATAACCAAAGTGTCCAGGAGGATCTAGGATGAATTGGCTGGCAACCGCTGCCCACTGAAACAATCCCTCTGCCTTTATTGCTAGTGCGTCGCCGTGATTTGTGAACTCGTCCGAAGGGAGCCTCTCGCGAAGAAACGTGAGAATGTCGTCGTCCGTTTTGGCAGCCAGCTCGGAATCCTTCATGTTCCTGGTCCTGACTGAAGGCGCTCCAACGAGCGCAGGCACGATCCCATCGTCTGGTCTCGAAGTGATGAGGACACGGAAGTTCGATGGGAGCTTAATGAGGTTTTCGGCGAGGAATGTGTGTAATCCCGATCTACCAGTCGCATCTCCACTCTCGTCCAGAGCGTCGACTACAACAAGAATAGGACCGACAATGTGCAGATCCTCAAGCGGTTCCAAAATGAGGTTTTGGAACAGGGTACCATAGTCACGTGTGCCAACCCGAAGAGAGGAGTTGTCCTTTACGAAGTTTCCAAGCGCGGTTTTAAACGAAGGGTAGCGGTCGGAGAGATCGCGGGCAAGAGTAGTGAAGAAGTGATAAGGTTTGGGTTGCTCCTTCCGCAAAAAGATGAAGGATGATGTAAGACGATGTATTTTGTCGAATGTACGTGCGATCTCGTGCGCGATGCATGACTTTCCCGTGCCCGCTTGCCCGAAAAGAACCAGACAGCGCTCAGAAGCGGGATCATTCACCCAATTGACAATGAAATCCAGGAAGGCCGTACGTGTTCCCGCAAGACAGCCTTTGTCGGGTGTGAATCGCGAGCCTGTCCCGTACGGGATTTCTCTGATTTTTGCATCTATTTCTGTGACAATCCTCAGATCGATCACTCTTAGGGTATTAGGACTACGTACCAGTGTCTGAGAGTTGATTTGACACCCACTTCAGCTGGGTAGCCATACCGTCCAGCCGACTTAACATCCTGCCGACATCGGCCGAAATTATTCCCACATCGTCCAAAATCTGGAGTGCAGTTATCTGTGTGGTCATAGTGGCCTCACCCAAGAGAGCTTTGTGGAGTTCGAGAAGAGTGCTTCGGAAATCCTCGATCTTTTTGTCCACTTGGCCACCAGCATTCATCAATATCCGCTTCCCTGAAAACCCCATGTTTACGTCGCCCACCGAAATGGTAAAAATTACGTACATAGTTGCGAGTTCTTCGCGTACGATCGAATAAAGTCACAACAATTACACACGTGCTGCAACATGAGCGTAAGGATTTGCGCCTGCCTGGGAACACGCTCGATCGTTTTGAAACGGTCTTCCCGGTTCGTGAAATCAAACGCATCGTGCACGGCAGAAAGCAAGGTTCGGATGTTGTCATCACGTTGAAACTGTTCTAGGAGTGTCTAGCATTCAAATAAACACGATATGAGTATTTCAATCCGCTATTAGAGCGCAAACAGATTACCTTGGGGATCGCAAAAAGTAGACCATATGCCATCTTCGCATATGGGTGAAGCTGAGGACCAAATTCTGCTCAATGGAGGATCTGCAAAAAGAATATCGCACGCACCCCCGCAACTGAGCTCACGGTATCCATCACCCACTTGATCCTCTCAAGAGCACCTTCCAATGTATTCGAGAGATTAATACTCGTCATAGCTTTGTCGGCGTCATGGAGAGCATTCTCGGCAGGTAACATTCCCGCTCGTCGATCAGCCGCTGATGGAAGGGTGCTCATATCGCTGGGAAGGCAAACTGTTGGAGATGAGCGTAATTCAGAGCCTGTGGCGACGGTGACGGTGGGTCGAGTGGTGTCCGCGGAGACCTGGGCCATAGAGCGGTTCGCATCTTCATCGAGGGGCAAATCGTTGACTTCGGCCAATCGGTGATTGGTGGCATTAATGGGCAAGACCTGATAGGAAGTAGTGTTCGGCGACACGATGACCGTCAAGTAGAGTGTGACTGGCTCGATCAACTTTCCAGCCCATCTGTCGCTATTGGTGAGAGTGAAAGGAAAGTCTGCACCCGAGATGTTCAGCCAGTCGAACAAGCTTAATCTCTCATAAGAAACGAACCAGTTTGGGACTCGACAAGCACCATCTCATACCTCCCTATAAGGGTATCCCGACGTGCGAACCGCTCCGCATAAAGACGTAGTACAAGACGTGAAGGCGGTTGTACAATGCTGAACAGAACTCTGAGATGAAATAGATGACTAAAAAAAAAGCATGCCTTACCAGGCACCAAGGTTCTCGTTCCATTGCACCGTCGCTCCCTTAGTCCGAACGCTTGACGTCTTCTTTTTTATCGCCTGGTTGGTTACAGTAACAAAAAACTTGAGGCCAAAGAGATTCTTGACATGGGGAACATTATGCGCTCGGAGGACTAAAAGTGATATTAACATTTATTGCGGGGTCACTGAGTCAGGAGTCAATTACCGGTGACCTCGACACGTAGGCTTTCCTGCGATTCGGCGGTTTGAGGTCTATTCAACGACAGTTCTCAGACAGTTCTTGACCGAGTATCGGAACACGAAAAGGGATTGACGCACCCTCTCCCTGCATTTTGCGGTGCTGAGGGACCAGGGCTGGAGTAGTATGGGTCACTATTAAGAAAATCACGGGTCGATGGCTATTTACGCACGAATTCAAAAGTATTTGCGGGTTCTCCACATCTTGTGCAGCGGCCATACCGGACGGAAGAGGTTTCGGGATGTTGGATTCCCGAGTTAGAATTCAATTAGAACGTCTACTTTAGGTAACCCTGGCCCCGAGCTTGACGCTTTGCCCTCATGATCAGCGGCGGGTGCGGGCGGACCGCCGCCATATGGCAGGACCAGTCCGGGTGTCGCACGCTCCTACTCGTATCAGACGCAAATCACTTACGAAAAATGCTCGCTTGTAGTCTCAAGAGCCTTCTCCGTGGCGCGTACCCTGACCTCGGGCCCCGCATTGCCCTCAGCAAGCAAGCTGCGCGTACACCGTGGCCCACGTGAAGTTCATGAGACCGCCACCTGCAGACCGATGCTTGGACCGATGTGCTACTAGCAGCTCCCTTGCTAGCTCCTTACGCTCATCCAAGGCGATAAAAGGTGTTACAATGGCGCGTTTCGCTGGAGAGGATGTTCGCAGGAACAGGGAAAGTTGTAGCGGACTGCATGGAACAACTCTTGGAACAACTAGTCAGACTGTCAAGCAGACTGTGGTATTTCCACTAGCGACGCAAAGTCAATAGTCTCGATTGACAAGCAAGGTAATGATAAGGAAGTGAAGACCCTTTATAGAACTGGACAGTAACCATTGACGGTAACTGGACCGCGACCCCAAAACTTTCTAACACGACTCGGACTGACCGCCGGTATCGGCCCCGGGGTGGGCGCTCCCTCGGAATCCGGGCCGAATTCAGCGCCCTCTACCATTTATGGAAACTGTATATTAGTCCCAAATAGAGCGCCCTCCAGGCTCACACTAACTTACAGTGACCAGCGCTGGAACTATGGCGGATAATATTTGATAGACTTGGAAGCTGGCCCGCTCTGATATAGCGTATAATCAACACACGAGTGTTGGTGTGTATCATCAATCCACTGGAAAAAGCAGGCGGATAAGCAATCTGCCGATGCGGGCGAGCTAAGCTGCTCTATCGTCACGCCTAGCGATCATATTGCCATGTGGCTTGGGTATTATGAAGTATTTCAACGCAAGCACATGACATCTAGGATCTAAGCACCGAGCAGTTCAGGGCGAAACTCTGCCTGATAACGTGTTGGTCATCGGCGATGCCCTACTATCAACATAGCCAAGTCCGTCCGTGCGATCAGACGGTAGGGGACATACACGTGTAGCTTGGACTTGGACTCCTCTGAACAGTGACCGACCCAAACTCCTCTCTGTGGTAAACGATCCTTCGAGAGACCTGGCCGAGCTCCTGCGGAACATCTCAAAGCAGCAGGCGATGCTCAATTCCCGCCACTTCCGATCTCCAACAGTGCTTCGATACTCCGCCCCAGATCTCCCTCGTTTGCTTCGAGTACCCATTCGATGACTTCCTGGTCTACTGTTGGGAAGATCTGGATTAGCGTCCCGCGTGCGGCATCTGCAGCACGCGTATGTGCAGCGTCGATCTCGGCTTGCAAGCCCGAAATGTCCAGTCCGGCGGTGGGGGTGCCAGTCCTAGAGGTAGGATAGTTATTCTGCGGAAGTGCCAGCGTCTGTGCCTGGGCTGAGTATCGTCGAGGAGTGTCGTCTGGAGGCATATGTGACACTGGGGGTCGACTGACAGACGGTGACGGTGACGGGGAGGTGCGCCTCACCCAGGGTTTATATGGCGCTTGTGGTACGGATGGGTCTTGGACAGAAGACTTCAAGAGTGTAGTTGCGGGCGTTTGTGGTGGTGTAAACTGCGAAACAATAGCCTCTTCGGCGCCGTCCAGAGCCTCGCTGAAGATACGACCGATGGCACTCAACGGTTTCGAAAGCGAATCTCCCGTGCGCTGCAGAAGTCGCCGTGCGTCTATGCTTGGCAGAGCGAGCGGTGTCGCTGGTTCTTCTCCCGCGTGGAGAGACTGGCGTAGTGAAGGCGCGGGAGATGGTACTGGAATAGGGTTGGCAGGCGGACGGTTGACGGCGGATAGGTTCGGATTGACGGAAGGTGAGGAAGAACCGGAGGAAGAAGATGACGACGGTAAAGGCGGAGACTGCGAGCGGGAGGATGGCAGTGTTTGGATGGCAGCCTCGACGTTCCTGCGAGAATTGTTATAACCAAGGAAAGTAAGAAGTTGCGAACACGTACTTCTCGAATTCCTCTTGGGTAATACCGGATAGTGAAGTATGGTCCATGGTTTCAATAAACGAGACTGCCCCCATCTGCGGGAATGAGTCCTGAGTCGGCAGCTTTTCGGTAGAGGCGTGACGTACTAAGCTAGATAAGTAGTAGCCAGCTTCGCTTTGCAACTTTGTAGGATTTCGGAACCGATTGATGAACCTGTGATACTGAGCCCAAGTAGGACCTTCGTAGGAATGGTAGACCTACTCGACATTCGATAGCAAGTGCTCGGGGTTGGCCTTGAGGACAACATAAATTAGTATAGGGACAAAAGTATCAGCACTCTCTTCAGAGTTCAAGTGCCGTATTAGACCTAAAATCAGTTTAAGATGTTATATCTATGACCTGGGACAATGCAACCGACCGAAGATAACTTTGCAGCAATTCAAGATGCAGATCAACTTATCTCGCGGGGCTTTATAGTGATTAATTTTAACTAGTTCTATCGTAGGTTAGTATAGAGGGCGACGGGGATAAGGCTGTGCGAACCTTGTTGTGCAAATAATAAAAAACCATTCGAGCCTTCTGCGGTAGGGAACATCAAGGTGCGAGGGTTCAATCCAGCCAAAAAGCGCGATTCGCTGCCCTAGAACGCGGTCGCGCTCCAGATCATCGGTCGTTATTGGTCGTGGGGGATTTGAATGTGCGATTTGTGGTGTGAAAGTGCTGAAGCAATCGTGACGAGAAGGACGAGAGAGAGGGACGAAAACTCGTACTAGTCATACAGCCGATTCATCACGAGCTTCTCCATGCCTTCCATCGCGTTGTCAAATTCTGAATCCGAGGCCAACTTCCAGATATCGGCCTCCCGCATCTTTTGTGAGATGAACTGTAACAATCATAGGATGAGTCCGGCAAGCGGAATATAAGAGAGCGACGCCCCACGTTGAGGAAGTCGTTGATCAGTTTGACCTGGTCTGTGACCGTGAATGTCCGCTTGGCAAAGTTGCTTAGAAATCTGAAGAAATACGAAGTTCAAAAGTGCTAATCTTAGGACCAGGTCATAGATATAGGGGGACGCACGATCGCAGGTAACGAGCGACGGGTTCGGCACTCTTGGTCTTCATCTGATCTAGGAACTTTTGGAAGTCGAACTGCGGATCCTTATCCTTTCCCACAAGTCGCTCCTGCGAGGGATCGTTTCTTCGCAGAGCGCTATGCACGACTTGCGTGGGGAGGGTCGCGGCGTCCATCTTGGGCGATCCACGGGTCTCGATCTGGGCGTCTTGTTGCGCAGCAAATGACACCGGGTGTACCGGTGTCTGCACGACCGTGGCAGTGTCCAAGGACTGCGGCCGCACTCTTGAGCCAGCGACGAGGGACATGCTCACGTTGGGGAGGGAAGGAAGGGCGAATGAACGTGCGAGCGAGGAGAAGGAAGGAAAGGTCGAGGACGTGGGATTCCCGGATTCCTGTGGTACAGGGTCTTGCTTTGGAGGTACGGGTAAAGGATGTCCCTCCGCACTCGCCCAAGCTTCGCGAGCGCTCTGTTCTTCGTGGTGCGCCAGCGGATCGAATGCATTGAGGATATCTGCGTGTGCGGATGTAGGTTCCAGTGTATGATCATCTTCTGCCTCGATCCCTTCTGAGGCTATATCCTCAAGCACGTTGGGGCTTGGGGTATGGAGAGGTTGAGGCGCTAAAGGTGGCATTTTCACGCTATCGCTTCCACGGGTTGGGCACTGGTGAAAGACTTGAAGATGGCAAAGAATCAACGGATGGGGGCTTCATGGTGAGCGAACAGATGGACAGTGAGAATCGCGGCTAACCGCAGCAGCGGGCAATGCTTGTCTAATTTGCAAAAGATAATCCTCAGTCAGGCGCCGCCACTGCACCGTCTCAAATAGGCTGACCTCGGCACCGCCCCGCAAACCCCGGTTCCGCCTCGGTCGACCTGCTGCCGGATATGCGGACTGGAACACGCCTACCGTGACGCTGGTGTGCTTCCTTAAGGCCTCGCCACGTTTCTATTTTGATATGCGTGGCGAAGGTGTGGTGTATTGGCATTTCCTAGCGTGTTACCAACACCCTAGTCTCTGCTTTTGAAACGGGATCTATTTCTTTCCGACCAGGAGTTTATAATCCGATTCTTGAGAGTTGACTGTAAGCATGGGTCAACAACAGAACATCACCAGAAGTGCAGAAGGACAGTTGTCACCCCACCCGCCGGCTGTGTGGACTATTCAGCTACCATAGTTGGTTTACTGGCAGATAATACAAAGGGCAAGCTATTCCCGGTTTCGATATTTCGATTTCAAGTAGTATGGTACCTCGAAAGCTATGTACACTAGAGTCTACTGGTGACTCGGTTCGGAACATTGACGGTACATATTTCCCCTCTGGAGAATAAGAGAATGGTCGTCTGTGGACGCAGTAAGATGGTGGAGTGCGGAAGTTGTGTGCGTGTGTAAGGGAATATAGACGGTACGAAGGAGGCAGAGTATACGGGTTGCATTCGATTGTTTCATCCAAGATGCTTGCGCCTGGTCCTGCGCCACGCCGACGAGTTCATTCCACAAAGCGCAGAATTCGTTTCGCAGTTCGGGTGTAATATCCACGACTTGCAGATTTCGGGCTTCAATCAAAGCATTATGCCAAATTCTCCCACGCTCAAACTGGTCGCTGTCCTTGAGCCGAGACTCTTTCAAATGCCGGGTGAGGTATGTGAGGTTACGGAGTCGTATGCTGTTACCCGGATGTTGGTTTGCCTCTATACCCAGATGGTCCCGAACGATGGCAGTCCAATTGTCGTCGTAGTTGCGTACGCGATTGATAGCGATAGCTACTATGCATCGTGCGTAGTCCTTTACCCACAAATCGGTGTTATTGTGTTGCGATTGTGCGAGGGCGAGGCGAACAAAATCGGCGCAACCGAACATGTTAGAATCCGAGGTAGCCAGGAGGGCCCGTTGGAAAGTGCATTGAAGGAGTAACGGATCTGCGGTTATCGCCCTCAGGCAATTCTTGATCTGCTCATGTTTTGCGGTTTCGTCGAGTAGATTAGATGACAGAATGTGATCCATAAACGGTATTATCGAACTAGGGAGTTGCTTGGAATTGAGTTGTTCGAAAGTGTGTTTATCCCTCTTCACCCTTGATGATGCGTAGAACCCGGGAATACTGGAAAGGAACTGCGCCATGTCACGATCCCCATCTAGGGAGCTAAAGGTCCGCAAGAGGATGGCAGTATCGAGGTACGAAGAATGAGCGTGAGCAAGGTTCTCTGCTTCCTCCGTCATGTCTTTCGGTATCCGCTGGTAGTAACTCCGAAACGATTTCCGAATGCCCTCCGCAATTTCAGGACCCTGAGTAACACAAGGTGGTGAAATAGCGGATACCGAGTACCAGTGAGCTAAAGCTCATCGAGAATATCCAGATGAGCCTGGTTAGTGGAGTGTAGTATGGGCTGTCGCGAGAAATGATCGAGGCAAAGCTAACGTATAGATACAGAAGGGTGCTGGCCCCAGCGCACGCGCCCACCATCTTTGCCACGAAGTGATCAAAGGTGGATAAATATACGACAAACCCTGCGAGGAACAGAAAAACAGAGATGTGGAGGAGAGTGGGTAAGAGCTCAGCCATCCACCGTAGACGTATTAGCCTCTTCAGTCCTTGTAGCATGAGCTCACGTATCCGGGCACGTTTCTGTGGGTCATCGCCTCTCTGGGTGATACGTAGGTATCGACGAGCCCACTGTTGCAGCAGCGTGGCCAACAACGCACAGGTAAGACTGATCACAAGGCTGAGGGACCAGAGCGTGCTGACCCATATGGCGGTCGTCGGGGGCACAAAGGCAGCTGGATCGGGAGGAAAGTAGGATGGACGACACATTCGAACCGGGGGTGAGCTGATATATGTGGGCGAGATAGAAGGCTGAGGCATCTTGAGAGTTTGGCTGAAGGTTCTGAAGCGACCCTACGAGGAGTTGCGCCACGGCTGCTGAAAACAAACCGGTCTACAAATGGGGGTCATGTCCAGCGGAAAGGCAAGCTTGTTGTTCACGTACGAAGACGAGAATACCTTCGGCGTCACCTTTCCAGCTCTCGGCCATCTTCTCATCATGCACCTTCGCCCTTTCATTGTACATAGAAAACAGAGAATCAGAGCTGTCAGCGAGCTTGGGTCGGCTGTGGATGTCTGGAGGTTCTCATTAGATTGACGCCTCCGAAGATCCCAGATGTAGGAAGAAGACCTACCCACATCAACTCCTCCTTCGGCCATTGCAACTAGAAGAAGTATATGCACGAAGGCGAAGGTGTAGGCCGTGTAGGTCTAATCAAGAGGTCGGATCCGGTAGATATGGAGGACGAGACTTATGAAAGGCACAAGCCTGGGCATAGATCGGCCTTTTCATGACCTTTTCACGGCGAACATTACAGTAATAAACCCCTTACATACTTAATTTGAATGAGTTGGCTCTTTCCTGGCCTTAAGAAAACCTCAGTGAAAAATATACAGAGTGTGAAAATGCGGCGGTCGCTTCTTCCACTTCCAAAGTTCGGATCGTTTGGATGATAGCACAGCGCGGTAAGCACGTCAAATCTATCCAACTGCAGTGGGTTCCGATCAATGTCAGTTGCCAGTTGACGCGTTGACAGTCCTGGCATATGTTCAGGAACGTGCATAGCACTGTACGAGAACAAGAAAAGAACCACCTGCCAACCATTTTAGTCCCACTTAGAGCACATACTGGCAGTACGATCTCACAGTAGCATACTAATAAGGTTTCTCTCGTGCTCTTCTCTTCAAATTTCTCGACACGCTAGCACGCATAAACATCCCTTCTACTTCTGGGTCTTCTCTCCAATTCTCTCGGCATGTCTCAACTATCCAAGAAAGATAAGAAGGTCGTGAAGAGATGGTGGAAATGCTGCGCGACATTTATTCACGGGAAAGGGTACATCCTCGATAAATACAGTCCCTCCCTAATACCTTCCCATCTTCCCGAGACATGTAGGAGCTTCCAAGAGATAGTGAACGCGGGAGCCATTATTGTAAGGTGCTGTTATTCTCTCTCTTAGTCCTTCCTGCTCATCTGTGGCAGTCAGTGACGGCCAAACGCAACGGCGACAAGCGTCCTGTTGAGCTCACGTTAGTGAAGGGTGCAAGAGACGATGCGCAAGGCGACGTGACATATTTCGATGTGCCGGCTAATCGTGGGTCTCATATCCTCATGGTGACCCCTATTAGTATACCCTCTCAGCCGTTGTGGAAGCGGCTATTTAGCCCGCGATCATCATGAACTCGAGGCATGGGCCAGTATTTCTTTGCGTCTAGTTGAATGTTATATGACTAACCGCACAAGGTCACTAGTACTGCACAAGCCCAGCACTTCGTCAATCAATACATTATTGGAGTAGGGGAGGCTCAAGCGATGGTGATCTACTGGCACAAGACAAGGCAACAAGGACGAGGTTGCACCAGTGAGGCCTAGTGAGGTCTTGTAGGTAGAAAGTCATCTATGGTCAACGTAAAGATGTCTCTGGGGTTTTGTTCTCTTTTCACTACTTTCTTTTTCTTCAAATTCATTTTTCACTCCTTCACCATAGTTGGGAAGGTAAGTTACGAGGAATTACACGCACTGGAATCAGTCAATGTTCTCGTTTTGGTCAAGTTCCACGGCTGTGGGAAGATGAACTGTGGTGAGTTGATCCGTTCGCTCAAAGTCCATGTCCGATGCTGCCGCTTGTTCCTTGGCTTGTTCCTCGTTTTGCCACAGAACGGCACATCTCCTTACGATATGATATGCCGATGTTAGAACTTAGGGGTGACGAGGGGTGACAGGGATTGTTTGCGGATTGGAATCACTGAAAAATATGAATCATCACGGATTTCCAAAACTTCACGGCCAACACTCTTCCAGAAAGGGCAGCTTAC
The DNA here is from genome assembly GCA_025766275.1 of Lactarius indigo. Lineage (NCBI taxonomy): Eukaryota > Fungi > Basidiomycota > Agaricomycetes > Russulales > Russulaceae > Lactarius > Lactarius indigo. Next base: position 878,195 of record JAFKAC010000008.1, read on the forward strand.
AGTATTGTTTCTTGATTGTTTCCTACTGTAACCAAATGGGCCCTCCTCGGTTGATGGCGCCTCAGGCCTCAGGCCTCAGGTCTCAGCACCATGAACACCTTGCTGGTCAAATTGGTCAAAACCGGATGCAGTACACGAGCAGTCACGTGATTGTCCCTTGTTTGTCCCCCACTCCAAAAGAAATGGAAAACATGTGGCGCCGGAATGACTTTGGGTCTTCCCTCGCTAGCTTTAAAACCAGTCTCTGTTGCCAGCCCACCTACTAGATGGGGCCACCCGCACGAGCAAGGGAGGGAGCTACCAGGAGGACCACCCAAGAACAAAGCACCGCATCGAGTAAGCATTTTCGCTGATAACCGACCACAAGTTTGTTTACGACAAGGTTCAGATCTTGGTTTAGATATTGACTTCGACCAGGATGATCCTCCTCAGCCAATAGATCCGCCAAGCCAAGCTGAGGCCACCATTATTGACGGATCGAACCAATTGTTTTCCATGTACATTGAAACAACAACAAGACATGATTTGGAGGTGGCTGAAAACTGGGAACGTGACGCAGACAGCGCTATTATTGTCGTGCGTAGCTACTTTCCCCTTTCACACAGTTATTGTCGTGCCGAATCACCGTAGAATGGTTTTTTTTCAGTCATGGTTGCCATACTGCTCACGAGGTCATACAATGGTTTAAAGCTCAACTCGCAGGATGCCTCTGCGTTTTATCTTTCTCAGATCTATCGGCTGTCGGCAGGCCTGAATGGCACCTCTACTCCGCTTCCCTTCGAGGTTCCCACACCATCTACATTCTCCCCGGACCCATCCTCTGTACGGGCCAGCGCCCTCTGGTCGCTGAGCTTAGTAATCAGTCTCGCTTGTACGGTTATCGCAACGCTTTTACGACAATGGGCACGGCGATATCTTCACCTCACTCAGGAACAACGTGGTCCAGGCAAGCGTGCAAGGATCCGTGAACTTACAGCGCAGGGAGTCGAGAGGCTACGACTCCAGTGGATGTCCTTGGTCTTACCCGGATTCTTCCACCTCTCGGTCTTGTTATTCCTTTATGGGCTCTTCCATTATTCCAACAACAACGTCGTTGATTTGGTCGTTCTCTCGAGTGCTCTGATTTGGTTGGGACTTTATTTATTCACCAGCATCATCTCATGCTTCCCTTTTGGCAGTATATGTCACACTCCACTCTCTTCCTTCGCTTGGTCTTGGTCGTCACGTGCCCTTTGGTTGACGTACAAGATGCTTTATAATTTCTCTATAAGGCTACGTTTCATCGGGGTTCGCACCCGGCTTCACCTCTTTGAATCAGCCCGGTCGCATCTCGGCCGGGCATTCAGGGGCCCAGGGGTGGACATGGAGGACCTAGCTCGCAAGCGCTCTTCGTTCCTCGACACTTCGGTGGTCTTGCGAATGTTCGATTCACTGGATGGGCATCAAGATATGGAACAATTTTTGTCTGCCATTCCGGGATTCTATAATTCAAGCTGGGTGAAAAGGGATGTTCCGGTTCTAGAGAAGCTGAATGGCAAGAGACTTGCACCCGCGATTCGCAACTTTCATGGACCACTCCCTGTCGTCTGATCTGCTCACCGAACCCGGAAAGCAGAAGCGTGTCGCGATTTGCTTGAGGGCAATAAACGCGGATCCCTTACTCCTTCAATGTACCTTCCGACAGACCCTCCAAACCCTAAATTCTAACATTTTCAGACGCATTGACTTTGTTCGCTTTGCCCTGCAACAACTGCGCAGGGATGACCCGGATCCAGATCCTTGGGTAAAGGATTATGCACAATGCATAGTGGCCGTCGCTATCAACCGCGTACAACCCGACTGACGATGCTTGGGTCGACATCATTCAGCGCTATTTGAACTCCCAACACCCCCGATACCGGCAGAAGGACAACATAGGGCTCTGTAACCTCATGCAACTCACACACTGGTTGGTGGCCTCCCGTCTCAAGGACAGCGACCAATTCGAGCAGGGAGGAATATGGCGTAATGTTCTGACGGAGGTCCGGAAGTTCAAGGTTATGAAAGCCTGCACCTGAGCTCCAACACGTGTTCTGTTTACTATGGAACGAGCTCACCGATGTGGCTCAGGGCAGGCGGCAGTCGTCCAGGATGGCTCAATCGAATGCAACGCACATCCTCTCCATCATTCGTACTATTTACGTTCCGTTGCATGAAGACACGAATTCAGCGACAGTCGCATTTTCTTCGTCCACAACCCACCGAGATCCTGTGCTTCGGTCGCCGTCTTCATACCCTCTATGCACCGTCATTAGTCATCGACTGGACTCGAGAGCCCGCATCGACGACTCTTCCCCCACGACCTTTACTCGCCCTGCCTTGCGTGATAGCGCCGGGCTGCCTACACCCTCTGCCAGTCCCGAAGCGCTGAAGGCGGTTATGCCGGGTCCTTCAAGGCGCCCTTTTGCTGCCGAAGATACAGGGGGCCATCTTCCGCACCCATTGTATAGCTGGTATGATGACGTGTGACGCATCCTCCAATCTCTTAGATGTGCGTGTGCGATTGGGTATATTCCTATTGGGTCGACGATATTGCATACTGACACTGTTCAATAATTTTTCTTATTTTCTATATATATAACGTCCCATTACGCGGTATAAATATACTCGAATAAGCTGGTAAATGTGAGCGTCTCGACCTTGACTCGCCGCAGATTCGCAGTTACTATCTACACCTGGAGCCCAGAGCCCACCGTGAGGGAAAGCCAGTCGACGCACCACCTCTGGTACGGCGGGCGATACCTACTAGTATATTTATAGGATTTGCGGTTCATCGCTGCATATCATAACAACTACTCCTTAGTATTCCCATCGCCTTCGATCTTAGCGTGTCAACAATAATCAGTGATTCAGTGATACAGCATGCAACTTTGCGCTCCACTTGCAAAGTGACATTGATGGATCGCGTAAAGCTTGTTATTACATTGCGAGGTACTAGATACAAGTCTAACATATGGCGGGTAGCGTAGAGCGTACATGATACAGAAACGAACCCGTTAATATAGGTAGGCTAAGTGTCAGAGAGGTTGCGTGGTGATGCAAGAAAGTACCATGTGGTGGTCTAGTGTGGGGGTCTCGTTCGCTGCTGTCTCCGACGTCGTACGTCCTCGAGCGCGGCTTTGATGGCCGGCTTCGGTGCGCATTGGGCCCGCCAAATTTCGCTTGCTCGCCTATCACAACATGAGAGACATCACAGATTAGCGAATGGCAAAGAGATCTTTACCTGATGCGTTGGAGAAACACCACTCCTCGCGCGACGGATTCGAAGGGTCATTCGTCGTGGTTTGGGCGGCAGTCCGGGAATCGGAGAAGTGATCTTTGCGATCATGGCAAGAATGTGCTCTTCGCTGTAAGAGGCAAGCAATTCACGGTCACCCCCTGCGGTGCATGGGCTCGGCATGAGAAACTCACCTGCGCTCTCGTCGACTTAAGAGGACCAAAAGGTACCGCTTCTGGTAGCTCAGGTCCATTCTCAGCGTGTTCTCCCTCGTGAACTTGGCCTTCAAATAATGAATTTGGACGATGAGGCCCTTGCTCTCGAGTTTGTGCTGGTCGCGGAGGGCCGACAACTGTGACGAGTCGCTGCGTTATCCCCGCGTTCAGCCAGGCCCGACGTACAGACGGCGGTGGGAGGAGACTCACAGGGCGCATTTATGTCCGTTCCACGTTCTCTTCTCTCCTTCCAGTAGGTTGAGCTGCTCGTGCAACAGCCTCAACTCCGCCCCTGCCTGCTTCCGCTCGCGCAGGACCGTCTCGAGCTCCTTCCTCGTAGTCTCAACCTCTTTGCGGGCTCGACTTCTCTCCGCCTTGCGTTCCGCATCGCGCCGGGCGTTCTCCTCCTCCCGTCGCTTCCGCTCGCCGCGCAGGTCTCGTCCGAGGCTCTCTGCACTGCGCCGCACGCGCGCGAGGTCTGCCTCGAGCGACGCCACTACGATGTCCTTGCTCACGCTCCCGGGCTTGAGCGGCTGCCGCGCGAATGTGGGCGGCTTCGGTGGCTTGCAGCGCACCGGCTTGGTCTGCGAGCGCCTTTTTCAGCTCTTCGATCTCGATCCTTTGCAGGTCGAGTGCATGACGTCTACTGTCGTGAGACCTCTGAGACGCCCTGTGCTCTTCCCTGAGCTTGTCCATTTGCTGCACGGATTGAGTTCAATCCCATTTTTTTTTGGCGCATGTGAGTGCCACTCACCTCTGAGGCTGTCTTGAAGCGTTGCTGCAGTTTCTTATGTTCTGCCACGAGGAGAGAGCGCTCGTGTCTTAGGTGTTCGATTGTCTCCGCATTTTCTTCAGCCTTCACTTCGAGCAGGCGTGCTTTCTGCTCCGCAGTGGCAGTCACTGCCAATACGATGGTTGGTTTGGATCCGTGAGATCCGTGGTAGCACATACCTCGCAGTTCACCTTCTAGGTCATCTTTATCGCGCTTGACACGTTGCAGTTGGTTCTTTACGTCCTCCATGTCGGACTCAGTTCTCCTTAATTGGAGCAGGACGTCCTCCTTCTCCCTCTCGGCGCGGCCCTGCTCAACTGTGAGATCCCGCAGGCGTGCGCGTTCGACCTTGAGATCCTCCTCCAAGTCTGCTATCGCTTGCTTCGCTTGGTCCAGTTCCTGTGAATTTAAATCCGGGGGCGTCAGCAAGGCATAAACCATAAATCGTATCGCTGGATCCACGTACACCTAGAATGCCGCTTCTAACCTTCTCACTCCGGCGTTCCTTTTGCTCGGCTCGCTCTTTGACGCCCTGTACTTGGAGGTTGAGACGGTTTGCGGCATCCTGAAGTACGGCATTGTCGCCGAGCAGCTGCCGTCTTTCTTCCTGCCATTGTTCCTTCATCAAGACAAGCTCTCTATTGACGACTTGCAGCTCGGCTCTGAGGGACTCGGAGGTCTTGGCCGGTGTTGACTCGGAAGCGTAGCTTAAAATAGAGAAGTCCACCGTGCTATTTGGTGGCGTCTTATCTCGGCTGTGCATCATACACATAAAACGACAACCCACCTTTCATCACCATCTGCGACGCGGTTCAGGCCTCGCAGGTCCACTCTCTGGCGGCAGTGAGGACACTTTGCCTTTGACAGGCGGCGGAGTCGGCGTTCTTCTCTGCGGTCAAGCCGTGCGACGTCTTCTTCCAATGCAACGGCCCGCACGCGCTCATCATTGAGACGCATTTCGAGCTGCACGTTTCCGAGCCCTGCGTGCTCAAGACGGTCGAGCTTCTCGTCTATGCTCTCGTTCGCCCGGCCAAGTTCCCTTTCCAAACGCTGGATCTCGGCGACGTACGGTGCTACAGATGCGTCGGACGGCGATGAACGTAGCCACGTCATCTAGGGGTCCCATTTCAGGCTACACACGGAGGGCTGAACAATGGGGGGAAAGACTCACGTCTCTCAAGGGAGCGCCTGGAGTTTTGGGCGTCTTCAGCGTCATGTTGAGCACTTGACGGTGGACCGGCGAGATGCCGCTCGCATTGCCGAACTTGCTGGGGGTATTCCAGCCTACGACCTCGCGTTTCAGATCGTTGAGGTGCTCTTGCAGGTCTTCCTTTTCCTTCTCCAGGAGTTCGATCTTTGCGTCGCGCACACGATCAAGTGCCTTGCGTGCGGGAGAGTGAGCGAGTTCGTTGTTCAAACGACCGATTTCACGATGTGCGTCGTCGAGCTCTCGCTCCAGCGCCTCGATCTGTTCCTCGGCTTCTTCAAGGTCCGCATTGCGTTCGTCAGTGCGCGACTTTCTCCGCACGGTCCCGCTCGCGCTCGAGGATCGCAACTTTGCTTCGTAACTCGGCAAGCACTTCGCCATCCGCACGCATTTTCTGCTCTGCGGCATCCAGCGCGTCCTCCAGCTGCTTCACGAGCTCCCCATCGCGTTCGGCCTCGCGCTTGAGCGTTGCAGCGACGCTGTCGTCTCTCGTGGCCTTTTCGTGCGCCTCTTGAGCTTCTCGCTGCAGAGCCTCTATATGATCCAGTGCTACGCCAGCGTCTGCCTCGAGCTCCGTGATATAGGCTTTGGCGTCCTGGAGTTCGTGCTCGCATTCTTGTAAATTGGCTTCTTGTTCGGAAAGCTTGCGCTCAAGATCCTCCAATCGTGCGTCCTTGACTTCCAAGTCGTCTTGAAGCTTTCGAGCGCGCGATTGCTCGTCCTGAAGGCGATGGTCTACTTCAGCTACCTCGTCCTCGAGTTGTTCCACGTGAGACTGCAAGTCGCGCAGCTCTGCGGCGCTTTTAGCTATCTTCTCGTTTGCATCGTGGAGTTTGCTCCCCAACTCGCTGTGGTCTCCGAGCATTTTCTCCGCGTTCTCGGCCCTTGTCTGAGCGGACTCGGCTTCCTCCTCGGCACGCTTCACGGCCCTTTCTAGCTCCTTGATCCAGCCGCTCCTTCTCTGTTGCATCGCGGGCGGCAGCCTCGGCGCTCTCGACTTTGGTCTCTAGATCGTGGATAATGGTTTCAACGCCGCGCTCGACCTCGACCATACGTTCGCGCCAGCGTTCCTTGTCTCTTGATCCTTTCAGCGCGCTCGGCCTCAAGCGCCGCAACCGCCTCGTCTCGCTCCCGTCGGTGGTCGTGCAGCTCAGCACGAAGCTCAGTTGAGCTCTGTTTCCATTTCCAGCTTTTCCTCCATCCACCCTTCTCCACCCGCATCCTCCTTCACATCACCTAGCGTTGGTCCAATGTCACTCAACCTTCGCCCAGCACTCGACCTTCGGCTACCAGCACCGCCGGTAAACGTTTGCTGCTTTCGAAGAAATTCCACCTCCTCAACTAGGGCCGCATTTTCCTCGGCAAGGCCGACGTTCTCATTGCGAAGCAGTCCGACCTGGCCCGCTAGGTTCTCACTTTCCTCCTGTAGGCGCCGATTGAGGCCATGCAGATACGCGTTCAGCTTGTTGGCATTGAAACGGCCAATGCCGTGTCCACCGGCACCCAGACCAATGACTTGGTCGAAGGAAGCGTTGGCACGTGGAAGCGCAGTGAGATCTTGTGGTGATGCGGTGCTGGCGAAAGATACCCCCTCGCCAGCATCCTCGGACTCGGATCCCGGTGCCGTCCAGCCCCTCGCAAGTGGGTGAGAGAGGCGGCCCATGGCGCGGGTCCGTTGTCGTGGGGCGGGCGTGAAACCAACGGGAGCCACATTGAAAGGCTTAATAGTGGCGACCGACGTCTGCGACTGCTCAGCGACGCTCTTCATACCGCTGGACTGGCTAGACGGATCGGGCGAAGTAGATTCGTCCTCCTCGTCAAGCATAGTCGCGTGCGCAGTGCGGGGAGGACGCGGGGTAGGCTGTGCGAATCGTGGGCGCGCAGTCGAATTAATGACGTCTATGAGGAACGAACGACGCCGCGAATATGGGGTAGCCAGGTCCTGATCCGTGCCACCCTGTTCGAACGCGACCGCCGGCGTCGAAGGCAAGCCAGGGCGCGAAGAAGCGCGGTCGAGGACGCGGCGGGAATGCAGGAGTTGGTGTAAACATAACAGATGGGCCCGGAGATGATGCCGCTACCGAGACTGTAGGAAGGGATAGCGTGTCTGTGCGATTAGACGAGACGAAGACTGGGGTAGCAGAAGGGTGGGGTGTTGGCTCCTCAGAGGAAAAGGTAGGTCCCGGATCGTCTGGAAGCTCGTCAGAGTCTGCGGCGCTGTTGGCCTGTGTGGTTTCTTCGGGGGCGGTGTGATCATCGTTGCCAGCGAGCGCTTGCTCTAGATCTTGTTCCAAATCCCGTGATCCAGAAGTGTCGCTCGGAAGTGGTAAATCACCCGGAGAAGTAGGCTCGCCATCAGAGTCCTGGGGTGGTGGCGGTATTGAAAGTATGCTGAGAGACGGGACATCGTCCCCATGTGTTGGTCCAGCAGACCTGCTGGAATGAGGTGTAGAATTCGAGGGTGATGAAGGCGACGAAAGCGTCTGTGTGAGAGACGGTGTACGTATGCGTTGTATCGGCTTACGAAAAGAGACATTTCGCATCTTGTCCAAAGGGCTCGGCTATACCATATAGTTAGTTGAATGATGATCTCAAGGTAAACTGAGGACGCTGCGTACCTTAGGCTCTGACCTGAGACTAACAGAGTAGTTATACTTCACGGAGTTTGAGTGCCCATCCCCACCTGCGTCCTCAGGTGAAAACGGAGACCCGACGTGACTGAGAGGTTGCAGCGCCTCTGCTAACGACAAGTCGTCGTCGAGACCATCTTCGTTAATTTCAGCCTCGCCCAAGCCTACCCTGTTCGGCGGTGGATAGGGCGGTATTGCACTGATGTCGTCAAAGCTAATGTCGGTCCTCTGCGTAGATGCTGTTGGCTTGAATGAACTGCCAGCCGACGAATGAAAAAGCCGATCCAGATCGACTGGCGCGACTAGCGATAGATTGTGCAAAGCGGGCAGTACTGGGAGTGTTCGACTGCAAGCGGGATAGCAGGAGGAAGGTACGGGAGTTGATTGAATGGGGGAAGACGTGTCGAGTTGGCTTTCTTCTGAGGTGGTGGTGGTGGCGTTGAGATCGTTCGAGTGTTCAAAAGAGGGAAGATCTGGAAGAGAGGGCACGTCATTTTGTTCGTCTGCCTCTATTCTGCGCCAAATCCTGGACGGTGTCTCGACGAGTGCCATTCTGACTTGTTGCAGTGTTTGGCTATCGCACGCGCACGACCCGACTCTAACCATCATTGCATCATCACGTGAGCGTGTCACCCTTGAGCCACCCGCAATGATCCCAGTCAGGAGCTCACTTGTGATGACCACCAGATGGCCGACGCGGAATGCCCAGTATGTATAAACTCTTTCAAGTTCGAGAGCATGCGCTCTCTCCATTGCGGTGAGTGACACGGCCAAAATTCGCGTGTGACGTCTCATCGTATGCAGGGCATACCTATTGCTCGTCATGCGTTGAGCAGGTCATCAGGACCCGTGTTCTTAAATGTCCCGAGTGCAGACATGACTTTGTACCGGGGGACGTCAGACGGCTGTTTATCACTCCATCTACTAGCAACGGTAAAGCGGCGGGACAAGCAACTCTCTCGGACTCAGCTGAGGAAGACGGCTTCATCAAGCAGGCGACCCACATCGCGAGTCGACTTAAAAAAATGGACGCTAATTCATCAGCCCAGAGCTTAAAGTTTGCCGTAGAGATAATGGAAGATGTTGCCACCATCCAGAGCAAGAGAGCACAAGTGCGTTTTTTTTCCCCGTTAACTCATCCATATGTCCCACAGTGGCTATAGGAAATCCTCTGGAAATCCGTGCGAGAGTTTTGGATGACCCTGATCCCATTTTTTGAGGAATGGCAAAATGTCAAAGATTTACCGGATCAGATATCTGCCTTCAAACAGCAAGCAATGGAACTAGATAAAAGATGTGCTGTCCTTGAGCGAACGGCGGAAATCCAACTCGAACAACGGGAACAATATTCAAAAAGTTTGGATGCCAAAGACCGGGAGATCGCAGAGCTGAAGATGATGCTCCGCGACGCCGATGAAAAGAGCACAGAGGAGCGAGAACGATATCGTGTTCTCCTCGCACGTCATAGTGCATCTGTGCGTTCCTAGCTAACTTCTCCGACGTCCTCATCATCAGGAAATCAACTTAGGAAACCAAATACCGTGCTCAAGTCAGGCAACTCAAAAAAGATCTAAAAACCCGAGAGCGAGAGTCTGTCACGAACAAGCTGCCGTTCGAGGAAGAGTCTCTCATCGTTGAACCTGGCATGCCATACGATGGGACAAGATCGCATCGTCTGGACGTTTACGACGACTCGGAGGGCCGTAAGGTAAGTTATGCAATAGACGTGATTTCCGATGACCATTCCCGAATATAATCTGTTATTTTTCAATTCCAGCTATCGCCCCAAGAGAGCGCACGTACCCCAAAATCCGACGATCACTTTTCCGAAGATGAGATCGATTCTCTGTCATCGTTCCACTCGTCTACCCAACCTGAATCACAGGGACGACAATCAGCAAAGAGGTCTCACAGGTCGAAGCTCTTCGTCGTCGTCGTCGCTCCGGCGCCCGCAATTCGGCTCGGATTGGAATTTACCACGACTACGCCCACGGAAGCTGGCGGGGTCGGAATCGCTCCCCCTCCAATTAGATTCCCGAGGAAGGCCAAAGGGCCTGCTCCAGTGCGGACCGCGAGTGCGCGTTAAGGCAAAGTAAGCGACGTCAGCCTAGTCGCCCGTAAGTTATTTAGCTGAGCGCCGGCTCAGAACCGGTCCGTAATAATGCTGTATTGGTGTAGCGCTGTCAAGAAGGCCCGTAAGTTATGAATGAATGGTTGTGCAGAGCACGTTTCCGAACACGATGCATGATGTCAAAAGGACGACGCGAAGAACGCGGTCATTGAAACTACAGTACAGTAAACGTGTGTGATGTAATGATACTGTATTATGCTGTGTGCGTCGGGACCACCACGCGTGCTGTCTGTCACTTTGTACTGCGAGGTGGGAAGAAGCGCACGCCGTCTCCGTCCGATATGCTGATGAGCTGGGCCCGGCCACTCTTGGCAAGCACCGCTATCGCACCACGCAACAGGGACTCTGGGATCCCCGAAAGTGCGGACGGCACGGGTGGATCTGAGATCTCGTAGAACGTGAGGATCGTGTTTAATTGTCCGGTATTTGTCGCCTTGAGACGCGATCACGGGAAGAAAAGAGAGATCGACCTTGGGTAAGAAGCGAATAGAGGATTGGAGAAGCAACAGCACACTGACCCATTCGTGAAGGACGTCGGCCCACTCCTCGAGTGACCGCCAGTAGAGTAGCACCGCCCGCGTTTGCTTGATGGGCTCGTACACGGCAAGGTCCTTGTTAATCATGACATCAAGTACGTGAGCGAGATAATTGGGCATCATCCTCTCTTTTTTTTTTTTTTCATTTCACGTTATTTTGTTTTTACGTGGATAGGACAAACAGAACCCACTGTTGATTCTCGGATTTCTCAGCACCTCGTCCCATTCTCCACCCGGCACTTCGGCGTCCTCGAGCCGCAAAGTGAATAAGCGGCGGTGACGGGCGTAAGCAAGGAGTAAACGCGTCCACTGTTCCGTAAATCCAGCCTGTGTGGCGGTGTTTGGTTGTTGGCTGTATGTAACGAGGCTCAGGGACGAGATATATGAAAGAGATCAGGCAAATACTGACGTGAAGAAGGGCGGTGCAGAATGGATGGATGGAAGAAGGAAGCCTAGATAAGAGAAGTAAGGACGCGAGTTAGATATGATCATATGAGAATGGGAACACACCGCTGGCAGTCTTGTACGTGGACAAGTTCATGTTCACGCTCAAAGTCGGTCGGAGAAGTATGCAAAGTGGTGGGAGAGACAAACCGGACCGGGAGATCCGAGCTGACAGGTGCTGTGCCCAGTTCATCAACGCCAACACCATCACAGATCGAATTTAACTGCACCCAGTGTGCATGAGAAAGTAAACTGACGCTTGCTCGATAAATACAGTAAACTAGAATGTATGACTGCTCGAATACACAAATTGAACGCAGCGTAAAATTTGCTTGATTTTGCCAACACAAGTGATGAGTCCCCCGCCACGACGATAAAGAAAACCACCAAAAAATCTAGTTGTACGACGGTGTTTGCAGATGCCGTAGGTCGGAGGGACATGCTAGATGTGGAATCACCATCGCTGGTGTTGATGTGGCTGATTTCGTTAGATGTTCGAGATAGGGCGGTGTGTGGGATGATGTTCTGCGTCTCTTGGAGGTTCTCTGTGGCTCGGTACCTGCCATTGATGACACGTCCTCGGCCGGATAATGGTGGGTCACGTAGTGTGTAACATCGGTATGGGCAGGCGTTTCAGCTCCGTTGAGCTCTGGAGGATGATGATACTCGGGCCAATCGCGGAAACTATCCCCCTCAGGTTCCTCTTCCAATTCGGGCTCGCGTTTCCTGCCTCAAACAGTCAGCCGTTGCTCTCCGGACTCTGAAACCCGCTCCATTCGGAACTCACCGGTCGACATCCGATAATTTCCGTTTGAGTGCGTCATACTTCCGAGCAAGCTCATCTCGCTCGTCTCGTAGGATTCGTGCCTGATCCTGTGCCAGACGTGCGAGTGTGCTCAGTCCTACATGGGCAGCGACGTGTGCATTTGCACGAGCACGCCACGCGTGGCAGCTTTGTCTCAGAATGGCATTCTCCATGTGCAATCGTGCAGTGATCCTTTCTACTTCGTCTGCTGAGGTACTAGATGAAGACGAGGAGGAGGAGGGATCGACAGGAGGCGCATTCAAGTATAGACGGCGGAAAGGGGGCAAAATATATGGGCGTAGATGCGATGGTATGAGGAGGGGATTTGGGGTGACTGAGTTGGGTAGATGAGGAGAGCCCAAGAGCACTGACGAACGAGATGGACGTACCTGTCGAAACCGGTTCGCGACACGTCGGGCAACAAGTAATAGGTGAGGATGGCCCTGCGGTAACTTTAATAGCCTCTGATATGCATGTGTGGCAGTACACATGTCCTGAGATGGAAATGTCAACTTTGACGGTAAGGAAGCTAGAAGGGGAGTACGTACCACAGGGGAGGGCCACAGGTGACTTGAGGGTGTCGAGGCAGATGGCGCAGGTGGACATTGGAAGGATTTGATAAACAGGTAAGACACAGGAATGCGGACAGAGTTTTATATTGCGGGTGCGGGCGGCAGAAGATAGACTAGGACAGAACCGGGAGCGCGGCGGGTGGATACTGAGTTGGGAGAACGAATTGAGGGGAATGAAGCTTTGCTGTCGTACGAAGATTGGGTTGTTTTGGGGCTCATTGAAACCACGGCACAGGGATTTTGCGGAGGCGGCGGTGACAGTCACGGATCGGGCCAATGCGTCGATCGACCGAGATCTCGCGATTCATCACAACTCACCTCCGTTTGCGTCCGATGCTTGTCTGACTAATCTTACCTTAACCATGATTCATGGACAACGCTTCATGCTCGTCTGGAATATCATGTAGCTATCCCCGCCTCTCGACAGTTTCACTACAGGAGAAAAGAGAGACGTCGGCCTATTCCATGAAAGTTACCATCTTGGGCAAGAGCCAAGCGCTATGGCCAAAGAGTGGAGAACGAGCGAAGACGCAGAGAACAGATCATACAAGAACAACGCCCACATTCGGTAGTCACTGTGTATTCATACGCTCACTGAACAGAGTACTCACAACCCAGCCAGTAGCTCAACTCTGGAACCAGCAATTGTCATCTGAGTCAGATGTCATTTTATGTTTCATCCAACATATGATGCCAACTCATCAAACTCTCTGTTGGACTGCCCATTGAGTTGGCACTGCATGAACACCCTGATTTCCTTGGCCTAGATGTGAATGCCGGACATGCTATCGAGCTCCGTCTGAGAACGAGGCTTCTGGTCATACAATGAAATTCAGTCGCGTGCTCTGCCACGAGCTGATCCACGATGTACGAGGCGGCCATGGCAACAACGTAAGTTCCGACAATTCCCCCACTCTCTTCCCGCACACTCACACGATAGTAAGTTTAAGGAGCTGAACTCTAAGCTTAACTGGGAGGTGGGCGGGTCTGGGCAGAAAACACGCGACGATGGACATACCCTTACACGTTACAGAATGTTGTTCGCGAGCAAAGGGGTGTACTATGGTCAGGGAATCACGAACACGAGGTCAAAGGCGGGGCTGGAAGGGCACCACTACTATAAAGCCAGGCGAGGCGAGGCCTCTATCGGGCTCCTAAGCTGAGGGCACGCGGTCCAAGTGACTCATCCCCATATCAGAGGTTAACCTTTGTCATTAGACCTCCCACTGCGGGAGCTCACGGGAACTGTATACAGGTACCCGAGCCCAGGCTATGTACTAATTTTGCCAGTTCATACGAGACGGCCATATAAGGGAACATATATACTCCATTTGAAATGCCTACCATACACCAGCGAAGAATGTGGGGGCACCATAAAGCGCTGTCGGAGAGGGTACAAGGAATCCCGTGACGGACCAAGATGAACCGGGTTCGGTGATTAGATGAATCCCGTTGCAGATTATCATCTATGGTAGGGAGACTCGTGGCGGTAATAGCGCGCATATGATACCTAGATTGGCATCACGACCGTTCTCGGCCGTCCTTTTTGTTTGGTGGTGGTAGTGGTGGCGGTAAGTCGAACGAACTCTGTAGCTTGATCCCTGATATGAGTAGTTTCCCCATTCTTATTTTACAGGTCATTTATGTCTTTCGGCTCCGAGTCGGCGACCACGATCACACTGCGATCAACTGTTGCCTCCTGGCATTATAGATGTAACGACGTGACTCCGAAATCGGTGCATCATCAAACGATCATCAAACGGAATGGAACAAGGGGTGATACAAACTCGAAGCTTGAAGTTCGTGATCTCCAGGGTCAACCACGCGACCTCACGCACAATGCCACGCACCCTCCACTTACCCCTCTAACTTACTACTTCTAAGTTCGCCGACTATACGTCTACCGGCGGCTAGAATGAGAAGGCGTACCCCTGATGCCAATCCTGGGTGGGCCCAAGCCTGGGCCTAAGAACCCTACGGGTCTAGTCCACCATTCTGCATCGCGGACCTGTAAAACATGGAATATTGTCGGGGACGCGGCGATGAATTTGAGTGCCGTACGGTCTTCAAACTCGGGAAGCTTCTCGAGGCCCGACCTCGTCTGACTATGCCACGAGTGGGAGATGAGCCCCGTGGCACTCGGGATACGCAAGACTTAACACACACACCCGTCGTATCAAGTTACCGGACACCTCAGCAGCGGGCTGCTGCGCCTCGGGTGATGTCGGACTGCACCTAGCAGTAAATGAATGCCGAGTCCCAAGTCCCATGGATGTGCCAGATTAGGTCCGTTTTTTCCTATCGTGTAAACCTTCGTTCAACTTTGCGCAGGTGCAAAGGGCCCATGGCAACGCGGACGTGACGAGATGTCGATATCGTCATCTGACAAACGTGGGCCATATCACTTCTGATCAAGGTGTGTCCTTGCAGTACTTCCACACTCCGAGTCGTGGCCGATAGGCTCGCATACTACTCGCTGCTTCTCTTCTCGACCTCGGACATACCCACCGAAATCTGGCGGAGATTATGCAGCAGATTACTTCTCTCGTAACTAGGGGACTGACCCCGGATTTGTTCCTCGACTGAAGTGGTCCTATGGCATCATCGTCATCATCGAGGAAGACAATTGCTCAACTAGCCACCGCAAGCTCTAGCCCGTGACACGCCATCGCGCGTACGTCACTCGTCCTACGATTATCCGGACCCAGCGGGGGGTGCTCTTTTGTCCTGTCTCCAGGTACTACAAAAGATACTCGATACCTCTCATCTGGAGATATCACTATCGATGCGAACCACCCGAACTTCCGTCCTCGGCGACAAAAAAAATCGCTGGGATCTATTACAGGGGAGTACTTCAAGTCCAGCTCAGCTACACGTTTCACGGAGAGTGTGTGAGACTGTTGAGCTTGAGCTAGAACGTCGGGTATCCGGCGAAAATGGTATGCCTCAGGTTGGCGTTCCTCGCTGGGATCCTCTCAATCGGAAGCGACGAACCCACAAGTGACACATGCACTGACGCAAGGAATTCATTCTTACATGGCGAGGCATGGTATCGGCGTGATATTACCCAAAATTCCTGGATGTAATACTTGGCGTGACGCTCGTTGCCTGAGTTACCTTCCACGTTCACTTGGTGTAACTGTTTCAACCCAAAAGGCACAGCGTGCAGTGTGATAGATAATTTTAGATCCAATGGGCGACAGGTCTTGTGACCACGTGAATGCACGTGAGAGCTTACTGTTACGGCAGTCAGCTATCCCAATGAATCTCGCGTTATCAGTTCCCAAACGAGCATTTCGGATGCAGTGAAGAACTTGAAAAGAATGTCTTCGCAATTGAACTAGGGCTTAGTATGGCAGGGGCCTCGTGGTGACACGAAAAGCGGAAAAAATGGGCAACCCGATTCGCATCGTTTCATCCCAATATGGTTGCATCACACGGGTTCTCACCAAGTTGTTGTTTTTTTATCAGTCGTCCCATCCAGTGAGCCTCGGTTTCCGTGCCAATATTGACTGGAGTCGTGCCTCTCCCGTCTCCCGTTCCTGTATGGCAGCCGTAAGGCTGTTCGTGTGGGGGTGCCATCAGTGGCTGTGGCGTAGGGAAGTGCCGACAAGAATTGTTGAAAACAGGTCAGGTGGACAAGCAAGGTGACCACACAGTGCCGGACGGCGATGCGGAACTGTTTATAATAACACATAGATAGAAGCTCGGACCTAGAAAGTAAACCCAGGTGGATAAATCGGGACAAGATAAATCTAGGCACAGATGGCCTGTTTGACCCGACGCACGTTTTCATTGGACAAGGCCAGCGGTCGATGTTCACCAAGAGGAGCATTCGGATTTACTTGCGGGCAGCTGACTTGGAATCTTGACACACACCAGGAAAAGGCATAGGGGCGAGGGAAGACTGTTCCCAACTGGGTAGAGAGTTTTCCATGCATGTTTGGGCTCGACTCATATTACAACGGTCGCTCGATGCCCGGGGCAGAAGAGCTGCGGGTCGCCCGGAGCATGTATGTAGCCATGGGATTGCGGCCGGAGCCAGAGCACACAAAAAACACAGTGCATTTATAAGCGGAAATGATTAGAATGAAATATAATAACTAAGTTCCGAAGAATGGCATTGGAGTCATCATTTGATGTGTCTGGGGAAATGAGCGCTGGGTGTGGATTGGTTTAACTGCGGGGCTGGTGTCCGGCGTGTGGGGGAAGAGTTGCCCCAGAGGCACTAGCAGGGGGTTGTTGGAGTGGCTGTAGTGGACCGTGACCGCGGATCGCCGGGTGACGGGGAAGTTGAACCGGTCGAATTTGGTGATGTATGTGAAAATAATAATAAATATATTCGGTGGCCCGGGACCCAACAAAAAAAAGAAGATTTGCTTGTTTGCACTTTGCTCTGCTTTGGCCGTTTGGTCGTCATCCCTCGCCTCGAGCTCGAGCGAGTCGTAAACGCCTCTGCCTTTCATCTTCTACCATCCCTCCAAAACTTGCTTGCTTTCTCTCCATCTCCCCCCCTCCATTTCCCCTTTCCCTTTTCTTTCGTGTGAGGCTGTCCGATCAACGGTTCAAGCCCGCCAGTGCCCTGCCACTCGGTAAACGACTCGCCGAAACTCCCTACTAAACACCGCACATCCCTCCCCTCTTCCTACACTCCTCCCACTCGTCCCCCTAACCCCTTTGTCCACTCTCTCGGGAAGTCGGCCTTGGCTAGCCTAGATGGCCAATTATCTTCCCGTTCTTCTCGTTTCCGTTACTACCAGCGCGATCCCCGATGACTCTTCACTATCTACCCAACCTCGTGGTCAAGTCGATTACCTTTCACATGAATGGCGGGAAGAAGATGTTTGGCGTTCATGGCGCAATATGACGCGCCAAAAGAACGAAATTGCTAACGGTGTTCGTCTTGAAAACGCAAGCTGGAGAACCTGGTGGAAACAGAGGAATAAATTAAAAACTGTTAGTCCAGAGACGCTCAACTGGTATGTCTCCCCAGCCCTTCTCTCCACTTTGTCATCGTGTTTTCGCTTGTGGTTGGGACATGTGACGCTCATGCATATGCATTTTTCTTTCCAGGCTTAAAGACTCAGATGTCACTTGGCTTTACGGCCCTCTCCACACAGCTGTCGATTGGGACCCACTCCCTCAACCCAGGGGTGACCCTTCGGCATTCGATGAACCGTCCAGTGCTCAGGACCACTGTCCACCTAGTTCGGTCGCCGAGCATTCGTCCCCACTACGCTCAAAACCTATTTTGAAACACCGCAGCATAAGCGATCTCCTCACTAGTGCTCTCCCAAATTTCAGTCATACCGATGATGACCTCGAGGATCAAATTGAGTTCTCTGAGGACCAAGACAACGCAATACATACCCCACCTACACGTCCCCCCCTTTTGCATACAAAAAGCGACACTAATGTGGCGCGCTGGTCCCGCAAAAGTCCATTCCGCAAAGATTCACCTCCGCGTATCGTAGCTTCCGCTCGTCAACCCCGATCGCCCGAGGTTGCAGACCCTATAGTTGCGCCAACCCTGGCAGAGCGCTCCGGCTCAAGCGACTCTGCGCGCGAGACATCAAGCAGCTCGCAGGACCTTAATGCGTGCTCTTCCGGCGGAAAGAAGAAACACATCAGCTTCAACACTTTTGTGAGGCAGTGTATCGCAATTGATTCACCCCCCAAGCCACGCCGTGGTAGCCTTCCCGGGGAGACCAATGACCTGTACCATGACTCTTATGATGACGGGTCAGTCTCACGTTGACTTAATTCAGTATATCCTAATTTTTTCTCTTTCATCCCTATCGCATAGCTACGAGGAGGACTCTGAGATTGGGTTCAATGACCCTGATGATGCCCTTGATGAGGGTGGACTATTTTCTGAAGGGCATAATGGATCCGACTCGGATGAAGAGGGCGAAATACTCGAAATGCGCGCCTCCTTGGGGCGCTCACGGTCTTCATCCTCATCACGATCCCCAGGTGCTGTCGAGTACTCTCGTCGTGCCCAACCTCCGTTTGCATACTCTCACTCTCCTCCTCTTGTCCGCACCGGATCTTCTGATAAGGAACATGTGACCATTGCACCGATCGCACCGACACTTCTCAAGACGACTGGCGTCGGTAACCACTTTGTTGTCACAGATCTCGGCGGGCGCGAACGCACCTCTTTCACCCCTCCTGTTAACCTCGTCTATGTCCCTTCCTTTGGGAACGGCTATACATTACCGAGGAAGAACTCCGGCGAGGGAAGCTCGACTGATGACGTCTACAGGCACAAGGGCGGTCGATTCAGCTCTAGCCCTGGCACAAGCACAAGTACCAGTGCGAGCAGTAACTCACGCAGCCCACCTCCTACAATTCCTGCGGCCGAGGCCCTTCCTATCCCACGGGTATTGAGTCCCCCGATTCTGGAGAGTTCCATGGTTTGCCACGATGACTCATATGGCTACTTTCGCTCGACTGCTGCTGCGCAAGTCTTCAGCGCAGATCTCCCCATCAACATACGACAAGCCGACCTCGGCGCGGACTTTGGTCCTGAGACAGGTGCGCTTGGCGTCCATTTAGGGCGGGCTATCGACATGCCGGAGGTTGTGGTAGTGAATGACGAGACTGGGGCGATCGAAGAGCGATGTGAGGGTCGTCACCGCTCGCGGTCGCGTTCATATTCCCGGTCTCGTAGTCGAAGTCATTCACGGACGCCGAGCCCGGCAGAGCCAATGTCGTCAGTCACGGAATCCGACACTGCACGGATACGCTCCGCCACCTCCACACCTCCTTCTCTACCATCGGACACCACTCATCTCTCACCCCCTGATTCCTTCCCATCGCGTGGCCGCACACCACCAGGCGTGCCATCCCGATCACGGGCACTCTCAAATGATGGGCAATCTTCTGTAGAACACTGTCGCGGTCGCTCGGCAACGCGCAACTCTTCCTTCTCTGACCGCGATCGTTCTTCGTCAAGAACGAGCCTTGTCGGTGGGACCAGCTCTCCATTGGGAAGTGTAAGCCCGACAGGTCCCAGAGCGGGGCCTGTTGGCAATAGCATCTACTCTGTGTACACGCAGGGGCTCAATAACCCAAGACGAGAAAGTGAGAGCGCGGAGAGTAGTAAGGAGCGCGGTCGCGGTCGCTCTGATCATCGGGCGGGTGTCGGCGAAACGAGCGCAAGCCCTCAAAGGAAGACGTCCCTAGACGATAGCCGAAGCCCAGACGTTACAGCTGCGGCTGTCTCCCCGATCCTTTCCCCAGCCCCAAGATCGAGTCCTGTGACACCATCTTCTTCACTTCCCGTCGTCTCTCCAGAGCGTTCACTGTCACCGTCGTCACCTTACCCACATGCCCACCCGATCGTGCCAAAACCGACGTTAGTGAGAGCGAACATTGGCCCATCGGAGGACAAGCACCCTCGCCAAGCTTCGAATACGTATTCGCCGTCCGTCCTGCGCCACATATCTGTTGCGGTTCCCGCACCACCAGAACAGGCGCCCGCATCCGTGCTCGCTGAGAAACCACAGTCGCCGACGCTGGCGCCATCAGCGAGGGATTCTCTCACCCCTCCGAGTAGCCCGAGTGAACATGGCACATTCGTAGGACGCGCAGCAGAAATTGTGTCGACCGCCCGGGGTCTACTCGGCGCGCTTTGGTCAGGGAGTAATAGTCATAGTCCTGGTGTTCCATGATCCGTCGCCCGTAAGTTGCTAAATGATCTTGATCCTATCCACGTGGCTGACTGTCTGCTGAAGGTCTTGCCAATGATATCCGAGCCGCTGTTCTTTTTCTCTACACATTCTACGTAAATGCGTTGTTGTGCCCACTTTTCTCTTCTCTTGAACCCCCAGTGCTCACTTTGTATACCTGCAATTAATCCCCCTCCCCCTTTCGGCATTTAATCCTGGCGTGCCAGCGTTCGATTGCAACATTGTTTATATCTATGCATCCTTTAGGTATTTTACCGCTTTCACTCTTACCCTCACTTTTTTTTGGACCCGTTCCATTATTATAATTAGTATTGCAGCACGAAGTGTCATACTAACGATATTGTACCACTGGACGACGTCGAAATATCTGATGACAGCCAAAGTGTAGTCGACTCGTCAAAACGTAATCGCGTCGCTCGAAGAGGCGTGTACCTGTATGTATTGATAGTCCTTGTTTCAACAAATGTACTTGTATTTTCTCCCTCACCCTCCATGGGATGGCTGGGCTGTCCGTTGGTTGATCACTTTCAGTCCGTCCGCATGTGGACTGGACATCCGATCCGAAATCTCGCGGGTAAACCCCAGGAGACGCCCGGTATTGTATTACACCCTTGAAGTTACTCTTCTATTTTGTCTATCCACTCTTATCGTCATCACAGGTTGCCGACTGACGGAAAGAGCGGCAGAAACTATTCCGCGATCTTTCCAGGTGAAGCTCTTCCCCCTGTTGGCAACTACTGGCCCCTCTTTGTCTCATTTAGCCAGCCTACGGTTGTCCCCTTTTATACTATAGCCGGCTGCACACACCACTATTGCCATGGCCACCTCCGAGTCATAGCATGATCCGGCCCAAGAACAGATCATCTCCCCTGTCCCGTTTGGTCCACCATTCGATCGCGCCGACGCAGATGTTGTCCTTTGCAGCTCTGATAATGTCACCTTCCGTGTCCACGAGGCAATTTTGTCCGTGGCATCCCCCGTCTTTGAAACCATATTCTCGTTACCACAGCCACAGATTAGTACTGACGGTTCGCCTCCTGTAATCAATCCGGCTGAGAACGGTGCGGTTTTGGCGAATCTGCCGACGGCTATCTATCCTGTTGTCCCAGTCGTCCCACGTTCTCCGAGCGATTTCGTCGCCTCCATTGTGGCGGCCGAAAAGTACGAGATGGCCGTTCCGTCTCACCGTCTGGATCAACACTTTGCGAACTCACGTGTGGTTCAAATTATCAATGGACGCCTTCTGTATCGCATATACGCATAGACTGGCAAAGGTAGCTCGTGCAACCGCAACAGCCTCGCTTCAACCCCAGTTGATGACCTCAGAGACAACTCGCGCTTGAGGTCAGACCCCGTCCCGTGAATATCCCCGTGCTCCAGTATCTGCTGCAATACCACCGAGCTTGTTCGGTCGCTGCACTTTCCACACTCACTCCGACATCGGGATCTCTCTTGGGCTGAGTTGGAACGGAGCTGGTGTCTATGGGCGCAAACTACTGATTGCACTTGCCTGCAAACGGTGTTAACAGTCGGCCTCGAGAGACATACTACCTGGTTGTGTAATCCGGCGGTATGGTCCAACTATATCGCACGTGCACGCGACGCAGGTGTCCAAGTGGCAAAGTGGTAGCTGACCGTAACATGACCAGTTCGTCCCTCAGCAAAGGTAGTGCCGACTGCTAGATCTCTGCTTTTGGGCTGTAGGAGTTTAGTACCCGTCTGGGACAAGAAGTCGAGAATCGTGTCGACAATGTGAGTGAGATCCTTTTGCATTTTCATTTTTCGATATCATCCAAATTAAAGGTCCCCTTGGAATTACCGTTTTGAAACCAGTCGCTTATGTGTTAGCAAGGGTGCTAGCCATGACGAAGTTATTTACATGTATACTCCTATTACAGTGCCCCGACTCTTAAACTTGTCACATCCTTGTTTTGATTTACGCAATTCTCCTTTCAACTTTTTCAAATCAAATGGCCCCCACCAGATGTGTTTCAAGAATTTTCATCACCTGCTGCTACCATTGACCTTCGGCCCATCGTTTGACGACGCCAATGCAGGTATCGTACTTCGAAGTACTGACCAGATTGACTTCTATGTCTATAGGGTCATATTATCCAAATTATCCCCTGTCTCGAATCAATGTTTTCGCTACCGCAACCAGACACTAACATCCAAATTATACCATCACTCTGACGGAAGACAGCAAGACAATGCGGTTCTCTGAGCGCCTATCTACCCCACTGTGCCCACCAAGTTCGTACCTTTAGGCATCATGATAGATGCTCTTGTGGCAGCAAAAAGGTATGACATGGATGTCGCATCTCAGTGTCTGGTTCAAAAGTTCGCCGAGTCAAAAGCCATGCATGACAGCCCTGTAGGGGCCTTCTGTCTCGCATAGCTCCCACGAATTAGGAGAAGCAGCTCGTATAGCTGCGAAGGCATCACTCAAGTACCGACTGAGGCTGGACAACGTCGGAGACAAGTTGCAGTACACAAATGGACCTGGTCTCCATCAATTATGGAAGTTTCGCCATGCTTATTCTGCTGCCGCCGTTGAAGCTGTCTCCGACAGCCATGTTTTGGTCGATCTGTCGCACAATATTACCTGGTGGGACTTCAAAGACACTCTCTGCAAACTTTTCGGATCATCCGGCGGACGTCGCAGGCACCGCTACAGAGTGGGTCGCTCAGACTCCTGGGAGCACTGGGATGCCACTGCCTCGTGGCACGACTACATAACGCGCGCTCACGACGTCTTGCTGGAGTATCCTTGCAGGGAGGTAGTGACCAACTACTCCCTTTTGGAACCCTCCTACGGGAAAGAGGGAAAAAGGGTGCATTTTACGCCAGCGCACCTTGTATAACTTGTCGGATTTTAGTCACCTCTTGGGAGACGAGGTCGAAAGACGTGTCTCGGAGGTAAGGCGATTTCTTAAATATTCCTTGACACATCTCACTCGATGGCTCCTACCAAAGGTCGATCTAGAGTTGCCATTTTGACCTTTTGCTGGTTTATTCACCTAGACTCAGGCCGCTCTGAAGTTGCAAATGTCAGTAAGTTATCATTATTGGTTCTTGTAGTATATCGTAGTTCGGTTGGTATGGGCTCGCCAATTGTCCAGTTGTTCTTTCATGCACGTGTATGCTTTCAGCCTGGAAGCACGCGGTGGTTCAAGTTGGAGCTTCAGACTGGTCACACTCTGGTCGCCTTTGGGTAGTGAATTTCATTTCTACAACTTGATTGTCAGATCTATTCATAGTGTGAGAAACACACTGAAAAAAATCACTTCTTTGGCCATGCTAGGTTTTGACTGGTGGGCAGTGGGTAATGCGTGACAGCTCCAAAAATAAACGGTATGTTCGAATTCTCATTACCACATTCACGGCTTAGTACTGTGACTGACGCCTCTCTAGGCTCACCCAAGGGCTCACCGGCTCACCTCCTGCAATCAATCTGGCTGAGAACGGTGCAATTTTGGCGAATCCGCTGACAACTATCCGTCTTCCCTATCGAACCACGTTCCGTGAGCCGATTTCGCTGCTACCATCATGGCTGCCGAAAAGTACCAGATAGTCGACCCGTCTTACCGTCTGGACCAGAGCTTTGTATACCCAGATGTTGTTCAAAATCATCTAATGGACTTCTTTCCGTATCACGAACTGGCAGAGGTAGCTCGTGCGGCAGAAAAAGCCTAGCTTCGTTCAAGTTGCCTGTTGACCCCAGGTGTCGTCAGGGGCCCTACAATTATCCCCACTATTTCAGTTTCAGTGCTGCAATATCATCGAGCATGTTCAGTCACTACTATTTCACAGTTACGGTCACGGACCTAATGGGATGGTACGCTTCCATTCACCCCTATTTATGTGTGACTCCTATCACAATACCTCGACTGGAACACCTGGTTTTCATAATCTTCTTTCTCAAATGGCCCCCACCACGCGCAGTTCAAAGGTTTTAAAAGAAACGGCGTCTGCTCCCTTCGGCCCGCCATTCGACGACGCCGACGCAGATACCCTTCTTCGAAGCTCTGACCAGGTCGACTTCTATAGGGTTATGTTATCTAAAACGTCCCCTTTCTTCAAGTCAATGTTTTCACTACCGCAACCAGACACTAGCATCTCGGAGAAGCAAATTCCTACTATCACTCTGACGGAGGACAGCAAGACTATTGCGGTTCTATTAGCATCTATCTACCCCACTGTGCCCACCAAGTCCATACCTTTGGACGTCATGATAGGTGCCCTTGTGGCAGCCAGAAAGTATGACATGGACGTCGTATCTCGGTGTCTGGTTCAAAATTTCGCCGAGTCGGAAGTTGTGCGAGACAGCCCTATAGAGGCCTTCTGTGCCGCGTGCTCCCACGAATTAGGGGAGGCTGCTCGCGTAGCTGCTCGGGCATCACTCAAGCATCGATTGAACTTGGACATCATCGGAGGCAAGTTGCCATACCTAAACGGGCCTGGCCTCTATCAATTATGGAAGTTCCACCGTGCTTGTTCCGCAACCGCAGCTAAAGCCGTCTCCGGTACTCACCTTACTTGGATTGCACATACAAACAGGACCTGGTGGGGCTTCGTACGGGATCAGTGCTCACAAAGTCTCAGATGTCCCAAGCATCAGTACCAAGTGGGCCTCTTACGATGCCCCTGGGAAGCCCCCACCCCGTGGCATAACTACATAGCGCGCGCTCGCAACGTCTTGTTAGAGCATCCTTGTAGGGAGGCAGTGGCCGACTACTCCGTTCTGGAACCCTCCTACCAGGAAAGGCCGTGTTACTCTTGTCGGTGTAGCTTGATTGTCTTACCAGAGTTTATTCGCCTCTCGGGAGACGAGGTCGAAAGACGTGTCTCGGAGGTAAGGCATTTTCTGTGCATTTCCTTGACATATCTCACTCAGGTGGCCCCTACCGAAGGTCGATCTAGATTTGCCATTCTGAACTTATGTGGTTTATCTACCCATATGCAACCTATACTATACGAATCAAGTGGCTCTGGTGTTGCGAATGGCAAGAGGTTCTTGAGTATTATAGTCCAGGTTGTACGGGCGCTACACTTCTCGAGTTGTCTAAAGATTCATATATGAATATAAGTAGAGGTAGAGTGATGTCCTTTGTCGCCGTAGCCGTATTGCAAACACCAAGAAGGCCTATTCATTTTAACAGCGTCCAGGGCAGTTGTTCAAATTACATCTTTAGATCCGAGAAACGCGGGCTTCGTTCCTGCGGGGTTGTCTTTGAGGCAGACTCATTTCAGAAACAACTGACTCGAAGTGAGTGCGAGGTGCTTTCGCATTTCCCTCTCGTTCTCAGGAATACTCTCAGGCCACGGACATTCGTTCGTCATTGTCATGACAGTTCATTTCAAGAATGAACTTGTTCGGAGTATTGCAAACTCAGAACCAATCCAGTGGTCTCGGTCTCGGCAGTTGCCTGCGCGACAATACACCTCCCAGCTGGCTGACACGAGAGAATTCAAGAACTCTTCTACTCCTGTGATCATTCGGAGTACAATACTAGTACCTGTACGAAACTTACCATAAGAGCCGTGACGACCTTTACGAAAGTACTTTTCCCTTCCCTTACCCACTCTCTCCTGTTTCCCCCGTTTACTGTAACGATCATGACTCTTCCTATGCAACCTTTTCAAAAAATTATTTTGTCGTTTCTACTCTAGTCAACCGTTCAAGTATAACCACACCGTTTCCAATGATGCCACTGCTGAACTCCTTGGACCGCCAGAAGACGTAACCCCTACCCTAGAGCCTAAGGATGTGAAGCCTATCCCCACGCTGGTCTCTGGGTCACAGCCCTGGCCAAACACTGATGACAAAACCAGCTTCTGCGAGGGTGCCCGTTGTCCTACTCCGCACAAGTTGCGGAACGATTCTCCCTTCTCTTGACAGCCTAGCGGAGCGGAGCCCAGGCTCCCGGCGCGTCGCCACAGACAGCATATGCATGGTGACGTCATCCTTGGGTCTCTTTTTTTCTTGGCAGTTCTCTGCATTGTCGCGCTTTGTTTCACCGTTATTGCTGCTACTACTACTGCACTACAGTAGTTCATCGAGTTCATCGATCATTTTGGATCTAGTTATTGCAATCGCCCCTTCTTAGATGGCCCCTTCCAAGCGCAGTTCAGAGGGTTCAACAGAACCATCATCTACCCCCTTTGGCCCCCCGTTTGATGACGCAGACGCAGATACCATTCTTCGAAGTTCCGATCAGGTCGACTTCCATGTCTATAGGGTTATGTTATCCAAATCGTCCCCTTTCTTCAAGTCAATGTTTTCGCTACCCCAATCAGACACTAGCGTCACAGAGAAGCCTGATCGACCTCCTGTCATCAATTTGACAGAGAATAGCAGGACCATTGCGATTCTATTGGCATTCGTCTACCCTGTTGTTTCGGTGGTCACTGAACCCATGTCGTTGGACGACATGACGAACGCATTTGCAGCAGCCACAAAGTACGATATGACGGCCGTATCTCAACGTCTAACTCAAAGGTTTACCGTGTCAAAATCTGTGCAAGACAGCCCCGTAGAGGCGTTCTGTGCCGCATACTCCTGTGAATGGAGAGAGGCGGCTCGTATAGGTGCGAAGGCATCGCTCAAGCATCGATTGAACCTGGACACCATTGGAAATAAGCTGCAGCACACAAACGGACCTGGTCTCCATCAATTATGGAAGTTTCACCGTGCTTGTTCCGCTACCGCTGCTGGAGCCATCTCCAGTACCCACCTTACCTGGATCACAAGTTCAGATAGGACCTGGTGGGACTCCGTACACACCATTTGCAGACAACCACACAATTGTCGCAAGTATCGCTACGCAGTCGGCCCCTTAGGAGAAAAATGGGATGCTACCCCCCCGTGGCACAACTACATAAAACACGCTCACAATGTCTTACTGGAACACCCTTGTAAGGAGGCAGTGGCCGACTGCTCGGTTCTGAAACCCTCCTACGAGGAAAACATGTGTTCAGATTGTCAATACACTTTGATTAGTTTACCAGAGTTTATTCGCCTCTTGGGAGAAGAGGTCGAAAGACGTGTCTCAAAAGTAAGGCATTTCCTTGCATATTTCTTTCACGTCTCACCCGATGACTCCTACCGAAGGTCGACCTGGAGTTGCCATTTTGACTTCTGTGGTCCATCTATGTATAACTATATGAATTAAGCCACTGAAGTTCCGAGTGGCAAGGCATCGTCATTATGTATATTTCTGGTCGTACGCCTCAGCTCCCTGGTTGTCTGAAGACCCATGTATGAATATAAGTAGAGAGTTGTCCTTTGTCACCATAGCTGTCGAAATTCACATCGTAACACGACAGGAAAGACCAAAAAATCAAAGAAATCGGAGTTTAGATCTGAGTAACAGAGAGAACAGATCGGACCATGAGATCAGTGCAAAGTCAAAGACTCGTATCGATATCTGCCAGTGTAAAAGAAATGTCATCTACTGCCTTCGGCCCACCATTCGACCATGCCGACTCAGATGCTATTCTTCGAAGTTCCGACCAGGTCGACTTCCCTATCTATAGAGTCATGTTATCTGCATCATCTTCTTTCTTCAAGTCGATGTTTTCGCTACCGCAACCAGAAGCTAGCGCCTCGGAGAAGCAAAATCCCGTCATCGATTTGACAGAGAATAGCAGGACTATCTCAATTCTATTGACACTTATCTACCCGGTTGTGTCTGCGGCCACCGAACCCGATTCTTTGGACGACATGATAGATGCTCTTGTGGCGGCCAAAAAGTACGATATGGCCGCCGTATCTCAACGTCTCATTCAAAGGTTTACGGAGTCAGAAGTTGTCCGAAACAAACCCGTAGTGGCCTTCTGTGCCGCGTACTCCCACGAATTAGGAGAGGCAGCTCGTATAGCTGCGAAAGCATCACTCAAACGTCGAATGAATTTGGACAACCTCGGAGACATGTTGCAATACATAAATGGACCTGCTTTCCATCAGTTATACAAGTTTCACCGTGCCTGTTCCAGTACTGCCGCTGAAGTTGTCTCCGGTGGGCACCTTACCTGGATCACAACCGGACACTATACCTGGTGGAGCCTCGCCAATAAGGGGTGTACATACAATTGTCTCAAGTATCAGTACACGTTGGGACCCTCACGATCCATTTGGCAAAGCCCCGCCTCGTATCACAGCTACATAACACGCGCGCGCGAAGTCTTGCTGGAGCACCCTTGTAAGGAGGCAGTGACCCCTAACTACTTTCTTTATCCCTTCTATGGGGAAAAGGGGTGTGGGCAGTGTCAGATTTCCGCATTTGGCCTGCCAGAGTTTAGTTATCTCTTAGGGGAAGAAGTCGAAAGACGAGTTTCGGAGGTGAGACACTTTCTGACATATTTCCTTGACACATTACTCAATGGTTCCTACTGAAGGTCGATCTAGTCCTACCATTTTGACTTTCTCCACCTATATGCAATTACCTGGATCAAGCACCTCTGGTGTTGTAAATATCAAGACGTTGTCATTATGGATTCTTGTAGTATATCCCGAGTTGTAACAGCCCTTCAAGCTTCAATTCTTCAGTTGTTTGAATATCTATGTATAAATACAAGCACCTTCTCGCCGTCGAGGTTCACATGTTCACATTGCGAATACCAAGATGTCCTAATTTACCTTCATGGTTTTGAGGGCTGTTTACGTAAATTACATATTTAATTCTGAGTATTGTGAGCACCGAACGTTGTGTTTCATGGCCACGAGGCAGACTCATTTCAGCCCTGGATGATATAGCGCCGATAGGCAGCTTTCCCCTCATCGGGCCTCACCAGTATTCACAGTGAAGCCGGAAGACCGAGTCATTACTACATGGGCGGAAGCAAAGTTCGCGATTATGGACCTCCATTTGACGACGCAGATGCAGACACCATCCTCCGATCTGCAGATGACCTCGACTTCCGCGTTTACAGGGTCATCTTATCGAAAGCGTCCCCCGTGTTCAGAGATATGTTCACCTTCCCTCACCCCGGCCCTTGCAGCAAACGCGACGTCGACGACGACGACCACAAAGACGGCCTCCCCCTAGTCCGGCTCCCAGAGAACAGCATGACGTTGTCGATGCTCCTGTACGCCATCTACCCCGTCTCACCATCCCACGCCCCACCGCCATACGCCGCACAGGGTCGCGGGCAGGACGACGGCGCACTGGACACCCTGAAGGACGCGTGGCTCGCAGCGGACAAATACGAAGTCAGCGGGCTCCGCGACGCACTCACGGCGCGACTGCAGACGCACGCGCTGATGGCGCGACAGCCGCTGCGCATGTTCGGCGTCGCGTACTACCTGCGCTCGCAGACGCTGCTACAGACCGCGGCGGCACGCACGCTCCCGCTCGCGCCGCTGACGCTGGACGCTCTCGGGCGGCAAGTCGACCTCGTCCCATTTATCGCCGTGCGGCACCTCGTCGAGTACCATCGGGCGTGCGGCGAGGCGGCACGCGACTTTGCGCTACTCAAGGCGGACGAGGACGGGTTTGCGGAGGTGTTCCTCCCCGCACTGCTCGTGCAGGGCACTTCTACAACGGGAAGAGGAGGCAGTGCTGGTACGCGAGCGGCGCGCGTGTGTAAGGACTCGCGGTGCCAGTTTGGGAATCTGAGGGTGCCGTGGCCTAGACCGGAGACGCTCGAGTGGTGGCGGAGGTATATGGAGGCGCTGAGCGTGAAGCTCGGTGAGCGGCCGGCGATGTCTGCTACAGCTGCCATGGGCGCGTGCGTGGACGAGTGGGAGTTGTTGGGATCGAAATTGTGCGCTCGCTGTCGGGGCTCCGCCGCGTCGGCGCTGGTCCTGGCGCATACGTATCTGGAAGAGGTGCTCAAGGCGGAAATCGAGGAGGAGGTGAGGACGCGAATGTGCCTTGCTTTTGAAGGATCAACGTGCTCAGACTAACGGGCTTCTTCTTGACAGGTCCAATTCGAGCACTACATCAGCCATATGGAGTCTTCCATGTTTCCGAGGTGATGACAGTTTGGGAATCCCGCACTTATGTTTAAAGGTGTAACCACTCAAAAGCCTAACTGCGCCATCTGCCGCTGTATCATAGCACGTAGCTCACAATTGTGACTGCGGCCACTGAAGGTACCTCTGATACTGACCAAGTAGTTTAAAACTGTACCAAATTGATGATGGTATGTGGGATAGAAGAATAGATGAAATGCTGTACATCACAATAGTATGAGGATTGTTACCATGTTCCGAGTATCTCCAGCCAATGCAGGAGGCGAATGTCGAGACGCAATCCTATAGCCTTGCCTTGACGCTCACCAACTTGCTCCTATCCTGTAGAATTTTCGCCGCTTCGTTGACGATGTTATCCACGATAGTCTGCGCAGGCAAGATGTCGTTGATAACTGCGGCGACGTTGCCCAATAGGAACGAGACCGCCTGGATGGACTTCTCAGGGTGCTTCTCTAGTTCGTGCTGGTTCGGGATGATACCCTTTGATGTGAGTTCCTTGATCTCTGCCTGGCGGTTCTTCTCCCAGTCGTCGACATACGGCGTCCGGCGCACGCGCAACGGGCGGCCGGTGTAGATGAGCGTGCGAACAACGTCGGAGTGACCCGCGCTGAGAAGAGCCTGTTTGTGCGCCTTGCTTGCGCCCGCCTCCTCCGATGCGACGAACCGCGTGCCAACCCAGACGGCCTGCGCACCGTAGACCAGATTCGCCGCGAGCCCACGCCCGTCGTATACTGCGCCAGCGCCGATGACCCAGATCGGCTGGCCGGTAAGCGGCGAGGTGCGGCCCTTGACGGCGTCGACTACAGAAGGGATGAGGATGGACGCAGAGATGTCCCCGGTATGGCCACCGCCCTCGCCTGCCTGTGCACAGATGATATCGACGCCGGCATCGAGTGCCTTGTTGACGTGCTTGGGGTGGCCAACCATCTGTTCGTTTGTCAAGTAGCGTTCAACGGAGAGGGAGGGAGAGACTGACGTTCATGACGAGGATGCCAGCTTTGTGGAGTTTGTCGACGACTTCCCTGGACGGTACACCAACGGCGGAAACGAATAAACGCGTCTTCTCCTCGATGATCACGTCGATGAGCTCAGGAAGCTGACCGTGCGTGTAATCGTGCTGACGTCAAGTATGCTCAGCGTTTAGACACCCGGAGATTGGATGAGGCCGAGACCCAAGTGACGTACATTGGTCTTGCGCGCATTGCCACCGACCTGGGGCAGAAGCAGGTCAACGCCGAAAGGCGCATTTGGGTCCTTCAGGTCCTTTTTTAGGGCGATAATCTATTTCATTCGCGAACATTAAGCGCCCGAACACGTTCGCCGGATTGAGACAATCTTGCTCACCTGTTGTCGCAAAATCTTGGGCGTGTACCCGACACCTCCAATCACACCGAGGCCACCCGCGTTGGTGACAGCGGCGGCAAGCTCAGGACCCGCTGCGACGTTCATCCCTGCAAGAAGTGTGAGCTGTCAAATTCATGTCGCACGACAGTTCGATGGCACGGAAATTGACGCACCTGCGAGAAGGATGGGGTGTTTGATACCGAATAACTCGGTGATAGGTGTGGAGATGACGGACATTCTGACAAGGCTTGGTGTTGCAACAGGGAAAGGGTGATTAGCAGTGGTTTTCCGGTTGAGCTTAAGTATGATCCGGTTGCCGGTGTTAAACACAAAGATCTCGCCGGACTGCAATATCACATGATGGGAATAGATCGGCTGTACTGTGATCCCTTTTTATCGGAAAAAAGATGATTAAATATTGGATGTGTAATGAGTGGTCCTAATAGTATATGCAAAATGAAGCACTCGTAAATACGGGACATAATAGAGCAAGAACTGAGATCTGTGGTGCGTGTATGCACTTAAGCTCTACGTGGGTGAACTCTCGGGTGTTGGTTGACCCGCGGACCGCATGAGTCTTCGCAGACGCGCCAGCTCGCCCGCTAGATGCCTGTGTGAAAACGGAGGCAGCTCAGCTAGGCGCAACAGGTGCTATAAAAAGACAGGACAACGCACTCCGCGGTTTTCTCGGCCTTCTCGCTTGCTTTTGACGAACTCCGCACTTGCTCTTGCAGTCCACGGATCTGCTCACGGAACTCTTCTTCCACTTCGTGCCGTATCCGCACGTCCTCCTCGCGCAGTTGCTGGACGCTCGCCACGTCGGCCTTACGTAACTTACTTTCCTCAAGTAGCTTGGCGTATTTCTTTCCAGTCACCTCTGCCTCGTTCCGCCAGCGCTCCTCGCGCTTGTGCATGTCTTCGCGAAGACCGTCGACGTCTGCACGCCAAGCGGTCTTCATTCCCTTGAGGGAGTCGCGCAAGGTGATGTATTCGCGTTCACTCTTGGATGAAAGAGCAGTGGATTCCGCCAGAGCAGCCTCCATCTCACGGAGGGATTTCTTCGAGTTGGTAGTCTCTGCCTTTAATTGAGCTTTGAGAGTAACCGCCTCTGTTTCTGCTTTTCGTGCTCGCTCGAGAACCTGGATTCAGGAACCAGTCAAAATAAAAAGGGAGTTTGGTCAATGTCAATGAGGGTAGAGAACGCACCTCTTGGAGCAGTCGCTCCTTCCTAGCAACGACATTGTTTAAACCCTCGTTCTCGAGGCGTAGTCGTTCCCGAACCTCCTTCAAGTCTTCTGTCTGGCGAGTGAGCTGGGCGACGCTCCGCTGAGACAGACGCAGTTGTGCTTTGGTATTCTCAAGGGCGTTGCGGGCGTTAATCACGCCAGTTTGCAAATCTGCGAGAACTTTGGTCGTACCACCAGGTGTCAGCGACAGTCGGCGGTTGTCGAGGCTTGGAGATGGCGGTTGGAGGGTATTAGAGTTGGGTGGTACATCCGTGGCACTAGACGCCCCAGCTGAGCGCGGAGGAGTACTAAGGGCACCGTCGTCTGCAAGAGCACGCGCATTTCCTGGTGGAGACGACATCATTAAAAGTTGGTGGAAAATAATACAGCAGGGGGGTGAAGCGATATATACGAACCTACGGAGGAAACGGGTATTCCTGGAGGCGGAGATCAAGTAAACTGTCAGTGACATGCGAGGGAAGTGGAAGCGGCAACTGGGGCACGCACGGCTGAGAGTTCGGGTAGGACTGGACTGGCGCTTGTACGATTGACTGGACGGGCCGGCTCCAAAGTCCATTGGAACGCCTTCGCGGATGCCGTCTTGGCTGAGCGAACCAGGATCGCGTCGGGGTAAAGGAAGGTTGGAATCGGGACCGGCGAGACTTTGGAGAACGTCGAAGCTGGAACGTCGCTTGATCTTACCGTTCGGGGTGGCCGGGGGTAAGTCGGATGGAGAGAGGGAGGGAGGTGAGGAGGGAGGGGAGTTGGTGCTGGTCGTGAGGGGGAGACGAGGGGTTCGTTGGAGAAGGTTCTCGAGGTTCTGTAACTGGGCTTGCTGGTGGCGGATAGTGTGTTTTAGTGCGGACATATGATGGCGGACGGAGACTGTTAGTTTGGGTCAGCGAGTAGCGTTGGCATCAAAAGTGTGATGGTGACCGGGATCATCTAGCGATAGAGAAGGACTTCTTGCGCGGGTCGAACGGTTTGAGGCAGACGAAGATGGCCTCGATGGGGAGTGTAACGCGATGCCTGCAGGGAGCGTGCTCGAATGGTGGTGATGATGCATACAACGCGACAATCGCCGTCGTCTGTGACTTTGCCTTAAGCTTCCGGTCGTCTTTCATCACCGAGGCCAAGCGCTTGTGCCTTTGTGGTCAATGCACCCTCGATGCCACCGCTACCGTGACCTCGCTCGTTTATAGGTTTGTCTCTCCCCTTATTGTCCTTACACCCATTTCCCTCGAACTGCAGAGCAAAGTCCATCCAAGGCCACCATGCCCTCCATCGTCCAAGAGTGCCCAATTTGTCTCGATAGGTTCCGTGACCCTGTGGTTACTCCTTGCGGTAAGCCGCGGACCCTCTCTCGTCGTCGGGCGCGTTGAATCTAACTGTAAAGTCGTGTCTCGATATAGGCCACCTCAGCTGCGGGGCCTGCATGGGTACGCATGTTCGTGCTTCTCGAGACCCTTACGAGGCTACGTGCCCCACCTGTCGCGCTCCGTTTCCCATTGGTACGTTAGGCTAGCGCGTCCTCCCATTTTCCTCGTCTGAATACCGATGGTACCAGTCACCCCCGACATGTCTATGATACCAAAGAAGTATCATGTCTTTATTTCTCCCTCGTTGCGTCGCGTCTATTTAGGGGACGGGGAGGACACCAGCCGCGCACTCATTGATGATCTCAACACGGAGATCACCCTTCTCAAAGCTCGTGTTGGCGCGCTCAAGCGTGATAAGGATCTCCTTATGGACCGTTGCGAGGCTGCCCAATGCGCTGTCTCGCGCCTCACTTCCGACGAGCGCAACGCGCGTCTCGAACTCGTCAAGGCGAAGGAAGAAGCGCGCACCGCGAATAAGAGCTTCGAGTCTCTCAAGGTCGTGTATCGCTCTCTCGAGTCCATGTAAGCTTCATGTCACCAACCTTATCTTCCGTGGCCTGATACCGGCCGGCGAACCATGTCAGACATATGGGCTGTCCCCCAGACACCAAGCGCAAGAGCGGCCAGGCGGCCCTCGACTCTTCCTCGTCGATTGACAGCCCCGCTTCCTCGCCAAGGAGAGTCAAAGTCTTCCCCAACGGGCGCCCCGTCAAGCCCATGCCCAAGCGCGCGAGACTCCAGCCGACGACAGGGCCGACCGCTCAGAAACCGCCGGCGCTTGCCACCACGCCGCGAATCGCCGACCCGGAGGTCGTCTTCCGTCCCAGCGTTTCTTTCTCCTCGCCTTCGTCATTTCCGTCCTCCTCGTCGGCGCCGGCACCCGCATCCATGTACGCCGCACCAGCTATAAACAGGTCGTCGACACTCACATACACACGCAGTGGTCCCAGTGTTCATCACGACCATGCGCCACCGCGCCGCTCGCTAT
The DNA here is from genome assembly GCA_025766275.1 of Lactarius indigo. Lineage (NCBI taxonomy): Eukaryota > Fungi > Basidiomycota > Agaricomycetes > Russulales > Russulaceae > Lactarius > Lactarius indigo. The sequence goes on from JAFKAC010000008.1 coordinate 913,376, forward strand.
GCAACATCCAGCAGCAGTGACTCAGACGAGTCCGATGACCACAGTGATGTGGACGATCCCCGTCCCTCGGTATCGCACCCGCTCTACTTACTCCCGCAGTAATCGAGCGCACCTCATCCCCTACACCCGTTCTCATGCGTATTGTGAGGCAAAGACCAATTGCGGGCTGAACGATGAGCACAGCTTCCGTTGCGCGAGCCTTGCTCGCACAAGGACCAAGTGCGTACGGTCACGCAGGAATACGCGTACCAGTGCAATCGTGACACCACTCAGCCCTGATTGTATCGATAGTTGACGAGCAAGAGCAAGCAAGAGGACAGCGTGATCTTGTTATATGTATATTGATTCAGATCATATTGTCACTGTAAATGCTTTCTTGTTTATTCGTTCGCGGCCCAGGATCTTCACTTGCTTGTTTTTGCTTGCTTGTCAATCAGCTCATCGTCGCCACTATTCTGACTACTAGCTGTTCCATTCAGTTCGCTACAACGTTCCTTGTACTGTATTTCAATCCGATCCCTCTTCAGCGAGGCGCGCCATGGTAGTACCTTTTGTTGCCGTGAATCGTGAATGTGCGTAAGGGGCTAGCACCAAGTTAGCACATCAGTCTTCAGGCGGCAGTCTCGTGGACTTCGCGTGCACGCGCAGTTTGCCCGCTGAGAGCGATGCGGAGTTCGAGGTCAGGATGCACGCCGGAGAGGGCTCTTGAGACCACACGCGAGCACTTTGTGTCTGACGCAAGCCCGAGCAGGAGCGTGCGACACCCGGATTGGTCCTGCCAGGCAACATCATGTGGACAAGCCGTAGTTGCCTCGAGGCTTACTGTACCTAGACGCTCTAACCGTCTATTCAATCTAACACCCTGAAACATTCTTCCATCCAGTATGGCTGCTGCACAAGACATGGATAACCCGCAAATGTCCTCGAATTCGTACGTAAATAACCATTGATCCGTGGCTTTCTTCATAGTGACCCACGCTACTCCAGCTCGGGTCCCTCAGCATCGCAAGATGCAGGAAGAGGGTGCGTTGATCCCCTGTTTTGTGTTCCGATACTCGGTCGAGAAACGTCTTGGATAGACCTCAGATTACCGAATCGCAGGAAAGCCTACGTGTTGAGGTGACCGGTACGTACTTGAGTCCTGACTCACTGATCCCCCGATAAGTATTAATATTGCTTTTAGTCCTCCGAGCGCACAATGTTCCCCAGGTCAAGAATTTCTTTGGCCTGAAGTTTTTTGTTACTGTAACCAGTCAAGCGACGAAAAAGACGTCAAGCGTTCGGACTGACGGTGCGACGGTGCAGTGGAACGAGAACCTCGGAGCCTTGTGAGGCATACCTTTTTAGTCCTCTGTTCCGGCTGATAATTCTGTTCAGCGTCATGAAGCCGTCTTCACGTCTTGTACTGTGTCTTTATGCTGAGCGGGTCGCACGTCGGGATACCCTCATCGGGAGGCATGAGATGATACCTATCGAGTCCCAAACTGGTTCGTTTCTTATCATAAACCTAGCTTGTTTGACTAGCTAAACATCACGGGTGTAGACTTTCCTTTTACCCTCACCAATGGTGACAGAAAGGCTGGACAATCGATCGAGCCAGTCACGCTCTACTTGACAGTCATTGTGTCACCGTCTTATCCGGCCTTACCCATCAAGGCCACCAATCTCCGATCGACCGAAGTCAACGATTTGCCCCCTGGAGAAGCTACGAACCCCTCTATGGCCCAGGTCTCCATGAACACCACTCGATCCACCGTCACCGCTGGCTCTAAAATACGCTCACCTCCGACGGCTCGCCTTGCCAGCGATATGAGCACCCCTATGCCACTAGCGGCAGATCAACGAGCGGGAATGTCACCTGCCAGGAGTGCTCTCCTCGACGCCGACGAAGCTATGACGACAATTAATCTCTCGAATAAATGGGAAGGTACTCTTGAAAGGATCAAGTGGGTGATGGATACTGTAAGCTCAGTTGCGGAAGTGAGTGCGATGTCCTTTTTGTCAATCCTTCGCTGAGCAGAATTTTATCCCAGCTTCACCCATATGCAAAGATGGCATATAGTCTACTCTTTGCGATCCCCAAGGTGATTTGTTTAGGCTAATATCGGATGGAAATACTCATATTAAGTTTATTTGAATGCTAGACACTCCTAGAACAGTTTCAGCGTGACGACAACATCCAAACCTTACTTATCGCCATGCACGATGCGTTTGATTTCACGAGCCGGGAAGACCGTTTCAAAACCACCGAGCGTGTTCCCAGGCAGGCACAGATCCTTACGCTCATGTTGCAGCATGTATGTCATTGCTGTGACTTTATCCAGTCGTATGCAAAGAACTCGCAATTATGTACGTAATTTTCATCCAATTTCGGTGGCCGTCGTAAACATGCGGTTTTCAGGGAAGCGAGTATTGAAGAATACTAGCGGCCAAGCTGACAAAAAGATCGAGGACTTCCGCAGCACTCTTCTCGAACTCCGCAAAGCATTCTTGGATGAGGCCAGCGATCACGACAGAGATAACTGCACTCCAAATTTTGGACGATGTAGGAATAGTTTCGGCCAATGTGGGAATAATTTCGGCCGATGTCGGTAGGATTTCAAGTCAGCTTGACAGGTATGGCTGCTCAGCTGAAGTGGGTATCTAACCAAGTCTCAGACACTGGTATGTAGCCCTGATCACTTGAGGGTTATCGATCTGAGGATTGTCGCAGAGATAGATGCAAAAATCAGAGAAATCCCGTACGGGACAGGCTCGCGATTCACACCTGAGAAAGGCTGTCTAGCAGGAACACGTACGGCCTTCCTGGATTTCATTGTCGACTGGGTGAACAATCCCGCTTCCGAGCGTTGTCTTGTTCTTTTCGGGCAAGCAGGCACAGGAAAATCATGCATCGCGCATGAGATCGCACGTACCTTCGACAAAATACATCGTCTTACATCATCCTTCATCTTTTTGCGAAAGGAGCAATCCAAACCTTATCACCTCTTCACTACTCTTGCTCGCGATCTCTCCGACCGCTACCCTTCGTTTAAAAACGCGCTCGGAAGACTCGTAAAGGACAACTCCTCTCTTCGGGTTGGTACACGTGATTACGGTACCCTGTTTCAAAACCTTATTCTGGAACCGCTTAAAGACCTGCACATCGTCGGTCCTATTCTTGTTGTGATCGACGCTCTGGACGAGAGCGGGGATGCAACTGGTAGAAGGGGGCTACACACATTTCTCGCTGAAAACCTCATCAGACTCCCATTGAACTTTCGTGTGCTCATCACCTCGAGACCAGAGGATAGCATCGTGCCTGCGCTCGTTGGAGCACCTTCAGTCAGGACCAGACACATGAAGGATTCCGAGTTGGCTGCTAAAACGGACGACGACATTCTCGCCTTTCTTCGCAAGAGGCTCCCTTCGGGCGACTTCACAAATCATGGTGACGCACTAGCAATAAAGGCAGAGGGATTGTTTCAGTGGGCAGCGGTTGCCAGTCAACTCATCCTAGTTCCTCCCGGGCGTTTTGGTTTTAGCAAGAGAAAGGTTATGCGCCATCTTCTAAAACCCGGTGCAAATCGCGATGGACAAGGCCCTTTAGACGAGCTATACAAAGAAGTGCTTGAAGGATATATCACAGACCAAGAAGCACGGCTCCTATTCTGCACTGTCGCAGGCCAGCTCCTCGCTGCAATTGAACCCCTCAGTATCCGCTCACTGACCACTCTGCAACGACACGCCGAGGCCGACGACGCTGACGACGGTGATGCCGTCATTATATTGATTCGTCGCCTCGGCTCGTTGCTGAGTAATGTCGATTCGCACAATCAAAACCTTCCCATCGTCCCTCTTCATACGTCATTCCGCGATTTCCTCACAAATAAAGATAAAAGCGGCGAATTTTTTGTCGGCATTCGTGACGCTCACCGCCAATTAGCCCATTCCTGTCTCGGCCTACTGCTCAAAGGCCTTAAATTCAACATCTGCAATCTCGAAACGTCATATCTTGCCAACAAAGACGTCGTAGACCTCAATTCCCGCATCGATGAACACATCCCACCTGCTGTGTTGTACGCATGTCGTTTCTGGGGCGATCATTTGGAACATATTGATTTCGAAGCCGATTTGTTTGGAAAACTCCGGAGTTTCTTTGAGAATAAAATTCTGTTCTGGTTGGAGGCCCTTAGCTTAACAAATCATGTGGGTCTTGCTTCGGCAGCGTGCTCGGCTCTGAGCGTGTGGTTAGCCTCTGGTCAAAGTGTGAGTATAATCCCATGTTAATCTGGTGAGGAAGGCGAATAACTAATATTCGTGATTGCAGCAGGTTTCTCAGACAGTGCTAGAGGAATTCAAGTCGTTTGTTAATGATACCTCCATGTTCGTACGGTATTTCGGGGGGGCCTTGGCAAAGAGTGCACCACATGTCTATCTTTCAGCTCTACCATTCACGCCGACCAGTTCCCTTGTCTCTGCACATTATTCCAGTCGATTTTCTCGAATCTTGCGCGTGGAACGTGGGCGATTATCTCGTTGGCCATCATCAGAGTTGGTGATTTCAAATGTTGGGGGCGAAGTCTATTCTGTTGCGCTCTCACCAGATGGTCAGCGCATCGTCTCGGCCTCGGAGGATCAAACGATTTGCGTGTGGGACGTCACTACGGGAGAGACAGTGTCAGGTCCATTTCCTGGACACACGAGTTGGGTCGGGTCTGTGGCACTCTCGCCAGATGGCCAGCACATCGTCTCAGGGTCGGGCGATCGGACAATTCGTGTGTGGAATGCTACAACTGGAGAGACAGTTGCGGGCCCGTTTACCGGACACACGGATTGGGTCTCGTCTGTGGCATACTCACCAGATGGCCAGCGTATCGCCTCCGGCTCGAAAGACCAAACAATCCGTGTGTGGAATACCACAACGGGAGAGACAGCGGCGAGCCCATTTACTGGACATACGGATATGGTCTGGTCGGTGGCATTCTCTCCAGATGGCCAGTGCATCGCCTCGGGCTCTTCCGATCGATCAATTCTTGTCTGGAACGCCACGACAGGAGAGACGGTGGCAGGTCCATTTACTGGACACACGAATTGCGTTTTGTCTGTGGCATTCTCACCAGATGGCCAGTGCATCGTCTCGAGCTCCAAAGATCGAACAATTCGTGTGTGGAATGCCGCGACGGGAGAGACAGTGGCGGGCCCGTTTACTGGACACACGAATTCGGTAAAGTCTGTGGCATTCTCGCCAGATGGCCAGCGCATCGCCTCAGGCTCAGACGATCGAACAATTCGTGTATGGGACGCCACTACGGGAAAGACAGCGGCAGGCCCTTGTACTGGACACACGGATTCGGTTGAGTCTGTGATGTTCTCGCCAGATGGTCAGCACATCATCTCGGGCTCGCGCGATCGAACAAGTTTGTGTGTGGAACGCCACTACGAGAGAGTCAACACCAGGCCCGTTTACTAGGCACGCGGGTCCGATCTGGTCTGTAGCATTCTCACTTGATGGCCAGCGTATCGTTTCGGGCTCAGACGATCGAACAATTCGTGTGTGGAACGCCACGACAGGAGAGACAACGGCAGGTCCGTTTACTGGACACACGGATTGGGTCGAGTCTGTGGCATTCTCGCCAGATGGTCAATGCATCGTCTCAGGCTCGCAAGATCGAACAATTCGTGTGTGGAACGCCACGACAGGAGAGACACCGGCAGGCCCATTTACTGGGCACAGGGACGGGGTCTGGTCTGTGGCGTTCTCGCCAGACGGTCAGCGCGTCGTCTCAGGCTCGAAAGACCAAACAATTCGTGTATGGAATACCAGCAACGGGAGAGACAGTGGCGGGTCCTTTTACTGGACACGCGGATTGGGTCAGGTCTGTGGCATTCTCGCCAGGATAGCCAGCGCATCGTCTCGGGCTCTTCCGATCGAACAATTCGTGTGTGGGACTCCACTACAGGAAAGACAGTGGCAGATCCATTTACTGGACACACAGATTCGGTCGAGTCTGTGAAGTTCTCGCCAGATGGTCAGCACACCTGTCTCGGGCTCAAAAGATCGAAACAATCCGTGTGTGGAACGCCGAGACGGGAGAGACGGTGGCAGGTCCAGTTTACTGGACACACGGATCAGGTCTCGTCTGTGGCATTTTCGCCAGATGGCCAGCGCAGTCGTCTCAGGCCTCTTGACGATCGAACAATTCGTATATGGAACGCCACGACGGGAGAGACAGTAGGCGGGCCCGTTTACTGGACATGCGGATTGGATCGGGTCTGTGGCATTCTCGCCAGACGGCCAGCGCGTCGTCTCAGGCTCAGAAGATCAGACAATTCGTGTGTGGAACGTAGGGACAGCGACAAGCCAATTTACTGAGCACATAGGATTCGGTCGAGTCTGTAGCATTCCTCCCAAGATGACCAGCCCATCGCCTCATCAGAATGTGGAACAGTTCACATGTTAAATGCTGAGACAGGAACCTCAGGAACTACAAGACACGCCGATTTCACTGACCACACCATTATCAACGACGAGGGATGGATATGTGGTAGTAATGGTGAACTTTTAGCCTGGATCCCTCTAATACATAGGGCACAGCTTCACCGCCCAAGCAATTTGTGGGTTGCTGGCGAATATGAAACCCGCATTGATCTTTCCACTTCCGTACACGGACGCAGTTGGACTACTTGTATTGACACTCAGATAGAACCGCTATAGCATATCCGTAGTTTTTGTAGGCAGTCCGAAGTGTAACGTAACATGCCAGATCAAGACTCATTGAGGCAGTACAGTATGGACGGCTTCGTCTTGGTCTTGATGCTTGACGCTTTGACCTGGGGACAGATACCATAATCAGTTGACCTTCCTTTTTCGCCCTAAGAGTCAGTTAGCTTCGAGCTGGGCTGAGGAGCCCCGCACCCTGGCACTGCGAGCTGCGAAGCAAGCTCCGTGGCGGGGCTGGTCAAGCTGGCGGAGTATATCAACGGACACGCTTGTTGACTCAGAGTTCACCGACGACACGCCATAACGAGAGGAAGCAAAAAGGTAAAAATAGGGATAGGTACTCGTACGTAGCACTGCGAACAACGACAATGTTCCCAACCCGGGTTACAGCAGGAACCAACATTACAAAGGTGTACGAGTCAGTCGGAAGGACACCTGGCGGTTCATGTGATATTTACCCTGTTTCTCTGCACCGACACAGAGCACCCCGCCAAGCCGACATGAATTCGATAGGACCGCAAGAATGTATACTTGGACAAGAGCAGAATGGGCAGGCCGATAGCGACTGCCATGGTGTGGAGGGAGAGAGGACTATGGTTATGAAGGACGACAGTAGCGGCATGGCGGGCCGGAAAACACGCCCTAAAAGCCTCAAGCGAGCATGTTATCTATAATGGAAGCTCTTCGAGCCTGGGTCCGTCCTCTTGGGGTTTGCAACTGGTTCGCAGTCAAGTTCTATGAAGGATCATATAAATAAACAAGCACCCAGGTATTCAAGCAACTAGCTAGCCAACACGCCAATGAAGCACCAAGCGTGAGGGAAACGAAAATTAAATACATATTTCAAGAGACCAGTATGAGCGGTGTAAAGTCTCTGAACACAGATACCATCGCGCGCTGAGTCCATAATCTCCTATAAATGACACTAGGTTAACCACCGCTCCTTACCCAACCACGCCTTCCTCCGCATCGCTATCCATCGTCCTTCTCGCCAACCCCGTCAGGCTTCGCCGCCTATCCTCAACGACGCTTGACGGCGGGCGTCCACGAGCGCCCCGCTGCAGTCCCGCCGATGGCGGGGGCGACGTCCGCGGGTCCGACGCGACCGAGTTGCGATTCAAACCGGACACGATCGAGCTGACGTTCCCTCCGCGCGGTGGACGCGAGCCACGCGGCTGGCGCGCTGCGCGGGATGCCTCGGTCGAAGTAGTGCGTGAGAGCGACGCCCGGCTTGGGTTCAGCGGCGCGTCCTCGCTCTGCGAGACGGCGGGGGAGGGGCTGCGCAGTCCAGGCGCCGCCGGCCAGTGGCGAGGAGGAGTTCGATGGCGAGCGTACGCGTGGGCTGCTGGTGCGCATGGGGCCGGGGCGCGGAGAGCCACTGTTGCGTCGCACGGGAGTTGGGGGTGAGACCTTGACGGGTGCCGCCGCAGGTGCAGACGCGTGTGCGTGTGCGTGTGCGGATACGGGTGCAGGTGCGGGCGATTCGCGATCGGACTCTGGTGGAGGAGAGGTAAAAGCGGGCCGTGGAGGGACATCGTCATCTTCAGGAGGGGGTGATTTAAAGGCGGGCCGTGCTGGAACGTCCGGATTTGGCGCCTTGGCCGCAGGGACTGGAACGGGGGCAACTACCCGCGGGGGGTCTGGCGCGGGCGTGGGTTTCAATGGAGGTGGCGGGGGGATTTTCTGGACGGCTGGTGGTGGTGGTGGTGCAGGGACGGGGGCAGGGGCGGAGGCAGGTTCCGGGGCAGGTTCTGGGGCCCGGGAAATTGAAGACACGTGTGGAACGGGAGGCGGAATGGCTCCTGCGGAGAGCCTACTTCTGCTCATGCGCATGTCAACGGGAGCAGTCCGTTTACGGAGGGGTACTTTGCGTTCTGTGTCAGCCTTCTTCTTGGCAATTGTGGGGGGTAGGACCTCCGCATGATGCTTAACGAGGTCAACAAAGAACGCAGTTGGGTGACGATCCTGGACCGAGACGCTGGTTTCAACCTTCGGACGCAGAACAGCTAGGCAACTATCAGCAGAAAGCAAAGGGACAACAACGAGTAACTCACTGCGGCCAATGGACAAAGCAAGCTTCGTCACATATACTTCATCAGTCTCCTCTACGTCGGTGTTCTCAATGAGCCTGATTCTATAATCAGTACGTAAACTAGAGATATTGGCGCTAAGACGAACGTCTTCAGATGAAGCACGAGTGCATCGAGGACAAATAGGTGGATTTTCGGCAAGCGAAGCAACGCCATCTTGAGAGCTTCGAGGTGTTCATATTCGTCGGCTGGTCCTTTCTCTGCCTTGGTGGCAGAACCGACTGAAACTGTTGTTAGTAAAGTGAACTATGAAGCTAGAAACTTTACGAACCGTTGGGATACAAGCGACGTAGATCTTCCCACCCTTCCCAGAGGGAAATTGGTGGGTCTAGTTCGAGCAACCATAATTTGACTGCACTTGCCAAGACCGGAGGGTCATAATTGGTCATGATGTCAGCTGGGATGGGCTGCTCAGGAGGAACAGCATTGAGACTTTCGCGGAGGTGATGGACTGCAGTAAGAGGAACTTCATAAATCCAGGCCTTCCGTCTCTCTGGGTCAATCAAATAACGTTTAGCCCCGCCTGTTGAAAGTAGGGTAAATAAGACTCACCGTCGTCGTTCGATAATTTGGGATATGCTCGTTGCAAACCATCCAGAAGTGCGGTCAATACCGGGGGAACTAGGGGCTTGTCCTGAGCTTCTCCATGCAGTGTACTCCATCCGCCCTCGGACCATTTCCTCAAGTCAATGCCAAATAACACATCTGACTCGTCGTGCGCCACACTTTCATACACCTGGGGTTGCGGACGGAATGGGCCTGTTCGGTAACGTTCAATGAGGGCAGATAGGTCGGAATCCGGTAAATATGCGGCGATATGGGATGCGGAGCGCTCAAGTGGTGCCTCAAGAGCGCGAGGGAGATTCGCGAGCGTCCCGTGGAACTGCAAAAGTACGGCCTTGACAGCATAAAGACGTTCAGTCTCCCAACGTTGAAGCAACTTCAGCGTATCTTCGATACGCTCTTCGAGGCCAAGACGCTGTCTGTCAAGTTTACGCACCGCGATACGATACTCGCGGTCTGCTGCATCGGCGTCAAGACGAGCGCGGACGAACGGGGGTTCACCATTTGCATTGGCGGCAAGCGCCTTGGAGACAACGTTGAGAAAGTTATTCGAACGTTTGATGAGGTTGCCTGCAACTGGGTTGAGCTTCGTGGGGGAGTGAGGGGCGCCCTGTTTGCCGAGTTCAAATGCCTTTGGTCGGAACAGGTAGAAAGCGTCGTCCACAGGTTCAAAGGCGTTCCCGATATCTCCGATACGCCTTAGGAGACCGTCACGTTCTGTGAGTTCCCGTGCGGCCTCCTCGGCGCGTTCAGAGCTCCCGCCGAAACCTTGAACGTTCACATTGAGCCAGGCAACAAAGTCTTCGCCTGTGAAACATTGATATTCTCCAATGATGGGAAAGCTTATAGACTGCAGCTTCAGTTCGGTGGACGCACGCGAGAGAAGGTCAGATACGGCTGTCGGTGGTAGAGAAAGACCCGCCAAGAGCATAGGCTCGGAGGGCCCTGGGGGTGCCGCTGGTGACGAGGCTTCGATGCCCAAGTTGGTCGGGGGAAGTTGGGGTGATAAAGGAGGAGGCGAAGCGTTGACTACAGAACCAGAGGGCCCCTCAACTGCCTTCCCTTTCCCCTTATCAACCTTGGGTCCCTCCTTGTCGTCACTGAAGAGGACTTGCGACTTCTCTTCATTGGGTGAACCTTCGGTCAAGTCGGAGGCCTTCCTTTGGATGTCCTTAAACTTCTGCGCAATGCGTTCCGAAATAGTTGCAGTTCTGACGGGCCTTTCGCGAGGATGGAGACGTGGGGAAGTCGTGTATTTGTCAGTCAGCTCGCTGTTCGGTGCAAACTTGGCACTGTAATCGCAAGTGGGTCTCGGCCGAAGGATGAGCGAAAATTTCATGTACTCACTCTTCCTCAGCCTCATCCGCCTTGCGAACTTTCGAAAGATACGTGTTCTTCAGTTTGATGACCTACACCAGAATGACTCAGCACGACGGATGGCTTCAATCAAGCTCGCTTTACCTCTGCTTGGGACAGCTCGTATTTCTTAATGTAGCCATCAATAACGGTAGCCCTGCTAACTTGAGTCCTCTCCTATAGAAAAAACCATCGAATGAGAATAGGGGGATGACCGAAAACTGATGGGACCCACGTGGTAGTCTTTGGCCCACTTCTCGAAGGGGTCCGCAACGAGTTGATGGAGCTCGCGTGCAATTACCTGGTGGACGCCACCTTGTTGCGCAGTCTCTGACTGTAGCCCACGGAAGGCCATAAGTAGTGTTGCACCATCGTCTGCGCCGAAGGCGGTACCTGAGACAGAATGATTCAGACACGATCCAACACAAAGAGGTGGCAACACACCGGAAGCAGTCTTAGTCGTGCTCGCCAGAGCGACACCAATATCATCCTCGGCTTGGGCTCGGGCCTGTAAAAGGAGCTGTGGGTCAACCAGGTTGTGTCGCTCGGAGTTGGTACCCACTCGAATGAAAGCAATGATCTCGGTGTTCTCAGACGCGCCCTAAAGGGGTGTTATGGTGTTGAGAACTACGGCGTCTATACACGTGTGTGCTCGCATGTACCTGCTCGAGTTTGTCGTAGAGGACCTCAAGACCTTTCCGATAGTCCTGGGTCCAAAAGGAGTTGGAGAAAGAGAGTGGCAACGATAAGACTGCCATATTGAGAGATTAGAGTGGGAAGCAAGGACGAGGACAGGATGGTCGTCAAGAGGTGTCCCCTGTGCAAGTGTCTCACTGGAAAGAAGATTGCGCCTCTGTCGCGACCGGCGAATGTCTTTGATTATGTAATACATCATCATCCTCCCCAACTTCCACGGCACAACATGCCCGACCTCACTTTCGACAACCTCGTAGACGATGGAAACTACTTGGGTTCAGAAAGAGCTCGCATCGAGAACAAAGTCATTCTCGATGAGCTCGAAAGGAAAAAGAAGGCCAGAGCTATGGCCGTCCCCACAGACGACAACCGCGTAAAAGCACGTTTGCGAGAGATTGGTGAACCGATCACACTCTTTGGAGAGCGGGTACGTCTGTTACATCCCACTGACCTGACGGAATATAGATGCTACTACTCTAGGCAGCAGACAGACGTGATCGTTTGATCTATGTACTTTCCCAAATCAACGCGGCACGAGGAGAGGACGCTATTGATGTAGATGCAAAGTCAGAATCTGAGAGCGAAGAGGAGGTGCGTGCTTTTCACGTTGCTAGCTCTTCGATGGTCTGTACATCCGACGATCACGTAGGCGGAAGAGTTCTTCTCTCCGGGTTCATTGGAGCTCCTGGAATCGCGCAGGCGCATAGCAGAGTTTTCACTTCCTAGGTTGGGCCTTCCTGCTACTGTTTAGGCTGCTATCAAGGTGCTTACCTCGTTCTACTCGTGCTGTATTTCCTTACAGAGCCCAAAAGCGCGTCGCTCAACAGAAATTGGATAGCAAGCTCCCCCTAAGTCGAATCATTGACATTCGGAAACGCGTATTCGCCGACGTGAAGGTATCCTGGGCCCATGGTTTGTCTTATTCCCGTTCGCTCAATCGTCTCGTAGACATTTTCGAACCTCGGCTCACAAATTGGAGATGAGCGGCCAATATCTCTTGTACGGATCGCCCCGAATGGCGAAGTGTTGGCTACAGGAAGCTGGTCAGGTTCTGTCAAGTTATGGAATGTCCCCGCCTGCACCCCCATCCGCACTCTCAGAGGTGGGCTTTACTGTCCCTCTGTGATTACCTCTCACCTCTATGGCTAGGACACGGCGATCGAGTTGGCGGCGTTGCTTGGCATCCACAAGCAACCTTATCCCAGAGTGCTGATTCGGCCAATTTAGTTAGTGGGGCTGGTGACATGTGTCTCAATCTCTGGTCACTTAACAGGTGTGCTCGCCCCGCAGCATGTCGTCGTTCTCTTGGCTTACTGACTTCATATAGTGAAACACCGATTTCAGTCATGAAAGGTCATCAAGATCGCATTTGTCGGGTGGCCTTTCACCCCTCTGGAGACTACGTCGCAAGTGCTAGCTTTGATACGACGTGGCGACTCTGGGACGTAAATACATCTAAGGAACTTCTACTTCAGGAGGGTCACTCGAAAGAGGTTTACACTGTCGAATTTCAAGATGACGGTGCTCTCGCTGCCTCTGCGTGAGAAATTTGTTAGCCTCCAGAATCCCGTGTTCACGCATTCATAGAGGTCTTGATGCCATTGGCCGCGTTTGGGATTTACGAACAGGCCGAACAGCGATGGTCCTTGACGGACACGTCGAAGGCATACTTACGATGGCGTTCTCTCCTAATGGGTATGCACCCATTGCTCGCATCTACTTTTTCTAATGACGTCCCGCAGGTATCAGATCGCGACTGGTGCATCGGACGATACCATCCGAATATGGGACCTGCGTTCGTTGAAGGCGATGTATACTATCCCTGCCCACCTCAGCAACGTGTCCGACGTGCGCTTCTTCCGCTCTGACGGTACCATTCCCGCGCACATTGTGCGGCAGCAGCCCAGCGGTCCTGCCGATGTGGATGGTATGGACGAAGACTCCGAGCAGCCCACCGGCGAGGAAGGACAGGAGGATTCAGCGCCCCAGCCCATGACTGCTGAGCAGAAGGAGGAGGCGCTCGCACAGGAATGGCGATACCGCCCGGGATTGTACCTGGCCAGCGCCGGTTATGATGGTTTGGTCAAACTATGGAGTGCGGACGATTGGCAGCTGCTCACGACCCTGCAAACCGATGGAAGCAAGGTCATGTCGGTTGATCTGTCCACAGACTCGAAGTTACTGGTGTCGGGCACGTACAATAGGAACTTCCAGCTGTTCGCGAGTGAGAGTGGAATGTGACAGACTCGGACGATGTGCCGCTGTTGACGATAGCGTGTTAAGATTATAACATGAGACAACAGATGCACCAAGCTATGAAAAATACACTGTGTGCTCCTGACAACGAATACCATCCACTATGATTCATTCCGAGGAAAGACAACACTAAATTACACCGTCCCGAACCTGCAATTGGGCAGTGATATTTAGGCATGGTGCGCGACTCGGAGACATGCTTAAACTAACCTTCTGCATGAAACCAGAGACCCGCCCGATATCAACGACCTGTGTCTCACTTTCCACAGCAACCACCAGGTCATCGAGCATCTGACCAGATGTCAGTTGTGCACGGCAATGACGTTTTGAGGAGACAAACCCCTTCGACTTTATCCACGGGTGCGCCCGCGCAAAGAGCGACTATCTTCTTGCATTGGAATTCACGCTCAGCGCTCGCGCCGCGCAAGCTCTCCAGCCGCTGGTGTATGAGGGCCTCCATTCGCACGTGCCACGTCTTCAGTCGCCTTAGCCGTATTAAACTAGCGACCGAGTCGCCCGTCGGGATCGCAGGCTCTGCATCGAAGTTGAACGACACGTCCACGAGCGCGCCGAGGCCCGCCATGGTCGAATTCTGCCCACGCCAACGGAACGCAGGGCCCGCGCTCTCGAACGCGTCGCCCCCGTCGAGATCGGTACGCCCTGTCCAGTCGAACTTTTCCTCGTCTGCCAGTGCGCGTTCGACATTGCGGACCCGCTGCGTCACCTGATCGAGCTCGCTGCAGCGCCCCTGCCACACTTGGATCTGTTTGCGCTGCTCAGAGAGCTCGCGTGTGGCCGCGCGCAGGTGTGCCTGCGTGACGTCCAGGCTGTCTTGCTTCGTTTTGATCTCGGCAGCAAAGTCGGCACTGAGACCTTGTATCATGGCTGTCATATCTGTGACGACAGCATGAGTCCAAGGGATCGAGGCAAAGAAAGAAAAGGTGCACCTGCTATCACATCTTGGCTCTTCTGCACGGGCGCTGAGGGACCGGACCGTAAAGACGCGATGAGGTCCTCGACGCGAGGGCCGCCGCCAAGCTCCTGTTCACGAGTGATGGATTAGCTAAGGCCTTAATGTCTGCCGTCTTCGACCCACTTCATTCTCGACGCCGAAGTCACCTGGGCGTAACCCGAGCTTGTTTGGCAATATGCGGTTGGCACCTACATCCAGGAACGACCGCACGAGACCGCGATTACCTACGCGTGCTGCGATATTGAGTGCGGTATCTCCGTGTTCGTCTTGCAGATCTACGACTGAGCGGAAATCGCCGTCCTGCTTCTGAGCGATCCAGAGAAAAATCTGCTCTAGGTAATAGGACGCGATGATGGCGCGATTGCGTACGCCGGCGAGGGCGACGACATGGTGTAACACAGATTTGCGCGCAGTATCAAGCGTTCGGATTGATGGGTGGAGCAAGGAAACTAGCGTCCCGAATGACTGTTGGTCGAAGTTGTTTGACAACAAGCAGGCACGAATCAGCGGCGTCTCGCCGTTGTAGTTCCCTCGGTGAATGTCTGCGCCACTTGCAATAAGCGCCTCTGCAACTTTGAGTCGGCCCAGTGATGCGGATATGTGCAACGCGGTGTGCCCTAGCTCATCGAGAATGCAATCCACGTTTGGACCCATAGCTACGTTTTCAGGTGGGATATCACGGATGAGATCAAGGACTACATTCGGGTCGTCATGCTGAAGAATAGCGGTGATGATGGTAGCGCGTCGGTGATCTTTCAATAGCGAGGTGGGATCCATATTGCGAGGCATGGCGGGCTTGGATGCGAAGCGTGTTTTATGGTCTTCTGCCTCTGCCATTCCATTTGCGTATAGGACCATGTGCGGAGATTGTCAGTCCGTCGTCGAAGCTGATGGTCCCGTTGATAGGTTGGGGAGTAGCTGTTCCGCCACGTGATCCGGAATGGGAGGAGGGCAGTTGAGGCAATGGAGGCTGCGAATGTGCGTGGTTGGACGCTAGGTGCGTTTCACCGACAAGAGGCGGCTCAGTGCGGGCACGCTTCAAGGGGGACGGGTTATCCTCAGTGGTGGCCTGTGGTGCCGAGGCAGCAGAAGATGGTCTGGCGAGATCTGCTGTACCAATACCGGACAATGGAATTGACGATTGCAGTGGTTGGGACACGAAACCTTGGGCAGTTATAAGCGAATGTATTGTATCGGGGGGTCCAGAAGAACCCGAATCCATGTCGGATCGCGCCCTTTTGATTGGTTGGGTTGGGGGAGGTGTGGGAGAAACTCCCTGAACAACTGGCGACGGAGAGCCAGGATAAACAACTCCGGGTGGGGGAGGATATACAATTCCTTGATGTTGTGATGTTGAAGGGGTGAAGAGGCCTTGTGCCCGTCCCTGGTTCAAAAGACGTAAGGCAGACCCGGGCATAATGGGCGCAGAGGGAAGAGTAGAAGGCAAATAATTGCCTGGTGCACCTAAAGCACATATGGAAGCAAGTCTGGGAAAGCAATCGTCAAGCTTACCACTGCCTGTCTGCATTGCAGCCGGGAGTGAGCCGAGTGAGCTTGAACTTGGTATGAAATCAAATAATGGGGCAAGAAGAGTAGCGACACCATATTGGAGAGCAATATCTCGCCCTCTCTCAAGCGGTATCCTATAAGCAGAGACAGTTCAGGTCAGAATCTGCCACTGAGCAAGCGGGAACATTGTCAAGCCGTTCGACGAACCATGTGCCCTGATATTTCCCGTAACCGCCTTGGACAATTTCATGCTTACCGGGAAGTATTTCCTTCTCGAGGATTTTGGTCCTCCTTCCTTTGTCCACGCCGGCAACCTTTAAAATCTGAGTGGCATTGACGTAGGAATCGGCGCGACGGCGCATAACCTGCGATGCCCCGAACCATGCATTCATACACCTGACCAACGCGTGACGCGACGTGGAAAGAAAGAATGAGAAGCAGAGGCACACCTGGACCGAAGAGTATACTGCATTGTAGATCTTGACTGGCTGAGGCTGTTGCACAACGTGCTGGGCCTGCATCTGCCTGTTTGTAAGGAAAGGACGGCGGCGTGGACGAGAGCCCTGACTGATATGATGCGGCCTTGTATGGAACGCGACGCGTGCTTGCGGAGTTTCAAGAAGACGCGCGCCTTCGCCTCACCTCGTGAAATACATCTGCGCACCTGCATACGCATATATTCCCTCTCTAATAGCGATGCCTAACGCATCAGACTCACTACAGCTCTTGTTGCAAGAAGACATGGACTCTACGCCTGTCTTTCCCATCATTCACATGATTAGGACCGTATGTCCACCATACTTCTCACGGTCTGTTATTTCACTAAGATTGTATGGACTTCCCCCAGGATGTCACGGTGCGTGCGGTCAATAATATGTGCCGCTCCTACATGCCTTTCACTGATCAAACATGCACCGTTATTAGCATTTCATAGGTATGCCAAGTCATGCGTACAGTTAGTCGTGCTAACAGCAGCAGATACTCCATTAACTTACGAGGCGGTCCGTCGTCCCTTCCACACGCGGAGCGCCCTGACAGGAATATCTGATGCCTGTTTCAGTTGTCGGCGCCTGACCTAACATACACGCTCGTTCGCCCATTGGCCGAGAAATACCGAGATCTTCAGCACCACGGTAACAAGTCTGTTGTATTCTGCCTTCTCCTCAACCGCGTACATTTCTTCCGTGACGACAACCTTGCCACGACCGCTCTCTCCCGGACTCGGGCCTATCTATGCGAAATATTGGCTATCAGATGTCTACGAGAGTATGGGGACAACCTCCTTGACTTAGCTGTTGTCACTGTTACCAGCTGGCCCGTCTACTCTGGCGCCGATCCGGTGGTGCTGAATTTAGCTCAGCAGGAGAACGATGATCTAGAGGATAGAGTAGGCAATGCTATTGAAATGGCAATCATTAGCAAGGCCAAGCGATTCATCAAAAGTACACCATGTCAAAAGGTCATCAACGCTATCTGGAGGTAAATTCAAACTCTCCCTAACACACTCCTTTCATAACGAGTGTTTTCCTCAGCGGCAAATGTGTGTATCAAGCAGATAGTAGCCATTCAATCCTTTCCGACGTATGTCATTTTATCGTCAGAAACCCATTTACCTCGAACTTGTTCCTCTTACTTTCTCCCGTAGACTTATAAACGGGCACCTATTCATTTCTATAATCCACACACTGCCCCATTGCTCGATCACTACCGGTCCGTTTGCCTTGCCAAATGTCACTTGATTGTGCTAACGGATGTCACAGCCTCAAAGTGCCTGCAATCCGTTCCGTTCTAGAGTACTTCAAGTGGGCGATTCACTGTTGGCTCACCGATAAAGTCGTGATGTTGAAAATTGCAGCTTCCTGATTCTATTTCTACTTTTCATAATCGCAGTTGAACTGAACGAGGTTGATCGCTTGAACGCATGGGAGGTCGCGTTCATGATATATTCGCTTGGCTTCTCGTTGGAGAAAGCGGCTGCGATGCAAGAGCATGGGATTAGAGGTGATATTCTCCAAGTTTCTAACGCACCGCCCGCTCAAGGCGTCGATAGTTTTCTTCACAGGTACCTGGGTACGTGATGAATCCCTGCAACGTTTCTGGCATTTATAAGGCGTATAGAATGGATTTGATCTAGCATTCAGTGCGTTCTCAAAGATAAGGGATTCTTGGTCCCATCTTGATCTGCTACCCACAGTACCCATATTTTGCACTTATGCGATCCTCCGTATCTATGGGATATACCATCCAAGTACGCTTCATTTTCCCTGACGATAGTGCGTAGGGTGACCAAAGTGTATGTTAGCTGGCACTTGGGCAAGGACCGTTGGCGTCGACTGCCTCGCGCTTATCGCGTGCCTTCTCTTCCCTCGGTAAGTCCCGTGTACACGTGCGCCCAAGGGTTTATTGGACAGGCGATCCATCACCATTCTAGCTTGGCCTTTGTAACGCTAAAGAACAACTTGATGGTACTATCCCTGAGGGCCATGATCAGTCAATTCGTGTTCTTGATGCTCATCGCTGCCTTCTGCTTTGCCGGCTTCTTGTACGCACTCTGGACGTAAGCTAACATCACTTTGACCTGAGGCCATGAAGTCTGATTGTTATTGTCTAGATTAAGCAAAGCGAGAACTAGGTGCGAGTACGCTGTTGCACTGTCGCCACTCCGCTGAATTGAGGCTTCCAATAGGTATTCTATAGGGTAATACTTGTTCATCGTCTCTAGTTGTATTTGTTCACAGCCGTTCCAGTCAAATTTCGTGGTGGATGGTCGACATATGGTTCGGCCTTGATGCAGCTGGTTTCGAAAAAGCTCGTGAGTAAGCACCCGAGATATATGCTGCGATTTCTTACCCCTTGGTAGCCGAATTCGACAAGACGATTGGCCCAATTTTGATGGTGACCTACGCCTGCCTGAGCAATACTTTACTTCTCACAGGTATGTTACTACTACGCGACAAAACAGTGCTTGCTAACGCGCTAGCTTGATCGGTAGTCTTGGTCTCAGTACGCCTACATGTAGAACTTGAGAACCCTATCCGACTAAATAACGGCAGATCCTTTCTCATACATTCTCCACGATATCAGAAGATGCAGCTGCCGAGGTTGAGTTCTTTCGCCATGTATTGTACTATCGTACTCACCGTTCCCTAGGCAATGTTTAGGCGCGCGGTGTCAACAATTGAAGGGTCGGTTCTAACGCTCACACGGCGCTATGTGATCTTACCATCTCCTCATTTGACAGCGTTAAGGCAGACTCTTTGTTTTCATACCAGCCTCCGATCAACCTCTTTGCTCTCTGGATCCTGCTTCCTGCAAGTTACACACTAACGCCGCGCTGGTTCCATAAAGTCTGCTACTTCATTGATGTATGCCACTAACTTAAATTAACCAATATCAGGTCAACGTGTTCTTAATCAGGTTCGACGACAAGAACCTGGACAGGACTAGGCTTCCAGGCTGACGTGTCTCCTCAGATTAACGAACTTCCCGATATTGCTTACGATCGCGTTCTATGAGCGCCAAGCCAAGAAGACAGGTTCTGTAGGCGTCGGAGAGACGCTCGTTGCAACGACGGAACGCCTTATAGAAACATTACCAAGGAATATGAGGAGATGGAGTAGGTTTCTTCGCACATCCGGTGTACTGTGGCCGACAAAGATATGTTACAGCGTTGCTCGAAAACTTTCTCCCCGGTGGAGGGTCAGATATCGATGCGGTTGGTGTGCTTGCTGCTGATACGCTGGGATCAAAAAATTGAGGTTTTCTTAGATATTCGAACTCGAGGAACAGCTCGATAGTGCATTGGATACACATGACTTCTGGCGCATTACCACCGATGGGACGTCAACGCACTGGGTCTCTCAGACAGACTCGAGGATCGATTGGGAGCAAGCGAATGCCATCGATGTCATCTATAAAGCCAGACGGCTCTCCTGGACGTCAAGCACGACATCGCGTTGCTTCGGTCTTAAATAGGTCAATGGATACTATGACGCAAGCAAGCCCGCTAGCGCAGTTGTTCCAGCCACTGATCGTGGATGAGGCAATTCCGGAGGATGCGTATCCGCAAGCTGGAACACGGGACGGGGTGAGCTATGGTCCTGCGACGCGACGGCGGCTAGTCATCGGGGACAATGCTACAGAAGGCGACTCCAGCGAACAGAGAGAACGAGAACGAGATCGTGTCAAGCTTGGGGGAGCGGTCAGGGTTATTATGGGAGCCGGAAACAGCTGAAGAGACCCAGGAAAAGGATTCGACGTTGGGAAGTTTGGAATGGGCGAGACGATTGGATTCGATCGAGAAGAGGCAGAAACGGATGGAAGAGCTCCTGGGTGATATTTTAGCAGCGGTTGGAAAGAGTGACGGACGAGGGTGACGGGATAGTGACGTCGTGACAGTAACGGTGGAATTGTTTTAAGTGACCAAGAAGGAAGCGCTCGGGTGCGAAGAGAGACGACCGACCGACCGGATTCCGAGTGCAGCTCGTCGCGTCGACCTTACTTAGTATCTTCTCTCATGGGCTACTCACAAGATCAGCCCGCCCTCCCTTCCCTATCTACTAATCCGTTACCCATCCCACTCTCTCCAAACCCTCACGATTCCCCTCTCCAGTCTCCTCACAGACTCTCCCCAGCTCATGAAGGGCCCTCCTCTCTCCCTACACCGTCCTTCCTCAACGGCCCAGACAGACCTGCTCTACCCACCCGCGCGTCCACTCTTGGGACGGCTAACGAGTTTGATCACATTAAGTCCCAGTCCGACCCCTCCTTGCCAAAACACTCTCGAAGCGAGGACTTAAATCATTCCTCTTTCGTCCTCTCCGTCCCCTGCCTTCCTCTCGTCCAGTCGCCCAAGCACCCCAGGTAGCGGCTCCCACGACCGCAATCAGGCCTCCTCGTCTGAACACTCGGGTAAATCTACTAGGACTCTGAGCGGAACATCTCTGTCCTCACAACCTCCACATCTTGCAGATAGCCGTCTAGCTCCTTCCGTTCTCTCTTCTAGTAGCGCTACCTTGGTCTCGTGAGTCCTTTGCCCCCAGGCTACCCCCCAAACACATCTCTCTTTCTACTCGTTGCTGTTTTCTAACAGAAGCGATCCGTGCTAACTCAGATTATGCTCCGCTTGCGGACTCCCCATGCATGGCGCGTTCGTTCGAGCCCTTGGAACTGTCTTCCATCTTCAGTGTTTCAAGTGCATAGTAAGCGTTCTCACGTTCTCTACCTCGAGCTCTTCGTCACCTCTTTGTAGGATTGCGGTGACGTTGTCGCTTCCAAATTTTTCCCCATCGATGGTACCGATGGCAAGCAGCAACCGCTATGTGAAAGGGACTATTTCCGACGGCTCAATCTTATCTGCGCGAAATGCGGTATGGCATTAAGAGGCAGTTACATCACGGCGTGTAGTACGTTGCATACTTGATTCGTGACACCCCGGATCCGTCTCACTCCCCGGCAGATAGAAAGTTCCACGTTGAACATTTCACATGTTCTATATGTCCAACCCTTTTTGGACCACAAGACTCATATTATGAGCACGACAACGACGTATACTGTCATTACCATTATTCTACGCGCTTTGCCACCAAGTGCGCAGGTTGCAATACTGCCATTCTCAAGCAGTTTGTGGAGATCAATAGAAACATGCGTGATGAGTGCTGGCACCCTGAGTGCTACATGATCAACAAGGTCTGTGGTTACCCTCGGCCACGGCACACCTCTAGTTGCTAATCATGATCGGTTCCTATCTGAAAGTTCTGGAACGTCAAAGTCGTTTCCCGCCGACCGACAAGCCTCACAGAGGCGCCTGCTGACATAACCGAACCTCCCTACACGGAGGAAGAGCGGAGGGAGACACATACGTCATTGAAGGAAAAGCAAATCAGGATGGAACAACAGGTTTATCGTATATGGACGTGAGTTTTCTCAGCGGTGTTTTTACTTACCTTCTCGACGGGAATTCTAACGCCCGTGCCAGCGTGCTATCAGCATTTGAAGAGTCAAGTGCAGCGTGCATTTCAGACATGCTACGACACGTGAGCAGCGGACAATACCTGGAAGCCATCCGCATGGCAGAGAAATTTATCCTCCACGTGGAAGTGCTTTTCGCAACAATTGACGACCTTGAGTGGCAGTTTACTCAGCTTAGCATGAAAGGTATGTGTTGCGAAGCGCCCCTGACGACCAATTTCTTATTTGAGATCCCAGGCATGTCACATGTCAGAGAAGCGCGTATGCTCTGCCGAAAAACGGTAGATTTGTTCACACTCTTGTCGCACACTCAAGAGACAGGCACACGCCGGATGGGCATGACCCAGGAACTATTGGCCCTGGTCACGGGACTCGCCCACTACCTTAAGATCCTCATCCGCATTGCGCTCACGGGCGCACTCAAGCTAGAACGCGAGCATGGCGTACGTGAAGCAATGCAATCCTTCCTTGACAAACTCCACCTGCTCGCCGTTCAAGGCGGTAATCCTTCTGCGCGCCGGATGATGAAAGGCGCCAAAGGCGAGGTCTTTCCCTCCCAGCGTCCTAGTTCGGGCAATGCAGGCACCAATGGGGTCACGTATGGCTTCCGTAGCTTGGCACCAGAAAACGCTGGGGAATCCCCATTTCTCGGCGCTCCACGCGACCCTGCGCTGAGTGGCGTGCCAGTTGTGAATCCCCCCAGTGACCTGTGTGTCAAATGCAGCCTCACGGTCGAGGAGGACTGTGTACGCCTTGGCACGTACCAACGCTGGCATTCGCACTGCGTGCAGTGTAGTATGTGCGGGAAAGTTGCAGCGCCACCAGCGCCTGCGCCTGCCGATGACAAAGCCAAGGAAAAAGAGAAGGAAAAGGCCGAAGATGGGGGGGCCACTCCAAGGATCACGACCGCACGCAGGCCTCCGGCTAACGTGGACTTCTTCGCTTATCAACTGGACAGCGTGGTGGATACGCAGTCGTTCGGTGCTGTGCCGACCGCCATCTATTGTACAGACCATGCGCATCAGGGCTGCCGTCCAGGTTTCCAGGCTGTGTCGCGCCTCGAGCAATATGCGTTTTTGTTAAACGTAGCCCTAAGGAGGCTGTATCTACTCCTCAAGAAGCGCAAAGTTATTCCGCTCACACCTAGTATGTGTTTTTTTCTCTCCATCACAGCGTGCGGCACTCACCCCACCTATACCACACCCACAGCAACGGCCACATCTCCCGGCGAGGCCGAGCATGATCCCGTACCGTAATTCTCAAGACATAATGCGTATGAAGAGCGTTCATCTTGACAGGAAGCTTTCAGCAACAGCTCATGTACCAAAGCGCTCCACCATCGTCGAGAGCCCCAGCGGCAAGGTTGCACATCCAAGCGACGTGTTTACGTCATCAGGACAGGGCAACGGGCGCACGCAGTCACAGCAGACTGATTCAACCCTCGCTGCTCAAGGGCAGCGTCCTAGTAATCAGCAAAGCGTTCCGGGTGCTGGCGCTGGCGCAAGTTCTGTACGCACGCAGAGGCCTGCTCAGGTACCAGGGCAACAACAGCAGTCGCCACAACCTCAACTACAAACCCCACAAGCCCGCCCTCCCCGCCCTCCCCTAAACCCTACATCCGTGGTACCATCTTCCGCCGACTCTCGACCCAACTACCTGCGCAAAAATACGGATGTTAAGATTGTCGATGAGCCTACGCCATCTTCACCTTCTAGTGCTGTATCGCCGGACGGTGGTCCGTTCAGCAATGTACCGCCACCTGGACCGACGCTCGAGGGGATCACACTCGCCGACATTCCGCAACTTGCTGAGGCTGCGCAAGCGATGGAGCAACGCCGCTCGCTACCGCGCCAGAGCTTGGTACCTTACATCGCTGAGCTGACCCCACTTGAACTCGCGATCGTGCGACATGCTGCCGTAGTGGTATTGTACCGCTCGCCGTTGCGTGACCAAGTGGATTTGGACGAGATTTTGGAGATGGTCGAGGTGAAAAAGCAGGGGTTCTGGGGGAAATTATTCAAAGGCAATGATAAGAAGAACATCAAAAAGAAAGGTACGTTGTCGCATCGTTAGGTTTTTCTCCTATCGGGACCCGGCTGATAACGGATCGTGTGGCCAAAGGCCTCTTTGGGGTTCCATTAGAACTGCTTGTCGAGCGTGAAGGTGCCGACTCATTACATGGCGCGTCGAGAGCCACTCTTAGAGTGCCAAGCTTTATTGACGATGTGATCTCGGCAATGCGACAGATGGGTGGGTGTCTCATACTGCTTGAATATACTCACTTGACGTGCTTATGTGCACGTCTTACATTGTAGATATGTCGGTCGAGGGTATCTTCAGGAAGACGGGCAACATCCGGCGGCGGAAGGAACTCATCGTCGCACTCGACCGCGACGAATCTTCTGTGGATTGGAGCACGGAGCACCCAGTTCAGATCGCCGCTTTGTTGAAGCAGTTCTTCCGCGACCTTCCTGATCCTCTCTTGACATTCAAGCTACATCGCCTGTTGCTTGCGTCAGCTGGTGCGTTTGAAGGACGCTCACTGTAGATTGCCTATCAGTGACCTTATGTCTGGCTTCAGGTCTGCAAAATGATGAGGACCGCAAGCGATTACTACATGTGCTGACACTCATATTACCAAAGAGTCACCGAGATACACTGGAAGTTCTTCTCGTCTTCCTCAAATGGGTGGCGTCGTTCGCACACAGCCTTGACGATACTGGCAGCAAGATGGACCTTCCGAATCTCGCGACCGTTATCGGGCCAAGCATTCTTTTCTCGGCTGGGCGGGACCCTGCATTCGAATCGAGCTTTGGCGTTATCCGGGTGGTGACAGAGTTATTGGAAAACCAGGACGAGTTTTTCACTGTTCCGGAGGACTTTTTGCCGCTCATTCACGACCAAGAATATTTTGCTCATAGCATGGAGCTGCCCGGTAAGGACTTCATGAAGAAATGTGATGTGTACATGCGTCAAAGATCCAGTGGCCGCGCCGGGGGATCATTGATGTCACCCATTTCCGGCTCTTCGCCGTTTAGCTCTAACAACGCCAACCTGGCGCATCTAAACAGATCTGGAGATTTACTGGACTCACGGTGGGTTCCAACATGCCTCGGGGTTTTGAATCACATCATCATTGACGTCTACTGTACGTATTAAGCAGCGCAGGACCGTCGTCGTCGTCATCGCGAAATGACAGGCCTGGGAACTTACCTACCGCCCAATCCGAGAACCACATCCGAAATGGATTTCAATCCCGGCAACAGTCCCCCCAACCAGGCGTCTCCACCCACTCCGCCTCCTCGTACCCGCCTCCGGGCGGCTCGGCCTCGGCGTCGTTTTCGCAGACCGCCATGATGATCCAGACGCCCCAGCCGAGGCAGCCCCTGAACGACCAGCAGCAGCAACAGCAATCCGACGTGGAATGGGCGAACGCACAACGTCCACCGCAACTTCCGACGTCGCGGCCCAGCTCGGCTACCCTCACGCGGCCCAGTGGGGAAACACCACCGCCAGCGCCCAACTATTCGCCCAACGTGCACGGGCCACCGACGCCTGTACAGTTGCGGCAGCGGACGTAGTTGGTTCGTCTTTTTACTCGGGGCTTAACTATCTCAACGCGTGCGCGTGGAGAGGGGAAGGCTCTACTTTAGAGTCGTCGCCGCCGCCTCATTGCGTCTATCTTTTTTTTTCTTTTTCTTTTTCTGTTTTTACTTGTTCTCTCCTGCGTCACTATATCTGTAACCCCACGTCCCTTTTCTTTTTTTCTTTTTTGTCCTAACACCTGGCCCTCGCCTCCACCCGCCACTCTTTGTTTACACATTTATGAAGATGGACAAAGAACTCTTTCCCTACCCTTCCTCGCTCTCTTTCCCTTTCTATCTTTTCTCTCTTCTCGGCAATTATTCATGATACCCTCGCCATACCCCGATTGTATCCCCTGCACCCTCTTCGGCTGCCGTGTAGCCGCATGAAATAACAAAGTGATCACCCTGGCGCATGCCGAATGGCTATCGCGATGATATGTGTCATGAGTTAGCATTGCAGCAACTGCAAGAGGGACATTCTTTTCCACTTTACTGTACAAATCCAGCACGTGAGACGAAGGTCGTGCCAAATTCACGACACGATATCTATTTCATCATGTATTGATCTGCTCAGCGAGAACCAGTTGCTGCAGTCAGCCTGGGTTGACGCTATCTCCCGTCGTACGTGCCCAAGTATACACCCTTTATCGCGTGGCGGAAACGAGGAAGTCGACTTTACACCCAACAGAATAGAGCTCAATAAGTACAGATTGGGCATATTTTTGGTGCAATTCAGACGTGACAGTAAAAGGTCAATACAAATGCATGCAATTACTTGAGGGGAATACTTAAAAAGAGGAGGACGTGAGCTCGAAATTTTATATGAAACAGACAAGAAAACGTACAAGCGAGAAGCTATACAAGGCCGAGAGTAAAGAATGGTGAATAGCGCCCATAGCGATGGACACAATAGGTAACTTACAGTGCGTCGCACCAATCTAGTTCGCGAAATGTTAGTCGCTGAAATACGAGGGGCTGAAAAAACGTACACCAGGGCGACCATGCTTAACAGGCTTGTAGGAAACAGAAAATTCTCCAAGGTAGTGGCCGACCATCTCTGGCTTGATTTCGACAGAGTTGAAGACCTGTGAACCACAGACACTGAGAATCAATCCTCACTGCTAGATAAATGGTAGGGACACACCTTTCCGTTGTAAATTCCAACAACAGAACCAATCATCTCAGGAACAATGATCATGTCACGAAGATGGGTTTTCACGACGGTAGGCTTCTCGTTCGGTGGTGCCTCCTTTTTCGCCTTACGCAGTTTTTTGATGAGTCCCATGGGGCGGCGTTTCAGGCCACGTTGGAACCGACGGCGTGCGCGAGCGTGGACGATCTAGAGAACATCAAGTCATCATCTGCCAGCCCGCCCTTCGGCAACTATGAGTATACCTCAACGAACTACGAAAATCAAGGCAATGAATAAAAGTACGGTTACAAGTAATAGTCGACGTACCTCCTCATTGCTGAGATCCAAGAGCTTGTCGAGCTCGATACCGCGGTATGAAAAGGTACGGAAGGTGCGCTTCTTCTTGAGATCGGCAGCGACTTGCGGGTCGGTGACGGTTGAATCTGCCTAAGTTTACAGGTTTGTCGAGCACATCGCGCTGCGGTGATGACACGCACCATGGTGATTGCTGAATAGTCTGATCTCGAGTCGTATTGGTTAGAGTGGTGGATCGAATTGAGTTCGGTCGGAGCCTCAATCAGCAATTCGGTGGCGCAAACTCTAAACTGGTACTGTACAGTAGACAACACTAAGAGATCTCAGAAAAGTGCAAGTCACTCACATCATCACATACGACGGATAGAATCCACAGGTCCTCCCATTGCGGATTAAATGTAACAGTTCATGGCTTAAACTTTTGAGCGTTCGTTCGTTCTGACTCTAGACATGGCCCACCAGTGATTTGTGGCTACCCACCTCTGCACATCCGACAAAACTAAAACCGCCCAAAAGTCTCTATACTTTATTCTCATGGGTCACCACGCGCTGATGTAGCATTGACAGATGCGCTACATCGCTGCGTACCTCCTCTTGAAAATTGGCGGAAAGGATTCGCCGACGGCAGCCGACATTACGAAGGTCGTCGAATCTGTTGGGATTGAGGTTGACAAACAGCGTGTCAAGTTACTACTTTCCGAGCTTGATGGTAAAGACATCAATGCTGTGCGTTTTCTATCTCCTTGTTTCTATTCCCAAAGCAATGGACTTTTCTGCAGCTTATCGCTGAGGGTTCCAGCAAGTTAGCTTCTGTACGTGTTCACTGGTGCTGTTGCTCCACTCGTAGATGACTAATTGATCTCGCTCTCGAAAAGGTGCCGTCTGGAGGTGGGGCCGTTGCCGCGGCGTCAGCTTCTGGCGGTGGGGCTGCTCCTGCTGCCGCGGAGGCCAAAGAAGAAGAGAAGAAGGAAGAGAAGGTGCGCACGCCCATCTCCGCCCATAGTTCCCCATTTGATCCCTTTACTCTCCTTTGCAGGAAGAGTCCGACGACGATATGGGCTTCGGTTTGTTCGATTAGGTTACAGTTGTCCCGATGTAATATCCCCAAAGCTTGCGCCTCGTTTTCCGATGCACGTTGGTCGGCACTTTTGACGAGTTGAAATAGCTTGCTGTCCAAATCTTTGTGTCGGAATACATATTCGTGCCAACAAGCGCCGGCTGACGAAAGCCTATTCGGCATTCAGACCCATTATTCATCGTATATACTGTAACTTGGCTCCTATTCGTGCTTGGCTTTGGCCTTGAAGCTTGAAGCTTGAAGTTTGACGCCGTAAGTCAGTGGATGTTGTGGCCGCCGCGGGGCCCGGGCATTTTTTTTATTGGGTATATACTGTGTTGATCATCCCCTGAAAGCGCTGGTCCGAAAGGTCGCCTCGTGCACATGATGACGTTTGTCCGCAGACACTACAGACGTTCCTCTCACAACTCGTGCAGGGGCGTAAACACCTTTTCAATTATGCTGTCACACGTTGTCAGGCCTCATTCCTTGGGGAGAATGTGACGCCCATCCTGATTGTGTCTGGCTCTTCGTGTCACCGAGCCCATGCAGGGCAGTCGCAAATTGCCGTGCGGTTTGCTCTTTAAGAAGCAGTGAATCTGAAGACGTATCACCAGGAAAGCAGTGGGGAATTTTGCACAACCAACGATCACAAGCGGTGACCGGTGAGCCCGTGAAAATTAAGTAAGGGCTGTGAATAATTAATTTGACCAAGGGGGGTAAAGGAGAGAAAGGAGCACAAACTGTATGAGATCGGCGGTACGTCCCTCGCAACGTTGCGCCACTGTTGTGACTGGGGGCTGCGAAATTACGGCGTCGTAGTTGTCGAGCGGCTAATTTCTGCAGAGAAAGGAATATAACTCCGGTACCGTATTCGGGTACAGGGGATGTCTGTGAGAGACTGCCCCGTCACTCTGATAATGAGCAATGCAAAGAAGCGAGGTATTGTTGACAACAAGGGTCGGGGGCAGACAGTTGTGTGTCCAGGCCCAGACCGTGTTACGCCTACCGTCCGAGGGGCGATTGCGTTGAGGGATTCAAGGTTGTTGTCCTCGGCACACCCGCTGAGTATCTCCGGGTGTGAACAAAAGAAGGAACGGGGTAAAACGCCGTCAAGTCGAGCTATACGAGTGTCGCGATGTGGTAACGCACAGCAAGCAACTGCTGAGATGCATGTCTCGCGGACTTGAGTTGATCGAAGTGATGGATCCAGTGAGGGATCAAGGAAGACCATAAAAGACTAGCTGATCACGCGCTGCGGTGCAGATTTAATCATCAACATTGGCCGGCGGCTGATGGCCAGCCGCGGAGGGTGTTGTAAGGACCGCCGGTTGTTATCTAGAAGAAGCGCGGAAGGTGTGCGGTATCGGAGTGGTTGACGATATGGATGGGCCTGACCTCGCGCATGACCGCATGATCACTGACACCCCACGCCCCTTCTGGTTCTCACTTGCGAGGTGCGAGTGGGGAAGACCGAGGGAACGGTAGCCGCGGAACTCACATTTGCTTCCGGATTGCGTAAAGCCGGCGGCGAAACGGCGAAACGCCCGATTTGGGCATAGTCTTGGGGGTGCTTGGCGGCCGCAGCACACCTTTTTCCCATCACCTCGGCGGGAGCGGCGGAGGAAGGGGGGCAAACCTGGCCACGGGTTAATTTTTAATTTTTATATTTATTCGAAGATTCAGATCGGGAGAATGTGGTAGTCGATCTATTTACCGGTGCTTTGGACATGACGTTGAACGGACCCGCGCCCGCCTAATTTGCCGCTTAGAACCGCATATAGTCCTGCACCGTGACGACCAAGTTGTCCGTTCTGCCCTCCCCTTTTACTCTTACGCTCTCAATGGACCGCTTGCCCCTGGACCGTTTCCCTTCCGATTCATCGCCCACCTCTCCTTTCTCTTCCTCGACACAACCCACAATGCCTCCTGCTTCTCAGACTTTATTCAGGACTTCTGATGAACCCGACCCGTTCAAAATATCTTTCCTCAAAGGTCCGAAGCGCAAACGCTTGGCAAAGGTCCGTATCTCAGCATACAGTCGGTGCTCCTGTTCATTGACCTTCCAACAGGCTTGCGATGCCTGCCACAAGAGCAAACGACGATGTGATGGTACTGGTGAGGTCACCCTTCTCGGCTTTCTTGCTCGCTCCCACTGATTGTGCTTCAAGCGCCTTGTAGCAACTGGTGTGTGCTTTCATTTTGATGTCCCCTCGTAACTTTTAACTGACTACACACACCAGTTACTTTGCTGCCAAGGACTGCACCTATACAGACTCTTCCGGACGACCTGTACCCGCACCTTTGGCATCAAAAACCGACAAGCCTTCGCGGGCTGGCCCCAGTCAGCCCCGCCGGCGTTCTCAAAAGGATTCCTATTTGGAACCACCTGTTCCTGTATCCACAAATAACCCATCGTCTCCACACGGACAGCCTTTGACGTCACCCCAAACTCCTTCGGACACTCGTGATGATTACGCTGAGACCTCGAAGAGGCCCCGAGTGGGCTCCATATCCTCCTTTCCAACTCCAGAATCTCAGGTACCCGTCCCTCTCGCGCGTCGCTCAAGTACCGCAGCTAGTCGTTTTGAAGTTCCCGTCGTCCGTGAGCTTGTGAGCCGTGCGTAGTTCATTTCCCCTGGCCCTGTTCTCCGGCTCACTACTAACCATTCTGGACTTAGTCTTTTTTGCTCACTGCCACCCCCATCGTCTCTTCATACACCAACCCACTTTCATGGCTGATGTTAGCCTCGGCCGCGTACCTTCCTACCTTCTATATGCACTATGTGCCCTCGCCGCCCCCTTTTCCAGGCACCCCGTCGTGCGGACAGATAACCCCCGTACAAGTGGCGTGGCGTACTGCAAGGCAGCGGAAGAACAGATGTTCGATACGCACGGTCGTCTAAGTGTGGACAGAAACTTCATGACGGCACAGGCACTTTGTCTTCTCGAGTCCCACCAATCTCTCTTATCGTGGCCTTGGCCTTCCCCTAGTACACATCACCGTGAGTATTTAGTCAAGTTTGAGATCTCGGCCATCATCACATGGCGTTGTCATTTACGTTTCTCGTATCGCAGAACTCGCCCTGAGTATCTTAAATGAGGACCTCCATGTTCAGGATGAACACCCTTCTGGTTTGACTCCGGCTCCCACGACTAGCTTCGTGCTTGATGCGATTGGTCGCGAGTGCTCTCGCCGCGCGTTCTGGTACATCAAATTGATGCATCTGACTGCCTTTGCCTACTATCAAATACCTACGCCTGCTATCGCGCTGGACTTGAAGAACCTGCGCCTTCCTGTCGACGAAGCGAGCTTTGAGTTTGGCGCGCACAACTCCCAATCAGGTTCGTCGACCTCGCCCTACTCCAGGTTCACCATACTGAGACTTGTCTTGACGCCACCAGAGTACCTACACCTGCCGGCGCCACGTACACAATATGCTTCCGAATATGGACATCTTCTCCGGATCGCTTCTGTGCACGCTCGTCTCGAAATGTCATTGAATACCGCAGATAGTAAACCTATTTCTTATGCCCACGTCGAACTCGTTCTCACAGGTTTGTCTTGGATGCAGCCACAGTTCGGCTCGGAAAACAAGACGCAGCAAAGGGTATCGTAGAAGAAACTGAAAAGGAGATTTCGGTACGCCCTTTCTTCGAAGCCTAATGACGATAAAGTTAATCGTGTCTTTTATTCTGGTCTCTTTAACCCGTGCCCTTTAACACATTCTCACACTGATAGGCGTGGGAATCCTCACTCGCTGATCATGTCCGCTTTAGTGAGGAAGGTGCAGCACTTCATCTGGCGATGTTCGAGACAAGCTCAAATACCGGCGCATGGTGCTACTTCATGATGCACACAGTGTATGCATGGTGTATCCTTATACTCTCAGAGGTGTGTCTCTGATCGCACGTGTTTTGCTTGTCCTTCCTGCTGATAAGGTCGGCTTTTAAGGCAAAAGCATGCGGATTGGGCAGCGTGACAAACGGTAGCTCCGATTGGGCTCGTGACCGACTCGTGCTAATCGGAACGAAGCTCGGGAGCAGAGCGAAGAACAGCGTTTTGCGTATGTGTTTCTCAGCGTCCTGATTTGTGTGCGTGCCTAACTTGTCTCTGGCTACCTGCAGTTGTCGCAATTCTTTTGGTAAGTCCACCTGCGACCAGCCCCAGATCTTCAACTGATATTCAATTAGGCACTGAAGAGGTTTGGCATGAGTGACCATCCGCAGGTTGTGGCATGGACCAGAGAGTATGACGAGGCGTGTGGAATGGAGTTCCCCACCAAACGCAATTCTGTGAGGCCGATGCCGATCGCAGAAGCCTTGGCTTCCACAAAACCCATAAATCGGCCCATTCATCCGCTACCTCTGCCCCCGTCACTTGTCCCCGCAGTGGGTGTGGACCGTCTCGAAGATCGAAGCGACGCATCTAGCACCGGCTCTTCCGGGACATACTTTAGTTCACTGCGCAGTTCATACGACAAGTTGCGAATTACTCACCCTGAACCAGCCCACTCTCCTGTCCCGGGGTCAGCGCCATCGCTACCATCATTAAAATCATGTGGGTTACTGGAATCGTGGACGCATCACCCTCAAACTCTGTCACAGCAGCTCCCAGATGCCGCTGGTATGTCAGAATCTCCACCTTCACCAACTCCCCCGTGGATGGCACTGCGAATCGCAACCACCGCCCCTAAAGACTCTACCGTAGGCCCATCGGAGGCCAATGCCTCACCATCTACATCTTCGCGTGGCACAAAATCGACGATGCCGGTGGGATTGGACTGGCTTGCGCACGAACAATAACGTTTTGCCTTGCTCTCCCCGTATCTCAGTTCAATCCGTTCTGTTCACTGCCGGCGTTGTCGGCGTGCTATCTTGATTTGCATTTGGTGCCTTTGCGAACTATTTACGGCTCTTGTCATTAACGTAGAGCATGGGTTATTTGGTTTCGTCTATCTTGTTTCGTCTAGTCAAGGTTTTGCGGTAGCGCGCGCGTACCTGATGTGTACCTTATCAGCTCACTCTGCAATTCCGCCGGTTTCATCGTGAGTGTCATGGGCAAATAAACATGATCGATATCAGGGTAAGCGGTAGGACGAAAGTACAGTACAAGGTGATCATTTCTTCAAGTTACGATGGAGCTCTGGCTGGACGAGAACGACACGGTCCAGAAGCTTCCTAAGTACATCATCTTTATGCGTGTTATATGCGTCCGTGATGGTGCGTAACTTCTCCCCCGTCTCCTTATCGATGATGGATTGTGCGTCCTGTGTGCTCCCAGCGTGCTGGAATGAGACGTCGGTTGAGAAGGAACGGTGTGCTAATGGATGAAAGGGTCTTACGGAACTCTGAAAGGCGGTAAACTCTTGCTCCTTCACCTTGCGATACTCCTCTATTTCTTTGGTGGCCTCCGTGCGCGCATCCTTCAGCCTTTGTACACGATCTGCGGGAGATATCAGACTAAATGAGTGATCCTCGCAGCAAGCGATTAGCGCACATTGGCGGGCTTGTTGCACCACTTTGGCTGCCTCCTTCTCTGCCTCGAGGAGTGTCTGGATACCCTGTGATTGCTGTGCAGCCTGTAAAAGATATTAGTATACTGAGACGTCGAGATGAGCGAGTACATCACCATAGTCTGAGGCAAAGCAAGATTTAAACTCCGGAGCGCCCGCAAGCGTATGACCGCCCAGTGCCGCCAGTCAGAACAGACAAGACAGGGCCGCCAGACGCTGGCCAAGAGCGAGCGCAGTGCACCAAACCTGTGCCTCCCTCGCTGCATTGAACAACAAGTTTCCATTGACTCATTCCTACCAAACTAAACAAACGCCAAGATCTCAGCGCAAACTCGGTTCCCAGCAGGCGTCGATGGACCCGCTTCAGGCTCTTAGTGCCGCGCTCAGCGTCCCCGCAGACTCGAAGGAGCAGTCCGACTTGCTTGCAGCTCTCCGCGAGACTCTAGAGGCCCAACCCCACCCAATTCCAATTCTCTGCAATACGCTGCTCAAGACCGCAGCTGGCTCAAACGATTCGTTGCTCAGGCGTTGGGTGTTGGACCTGTTGCATTTTGGTATCGCGCGAGCACCTCTGGCGGTCGATACGCGTACACAACGTGTGTCTCTCTTTTTCCTAGTTTCACATAACCTTGTTCTACTGTTCTGTCGACACACCACTGACATATAGGTGGGCTCACACGCCGTGTTGTTTTATATTTCCCCCATTAGTTGCATCGCGGTCTCTGGACGTACTTGCCGGTCTTCTTAACGATAGCAACCCTTGGACCGTCAAAATCGCGGTGCAGTCATTCGCAGGAGCATACCCACTCCTCTTTCGTTGGCTGTGCGTTTCAGACTTTTGGTGCGCTTCGATGTCATCACCGCTAATATTTTCGCATCTCTTCGCACAGATGCACAAACAGAAACGAACGATCGCAATGGGACACACTCTCGCGCGCGAAGAACCGGATCATCGAGTTCATGTGGGCGCCAAATACGCATGCAGGTGTGCAGTTTGCCGCTGTCAAGTTCCTGCAAAAGGTTATCCTGGTACAGTCGCGGGGTATTGCGGACCCAAGGGTGAGTAGTCCCTTTGTTGTTTCACGTATACCTTGGCAAACCTCTTGTTCACTAAAGCTGCAAAACAAAAACGATCCAAATCTTGCAATCGTCCCGGGAGACCACCCGTTCATTAACGCCTCTGCTCTCGAAACTGAAGGTGTAACTCTCCTGCAACGTCTCATCACCGATCTGTATACAAAACAGTGCGTCGGAACTACGGGTTCTGCTCACGGCTGAACTTCTGATTTGTCTCTAGAAACCCAGACCTTATCTCCGCCATCCTGAACAGCTGGTCGGGCCTTGTCAAGTTGCGACCAGGCTTCGTTCAGATTGTAGTATCTTCCCTCACACTATGGACTCCTGCCCCATTACTGGGCCTGCCCTTCTCCGCCATCAAAAGTGTTGAAAAGTCTGTTCGCATTCTTTTGACACACATATCACGGTGCGTACCCCTGAGAATATTGTCTACTTCAACACTTACTGGAGCAATGATTCCTTTGCGTAGCTCACCAGCTGGCGCAAACTTTACACGTGAAATCAACGAAGCTCTCAACAAGCAGACTCAGCGCATGGAACAAGCTGTGGCAGATGAGAGGACACGTAAGGCTATCGCAGCACAAGCCCTGGCCGACGCTCGCAAGCGTCCGCTAGCCACCGCTGCCCCAGCCGAAGAAGAAGCGAAGCGCCAGAGGGTCGAGGCTGACCCGAATGGGGACGCAACGGCGCTATTGGCAGCGTTTGACTTTACAACCCTCCCCGTTGCGCTCATCACGGAGCTCATCGTAGCGAACTTGCAAGCATTCTCCGATGAGGTTTTCCAGGCGCGTGTCAACGCGTACCGTCATCCCGCACCTGCAGGTATCGCTGCCCCTGCCCCCGTGCCTGCGGGCGCAACATCAGTATCTGCAGCTGTTCTTGAAAACTCTGTGACATCAGAGAGTACAGCGCCAGCGAGAAGAACGCCACCGACGATGCCTGCAGCGGATAGGGCAAGGGAGCGGGCTTTAGCGCAGGGGTCCTCAACCCAATTAGACGAACCCGGCTCATCCAGTAGAGTTAAGGAAGAGCCGATGGACCCGCTGCAGATGGACATGGACGAAGATATTGAGTACGAGCCGGATAGTCTGAACCTTGAGGTATATCCTCGTTTGTCGGCGTACCCCCAGCTTGTAGCTCACGATACTGTTTGTCGCAGCTGGAACCCATGCAAGAAGATGACGATGCGCTCGCTGCGGCTGAGCTCGACGCCAAACAACTGATACCGCTAGACTTCCAAGTTCCACCGCCACCCGTTCTCAGCGAAGCGGAGCGGGCGATGGCTGTCAAATCTGCTGCCACGCGGATATGGCAAAGTTCGGGTGATCTCGCAATCGGGCAGCACGATGGCGGGCGCGACCTGTGGATGCTACTCCTTGTGCGGATGATCACGCGTGTAGTCGACCCGAAGGACAGCAGAGGCAGATCCAAGGCCGAGGGTGAAGGCGAAGGCGAGGGCAACAAGAGCGCAGATGCAGACGTGGATATGGACGAAGAAATAGTGGAACTGTACGAGCGGCAGGACCGACTGCGGAAGGTGTTGTGCGACTACATAATGGCCGATTTCTCTGGGCGGTGAGTTTCAATCTCTCATGTCTTTTACTATCACTGACTGGCGCTCAGGATACGACTCGCAACGACTTGGATGAATGAGGAGTGGTACAACGATCAAGTAAGACACTTATCGGACAATGACTGGGTCGGTGCTTCCCTTATCTCTCGTGGGCCGCATTGACGTCGTATCAGCGCCCCAATTACGAAGTCTGGCTAAACCAAATCGTCGCCGAGTACCAGTTGCGCATTGATAGAAAGGATCGGATGTTTGCGCGTTTCCTCCTTGATTTGCCTTCTGTTCCCTCGGACGTGTTCACTCTCCTTCGGGATTTGTGCACTGAACCAGAAAGGTATGCCGCGGTAATCATCTAGAATTACCTCGTCATTGAAACCATTCTGCACTCCCCAGGATGCAAATCGGGTTCCAAACCTTACGGGACTTCGTTACCCAGCGACCGACACACCGCGGGGAAGCAATGAACATCCTTTTGGAGTTGACGACACATCCAGGTGCGGGTATCACTGATCAGCGGCATCGGGAATGTACTGACGAAGACGGCACCCTTTCTAGAAAAGGTCACGCGTAACGCGGCAATCTTGACCGTGAAGCGTTGTATGGGGGAATTCCAAATGACGGACGGCATGATACGTGATTTTGCTTTGCAATTGCTCCACCGACTTCAAACATCCCGCCCGGTCGACAAACCCCCGATAGGAGATGCCGTAGCAACTACGGGCAACGAAAATATGGAAGACGGGCAACTACCCCCAGATGATCTGCTGCAAACGCCATATTTGCCAGAGCGCTTGGAGCTCCCTACCCCGAAGCCCCTAGTGGTGCAGCATGTGGAACTGTTATTTGCACTATCTTCAAAGGCTTCGGACTTCCTAGACGAGTGCATCATTTTGCTCCCCTGTATGCGTTGAGATTCTGACTGTACCGTACCAGGATCTTCGCAGCATATGGGGAAATGCACACTAGCGTCCAAGAAGCCATCCAAGACCTAATCACCGCTCTCGTACGATCACTCGGGTCTGGGCACGGGAAACTCCTTACTTTAATGCGTACGTTCCCCCCCGGTGCAGAGACGCTGGCGCTCCGTATCTTGAACATCTTTACGGAACACGGGCGGCCAAGTGCCCAGCTCGTCGCTCTCGTTAAGGGGCTGATCGCTGAGCGCGATCTCGATGCTCGTTTCCTTATCCCGATCATCGCCGAGATGGACAAGCCCGATATCATGAAGCACCTCCCACGCATCGTTTCGATTCTTAATGGCACGCAGGAAACGAAGGAACTCGTACGGAGCGTTTTTGGTGCCGTTGTTACGACACCTCCGCAAACGTTCGGAAGTGTGACGAGTAATCTACCACGTGTGCGGCAGAGCGAGTTGCTCACACCCGCGGAACTGATGGTGCTGCTTCACGATACGGAAAAGGAGATCGGGATCAAAAGCGCAATCGAAGGTTAGTCTCGTTACTGTCGGTGTGTCCTCGTCCCCGACTCTGTGCTCACCTCACCCACAGCCATCGGAATTTGTTTCTCGATGACGGACGTCTTCCGCTCTGAGATCCTCGCGGTCGTCATGCAACAGATCCTTGATGAGCCGGTCTTACCAACTTTATTCATGCGCACGGTGAGTCGTGTCTTTCCAACGTAGTCCCACGCTCATACATATACAACCAAGGTGATCCAAGCCGTCAAAACGTACAAGTCGCTGACAGGCTTTGTCTCCACGACGCTACTATCGCGATTGATCACCAAAAAGATATGGACAACCCCCTTGCTCTGGGAGGGCTTCATCCGTTGCGCACAGATTGTCGCGCCAGCAAGCTTTTTGGTACTATTGCAGCTCCCGAAAGAGCAATTACGGGAGCTGGTGGCGAAGCAACCAAGCTTGCGAGGCCCACTGCGCGAGTTTGTCCAGAAAAAGGGCGGCAATCCCGCACGAGCCGCCGTCTACTTGGAGATCATTGGCGAAGACGAGCCGCAGGCAGGGGGAACACCAACTCCCGAGACACCTCCGCCAAATGTACCATCAACTACTACGGCCGAGCCAACACCTTCGTAGCACCATTGTTCAGATGTTGCCTTTCGCATAGATGTAGCATGTGTATATTTTTGCTTTCGTTCAATGAACATTTGCTGGGTTCTCCTGCGCCAAACTTATGGGTCGAGTTCGAGGAATGATTCCGTTCAGAGACAGAGACAGCCTAGATGGTCTCAGTCGCTTGTTCCTGCGACTCTTCCTTTGCTTTACAACCTTCATTGGTCAGCCACGGGCGAAGCGCACGTCCACCCATGCCGATAGAACACGCTGACGAGAATGGCGATTTTTTGCCCAAAGCCCACGGGCCGCCCACATCTCCTCGCTCTTCCGAGGGTTCGCCGTCTTCGCTCATCATGGCACGCGGTAGGTCGAGAGTCAGGAATATCTCTAGTGATGCAGATCCCTTCTCAGAGGAGAATTTACGCAAGCGGTGCGCATCCCGAGGGATATATTCTGCATTTGGTACTTATCGTCGAAACACACCTTTTTTTTATATTGCACTTCAAACAGTGGCTATCATAGTCTCAAATCGTTCGACCAGACGTTCCACCTGGAAAAGCGATGGAAGCTTGTGCGCGAAATGGGCTCTGGAGCGTACGGCGTTGTAATGTCAGTGCGCATCCCTTTCCCGGTTTTTGGTTCCTTTTTGCAGTAACGACCGACACGCGAGATTGTCAGCTCAGCTGCAGACGAGATCTCGGGGGAGACCGTTGCGATAAAGATGGTCACGCGTGTCTTTGCAAAGACGTCGCTGGCGAAACGCGCGCTGCGCGAGCTCACTCTTCTCCGGCATTTCAGCAACCACGAAAATATCACCGGGCTCATTGACGTTGATGGCATCGCCGAAAGCTTCAGTGAAATGTGGGTGTTATAGTCTACGAAACCCGCCACCTGCGTTGATAAGCCTTTTATTCTAGGTACCTCTTCATGGAGGTGAGCTATTGCAGGTACATGTAGTCCAATCGCTCTCTGATTCTGAGCCTCTGGAACACAGCCTATGGAAGGTACGGCCCCATGCACCTAGATTTATTCCTACGCTTATTTCTGGGCCTTCGTTAAGCGGACTTACACCAAATCATCAAATCAGGTCAAATGTTGACCAACGAACACGTGCAGTATTTTACGTATCAGATTCTACGAGGTACAAACACCCATCGCGCGGTTCTTCTTGTGATTCACTCTCCGCTTGTACGCAGGTATGAAGTATATACACTCCGCCTCCGTGGTACACCGGGACCTTAAGCCCGGAAATCTGCTCGTCAACTCAGACTGTGAGCTCAAAATATGCGACTTTGGCCTGAGCCGAGGCTTTGACTCGACTCCTGAGGAGGGCACATCACAGATGACTGAGTACGTCGCGACGCGTTGGTATCGTGCGCCCGAGGTTATGCTGGCTCTCAGGTCTTTATTCCTCTTCGCTCACCTTTAGATGATATCCTGACATCGACCCTCATAGGCGGTATGGAACAGCAAGTATGTGGCAGTCAGACGACACATCATCGCATTGAGCCCATCTGTCTACTCTAGTCGATGTCTGGTCAATAGGCTGCATACTTGGGGAACTTCTTCTCGGACGCCCCTTGTTCAAGGGCAAGGAGTGAGCGTAACAACTCCACAGTGCTGCATTTGCTCTAATCTTATCTTTTCGCGTTTAGTTATGGTGCGTTTCCGTGCGTGTGATAGAGACCGGTTGCTTACCGTGACCATCAGTGGACCAGCTAAACAAGATCTTAGAAGTGCTTGGTAAGTTGATTGTCGCGAATAACTGATAGACCCCCAATGAAAATGAACGCAGGTACTCCTAGTAATGACATCCTAAGACGTGTGGCAAGCGAAAGGGTGCGTGGTCGTCCTTGTAGTCCAGAAGATCGCTACAGGGCTTGTTATAGGCACAAGCCTACGTTCGCTCGCTACCTGTTCGAAGAAAAGTTTCATTCAAAAAGCTCATCCCACAAGCCGATCCACAAGGTAGCACTTCCATTTATCTGCTTCAGATTCAAATACCGACCAACCCCATGCAGCTCTTGACCTCCTCGAGAAAATGCTCAGCTTCGATCCCACCTCTCGCATCACCGTTACTCAGGCACTCGCGCACCCTTGGCTCGCAGCCTACCACGACGTGAACGACGAACCCTCCTGTCCCGAGAAGTTTGATCGCTGGCGCGAAATCGAAGAGCTGGAAACCATCGAGCAATTCCGCGCAGCCCTTTGGGCCGAGATGAATGACTTCCGCCGCGAAGTACGTGCCGTCGGCGCCGAGGCAGACGAACAACCCTCAGCACTGCCGTCCGAAATTCCGACACGCAGTTTGAGCACCCCGTCAGAGGCACCTGTGTCCCCGCAAAAAGAAAACTCAAGCCCAGAGGTTACGCGGTCAAGGAGACAATCCACAAGCGGCAGCCCCCTGAAGGAGCGTCGAGATAGCACGGACGGACGTGCACGCCCCCGCGCGCGCGACCCTGTTGTTTCGTATTCACGCAGGACAAGCGTATACTCGGCGCGTGATCGAGATTCTATCGTCTTCGGGGAGCCGGACGGCCTCCCAGTTACCATGACGCGTACATCCTCGTTCGCGGCAGAGGACGTGGGGTTACCCCCGACGGGTCCTGGAGTGAATGCTTTCCCATTCCCAAGTATCGGCCTGCCGGAAGGCTACGTCGTACCCGCACGCCAACGCACTGCCAGTATGGGTGGGCCCGGCGTCGTCGGTTCTCGGTTACTGCGTACGTTGTCCACGGTGTCGATACATGAGACGGTCGATGTGGGTGCGGCAGCAGGAGGTTGCGAGGTTGATTAGGGCAAATGAAACTGCCGCAGATGCCCCGCCGAGCGAGATGCCTAAGGAGATCGGAGGCGAGGGATCCGAGTGGGGAGGGAAGGATGGTGGTACTTGAAAGTAGGAGTTGCCTATGGACCATACTACATCTGCAGGGACTTTCGAATAGATAGATATATAGACAAGTGCCGGCTCCTTAAGTGATACAAATGAGTGAATACTGTGTCTAATCGGCTCCGAGAAGTTCCTTCAGACCTAAGAGAGAGATTAACACCATCACGCGGCTCACGCGAGGTAGGAAAAGTGGACACGTACGCTCTATAATACTAAGATAGGCTGTTGTACCGGGGCTATCCGGGTATTCTTCCAAGAAGCTTACGCCATAGTCCGCACTCTTTCCTATCCGTGGGTCAAGTGGCACTGAGCCAAGGAGCTCGACACCCATTTCCTTTGCGAGTCGGGCGGCCCCACCGGTCGTAGGTCGGAAAATTTGAGACTCTCCCTTGCAGTTAGGGCAGACGAAGCCGGCCATGTTCTCGACAAGTCCGAGAACGGGCACGCCAACCTTACGACAAAAGTCAATCTCGCGCGCAACATCCTGGAGTGCAATCTCCTGTGGAGTGGTTATAAGCACAGCTCCATCGATCCCGCTTTCCTTTAGGAGTTGAACGATGCTAAGGTGTTCGTCGGATGTTCCTGGAGGCGTGTCGACGACGAGGTAGTCGAGCATACCCCAGTCCACGTCCTTGAGGAACTGCGCGATAAGCCCATTCTTCTTCGGTCCACGCCACATAACGGCGTCCTTGGGAGAAGGAAGCATGAATCCTACAGACATAGCACCGAGATTGTCCTGTACATAGATGGGTGACCAGCCGACAGTAGAAGTGTGGACCTGCTCGGAAGCGATGCCAAGGATGGTAGGGATTGAAGGTCCACAGATGTCGACATCCAGGATACCAGTCTTGTTTTCTTCAGTACAAACCACATAAGCCGCGATGGTAAGAATATTGCGTACCTGCACATCTGGATCGGACGCAAATGCCCAACCAAGTTGCGCGGCGAAGGTCGACTTGCCGACGCCCCCTTTACCAGAGAGAACAAGGATCTTGCGCTTTACTTGTGTCATGCGTTCACGTACAAGCGGTAATGCGGGGTCTGGACCCTTTGCAACTCCTGACGCACATACGTCCTGGTTGGGACAACCTGCACATGCTGCAGATTTGCCTGCTAGCTCGGACTCGGTGCCCTGAGAAGTGTGAGCGCTATTTGGATGGCGAGAATAGACATACTTACGGGACAATGCTCTGGAGCATTTTCTGGGATGCTTGTTGGCTGTTGTACGGCCAACATCGTTATCACTCGTCAAAGATCAAAGTCAAAGGCTGAGTACTGGCTGAGTCAATTGACTGGCCGGATCTTCCCGGCCCGGGTTCTGGTAGACACGACCACGTGATCTGTTCGTTGGCGCGGTCGGCTCATAACTCAGTACTCCTGTACTTAGGTTCTACGGTTCCACGTTCGCGATCAGCAATGAAGCACGCCCGCCTTCGACTACTATAGGATTCTTGGTCTTTCAAAGGATGCTTCTTTTGAAGATGGTTTGTCTCTCTCAATAACTCGACTTCAACCTCTACCGCTCACGTTGAATTTGTAACAGTGCGCCGCGCATACAAGCAAAAGGTGTTGGAAACCCACCCAGACAAACTCCCCCCGGACTCGACCGAGGAGGAGAAAGAAGCCTCTCATGAGCTATTCAGCAAAGTATGTTCTCAAAAAAATCGGCCTTTACCCTTTCTGAACCAGTAACCCACAGGTCCACGAGGCCTCGGAGATATTAGGAAACCCCGACAGACGTCGAGTGCGATTTGCTTTTGTTCGGTATTATGTCACTCTTACGAGTTCACCTGTAGGAATATGATATCCATTACCGGGAACTTCCTGACCCGAGCGTTAAATCCGCATTCAGCCCCAAGTCTTCCACAGTCTCTATGTCTAGATCGAACTCAGCCGCCACCGTTCGCACTACGGGACCTACGAACGTTGCCAGAACTTCCTCCACGCTCTCCTCTGCATCTTCCCGCTCAGGTTCTAAACCATCCAGCGACACAATTCCCCCCATATCCCGAACAGATTCCATGAAGAGCGTGCACACCGCAGCTGCTGTGCCTGTTAATTCCGTGTCTAGAACTAATTCCACTGCGACTGCACCTCCTATGGCGACCAGAACGAACACAATCTCGTCCTCTCGCAGTGCGAATGGCGTCCCGTCGTCGATATCCCGAGCAAATTCGTCCGCTAATGCACGCGATGATCAGGATAAAGTATCGCGCTCCAACTCTTCTGCTATTGTTCGGGGTACGCCGCCGTCACCTTCAGTAACTAGGAAAGATTCCGTTCTATCGAAGATTTCATCTACCCCAAGTGGTCCTGTACCGCCTGCGCTACCATCCGTCTCTCGTGCAAATTCCGCCTCCACCGTTCGTTCGTCCATCTCCATTTCCTCTACAGCACGTAGCGCGTCGGAAAGGCCCAAAACTATTCTCGAAGCACCTGCATCTGTTTCTAGGTCTAACTCGACCTTGACGACACCCGTTCAGCCTGTCTCCAGATCCAATTCTACCGTGGCCCCCTCTCAACCTACCAGCGTATCCAGATCCAACTCTGTTTCCACGGTCACTGCCCTCTCTCTTCACGATTCTTCGTCTATTGTCAGATCCAACTCCTCCGCCACCGCGCTCACTTCAGTCTCTGCGCGGTCAAAGGCAGTGAGCAACTACACGAATCGGATGTCTGTGGCTACTGTCACTAGTGCATTCTCTGACCTGCCCACACCACCTTACTCGCATCCTGAAGAATATGAAGCGCTGGTCGACGCCATGCTGCAGGAATTATACCGCCTCACCCCAGGGTGGGTAGAACGCAAGCAGAGGC
This sequence comes from Lactarius indigo, assembly GCA_025766275.1. Taxonomy (NCBI): domain Eukaryota; kingdom Fungi; phylum Basidiomycota; class Agaricomycetes; order Russulales; family Russulaceae; genus Lactarius; species Lactarius indigo. The sequence goes on from JAFKAC010000008.1 coordinate 957,486, forward strand.
TCGAGGAGGTAATCTCCTTTCTGTAAGCTCGCGTCGACTGTACACTAAATTTCGTCTGTCGCGGTATAGATCAAGGCGCAGCGCGAGGCGGGACACAAGGTCGATTCCCAGGCGTGGCGCGCGTCATGGGCATCGTGACGAGTCCTTTATTGACGATTTTTATTTGCTAGGACTTATTGCGTGGTTCGGACTGGACTCCGGGTCTGTTTGTTTGTATTAATGTGCTTACTTACATGTTGGGCGGCGTATTGGCTGTGCATTTCGTTCAGAAATGCCTTGTAGGATTTGCTGGATGGATGTTGTTTTTGAACCGCTCATGGGCTATGAACGTATGAACATTGGATGGATGAGGCTGTGTGAGTGGATCGAGTTGTTACTCGAATTGATTTCAAATATATGTCCGCTATTCAGTTTTGGCCGCTCTTGCTCAATTCGCATCTCACAACTGCAGCTCAGCAGCTTTGAGGTCGGGTTGACCCCTCAGAGGCTACTCCACGAAAAGGTTTGACCACCTCGCAGCCGCTTCCCTTAATGAGGTGATCCTGTGGGTTAACCCACTGGCTTACCTTGGCAGGCGCCTGCGATACAGTATACACCAACGGTACTGTATAGTACAGTATTCAGCGCCGTGGTCATCCGATTGCTTTGTCACGCCCTTCGTATATGGCGCTAAGTTACTCAGCAGAGATTATAAGGGATGGATCACCAGGGCATGGCCGGGTGATTCGTAACGTGCTGCAGCCAATTACACAAAATTCTCCCCCACAACTCACTTTCTAATTACCACAAACGAGTATCTGCAATGGCACCCGCCTTACAGAGGGCCATTGTCGTTCAACAGGACGGCTCAGTTGCATTGAGTGAGATCCCCGTACCCAAACCTGGTCCAGGTGACATCCTAGTCAAAGTCGTTGCCGCTGCACAGAATCCCACTGACTGTGGGTGGGGCCTCTTCCAGTCACGGGAGCGACACTTCTAACTGTTTCTCCGACTGATTTCCAGGGAAGACGGCACTGCACGGAAAGCGAGCTGGAGCAGTCTCCGGGTGCGACTTCTCGGGGATCGTTGAGGAAATTGGGTCAAACGTTCCGCAGAACCTTCGTTCCGTGGGCGAGCGTGTCGCCGGCATGGTCCAGGGAGGCTAGTCACTCTGTCCCAATGTCACATTGCCGCTAGCGTCGGACTCACCGAGAAGCGTCCACACAGGCTCCCACTACCACCGTGGTGCCTTCGCTGAATACCTCGTCACGAGCGCGGACTTCGTTGTCCATATCCCGGACGCCTGGTCCTTCGAGGACGCCTCGCAATTGGGCGTCGCGCCACTCACGGCCCTCCGGGTGCTCTACGAGGTGCTCAAACTCCCCGAGCCCCTCGGAACCTCCCCGTCCCGCGTCAAAATCCCCGTCTTTATCTCAGGTGGTGCGACCTCGGTCGGGTTGTACGCGATTCAATTCGCGAAGCTCTCGGGTTTGTATGTCATTGCCACGGCCTCGCCACGGAACTTCGACCTTGTTCGATCGCTGGGCGCCGATGTCGTCGTTGACTACACTGATCCGTTGGCAGCGGCGAAGCAGATCCGAGAGGCCGCTCCAAACTTGGAGCATGCAGTCGACTGCGTTGGCGAGGACAACTCAACCGCGATCACCGCTGCTTCCCTCAACGGCAAAGGAACAATTGCTCAAATCACCTTGCGCCCAATTCCCGTGGAGGGCGTCAGAACTCTGTCGAGCGTCATTTTTGACGTCATCGGGAAGGTGCGTGTGAATTAGTGTGTGAACGCACCGCAGTTCTTCTGCATGCCCCCCCGCCTCAGTCGACATCTGACTTGCTGTCACACCACATAGGATTGTGATTGGCCGTTGCCTTTCACCGCATCACCCGAGTTAACGGAAACCGGGCGCAAATTAGTGCGATTACTCTCAGAAATAGTAACCAAGACTAATCTCCGTCCAAACCCGGCGCTGGTCCAGCCTCTGGGGCTTGCGAGCGTTGCGGATGGGTTCCAGTACATGAGTGAGGGGAAGGTTTGATACGCCTCTCCCCAGTGCGTTCGGCCTCTCATTGACGTGGCTATAGGTCAGCGCCCAGAAACTGATATACAGGGTTGCCGATACCCCCAAGGAATAAAGGCGATTTATCGGCGATGCGTGGGGGCGGAACGCGTACTTCGTGTAGTGCACCCACGATAGCAAAGACAAATTCTTCGGGTAATGTCTAAGAATAAACGGCAGTTTTGAGTAGCAACTAGCAGGGTGACGTGTGTGCCGATTTAATGAATGAGGCCGAGGGCCGACCCTGAGTCTCCCTGTGAAGCTGGGACTACCATGTCAAAGGAATGTGGTGTTGATCGCGCAATTGGAGGTTGCCGAGGTCAAGTGACGCTGAGACGAGGTCGGTCCCGCGTGGCCCGGGCGGGGCGCGAATAAGTAGTATGCCTCAACTCTGACGGATGCTTTCGTTTCTTTCTCGTCAACAAGCACTACGGTTCACAAATTCGCATCAGTTGGTAGCCCGCCCTCCGGGGGATTTCGGGACCGAACGTTGACACCATGATTCAAGATAATGAGATCATTGTTAAATTGATACGAATGTGCTGTCGATTGTCATATGTGTAGCCTAAAGCAAATGGACTTTTCTTTTTCGTGTACGTATATAATCGTCTCTTAATTGCTATAACAGATCGGCATTGGGTCGGTTCTGTACTATGTACAAGGTACTAACAGAGTAGGAAATCGGTACTGGACGCACTCTTACTCGTTGACGTTAGGACCGAGTTTTTCCTGGAATTCCTCTCCCTTGTTGACGAAGGTCACAGGATGACCCACGTTCTGGCGAGTAGCGATGAACCTCTTCCACAGATGCCACCGGCCCATTCTCTAAGTAAAGCAACTCAAGGGCTGGCAACACTTCGGCGGCTCTTTCCCCTGTGATATTTTTGAGCGCAAGTATAAAGGTATCTGAAAGCTTGTCAGTGTATACACAGCACCTTCACAGCGGTGAATGGGCGGAAGAGTTCCAGCCACCGAATACCGTTGCTCGGCGCACCATACCCCAGGAACCCCGTGTTTACGAAGAGGCGGTCCACGTTGGAGAACATGTGAGAAAATTGGCTGAGCACCTGGCTTATCCCTATCTTCCGGACGGAAAGTTTGAGCGACAACTGACCCGCATGAAATAGTTCGATGATGATGAGGTAGGGCTGAATGTGTAGGCCCAGGTGTCCCAAACCAGGATAGCTTGAGTTTTTCGGAACGATCGACTGAACTTGCAAAGCTGAGGAACATGAAAGTTATAGTCATCCCAGCACTCCATTCTCAAGCAGTCGAGTTGAGGAGTGTCGATCTGCGCCACGAAATCCTCCAAATACTTGAAAAGGCCGCGAAAGTAAAAGCGTGTAAGAGCGGGGAGGACAGTCCGTGCGATTGAAGGCAGGTATGTTCGATCTGGGTAGGAAGGTCGTCGGAACCCAAGGGAAAGATATTTCAGCCTGGACAATGCGGCCAGACTTGCGACCATGGCCCTTGGTGAAATGTAACCAGTTTCGGGTATATCACGAAGATTGATATCAACAAGGTCACAGGCTGACAGCAAGAGTTTTGGTGCTGCTGGAAAGGAAATGCCTCGTAATTTGATCTCCTGTAAACGTGGGGCACGTCCACCCAGGAATGCATCGGAGAGGACGGTAGTTGGACCAATGATTGATGTGAGCCGAAGGTGTGTCAATGCCGGAAATGGCTTTTGTATTGCCATGGCCACTGACAGTGAGTATGGCATATCGAGGGTGAGAGCGCGTACTCTACTAGGATGCTCCAGCGCTGCGAGGACATCTTCGTCATCGTCCCCGAGACTACTAGGAAAGGTAATAACAATGGGAAGGGCCGGAAGGTATCCTAGATTTTTCTTGACAGGTGTCCTATGTGTGCAGAGGAGTTCCAGACTGAGACGGCGTGACGACGCAAATATGATGTCCCTCCATGTTCGGCATACATGCGCTAGTCTGTGCCATTTCCATGGAAGGCGATCCTGAAGTAGCAACTTCATCCCTTCGATAAAGGTCAAATGTCTCCAGAAGGACATCATCTGGGAGAAAGTTGATCATTCGAGTCGTTGCGAGTCTGTACAAAGATTGGTCGAGTCAATCGCTCTATTATCGTGGCAAGCGAGTGAAGGCACTAGCAATAGACACACCTGGGAGAGCCTGACCACGAGAGCGGTTCTGTGAAATTCGATGAGCAGACTCTGTTGCAGAGTGGACGACTGCTAATCGAATATTGAAGATGAGAAACGGGTGCCCGATCGATTGGCTTAACAGCCAGGTCATAGACACACCTGTTGGAGCTCACCCGATAGAGTCAACCGAAGAGTCAACCTGAAAGCTGGGACGACAAAGTGGGTGCTCTACTTGTTGACCAAGCAGTATGGGCGAGAAGTTGAATACGGCGCTTACTAGCACGATGTTTGTGCGGCATTCGCGTCAAGGTTTATGGTCCCTTATATGAGTCACGGTGAGTACGAAACGGACTCGAATTTAGTTCTTCACCCCATTCTTTCACGACCTGTAGCTGAAGGCGGTTTTTTTTCTCAATATGTTTGTTAACTGCATGAAAGTTTTGAGTAGACAAAATAAATCTATTTCTGCGTGTGTGCCGATTTAGTCAATTCACTGTAACAGGGTAAAGAGTGGCCGAGTACGACGTTCGAGTACAAGTTCGAGTTTTTCGAACAGATAAGTGGTCTATATCAGCGACAAATTTAAGAGAGTCCTGACAGTATGTAGTAGAAATGTCATTTCTAATCTACGTGCCGCCCAGGCTATGATGAAGGTGGCGACGTTGTGATATATTGCATGGAAGCTCATGGGCTTCCCCTCATGGCAGCTGATGGTGATGGGACGACGTAAAAAGGCTGTACTTAGCAGCATGCAAATACATCCGGATCCATCAGCAGCCACGAAGGCTTACCGAACTTTCCAGTCTTCCTTCCTACATGCGCTGTCGGCTGTCTGACCGCTCGCAAGTATAAACCTGGGCTTAGGGTATCTTGCATAACTGGTTGCGGAAGCGAAATGCACAACGGCAACCGGCGTTGTCCCTCTGAGCAGCTACAGTAGTTGGTTGGTCTTAGGAGTGTAAGTTCTACAATTCATCAGCAAGCAACTCCTTCAAGGTAGCGTCCCGAGACTAGAAGTGTCGAAAATAAAGAGACACAAATCTGGCAGTGAGCACAGATTTCGCCTGGCAGAAAATCTATCAGTGCTGCAGCCCGAGTTCAAGCCAGACGCGATGTCGCCGAGGTCCGCAAGGCCGGCCAGGGCGGTGCAGTCGGGCGCGGGCGTTGAGGAAGCCGAGCAAAGATCGGCCATTCAGAAGCAGGTAGATCATCCAGCAGGAGATCGTGTCCTTTCACACACTGTATGATTGGCTATCAGCTGGCGCCCCAGGATGGACAGCACCGAGAAGAGGAAAGGCACACCGATGTTGGGCCGCTCGTACTACGAACGACCTTGAGGCGCTTCGTAGAGGACCATCACGAAGTTGCGCTGCCTGCACAGCGATGTCGAAGGTGCCGCGGCCTGAATGGTTGAACAGATCACAAAGTGAGAATAGGCCGGTCAACTCATGGCAGGGAACGAACTTGTAGAAGCCATCATACTGGCTATCGAGGTTCTCAAAGAAGGTGGGTGAATACAACGTTGTCTTGGTGGCCCAGGATCGAAAGTAGCTCAATAGTCGCCGGATGAGATTTTTGCAACCTCGGGGCCGTCGCCCATCGCGTGACTCAGGGACCTGGGAAATAGAGACGGTGCGGTGAGCGACCTGTTCCTGTACCTACTCGCGAACACACCACACGTACTACAGGATGCAGGGGACAGGAACTTTGGACGTGCCAGACATTGCCGAAGCTAGTCCCCAACTCCGACGCTATCGTCGCTGTTCACGATGTGGACCGTGACGCTGCGCGTGCCAAGCATGCGAACAGGTCAGGGATGCCCACCAGTCTGAGCACGTAGTCGAGCCATTTGAGTAACGTTGCCCGACGGCCGGTGCTGGAATACTGGAATATATATGAGGGGTTGGGTAGACCATTGAGTGTAGCAGGAAGACGGGATCGTCGCGCGTGGGCGGGGGTTTGAGTAAAAGAGGCTGTCCACTTTCTAACCAACAGAGCAGTCTGCTGACGATGGGTGACCGTCCGCTGTGCCAATTGAATACGAATGTGTACAGTGCCTACAATAGAGGTAGGTCGAATGCACTTACAGTGGAATTGACGCTATGAGAAAAAGCCAAATACTACCATCCCTGCCCTGACAGCAGGACACGCGCGACGCAGGACGGGGAGCCAATCTACGAAGAGGTTGGGATATAGAGAGAAAAACACCTCACATACCTTGCCGCAAGTCGCTGGTAGTGATTGACCCGTCGACTTCACTCGCTTTGCCAACCCGAGTTTGTGTTCCCACTAAGGGGCCACCAGCAACCCGAACACTTAAGTAACTCACGACGACAGAGGGAGTGTTCGAAAGTAGGGGTCAGAGTGGGGGCGTGAAGCTATGATCGGAGCTGTATGTACAGTATAGTAACGTAACAAAAAGCGCCGCGACGACGCCATTATGATGTTGGCGACCTCGTTCCTTCCTTCCTTTTCTTTTTTCTGGGGCGTTTTCGAGTTGGAGGTACATAATTCTGTGTAACACGCTGACCAGTGCACCCCTTGTTTCCGTGCAGTTTTATTGCAGTTTGATCCCGCCCGTGAAATTGCATGAAAGAGTAAGCACACGCCTTACTTTTCAGGCGCTACAGTACTACAACGCTTCAGAGTTTCGGGTGTCGATTCTATGCGCCACGCTGCGGTTGGTCGTCCGTCCATGCTCTGTAGGCTTCTAAGGCCAAGTGACGTGACAAAGGCCCTGAGTAGTACGGTGTTGAGTAGTACGGTGTTGTTATGTACAGTAGAGTCTTTCACTGTCCTACCAAGGGTTTCAATCATAGAGAGCCGAGGGACAGAACACGACTTGCATGACCAAGCGACCCGTGTATATACTTCAACGATGTCCTTGGTGACCTGCCAGTCTTCTGGCATTTGGCTCCTTGTCCTTCACCCCCCCTGTTAGTGCCCATCGGTTAAGATGCACCTCTTGAGCTCGACTTCAACAAGTTCGAGAAGAGAGGTCGGCGACGGTCAGCAAGCGAATCACAATAGGTCCCACATGGTTCGAACGGCGTAAGAAGTATGGCACCTCTGTGGGCCAAGCTGTGGGTCTCATCGCCGAGGCCAGACGCTTGCGCCTTTGTGGTCAATGCACCCTCGATGCCACCGCTACCGTGACCTCGCTCGTTTATAGGGTTGTCTCTTCCCTTATTGTCCTCACCCCCATTTCCCTCGCAAAGTTCAAGGCCACCATGCCACCCGTTGTCCAAGAGTGCCCAATTTGTCTCGATGGGTTCCGTGACCCTGTGGTTACTCCTTGCGGTAAGCCGTGGTCCCTCTCTCGTCGTCGGGCGCATTGAGTCTAACTGTAAAATCATGTCTCGATATAGGCCACCTTAGCTGCGGAGCCTGCATGGGAAGCGCATGTTCGTGCTTCCCGAGACCCTTACGAGGCTACGTGTCCCACCTGTCGTGCTCCGTTTCCCATTGGTATGTTGGGCTAGCACGTCCTCCCATCTTCCTCGTCTGAATATCAATGGTACTAGTCACTCCCGACATGTCTATGATACCAAAGAAGTATCACAGTATTTATTTCTCCCTCGTTGCGTCGCGTCTATTTAGGGGACGGGGAGGACACCAGCCGCGCACTCATTGATGATCTCAACACGGAGATCACCCTTCTCAAAGCTCGTGTTGGCACGCTCAGGCGTGATAAGGATCTCCTTATGGACCGTTGCGAGGCTGCCCAAAGCGCCGTCTCACGCCTCACTTCCGACGAACGCGACGCGCGTCTCGAACTCGTCAAAGCGAAGGAAGAAGCACGCATCGCGAATGAGAGCTTTGAGTCTCTCAAGGTCGTGTATCATTCTCTCGAGTCCATGTAAGCCAGTCTTATCTTTTGCGACCTCACCGACCGGCGAGCCATGCCAGACATTTGGACTGTCCCCCAGACACCAAGCGTAAGAGCGGCCAGGCCGCGCTCGACTCTTCCTCGTCGATTGACAGCCACACTTCCTCGCCAAGGAGAGTCAAGGTCTCCCCCAACGGGCGCCCCGTCAAGCCCATGCCCAAGCGCGCTCGACTCCAGCAGACGACGACAGGGCCGACCACTCAGAACACTCCCACGCATACCACCACGTCGCGGTTCGCCGATCTGGAGGTCGTCTTCCGCCCCAGCGTTTCTTTCTCCTCCCCTTCGTCATTTCCGTCCTCGTCCTCGTCGGCTCCCGCATCCACGTACGTCGCACCAACTACAAACAGGTCATCGGCACTCACATACACACGCAGTGGTCCCAGCGCCACCACGGCCAGGCGCACCCGCGTAGCTCGCTACACGACATCCAGCGACGAGTCCGATGGCCATAGCGATGTGGACGACCCCGTCCCTCGTTATCGCATCCGCTCTCGGATTACCTACCCCCGCATAATCGAGCACACAGCACCCCCTACACCTGTTCTTATGCGTATTGTGCGGCAGAGACCAATCGTGGGCTAAGCGATGAGCATCACTCCGTCGCGCGAGCTTCTGCGAGCACAAGGATCCGATGTGTATGGCCACGCAGGAATACACGTACAATCGGCGACACCACCTGGCCCGGTTGTGTCGTTAGTTGGCAAGCAAGAGGACCTCTTAATCTAATTTGCTACTAGCGAAGATCATGTGTGTGTCGATTCAAATCATAGTGTTACTGTAAGCTTCAAGTCTGAGAGTACGCCTTTCATTTCTTGCTCGTCTACACAATTCACAGAGTCATAGACACTAGTGTCGCTAGCTCGGCCATCCGTGCATCAATACCGCGAATCAAGATGGCAAATCCATTGTTAAATCGGTACCAATGTACTACCTATTGCAACGTGTGAGGCCTGAAGTAAATTTATCCTGCTTTCTTTGTTAGTCTACATGTGTGGTCGTATCCTAATTGCTATAGTAGATACGTGTTAGGTAGGTTCAGTATATTGTACCAGGTTATAAAAGAGTAGGCATCCGGTATGGGACATTCTCCTATTCGGCGACACTGGGTTCGAGCCTTTCCTGGAACTCCCTTATCGTGTCGACGAAGGATACAGGGCGACCCATGTTCTGGCGAGCGGCAACGAACTCCTTCACGTGTGTCGCCGACTGGTTCTTTAAGCAAAGCAGTTCAAGGGCTGGTAATACTTCGGCGGCCCTTGCTCCGGTGACATCTTTGAGTGCGAAAGCAACACTCCGCGAAAGCCTTTCCTGCACACTCAGCGCCTTCACAGCGGTGAATGGGCGGAGGAGTTCCAGCCATTCGATATGGTCGCCAAACTCACCATATTCCCGGAATGCACATATGGTGAGGATGTCCACGTTGGGGAGCATACCAGAAATTAGGCTGAGCACCTCACTTATCCCTCTGCGGGTGGAAAGTGTAAACAATGAGGACTGACCCCAGAGTCCGACGGTGGAGGTACGGGGTGTAATGCCTAGGTCCGCGTGCCTAAACCGGGATAGCTTGAACTTTTCTGATCGATCGATGAACTTGCAAAGTTGAGGGATTTGAAAATAAATGTCTTCATCCTCATAACCTATTCCTAAGCGGCTGAGCTGAGGAGCGTCGATCTGCACCACGAAATCTTCCAAATATTCACGAAGACCGTTGAAGTGAAAGCGGGTGAGAGCGGGAAGGACAGCACGTTGTGTGATGGGAGGGAGGCTTATTAGATTAGGGTAGGAAGTTCCCCATTGGAATCCAAAGGTAAGGTATTTGAGCCTGGGTAATATGGCCAGACATGCGACCATCGCCTCCGGTGAAATGTAGCTGGCATCGGTCATATCACAAAGATTGACATCGACGAGGTCAGGTGCTGACAAAAGAAGTGTTGGTGCCGCCGGAAAGAGGATGCCATTTGAATAGATTCTCTGTAAGCGCGGGGCACATCCACCCAGGAATGCGTCAGGAAGGACTGGTATGGGCCCGTCTCTTGATTCAAGCCGAAGGTGTGTCAACGCCGGAAATGGCTTCTGCATCATTGTGGCCGTCTTTTTCAACAGTGAGCCTGACACATTAAGCTTGAGAACATGTACTCGATCGGGGTGCTCTAGTGCGGCAACGATGTTATCTTCGTCTCTGTCTTCGATATAGCCGGGAAAGTGAATAACAATGGGAAGGACCGGAAGGTATCCTATATTTTGTCTGACAGGCGTCCCGTATGTGCAGAGGAGTTCCAGATTGAGATAGTGTGACGACGCAAATATGATGCTTCTCCATGTTCGGCACACGTGCGCTAGTCTGTGCCATTTCCACGGGAGGAGACTTGACGTAGCAACTTCATCTATTCGACAAAGGTTAAATGTTTCTAGAAGGACATTGTCTGGGAGAACGTTGATCATCGTTGCAAACCTGTATGAAGATCGGCGGTGAGTGTCGAGGCCGAGACAACTGGCCTCATGAGGGCAAACGAAGGCGCGGTCAATACACGGACCTGTGATGACAGAGTCAACTTAAAGGCCGAGATGACTTGGCTTAGTAGCGTAGAAGTTGCTGAGATATTCTGTTTCCACCCTTTGCCCTTGAGCTTGATCGATCTTGATCTCGAACAGATGCCACTGTAATTACATCAGCTACCGTTTTACGACTGTCACATGTCACGGGTCACGGGTCACCAGTCACCGGTGAACCACGACCCAGTGGCGGTGAAGCAGGTCCGGGCGGCCATACCAAACTGCACTCCGACACACCCTGGTTCACCCACTATCTGTCGCTACCTTTCTTCACCGGTAGTGGTAAAGGGACAGTTGCACAGATTCTTGTGGAGGGAGTTAGAACTTTGTCAAGCGTCGTCTTTGGCTACATCGGAAAGGTTCGCATGTACACATCGCGGGTTCTTCTGCTTGCACTGGTCGACTTGTGTCACACCGTATAAGGTTGCGATTGGCAGCTGACTTTCACACCTCACCCGAGAAACCGTGCCCAAGTTGGTGCCCTTACTCTCGAAGCTCGTAGCCAAGACCAATTTCCATCCAAACTTGGCGCTGATCCAGCCTCTGGGGTTTGCAAGTATTGCAGAAGGATTCCAGTCACGAACGGGGGAAGGTATGATGCACGTCTCTCTTGTATGCCCTACGTCTCACTAACGTGACCATATATCAGTGTACAGGAGCTGATATACCGAATTGTCTATCCTAACCTCTAGGAGAAAAGGTAGTTCATCGGCAGTGCGAGGAAGTAGAGCGTGTGCTTCGTGTCACAGGTGCTCGATTTGTGCGGTTCAACTACCACAGCCGCGTTTTTATATGAAGATAAGTTCTGCCTGTGAAATTTGTAAGCGGACGGTACAGTTTTGAGTCACAACGACGGGGCGAATGCACGTATGCACGAATTTGGTTACTGAGTTTGACCTACTGAGTTTTCTTGGAATTTCCTCGAAGGTCCGGGCCCGGACTACAAAACCAAGAGACTGCCTGTCCGTATCTGTACCCTTGCAGATGACACTAGATGACCCATACAAGCGCCGCAACAGAGAGAACAAAATAAGGTATATAGCTCTGATCGCGCTGTTTTGGTCTACCAAGTGAGCAGGAACTGCAGCGTCAGTCAACGGCATAAGTACACATTAGAACGTCCTATTTGGCAACCGGATAGTTGGCATGAGGATGAATACGCGCTGACGAGTGACTCTCAGCCAAGAGCTGACTAGAAGGGAGGAACCGATCAGAGAGGATAGAAAATGACTGGATGACGTGGATGACCCCAGGCGACCTGGGTATATGTCCCTCGATGAGCTGGTCTTCCGTTGAGCCCGTTCGGAGGCATGTCTCCTCTCAGGGATACCTTCACTTTTATTGGCACACTACTCACAAAGTCATAGACACCATAAATCGGTATCCCTTCTCTCCAGCTCCAGGACCGAAGCACCACGACCCAAAGTGGAAAGTCCATTACTAAATCGGTGCAAATGTAATGCCTATTGTTTTGTACGTAGCCTAGACCAAATCGATTTCCATTTGTTTCTTTTGTTCGTACATGTGTATGTCGTCTCCTAATTGCTATAGTGGAGTTGGTTCGGCACATTGTATCAGATCATAAGAGAGTAAGAAACCAACAGGGTATTCTCCTATTCATCGATATCAGATTCAAGATCTTCTGGCAACCCGCTGACGAAGGTCACAGGGCGACCAACATTCCGGCGAGCGGCGACAAATTCTTTCACAGATGCCACTGACTGGGACACCAGGCAAAATAACTCAAGGGCTGGCAGCACTTCGGCGGTCCTCTCCTCGGTGACGTGTTTGAGTACAAGACCAACCCAATGCGAAATCTCGAGCCATCAGATACCGTCCCCTGTCTCACTATACTCCGGGGATCCCGAACTGATGACGAGGCGGTCCACGGTCCGCATTGGAGAAATAGTAGAAATTTGGCTGAGTACCTGAGTTTTCGCATCCTCCTGGATGCTAAGTTTCAAAAAGGACGGTCCCTCAACAAAATTGATGATAAGAAGGCGGGGCTGAAAGTCAAGGTCCGCACGTCTAAACTGGGATGGCTTGGGTTTTTCTGAACGATCGATGAACTTGCGTAGCTGGGGAATTGAAAAATCAAAGTCTTCATCCTTGAAGATGTGTCCCATTTCTAACCAGTCGAGCCGAGGGGCGTCGATCTGTGCCACAAAACCCTCCGAGTAGTTAAAAAGGCCGTCGAAATTAAAGGTGGTGAGAGCAGGAAGGGCAGACCGTGTGACGGGATGTCGGCGTATTTGATCAGGGTAGGAAGCCCCCCACTGGAACTCAAGGGTGGGATATTTTAGCTTGGACAATGCAGCCAGACTCGTAGCCATCACTTCTGGTGAAACGTAACCGGTTCCGGGTATTGCACGAAGTTCGACTTCAACGAGGTCTCGAGCTGACAAAAAAAGTGTTGGTGCCACTGGAAAAGGAATGCCAAGTGGATATTCTGTAAACCGCGGGGTACATGCGCCCAAGAATGCATCAGGAAGGACCGGTGGCTCTTCTGGGGGTCCAAGCCAAGGACGTGCCAACACCAACATCGCCGGAAATGGCCCCCGATCCGATGAGAGCGAAGAGTGCGTCAACGCCGGAAACGGTCCCTGCATCACTGTACCCCAACTTTCTTTCTCAACAGTGAGCAGGATACATGAAGCTCGACCCTGCATACGCGACCGGAGTGCTCTAGTGCTGCAAGGAGGCTATCTTCATCACTGTCCTCGACTCTGAAAGGGCTAGCAAAGTGAATAACTACGGGATGGGCTGGAAGGTGAGCTAGATTTTTCCTGACAGGTGTCCCTTGTGTGCAGAGGAGTTCCAGATTGAGACGTCGTGATGACGCAAATATGATGTCTCTCCACCGTTCGGCTCACATGTGCGAGTCTGTGCCATTTCCAAGGGATGCACCCCGGGGCAGTGGCTTCGGCTTCATCCATTCGAAAAAGTTCAAATATTTCTAGAAGGATATTGCCTGGGAGAAAGTTGATCATTGTTGTGGGTCTGTACAAAGATTAATGACGAGGGCCAAGTCAATTAATCTGTCATTACTGCGAACAAAGGCACGGTCAATAGACGCACATGTGAGGGTTCATTGAATGAATCAACTTGAAAGCTGTAACGAAACGGTGGGTGATCTTAAAGTCCCTACGGATTGTAATACTGCTGGGTGCCGCTCTACTTGTTGGGTTAGCAGCGTAGCTAGTACGAACCAAGTACGGCGTTGCCACCTGGCAAGTGTGCAGTATGGGCAGATGTGATTATATCAGCAGGCTGAGTACGAAACATCATGATGTTACTAAATCTACACCTTTGGTTGTCGGGGTTCTGGAGGAAGGCAGGCAGATGTAACGTTGGCCTACAGTAAGCACCAGAAGTAGCTGCCAGAAGAGATGAAACGGCCACGCAGAAGTGCAATGCAACTGACGCACGGCACAGAGAGGATACCATGAAAACGTCTCTCTGAACCTTTGGCCGTCGGCGACTTCAGTGCGCACCTGAATCCTAATCGAGCGCTGTGTTCATTCATGCGTAGGCGAGCCGTACATTACAAGAGAAGTCTATTCATTTTTGAGTAGTCACAAAATGCAATCACCACAAACGTATCGATCCAACCGTTCAGCGTCCCATTATGCGTACAAGTCGTCATCCTGCGTGTCATCGGCAAAGGCCGCGTTGCCACCACTCGGTGCGGCTCCGGAAGTGCCTCCTGGTGTTCCCGAGCTTTGTGGGAACTGGAAGGAAGTGCCGAAAGACCGTGACTGCTGTAAATTCTACGAGGCGGATGAACCGACGGTCAGTGTCAAGCATTTCTGGAGAAGGTCCGAGGAGCATACCTGAGCAAACATCTCATACCGCCGAATATCCCCATCCGAGACAGAACGACGTGCGTATTTCATCGCCTCTTCGAAGTGGTCCCTTGTGATAACAGGCACGGGATCCTCCTCAGTCCTCCTCCATGTTGGCATCGTCGGTGTCTTCTTTGTCCTTCCGCTCGCGCGCCTTACGGATGTCCGCCTCAATGCTCTCGTGGATCGCTAATTTAGCTGCGCGTTGACATATCTCCGTCAAGTCTGCACCAGAGAAACCGTGCGTGTTCTTCGCTAAGAAGGAGAGGTCGACGTCTGGTGCCACAGGCGATTTTCGGAAGCGCAGCTTGCAAGATAGACAACCGCGACTTCTCATCTGGCAGAGGAATGTAAATGAGCTGGTCAAGGCGTCCTGGACGTAAGAGCGCAGGGTCGATCTGGTCTGGACGATTCGTCGCGCCGATGATGAATACGTTTTTCTTTGCGTTCATGCCGTCCATCTCCGTGAGTATTTGGTTCAGGACACGATCACCGGCTCCGCCAGCGTCGCCGGACGACCCACCGCGTGCCTTAGCAATCGAGTCAAGCTCGTCGAAGAACATGACACAGGGCGCCGCCGCGCGTGCTTTGTCAAAGACGTCGCGAACATTCGCCTCGGATTCACCAAACCACATTGTTAGCAGCTCGGGTCCCTGAAACGGGTGTCAGTCATTATCGCGTGTAGTGGATGGTCGAGTCAGACCTTAATCGAGATAAAGTTCGCCTGTGTTTCGCTTCGCGATGGCCTTAGCAAGCATGGTCTTACCAGTACCAGGAGGGCCATAGAACAAGACACCCTTTGAAGGTTGCATACCATACTTGAGGAATTTGTCCGGGTGCTCGACTGGATACTGCACGGTCTCCTGGAGCTCCTGCTTGACTTTGTCGAGGCCACCAATGTCGTCCCACGATACTTGGGGGATCTCAACAACAGGTCTCCCGGAGGGCAGAAGGATTGGAGGCGCCAAGCGCGAAGCGGAAATTATCCATAGTAACGCCGAGCGAATCGAGCACCTCAGCGTCGATGGTGTCCTCGTCCAAATCGATTAGATCCATTTTCTCACGGATCTGCTGCATGGCAGCCTCTGAGCAAAGGGAAGCGATATCGGAGCCAACATAGCCGTGCGTAGTCGGCTGCGATCTATGAGAACCAGATAAACAATACTCCTCGCTTTAAGATATCACAACATACCTGTTCGAGGTCAACGTCATCTCCGAGCTTCATATTTTTCGTATGAATGCGCAGGATCTCCAGACGGCCAGTCGGGTCAGGGATGCCGATGTCGACCTCGCGGTCGAAGCGCCCGAACCGACGGAGAGCAGGATCAATAGAATTAGGTCGGTTGGTTGCGGCCATGACTACGACATTTGAGCGCGCTTTGAGACCATCCATCAACGTCAAAAGTTGAGACACAACACGACGTTCGACTTCGCCATTGGTCTACCAGTATGTTAGCGACGCCAAAGGATAGCAGGCTACAAAAGTCGACCTTTTCACGTTTAGGCGCAATGGAGTCGATTTCGTCAATGAAAATGATCGCCGGTGAATTCTTTTCAGCCTCTTCGAATGCTTTCCGAAGGTTGCTCTCAGACTCGCCGGCCATTTTGGACATGATTTCGGGACCGTTGATGAGGAAGAAGAATGCGCCAGTTTCATTTGCCACGGCGCGGGCCATGAGCGTTTTTCCCGTACCAGGAGGGCCAAACATAAGAATACCACGAGGAGGCTTGATTCCGATAGATTTGAAAAGTTGCGGATGGCGCAGAGGAAGCTCGACCAATTCGCGGATTTGGGCCATTTGCTTACGCACACCGCCGATGTCATCGTAACCAACTTCGTTGAGATTAGACTCTTCATCCTCCCGCTTAACGGGATCACCCTCTGCACTTGCTATGAGAGTGTCGAGACAGCAAGCTTCATGAATGCTCACCAGTGAAGATGACGGTGTCTTGTGCGACAATACAATACTCCGCTGGATCTGTCTCCATCACCTTGAATTCGACCGTCCGCATGCCACCACGGACGAGGAAGGTATCGCCCTTGCGAACAGGACGATAAGCTGCGGAAAGCGTGATAAGAACTCAAGTGTAAGCACTATGCACATGAATGCGCACCCTCGAGGAAATAAGGCTTGATATAGACATCGAAAATATTGCCGCTCAAACCCTCGATAGAGTCGTCGAATGGCAGAATGTGCACGCGCTTTCCATATTTAATGTCAAGGCATTGGTGGACATTGACAAGGTCGCCAAGCTTGACACGAAGATTGTTACGCGCAACCTTGTTCACTTGTATGCGACCTTCTTCGACGTCGTCGGAACTCAAGCAGATGAGGACGGTATCCCGTCGCTTCTTGCCACTGGAATGATACGTGAGCTCTCGAATGGGATTCTAAGGAACTCATCGACGGACCGGACAATGATAGTGTCCCCGCGAAACAGCTGAAGTGTCTCCATTGTAGCGGGGTTGAGTGTGGCGACTAGAACATGTTAGAAAGTTCAACAGCAGATATACGAAGACCACACACCCTGAGTTATCATCAGACGTAGCCTCGTCGACGATCAAACGATTGGGACTACGCCGTGAGGTTAGACCAAGTATGACGCGTCGGAAAAGTGGCCCTTACGATTTCTTTGGCCGGAGGATAGCGGTAGAAGTATCATTGGGACCTGGGCCAGGAGGATCACCACTTGGATTGGCCATGGAGAAGCGATGAAAAGATCAGAAAAGCAAAGGCGAAGTCGTCGCACGAGTTGACTTTATAGTCGGTGGACAAAGGGGGACGCGCGGCCCTGAGTACGGGCGTCGTTTATTGACCGTGAGAATTATGGTACGTGTAACTGGGATGTTCTCGACTGTTCTTCGTTACATCTCCTCGTCTGCGAACGGGTCCTCCACCGGATAATCTCCCACTCTTACCTTGTCCGGCCGCACAAATACACCGAATTTGGGCGCGCATGTAAAGTATCGCTTCCCCTCAACCGACCCGTCATTCTTTCCCATCGGTTCATCGTACTCGACGCCAACCCACACTCCCCCTGCACCTCCAAAGTCTGTTGGACCAACAAAGCGCACAGTACCACGCTTGTGTAAACCCGGTTCGGTGGACTCAACCTCGCATCGTGACCCGATCGGGATGTTGACATCGATAGTGGGAGGGGGAGTCGGCTCGGCCTTCTCTGCGAAGCGACCCACCTTGTGACGTTGCTTGTAGGCGAGGACAGAGTCTATGTGGACCGACATTTAGACATTTGATGCGGTGCATTTTAGTGGCACACCTTGTCGAACTGCATATTGTTCGTCAGAAAGCTCAAACTTTTCAACCCCGCTGAGATCTGTTAGTTGACCAGTAAAAGTCGCCGATGGATTGGTGTCCACTACCTAGATATAAGATTAGCCTCCTGCAAAGCCCTAACACTGTGCTCTCACTTTAAGAACCTGAAAATCGGCGGGACTATAGAAACCAAGTGGTCGTTGATCGTTATCAAGAACTCTGGTGGGTTGGATGTCTGCATCATCGTTGTAGATCGCCAACTGCTGATTTCCAACGGGGATACCGGTGATATGCTCGAGTTTACCCTGCAAAAAAGGACATCAGACACCCAGCATCTGCACTTCACGATCATATCCAAGACCTTCAGCTGGGAGATAGGGAGTTGAAGGTCAAAGCGACGCTCTGACCGAGTGTCGAGGGACGAGACGAAAAGAGTGACCAGACTCGACATGGTTTGTAAGGGCGAGTTCGGCCACGCCGTCAGTCCGGGTGCACGCTTCTACAAGCGAGAGGTGACGTCATTGAAAACACAGGCAGCACTCTTGCTGGACTCCTGGACTCCAAAAGTCTCGTCACCTGTCCGTGGCCAGGAAAGCCCTAGTTTTCAACAACTTGTTCGTGGCGACGAGCCCGGTTATCACGGCGAACCAGATTGACTGATGAGATGGAGCATATTCGACTTGGGGATGTAGTCATTTTATTGACCCCACAAACTTTACCGTTTGTCCGTAGTCCGAAGTATACTTTACATTGGCTGAGGGGCCTAAGGAATATCGTATAGCGTGCCAAGCGTCCTCACGGCTAACGCGTAGCCGGGTCTGTGATTTGCGTATCCCTACCGGAAGGCCGCCCGGCCACACACGGGAGATTCGGTGCGATCCACTGTACCCAATACCATTGCGCCTGCAAAAACCGCCACTACCATAGCCGCTACAACCACTCACTCATGGAGGAGCGCCCAGTCTTCACCAATTCCACGCTCTCCGCTTCCTTGCTCAAAGACCGCCTCTCGAAGCTGTCAGTGACGCCCTTAAGACCCGTGGCTGCGCTTCAAGCACGTGTGGAGTGCGCCCATTCCTCACGTCATTCATTTCCTACAGGCGCTCACCTAAATCAAATAATCCTCGCGTAGTTTCGTCCCAGCGAGCATTCCTCGAGTGCGCAGGCTGCAGACAGTCGTAGTGGCGATATGGACCAGCATGATACCGATTTGTTTTTCATTCACGCTTTTCCTCCTGTACGTGCACTTTTCTACCTTCACCGTGAAGATCGATCGCTGTTGACATTTGGCGGTGGCGGTGGTGGCGTTGCACAGCTCTTACCCGCCCTTGTGGCCTTTTGTGATCATTTACATGATATGGATCCATATCGATTCGGCGCCTGAGCGTGGAGGGCGAGTGTCACCGTGGTTCCGAAGCGTTCGCTTTTGGAAAATTTTCGCTGAGTACTATCCTGCATCGTATATTCTTTCACCCTTCATCTAGTTCATTGAGCCTGATCTCCCTCCTTTGAATTAAGGTATAAGAAGGTAAATACAGCATTTGCGATCACTTGTATGCAGCTTGAGCGTTTTTTCAGGAGTGCGATCTCCCGGCAGATAGGCCATACGTATTTGGTTATCACCCTCATGGTCTGTCTTCGTCTCTATGACGTACGTATTTTCTTGCTGATTATGCGTCTGTCTCTGTCGCCAGGCATAATCAGCATGTAGGCACCTTGGTTCCATTAACTCAATTTTGTCAAGCTGACTCCGCGAAGGGGTGCAATGTGCAACTTTGCCAGCGACTCGACCAGCTTTTCAAGCGGCTTCCCTGGCGTGCGCCCGCACCTCCTCACGCTAACGTCCAATTTTACGATCCCCTTCTATCGCGAGATCCTACTCTTCTTGGGTGTGTGCTCTGTGTCAAAGCGATCCTGTGAAAGGATACTGCGAAAAGGGAACGGCTCGGCGATCACGATTGTCGTCGGTGGTGCAGCGGAAAGTTTGAGCGCACACCCGGGAACAGCGGACTTGACGCTAAGGAGAAGGTGCGCTCGGTGCTTGCTTGGTACCCGTCTACACAAAGCAGACTGATGTGTTCTCAGATTGGGGTTCATCAAGCTTGCAATTCGGGAAGGGTGCGTCCAAGCAAGCTGCGCGCCTATTCCGTGCCAATGTTGACTTACGTAGCGCGGATCTCGTACCGGTGTTTTCGTTTGGCGAGAACGATGTGCGTCCACAGCCCAGCCACTGACTTTGGTATACCTGAAACAGAGAAATATTAGATCTACCAGCAAATGCCAAACGAAAAGGGCACGACCTTATACAAGATCCAGAAAAAATTCCAAAATGTTTTTGGTTTCACACTCCCGTTATTTCATGGCCGCGGAATACTCAATTGCGAGTCATCGAAGCTATCTCACCGCGCCCCATCGATCTGACACCATTGCAGATAATTGGGGCTTACTTCCCTACCGTAGGCGAATCATCGCCGTTAGTAAGTCTCGATGCTTTGTGTCAAAGAATGGGTGCTGATGTCAGCTGATAGTCGGTCGCCCAGTCCATGTCAAAAAGACGAACAGCCCGACTGTTGAACAGATCAGGGAAGTGCAAGAGGCGTATATAGCGGAGCTTATGCGGTGAGTGACGTGGTCTTTCTCATTGAAGGATCCTGATCGCATGCTTCTCAAAGGATCTGGAACACGTACAAGGATGAATTTGCACGCACGCGGCGCAGGGAGCTGAGCATCATCGATTGAAGCGAGCCCCGCGTTGCGAAGACGAACGTGAGAAAATACGTACGCTCCCTTTCCACAATCACCTCCAGTGGGGCTTAAGTTATTTTTCTCCTTGTCCTGGTCACTCCATTTTCCCACTCCAATCATTTGGCCACGTTGTAATTGCTGTGGTAGAGTTAGCGTACTGTACGAACAAACAATAGGCGTGACGGCCAGCAAGAAAGTAAAATTTCTATCTTTTACTTCATGCGTGCGATGACGGGAGCCCAATTCTCCTCGCCAGGGTCACACTTGGCGAGCTTGTCGTAGTCGTACCACGTCAACACGCTCTTCAAATCTGCAACGACTGCGCGCTGCTCGTAGGAATAGGCCTTGGCAAAGAGCAAGAACTGAGTGCGCGAGTGCTTAGGATCAGGTTCCGGTGCAGGCTTGCTGGCAACCAGCAGCTGCTCTCATCAGTCCCGGAGCGGAAAAGCGAAGGGAAATGGGGCTCACGGTATCGGGGAAACGTACGGGTCGGCGGTATTTGACCTCCATAGACTTGAGAATGAAGGCTAATTCCCTGCGGCCTGAGAAGCGATTCCGCTCGGGTAGGCCCGTCGATATCGTGCCCCACGGACATTACCCAGCGTATGCGGCTAGATTCGAAGTAGCGAACTGCCAAAGCATAGGCGGGGTTAACCAGGTCAACAGGAATAGAAAAAACTGCGCACGGTAATTGACATTGTTGACGTGTCTAGGTAGAGGTAAAGAAAGGCGGTGAGCATGAGGGGTGGTGGGCCCAGGGGACCACCTACTGAAACGCATCGTGGTCTCCCCAAGATATATGCTGTTCCCAGAAGCTGGCAGGATCAAACCCACGACCTACAAGGTATTTTCGGGCCTTCTTCCGCTGGGTATGTTGTAGGTTGCTCGTCTGGAGAGGCAGGTCCTTGGGAACCCTTTTCAATGTAGAACGGAGACGTGGGATCACGGAAGGCCGCCTGTAGATGCTAGGAAAGTGTCAAGGGAGGAAATGAGGAAGAAGGGATGTTGACCTGCACGTATCGAGGATAGTCTCCTTTGGGGATAGAGGACAGTCTTCAGGGTTGACTTTGCCACCTTCCGAGTCGACAGCATACAGGGCCTTCTTGTGGATTACGGAATGGTGCGAAGGGATGACTGACAAACCGGCGGGTATAGATTCCACGAGTTGAGTTACTTTCTCTCCCAACCACTACAGTCCAGGAGACTTTTCTTTTATCTACCACACCTTCTACTAGCGGCCGGTTCGCTTTTTCTTTGTTCCACTCTTTTAGCTTTCGTTCTGCTTTCTGTTTTTCTCCTTTTTCTTGACTTGCTCGCTTGCCACCGGCTCAGTCATGGTTGCGCTCTCGCCCAGCTTCACTTTCTTGGCTACGCTCTGTACCCTTATCGCCATCTCTATGGCTCCTCTCTCCGAAGCGGCAGTCTTGCAGCTGCGCGCATCACGCCCTCCCTCAATGGAGGTGACTTCGACCTTCGTCCACGCCCGCCCCAGAGCTGCTACTTCACACGATCACCATGCTTCGTCTACGAACTCTCGTGCGGATCTTCAAGAAGAGGACAAGATATATGCTCCTCTTCTTTCTATTCCGAAACCTACCGATGTTCCCCTGAAGAACAGGACAGACTCGAATGGAGGCCCTGGTAGCTTGAGCAGTAAAAGCGATCGCAAATCGCCATCTGACGGCAACCTCCATGGAGAAGGTGACTCGGAAGGTGACGAAGACAAGCATGTTTCACATGGTGATCAAGGTTCAGTTTCTAAGAAAGAAAAGACGAAGGATATGGTAGGGTGTTTCTCAGTCTCTACGCGCACCGCTCTCATTATTTGAACAGGGTCGTCGCTGGTACCTACAGCGTCCGATGAAACAACTCAAGGACTTACTCGGTGACAAAATATTGGGTGGTAAGCAGAACATGCAAACCAGACAGTTGTCATCATTTGCAGACGGTTTGTCGTACAGATAATCACGTTCATTATGTCCGCACGCCAGACCATGATCAGCCATCACCATCACCACCACCATCATCACCATGGTCGTCGTCGCAGCCGGATGAACTGGACACGCGAATACAAACACGTCGTCTCTGGGGACAACGAGCGCGTCATTTATTCCCGCGCACCTCACCACCACCACAGTTACTCACGAGAAGGTTATCGTTTCTGGGAACCACGACCATGTCCGTGTCGAACGTTCACCACACCACGACCATGACCGCCATCACTACGACGGACACGAGAAAGTGATTGTTTCGGGTGATAATGACCACGTCCACGTGCACCGGTCCGTATTCATTGCTGGGGAGCAGGGCCAATCGTACATAGTGCCCCATGTTGCAAAGCGCGCCTCTGCCCAAAAGCCGTTCGGTCTACCATCACTTAGCAAGCGGAATGGTGACATAGATGGAGCTCCTGGGCGCATAGATATAATGGTACGTGGGGTTGTTGACGGGATATGACTTCCAACTTAGTCTAAATTTCTTGCAGAGCCCCATCGCTGATTCCACTGATGGAAAGCGTATCGCCTCCCTTGTTCTCGCGTCGGCATCGTCCAATTCTACATCAGCTACGTCAGACGACCCCACCACCTACAACTCGGAATTTGTTCTCAACGCTTCGGAGACGGAAAGTACCCAGATGTACCTCCTTCCGGCGCCCGACTCGTCCACCGCCCAATCCACCTCCATGCTCGCCTCCGATGAGATGAAAGTGACGATTCGATTGGCAATGTTTGATAGGGCCTCAGCGAGCATCTCTCCGTTCTGTGCTACCTTCGACCCCAACCCACCTGCGCCAGGGCCGCTTACAGCACAGGAGTGCGCCGACGATCCAGTTGGCGAACATCGGAGTCAGTTGTTCGCATTCAACCAGGCTACTGGAGTCGTGAGGCCGATGTGGTTCGATGAGCAAAGCGAATGGACTTGAACCAGAGAAAGGTGATTGTTCTGGCGATGCACCTCTGACCCCTCAAGATGCATCCCTGGTGGGTGCGACCGAGGCGTCCGCCAATAACGTGACCTCGTCTCCGAGTACTGCTCCGACCACAACAGGCAACACGACAGTTCTCTCAGCGGATACTCCCCAGGTAGTTCCCTCAAACTCGTCTGGAAGTGGCATCTCGGGTGTACAGAAAGTGGCCTTGGTCTTCGTGGCTGCCGATCCAGAGATACTGGATACTCCAGCGGTTCTTGCGAATACAACGACTAGTTCCATTTTGGCGACTTCAACCGGAGTAGGGGCTAGCGACAACGCCGTTTCCACGGCGAGTGGTTCTTTTGCGACTATGGTGGCAAGCTCATCTTCTGGCTCTCTGGCTGCTACTTCTCCGACTGTGGCGTCTGCTTCAGGCTTCGAGTTCTGTATCGGCCTCGGCGCCTCCTTCTACTGCCTCTGACGCGGCGATCTCTGCGCCAGTCTCAACTGACGCGCCCAGATCTGTTCCTCCCTCAGCAGCGACGGTCTCTGGATCGAATTCGGCTCCCACGACTGTGCTTGGGGTGCAAGTTGTTCCTACGACGGAAGGTAATGCTCCTTCGACGTCGAACACGGGCATGACACCTGTCATGACGCCAGTCAGCACGCAAGCCCTATGAGTGGATGTTCAAACCCAACTCGCAATCGTAAGAAGCAAGTGACAATTGCGGTCTCTTCCATCGCCTCGGTGTGAGGCCTCCTTCTCTTGTTTGGCGTGTCTAGGACATTCTGGCTCGTCTCGGTTAGGTCCGACTGCATGTCATGTGTGCAGGGTTAAGATGTCATATCAATGTGTATATTTCTTCCTTCTATTCTCGAACGTGAACAGTGTCTTCTGAAAGACACATTTCTCGGCTACATCTTGCTTCGGACCCTGGAGGTAAATTCTTAGAACATAAGTACTTGACTCGATTCAATTCAGCATCGCCGCGATCGATTTCGCTAAGTCAGCCCCCACTTGTAATACGTGATTGGACATGTTAGGTAGTGAACGACGCCGCGGATAATATGGGGATGGTAAGATCTTCCTTATTTGGATCAGCATTGATGGTAAGATCAGCACCCTCTTAGATCAGCAACTTGGGTGCTGGTTGGCGAAATGCGAATTCGGGCAGGTTGCGTCCTCGTTGCACAACCTGTGAGGTTCACACGTCAGGACCCCAACAGACTGTAACCGTAAAGGTAAGAATTTATGCCCATTTGTTAGCTACTGGGGATGATAAACGAGGAGCATCGCACTCGGATGTCCGATGTTTATGACGAGACGATGAGGGGATACCATGAAGAGCTGGTTTGATCAATTGAACTGTGTGAGATGTTACGGCGTTCCGGGGTCCCCAGGGCGGTTGATCCATGTACGCAGCCACGCCGCAGCTGTTCTGCGGACCACGGGCGCCTGTCGATATACAATCTAAGCGGGCATGGTAATTCTGTCCCTCCAACGGTCTTGACTCCAAACCGCACTTTATATCCGGGAGCCCGACTTGTACTACCCTCCTCCACCTCTCCACTCCCAATCTCTGTATTCAATCCATCTGTTTCTGTACCCAAAGGATACCTCTCTGTGCTCTCTCTACTAACACTCTGTTGTACAACAATATACCATGCAATCAAAGTCACACCCATCTCAGACTGGTGTGCCCGCTGTACGCCAGTATGGCACTTCCGGCAGGGCCGTAAAGGTGCTAGCGAATACCTTTGCCATCAAAACGCTCCCCACACAGACTATTTTTCACTATGACGGTGAGTTTGTCCGCTCGGGCCGGTCAATGATCTGACTGCAGATATGTGCTCGCCGTACGCGGACTCTCGGATGCGTCACTCCGGTCACAGTTGGTACGTTTCTTGTTTGCGATTTTGTAAACCTGCACCGTGTACTTAAACGTCGCGGTACAGTCATAACTCCCGTTTCCGAAAGCCGCTCTGGAGGGGATGTCGACCTCCCCAGTCGCCGCTGCCACGAGATCGTCCACCAGATGCAGAACATCACGGCCCCGGCGGTGTTCAACCCCCGCGCGTTTTTCGATGGCAAGAAAAACTTGTTCTCAGTTGGGCCGCTGAAGATGCAAGGGACCGCGGCAGAGGTGAGTGGTCGCGCCTCGGTGATTACGTGTCAACAAAACACGAGGGAACTCACGCGACTTGCCTTCGCACAAAGTTCGTGGTCAGCATGAGCGATCGGCCCCAGCCTCCTGGGAGCACACGTGGTCAATTCGCGTCAGGCTGACGAAAGTGAATGACATGTGAGGCTTGTGTGGACTTTAGTGTACTCCGTCCCTGTGCCGACCCATCGACTTTATGCATTACAGAAACCTCAGCCAAGCGCGCCAACGACATTCTTACCGGTGGTTCGGATGTCAGCCAAATTGCTGTGACGTTTCTTCAGATCGTGATGCGCCAGGCTCCGATGCTGTGAGGAGCATTCGCGGTCTGTCGTATGCCTTCATTGCCTAACTTTTGCACTTGTGGTCAGGAAAACGACCACAGTACAATAGCCGTTCAGTGTTCACTTCAGAGAAGAAAAAACCACTGAGCTGGCGGTTTCAACTTATGGAATGGCTTCTTTCAGTAAGATCTCCTAAGTCACCCTTCTCGTTCGGTCCTCACGAATGTTCTTCCGCGTCACAGGAGTGTGCGGCCCACGACGCATGGGCTCGTCGTCAATGTCGACGTCTCACATGCAGTCATGTATGATTACCATTCCATTCCTTTTTTCGTATCTCAATGTTCCCCGATCAGTTATGAGGAGATGCCAGTTCTTGACTGGACATGCGCGTTCCTTTCCAAATTCTCGGCCCGTCGCCAAAGGTTCCAGCCTCATGACTTGGAGCGTCCTGAGTCCAGAAGACCTCAAACTTATTAAGAGTGCTCTTAGAGGCGTTCGTGTCACAGTTACCGTACCTGCTGGCGGTCGTCGCCCTGCGCGTCCTATCAAGGATCTTTGCCCCGATGCCGGGAATTATGCTTTCATGAAGGGCGACGAAGAAACCTACGATCAAGGTTTGTTCCGTTAGTCAGGTCGAAGAAACTACTGACGGCGCTTCCAGGATTATTACAATGAGAAATACGGCTTCAGACTTCGGTTCCCAAGACTGTTTGGCATCGTCGTCAATGTCCAACAGAAAACGATTGTTCCCGTGGAGATCTGCACGATCGTTGGTGGGCAGATGTACAAGAAAGTGCTCTTTCCGGAGCAAATGTCGGAGGTCTTGCAACATGCTGCCAAAAGCCCGCGTGAGCGGATCGAAGCTATCGAGCGTGGCGTCCAAGGCGATGTAAGCTTTCTTTCACTCTTGTTTTGTTTTGTTTTTTAATTCAGTCCCAACGATACGCGTAGTTCCTCGATTATAAGAACTCTCCCTTCTTCTCCCAGATCGGCATGCAAGTCGACATCCGTCCGATGGAAACCGCCGCGCGCCTGCTTCAGCCCCCCGACATACAGTACAACGGTTCCATAGCGGACCTCTCTGTACAAGCGGAGAAAGTAAGCCTCAGTTGAGACCGTCGGCGCCTTCGTTGTCTGACAAAACAAATAGCAAACGGGAACTCACGGCGTTTGGAACGTAGTGAGGCGACAATTCTTCAAGCCGGCTTCTCGTAGCTTGTGGGCGGTAGTTTCCTTCGCTACGCAAAGTTTCCCTTGGGAGACGTCGAGAAGTCTGTCATGAGGCTCAAGCAATGCTGTGAGAGACTAGGTGAGCAACTTCTGGGTCCGTTGCTTCGAGTGTATGCTGATGTCGTCATCAGGGATGGGTAGGTACACATTTGTCTGAAACTCTTCTTGATATTTAAACTTCTTTTTCAAGCTGCTGATGTCGTTGGCGGTCGAGTGGCATCTGCAGCTGGCGGTGTTGAGAGAGTGAGCGTCCTTTGATATGGTATGCATGATGCTAAATTGTTACCGACTGATAGGCATTGGAAGAAGCGCTGGCACAATTAGAGGGAAAGATCAGTCAGCTTGGTGTCAAGCCAAGACCTCCGTGTCTCGTCCTTGTTGTCCTTCCTGATAGTGCTGCCGCCCAAAGGAAGGCCGTCAAAGCCTGGGGCGATGTCACTAGACAGGTGGCCACCCAATGTGTAGTGAGTGTCGGCCCCTACCGCATGGGTAACGCGTCTGAAAAGTGTTTAGAAAACCATGAAGTTTAGAAATCCCAATGACCAATACTGTAACAACGTTGCCTTGAAGTGGGAAATTTTCTACTCAAATTAATGAAGTTATTAACAATCTGGTACAGGATCAATGTAAAACTAGGTGGAATCAACTCCCACCCTGTCAGCCAGATATTTAGTGGTCTAAGCAGGGAGCCTACAATGGTAGTGGGTGAGCACCCAGTCCACAATCTGAGAGGTATCTATTGACCGGTCATTATTAGGTGCTGACGTCACCCACCCTGGCCCTGGCGTGCGGGATCGGCCATCCATCGCAAGCCTCGTCTCGTCATTCGATCATACCTTCAGCCGCTATGCGGCATTTACCAAAGTACAGGCTCCTCGTATGGAGGTGATTGAGGAGCTAGAAGACATGTTCTATGTCAGTAAATGTGGACCTTTCGAACTGCTGAAGGTTCCTAATCGTTTTAACTAGACTGCACTGCGTTATTTCCTACATGTCAACCGTAGGTGCCCTCAAAGAGTGATTTTCTACCGCGATGGAGTGTCGGACGGAGAATTTCAGACAGTTGAGGAAGTCGAGATCAAAGCTCTCTCAGGTGAGGAGTTTGCTAATTAACTGATAACTATGATCTGGACATTGTTTTCAGATGCATGGAATAGGTTTGCAGAGCTCCCTGAGGCCAACATCCCTAATGGCTTCCCTGTGCCTCTTCTTTTCATTATCGTGGGAAAAAGGTGAAACCACAATATATGTCCTGGCTACGACTCACAGTGAAATTAGACATCACCTGAGATTCTTCCAAGGAGCTGGGCCAAAGTGATGTTTTACTTTCCCTTGTGTTGCCTTTTCTGACGCTATCTCCAGTATCAAAGACAAAACTGGAAACATATTTGGCGGCCTCGTGGTTGACAAAGAGGTTGCCAACCCCCACAAGATGGATTTCTACTTGCAGAGTCACCCCGGCCTCAAAGGAAGTAAGCGTCTTGGGTCTTGGTATCGTAAGGCTGTTGACTTTGTGCTCCAACAGCAAGTCGGCCAAGCCACTACGTGGTGCTTTACAATAAACTTGGATTCAGCATCGACATGTGAGTTCGCACCGTAATTTACCGCCCGTCTCGCTCTCACCGGGCCGCACAGCATACAGCAGATCAGCTATTTCCTGTGCCATGCGTATGCGAGGTGCACGAGATCTGTATCTATCCCCGCCCCGGTTTATTGTAGGTCTTTTTTGGTCAAGATCTATGTACTGATACGGCGCTGAACTTCATTTCCAGATGCTGATGTAAGGAAGCTCATATCCCCAAACGCAATGCTCGCATTAACCCCCCCGATAATCAGATCGTCTGCTCTCGCGCCGGGTTTTACCTCGATGAAAGTTTGGGGTTCTCCGATTCTGGGGGAAGTGGACCCGGTTTTGATCTTGCGGTGTGGCGGAAAGGCTTCAACGCGCCCGGCCCCCAAAACATGTATTTTGTCTAAAGGTAGGTGGAGAAGCAGGATCGCAAGCGGTCAGCGCGTTGCCCGTCTGAAAGACGGCTATCCGAAGGAGTGTAGGCTTGGCACGTCGATTCTTGAACTGTCTATAGAAAGAATTGTTGATGTACTCAATTACGCCGAGAACGCCGCTAGATGTCAAGGAAACACTGAGCCGGAGCGCCATCGTCGGTGATACAACTGTGATAACGACCAAAAGCTTCCGGGAGCGCACGGGCCGGATAATAGTAAAAACCAGAGTGGTGTGGTGCCCGACCGACCGCCCCGCAACTTTGATCGATTTTTGAAAGTCGTAAAGCTACAAGACATGGCAGGCCAGCCCATTCTCCCCTCTGTGTCAGAAATCTACGCATCCAGAGACGCCACTCGGGATGGCCCCTTGGCACTAGCGTTCGCTACGCTCTTTGAACCGTCATCCCCTCTCTTCGAGTTCCTCGTACCCACTGTTGTTGCCAACATCGATGGCGCAAACCTTGGGGGTCAGATTCAACGCCGCTCCTACAATGCGCTTATAGACACCGCTATATGGGAGCTCGAAAAATGGCCGCATGACCAGCAAGCGAGCTTCCTCGGGGGACACCCACGCATTGGGGAGATCAAAGGGACTATCCGCGCTGAGCGCGAGCGAGCAAGCCGCCCACGCGACACCGCCCGAAGTCCTGGAACGCCTCGTCGTCCTCAACGAAGAATACGAACGCAGATATCCTGGCTTGCGATACATCACCTTTGTGAATGGCCGGAGCAGGAAGATGATCATGCTGGAGATGGAGGAGAAGCTTGGGATAGTGGACGATTCGTGGGTGAAGGGGGATAGCAAGGAGGTGTACGAGGTCGGGAGTGGGGAGTGGGTGTCGGAGGCCAGGAGGGCACTGCAGGACGTTGGGAACATAGCCAAAAGCAGACTGACGGCGTTGAAGGTCGACGGGGATCAGGAAGTAGAGGACTGAATGCAGTCAAGCATGTAGGGGTAGGTACAATTGGCATTGGTACTGGCATTGGAGTGGTTGGCGTAGCTCAGGTCTGGCTCCGGTATAGGCCAGGTCCGTACCCGGAAGAGCGGTAGAAGAGACCACGAGTTACGGAAGATCTAACAACCCCTTGCGCCACACAGCCACAGCTCCGAGTGGCCCTGACTCCTGAGTTTCAAACAGGTGTAACAGAGGTGATGGTCCCGGGGCTGCAGGAAACCCTGGTTTGCATGGGATTTTACTTAGATGCAAGACAAAAGCCAGGGAGCCCTTTGAGACATGAAGAAGTGGGAAGGTGAGTGCTGGCGAGTGACTAGTGACTCGTGGTGACCTTGGTAGCGCCCAGGTCGGTGCCTATGTGGACCCCATGCGGACCGGATGTTCACACGCGCATCTTATCGAATCGAACGTCAACGACTTGAAATTTTATTAATTTTTATTTTCCTTACAATAATAGCCCGGTGAGAAGGATGGTCCTCCTCCGATTCGGTGCTGGGGTCGTCTTGTCCTCTTCTTTTTACTCGCCTCGGCCACCTAGCAAGCGACGATGGATCCCTTCTCGTCTACCATAACCCCCGACCTTCCTGACGACAAAAAGTCGGTCACCGACGAGTCTGTCTCTCCCCTTGCCGATGATCAAGTTATCGCTCGCCCAGAGATCGACTATTCTTCCGTCGGAGCTTTCTGCAGCAGCTCCTGGCGGCGTTTTGCAAGCATATGGACGAAGCGTTTCGTTTTGTCGCTGCTCGCTGGCCAAGTCGTCTCGCTGTGTATTACGTGCACGAACGTCACCACCGAAGAGCTGACCACACGGAACTGGGCTTTGCCTACCACGCAGACCTTCTTCTTGTATCGTCACTCCCACTCCTCTAGCGTCTTTCTCTGATGGGTCTCGGCGTGTACAGATACTTCTCCCTCTTCGTTATCTACACACCCTACACGATCTATCAGTGTATGCATCCCATTCCGAGTGTAATTCAGGGGAGACGTGCTTCTGACGCTAAGCCACAGATGGATTTGGTGGCTGGTTCAAGGTCATTTACAGGGACGGATGGAAATGTCTGTATTCATTATTCCTGATATGTCGTTTGGGGAGCGTCGTCGCTCACGCCATCGCAGATATCATTTTGGCTGCCTGCGATGTCGAGGGAAACTTCTTGGTCGTCAAGGTCGGTTTCACTTCCCATGGTCGTTCTCCTTGTGGTGACCTTGAGTTCCAGGCCTACCAATACACGAACCTCCTGTCATGTATGCTACTTGACGCGTGAGTTCGTTTAATATGGTGTTTGCGTGACCATGAAAATTCTCCTTTAGATGGGCAATCCCCGTATGCATGT
This sequence comes from Lactarius indigo, assembly GCA_025766275.1. Taxonomy (NCBI): domain Eukaryota; kingdom Fungi; phylum Basidiomycota; class Agaricomycetes; order Russulales; family Russulaceae; genus Lactarius; species Lactarius indigo. Next base: position 988,850 of record JAFKAC010000008.1, read on the forward strand.
TCTTTACATATGTATACATGCGCACGCGCTACCATTGGACGCAACTTCTCGTACGTTACTCACCTGTATCTCAAACACGACCACCCACGGCTCTCTCAGGGTGTCATTATCTGCGTGGCAGGCTTGGGCCTTCTCGTGGCAGCTGACCAGATCACGGACAAGGATTGGCCGGCGCTCAGCAAGGGTAAAGGGGACGCCTTCATGATTGTCGGAGCTTCGCTATACGGCTTCAGTGCGTTTTTAAACGATGGTGCTCGCTCGTGAGAACTGACAGAATTTGGTAGCTAATGCGACTGAGGAATTTTTTGTGCGTAAACGACCGTTGTATGAGGTTGTGGGCCAGCTTGGCATGTGGGGGACGATCATCAATGGCATCCAAGCGTCCGCCCTCGAACACAAGAAGATGAAGGAGGTGACATGGAGCGGTACCAATAGTGTGTTACTCCGCTATTCGCCTTCTGAATTTTGTGCTTACATTGGACTTTTCAGTTGGACTCCTGGTGGCTTACACAGCGGGTGCGCATTTCGTAACCACAGTGAACGGCATGGCATTAATCCCCACTGTAGCGATGTTTATCTTGTATACTGTCGCGCCGCTACTCTATCGTCTCGCCTCCTCAGCGTATTACAATCTGAGCTTACTCTCCAGCGACTTTTACGGTCTACTCTTTGGTACGCGCCCGATTGCTGATTTACTGCTAGATTGTGCCTGACCCGCATCGATAGGGCTTTTCCTCTTTGTGCGTTCGCTTATGATTTTTATTGTCCTCTTGTCCTGAGTTCGCTCCAGCACTTCAAGCCATACTGGCTCTACTTCCCTTCTTTCGGAGTGGTCATCTTGGGACTTATAGTCTACTTCTGGCATTCCACGCGTAAGTCCTTCGTGACCGTCTTTCCTATTCTTCTTGACAGCGTTTGTAGCCGAACAACAAGGCAAGACGGACATCCGCGTCCCCGTTTACGTCACTCGGCGTGGAGGAGCGGTGACAGAAGATGTATAGAGGAGACTCACGAACGACAGGAATTATGGATTACAGGCGCTATTCTTATGTATCAGGATACCTTGTTACAGTAAGGGGAAGTGACTATATCAACAAGACTGGATTTGATCAAAGGGAAATAGCGAAAATTAGGCAAGAACGTTAAGTTTGGTTAGACCCAGTGACGGGGGTAAGGTGGCTCTTCTGGTGAGGTGGGAGTGCTTGTAGCTAATGGTTTTTGGGACTCTTGGAACTGTTGACCGCGACGTTCAGCCAGTCGCTACACGCGCCGTTATCAGTACACTCAATCCTGGTGAACTGGGGTGAGGGGGAGTGACGTACATCTTTCAAACGCTGCAGGCCACCCATCATACTGTCGATAGTGGCCTCGGACATCCCGCTGATCTGTTTCCCCCTGTTATCCCTTCTGCACCCGGGCACGGCAAAATAAACAAACTTACCGTCTCTTCGGCGTTGTGACTCATCTCACGTAGGCGATCGAGCTGCTCTCGGTCCACGGGGAGCCTCCCGCTGGCTTCTGCCACTGTTGGCGGTGGGCCCCACTGTTGTTGTTGTTGTTGTTGCCGCTGCTGTTGTTGTTCATCAAAGCGCGCAATCCGCGGGGGGCCCGCCTCGCGCTCCCAGTGGCCATGGCCGCGGCTGCGGTCGTCATACCCGACCTGGGCGGCGGGACGGCAGTCATCCTTCGTGCGATGGTGCATCCAGGCGAGCGTCGCGAGGGAGCCAATGGAGAACCAGATAAAGCGTGAGGGACCGCAGAACATTGGGTTGTAGAATCCGTGGTGTCTGTACCCGAACAGGTGGTGAGGGGACATGCAAGAGAGAAAAGGAATTAAAGATTAAGATACGTTGGTGAGTTGTTGAATGAGGTAGGCACTGTGGGTCATCATGGTAATGGTGTCCTGGGTGATTTTATAGGGCACTGTTGGAGAGAGCTGCTGCGCCAGGCCGCGAGGAGGCGTCATCTCTGAAATGGATCCCGAAGCGCAGAGATAGCCGCGAGTACGCGCAATGATTGTAGTTGTCACATCATCATCCTGAGTCCGCGGCCGTGCCGATGCCGCCAAGACGCGACACTGTCACGTGGCCACGGGTAGAATGCAATATGAAATAGTATGCGTATGCGGCAGTATTACAGATCATAAAAAGTCGATCGCCCTCTTTCTACCTCGCGGTGGCCCCTCAGTCTTTTGAACTTGCGTCGACGATGACGACACAGGTGGCGGTGCAGGAGCGCCTTCTAAGCGTGCGTTTCCCTCGGCCGCTGGGGAAGCATCCACGAAACTCGTGACCACCTGGGGAGGCGCCTTCTCCACCCACATTTCGGCGTCTTCGTCGCCCCCTGCTGCTTCTACGTTCGTAGCCCCCTTATCTTCCTTCCGGCGCTTCTTCTTCTTACGCGCCTTGTCTTTCTCTCCTTGCGGGGCGATCACCAAGGCGGCTCCCTCGTCGTCATCCTCAAAGGACACGATCGACTTGACCCTCTTCTTGTTGTCCTTCCCACGGCCATCTTTTTTCTCCTTGTCATTGTCCTTAGACTTTTGCGTCCTCCGCTCGGCGCGTGGGACGAAAACGGGCTTGAATGTAGCAACATCGACAGTCTCTGAGCCTGCTGGCGGCCGATCGACAGTTTTTGGTTCGTACGTCGTGGTTTCGTGAGCTCGAGAGTACGCAGGAGCGGCTGCGGCATCTGCCATCGCCGTCTCTCTCGGCGGGACCTCAGGCTGGCCACCTTCTGGTTCTCCGCCGCCGTTCTGGTTCTCATCGTCGTCCTCATCGTCGCTTGCGAATATAGCCTTGAATATGTCCATGCTCGGGCGAACATATGTGAGCGTATCGCGACCCTGCGAGTCATCCTCTCCAAGGCCGATATTCTCCAAGTCGCGGCGTCCAGCAACAGCAGAAGACGGCCCTGCGCTGGCGGACCCCGTGGCGGACTGCAAATCCGCCTCCGCAAGCGCCTCCTCCGCCTTCCATGTGTCGCTTCCTCCCGTACTCTGTGATTGTGGCTGACCTCGCGACGCTCCCGGCATCGGCGTGTCTGTCGTAATGTCCGGATTCGGGTCCTTCACGCCAAAGCGCTTGCACAATAGCCGCGACGGCTGCCATGGCGTGATCTCCCGCGTTAGCGCGCCGTACATCCCTGTGCGTGCAGCGTGGGCCTTCGAACTCTGCACTTCCTCTTCCTCTCGCCGCGGTGCCTCCCTCTCTCGCTCTCCTTCTTGCTGTGGCACTGGCACCGTTTCCGGCGCGTGCGTGGGCTGGTGGAGGCCTTCGATGGCCGTCGGACCTGAATCGACGACAGCGGCAGTCGTAAAGCGGTTTGCCATAGCGCCAGAAACTGGCTTAAAAATGGCCGCGCTCTTTGAATAGTCTGATAGTTCTCTATGGTAGGCTTCAGAAGTTTGGCCAGGGAGCTTAGGCGGGAGAAGTTCCGGGTGGTCTGGCGTAGACTGCGACTGGAGATAGGCAACGTAGCGCTCCTGCTTAGCCAGATCATTGGCGAACGGCATGAAGCCTTTGAGTGCAGCGGTAGCGATGTGGGGAGCGGTATAAGGGAGGCTCGACGGCACAGGAGGAGCCTCCACGGAAGGCGGGGTAGATTCGGGAGCGGATGGATGGAGGCCAGCAGCAGCGTGTTCGATGCGTTCGCGGTCTTCCTTCGATAGGTAGTCGAACACCGACCGCGTTGATGGAAGAGGCTCTTCGCCGAGGATGGCACCACGCTGTTTTGTACTATATTAATACGGCTTAGGACAAAGGTATTGGCATTACCTCGTCGGCAGTCAGTTTTTGCCTTTTCGGCGCAGCTTCCCGTGTCGATGTAGACACTCCGGATTTTTCAACATTGGGATCGCTCTGCCATACCCGCCGGGGATCAGGTTTCCGGCCCGCAGGTACCTCTGGAATTGGAAACCTGCACCATGCTCGATGAGACGAATAACCACGAATATTGGAGAGACAGTCACCATTGATCCTTCTGTACTGGCTCCGGAGAAAGGACAAAGCCGGGTAGTAAAATTATTCCATTCGAAAACTTCTGCTGCGTCGTGGTTGCCTAACAGTGATTTGAGTCCATTGCGTGTAGTAAACAGAATTTCTGTCAACACCCACCGCCTTGTGACCTGGCTTGTTCTGACTAAAACTGGCGCCGTCGTCGGCGTCACGGGTTGAATCGTAAGGTATGTAAGTCCGGTCAGCACGAGATGCAGAATCGTAGACGTCAATGTCATCGTCTTCTGCCTCGTTCAACGCGCCAAGACCAAATCCAGCTGGGGGGGGGTAGTAAGTCTCCGCGGACAGCACCACCACCAAACATTCCTCACCTGCGAGTGTTGGTCCCTTAATCTCCGGGCGCTTCTGGCCAAGGCTCTCACCAAGCCCAGGAGCAGCTGTGTAACCGAGTCCGTGCGAATCTGACTTCATCGAAAATCGCGGCACGACTGTATCGCGCGGCGGGTACATGTGACGCTTCGCTTCGTCGTCGTCGTCGAGCGCGTCGATGTCGACCCCATTGATCGACTTCCCTGCGGCGAGCAGATCCTGAATTTTGCGAGTGCGCCAAGTGACACGTGGGCCGACACCCTGCCCAGGACGCCAGCCCATCTTTTTGAGTAAACGCACGCCGGGCGAGTCCTCCAGCGGGGGCATTAGTGCGCGCTGTATGCTAGCAGCAATCGAACTGCCGAAAAAAGTTGAACGGTGGTGCCGACGACGGACAGAGGTATAGAAAACTCACTCTTGCTCGGGGTCGCCCTGAGCGGGTTCAGGCTGAGTAACTCCAAACACGCCCTGTTGCTGCTCCTGCTGCTGCTTTACGCCGGCCATGATCTGGTTCTCTCTGAGCTCCGCGAGGTCCTCCTCGTCCATGTAGTCTTCTGGACGGGAAGCTTTTTGCTTGGCGCGATCCGCCCTTGACGAGACGAATGTCGACGGAGTCCATCCTGCAAAACGTCGGTGTGCGCGATAAGGAGTTGTGTGGCGATGAGAACGCACCTTCCTTCGAGCCGACGGTGTTAAAGTAGCCAGCAGAGAAACCACCTGTGAAGGCGCCGTGTAATCGCCTGCGGCCCTTCTCGTCCCGAACCTACAGTGCCACGTTCACGTTGGAGCGGAGGTAGCGAAGAGTGAACCTGTCGGGCATACTTCTTGTTTCCATAATGGAACGAATTCATTCGCGTCCTTTTTCTCTAGAGGAGGCAGTGGAGTGCCGATCTAGACGAGAAGTACGCTCGCACTCATAGCACAGCGACAATGTCTCAGACACGCACCAAACAATAGTTCTCTGCGGCCTTCTTGCTTGCATAATTGATGCCCTGCTCGTCCAACCTTCGTTTCAAGCGCGCAGTTCCTGTGCTCATCGTTCCTTGTACAAAGCTACCACTGGCAAGAGCCGCCGGAACTGAGAGTAACTCGCAAGATGCACGTGATGTGCGTCTCAATATCGATATTACGTAGTCGATAAGTCCTTATCATATACATCAACAGAATGGTTCATTCCAGCGTAGGCCCGGGTGTACTGTATATCGAATAACCGTGCTACTCGCAATGAAGCCTGCTCTTTCGTGCACGTCATGCCGGACTTGGGGCCCACGCAGAGGGGCGAGAACACCTCGTCAGAGGGAGTTTAGAGGGCCTGAAGGCTGGTCCGTTTGGTCCGCACCGATCCAGCGCTATAGAAACCCAGCTGACCCATTTGCACAGAGTGGAGAGACGTAAAATGGGGTGTCACGCTGGGTAACGAAACGACCCACAACCTCCCCCTCGTCCCTAGAGGCTAAATGTTAAGTTGGGTAATGAAATGACCCACACCCTCATCCCCGGAGGCTAAATAAATGGGCGCCACTGGGTAATGAAATGACCCACAGCCTTCTATTTCTTGCTGCGAACCTGGTACATGGCCCTTGAGCGACTGAAGACAGATAACAATGACACCGCTGTTTCAGATACGGCCTTTATTGATGAGGCTTACAAGGTCTCCAAGCCGGCAGCTGTCATGACTTGGAGGGCCGGCTGGCACGCCGCTGCAAGACCTCCCACATTTACCGACGAGTTCCATGTAGTCCATATCAGTTGGTTCACCTAAACCCTGCTGCTGGAGAAAACAAATTTCTCTCAGGGGGCGATCTCTACACTTTCTGGCCTTTGATGGAGCATCCCTTCGACAAAGGCTACCACCAACACCTTCGCCTTCACTCAGCCCGTCTTGTAGGTGTAAGGAGCTTGAAACAGCCGAGTCTCGATTACATGACCACACGCGCACCTGCTACTCGCAGTTCGGCTGTGACCCGAAAGCCGGTGCGAACATCGACCGTTTTTTTGGGAGTTGTGTGACGAAGACCTCGAAAGTGGTGTTCTAGCCGCGGCCGCCCCCTTTTCACCAGAGTTGCCGTGACTCGATTGATATCGGCCCAGTTTTATAATTACCTCGCGCCTTCTGTCCTTCTCATTACGGCTTCTCGTTACGGCGTGACAGCCTTCACAGTCTTCTTACTCCCACCTTGTAAGCTTGTACAAAGCTCAACCTAGTGGAGTAGTCGCGTCTTCGGATGGGTGTTGCGATGGATAAATGCGGAGCGTTACAAAAGCGTCGTTCTCAATGTTATTCCTGCAGTACATTGTGCTCACAAGCGACCACCTGGAATGATCCTCCCAGACTCGGATAACAGCGCAATCTCATCGCGTCTACGCCAATGCTACCCACAGCAGGGCTCCCTGCCCTCTGCATCTAGGTCCGCGCCATGTTCCGATAGGAAACGTGGGACCTCGAGCTCAGGTGTTGTCATCGGTGCAATGGGACTAGTAACACCACTTGGCTCCAGTGATACTGTAATCACGATACTGTCATCGCCCTGCGAATTAATATCGTTCTCAAGTAGCGCCTGAATGACGTCGAGGTGCCCATTGTGCAGTGGTGTCTCGTTACCCGATCACAGAACATCTGCATCCCCATCACGTCGAAGTAGTAGCATCGCCCAACCTGGGCGTGACCCGCACACGACACCGCACACAATGTGGGCGCATAGCCACCTATAGAATTTGGACATTCGAAAGTGAGGTAGACAACTAGTTCACAAGCACACGAGGTAACATAGATAGTATAATTACACAGCCCCAGGTTGCTTTGAAAATCGGATTTCGGCGCAAAATGGAGCGCCATCTACACCGTGAAACTGGACCCACACAGTACAGCTTGTCCAGGTCAAAGAGACACTTTGCCCTATCGCGAATGCATGAGGCCACATTCTCAGCCTGAATGATCCAGTATCTAGTTTCACCTCGAGCTTATAGGTACTGTAATGTCGTTGTCGTTGTCAACAACTACCTGCACTAAGGCACAGACAGGTTATGGTGAGGACCGTGAAAGCACTTTTGAGAACAAGATGGTAGTCTCTCGTCGTAGCTGCTAGGCAATTTAACAGACCCCAGCACCCTCAACTTGGCAATGAAGCGGATGCAGACTCGGGAGGTGGACCTTCTTCGTCCTTTTCTCATACACTTTCAGGCAACATCGGAGACGGACTAGAACTGTGTGTCTGTGGGGAATGCCCGAGACGTGGAGAGTTCTTCGGCGCCAAGGATGAAGAATGTGACCGCCCAGAAGTTCAGGGTCCAGTGCAACTTGCCAGTGGGTACATACCGCACCTCCACGTGAACAATTGTACAGTTCATACAGATAGTCGGCGACCAGATCTCGGAGATTGTAAGTAGGCACCGAATTGATTATATCTAGCCCTTGACTAGTTTGACTGGCGTAAGAGTCGTTTTATTGCCCGCATTCGACAAACAAATGCGGGCGATAAAGGACCCTTACAACCGGGTGTCTTATAAGACCCACCCTCGACTCCAATCGAACGTCGTAGCCCAGCAGACAACCTAGTGGCACACTATGATGTCCCTCGACGCAAGTTTCTACAACTCCCGGAATAACGCAGTTACAGTGTGGGATCACATCGCCAGAAAGCAGCGTGCGTCCCGCGACTGAGCAACGGTTGGCGCTCGTATCCACCATGTTTGCTATTTTCACCAGAATTTAGATGGTTTCCTCTCGTCCAAAAGTCGAGCAGGTGGAGCGGTCAGGCCGGTCAGGTACAAGAACGACCCCACATGTCTGATCCAACTCCGAGAAGAATCAAATTTCCGACTGGAGTGGGCTTCTTTTCCCTAATTTTGCTCCTATGATAGAAGCACAAGACCAAACTTGGGGAGTGCGTACTTGGGTTTGGTGCGATTGGAACATCGGGCCGTCGAAATGACGTTGCCCGGTACTGTAGTGGGTGTCCGACCCTCTGGAGTGCCATTACGGTCGCCCCAATTCAGTGTTTTCCTTCGCTCATAGTGTCGTTTTGCCCCACTGGGGCTGTTTGGTGTCCACCCCAACTGTGACAGCTCTTCCGAAGCAGTGAATGTATTCTCTGACGGGTCCTGGACCGTTTCTGTCCCGCCGGCACAACCAGGACAGCAACATTGGCACGCCCCCGGAAAAATCACGCCGCTTTTCCATTTGCATAGCCACAGGACCTTAGTCCAGAGCCCGCCGTGTTCACTGTTACAAGTCTCAACTGCTTGTGTTTGGGCCAGCGAGGTAAGGATATCTGGGTCATGGGAACGACAGGAGTAAGGTCATTGTAGTTGGAGTCCGTGGACATGCTTACCATAATGGCACCTTCCACACATCCACACTCATGCGGCCTTCCGAGTCGGGTGCTGGGCACTGAGTACTGAGGCCTTGTATCATCGTGGCGCCATGCCAGTGAATAAACAACGCACCCCAACCGCCGGGTCAAGAAATGCTAAGACAAAAGCGCTCCCACAAAGAAGTTTCGATATGACATTTTAGAAGTGTCATGAGGTACAGCGCCCAACATGCGCCATTTAGTCGGTCTGGACACCTGGTTCAAAACCCGTTCGCGGATTCCGCTACTTGGGATATACTGTACAAACGAATGAGCCCCTCTTGCCACACGTTAGACCCACTTCCAGCTCCACTTGGCCGCATTGACAGCTCGGGACGCTCAGCAGGGAGTGTGCCATGACCCTGAGGGAGGGCATTGGTATTTCGGCTAATTACTTCAAGCCCACCGTGGGCTACTCCATAGCGACGTTCTCACGGATGACCGGCATGTGAACGAGCATAGGAGCCAGTGTGCACACATTGGGTCATGAGAAGGGTAGGGATCATGCATCGATCATGTTTCGTGTCATCCATATGGCACGCGACAGAAATCGAATTGTGCAATTGTGCCTTAGCGCTCAGAGTGGCAGTGACGCGTGGTCCGAGAAACGCAATTGGGCTCGGTCACTGGCAGTGAGCCTAAATCGAGCATTTACATCAATCGTCCAGCTGCTCTCAGGTTCCTCTCCGGCACTTCCTCGTCGACGGTCGAAATGACAGATAAAATGTGCTACATATGGTGCATATGTCTGGACTAGAGTTCTCTGCCTCCGTAGGACGTCAACGGGGGGTCAGACGAGATGTCGGTTCCTGCAAGCAAGTGATGTGATCCCCGGAGTGACGGACTTGGGGGGCAGTGATTCGTACTGACCACTACGGTCAAAATGAGGAACGCCATCAACGGTTGTGAGTTTTTCAAAGAGATAGCGAAATATCATGAGGGCCGACGATAGGGAATTTGTTTGCAACAGGCGTCTTCAAGGCACAGGAATCGCTGGCACATGCTTATCTCGGACCTCGTCTTATCGAAACTTCTTTCAATGGGAAACGGGAACGACGACCTATAATTGTTGTCATGTGAGGACAGCTTCTCAGCACTTTTCTCCCACCCCACACTCCCACCCAACTGCAGCATTTGCCTCCCTTGGGGACACTTTGCAGAATGTCCACAGAAAAGTACGAGGAGAGTAACATCTTTAACGACAAGTCCCTCGAAAAGGGCCCCGCTGAACGTGCTGCACCTGCGGATGACCGCTACCACTTCGACCAATCTGACCTTGACCGCGTCCAGCGTCGTCTGAAGCAGCGCCATGTACAAATGTTCGTACTTTCTTCTTACATGAACGTAGTTCACCGTGTTGATATCCTCCCGATTGTACAGGATTGCCGTTCGTGCCACCTGCTCATTATCAGCCAGAGCCTAACCATCTTCCCTCTACGCCCAGATTGCGGGTACAATTGGAACGGGTCTGTTCCTTGGGTCGGGCTCTGCCCTTCAGGGTGCAGGTCCCTTGGGCGCACTGCTCGCGTACATGTTGGTTGGGACGGTTGCGTATTCGTACGTCAACCTTTGATCCTCCTGGAACCCTTCTCTTATGGGGATACAGGTCATTGTGCTCCGTCGGTGAAATGACGGCTTTAGCGCCTATTTCTGGGACTTTCCCTCACTTTGGTAGGTTCCATTGGTGTCAGATAGGGCGCAATCTCTCATTACTGGAATCTCACGTTCAGCCGCTCGATGGGTTCAGCCTTCCTTTGGTGCCGCTGTAAGTGCTGCTTTCTGTGTTGTGCTACTCGTGCTCAAATGGGGGGTTACTATGTAGGTTGGCTGGGTACGTAATTACAAGTCACCTCGGACTTTGTGTGCTCAGCTCACAATTCATTCTTTTTAAATAGAATTACTTCTATGTGAGTGGTGTTGATCGTCGATTTCTCACGAGTACTGAAATGTGTTCATTCGATTCGTAGGCACAAGCGTAAGTTTCTGATTTCTTTTTAGAAAAATTGCCCCACGTTTAAACCCTACCTCCGGTCTTCCAGTATCACCGTGCCAGTTGAGATCACGGCCGCAACGATCTTGATTACTTTCTGGGATGATAACGTTTGTCCTGAATTCTTAGCTGCCAAAAAAGGATATCGATTTTGACGCGCTGTCCCACTACTGTAGCACAAGCACCAGGCCGGTTATACCGCCGTGCTCTGCTTCCTCGTCTGCCTGATCAACATTTTCGGGGTTCGGTATTTCGGCGAATGTCAGCACTGTCACTTCTCTTGAAGGAATCTAATCTGATCCCTATTTCAGCTGAATTCATTTTCTCTATCATCAAGCGTACGTTCCGTCCTTCCGCCTGGTCTATAGACGGCACTGATTCTCCTGCTCAGTTACCCTTATTACTGGGCTCATCCTATGTGGTTTAGTCATTGACCTTGGTGGAGGCCCCGATCATAAGCGTCTCGGCTTCACCGTAAGTGCGCACTCAATACCTGTGTTAGTGCGTCCTAACTTGGAGCCCAGTACTGGAAGCATCCTGGTGCCCTTGCTGGTCCTGGTCTCGTCAACAGCAAGTCTACTGATCACTTCTTGGGTTGGTTGTCCGTCCTCGTGCAGGCAGGTTTCTCCTTCCAGGGTATGGAGCTCGTCGCGATGTAGGCTTCTTGTCCCCCCTCTTCCTTTTGGTACCTACTCTGACATTAATCAATGCAGTGCAGCGTCTGAGACAGAGAACCCGCGCCGCAATATCTCAAAGGCCGTCCGCCGCGTATTCTGGCGTATCGTTGTTTTCTACATCCTCGGTATCCTCATCACTGGCATGCTCGTTCCGTCCGATGACCCTGATTTGCTCAATGGTGGCGGTACCGCCTCCGAGTCTCCCTACGTCATCGCAATCCGCCGTGCCGGCATCCACACACTTCCGTCCATCATCAATGCGGCTATCTTCACCAGCGCGTTCTCTGCGGGCAACTCGTTCCTCTTTTGCTCGTCGCGTATTCTGTACGGTCTTGCTATCCGTGGTCAGGCCCCCCGCTTCTTCACATACTGCACGAAGAACGGCTTGCCGATCATCGCCGTTTTGTTCTGTGTGAGTTTTCCTTCGTGTACGGGCTATGTAGTGTGCACGGGCTCATCTCTCACGGACTTACAGTGCAGCTTCTCCCTCCTCTCTTTCATGAACGTGTCGTCCGGTGCAGGCAAGGTCTTCAAGTAGGCTCACGATCCTTTTCGCAAACGAGAAAGGTCTTCTAAACAATCGTTTACTTTGCAGCTGGTTCGTTAACCTTTCGACTTCTGCCGGCTTCTTCACCTGGTGGTCAATAAACCTGACTTACATCCGCTTCTGTGCGTTTTTTTCTTCTTTTTCGTTCCTCTTTACGCTGATGACCAACAATCCGTCCAGGGCGTGGTCACAAAGTTCAGGGCCGCGACCGCAGTGAGCTCGCATACTGGAACCCAATGCAACCCTATCTCGCCATTTGGGGTGTTTTCTGGACGACGATCTTCATCCTCGTCGATGGTTACCAAGTCTTCTTTGTGTGGGACACACAGGACTTCCTCACGGCGTACATCAATATCCCCATCTTCTTCGCACTCTGGGCCGGCTGGACACTTTATATGCGCAGACCCTTCTGGCGTGCCCACGAGATGGACTTTGTTACGGTGCGTTGCGGCGGTCGCACACCAATGCATTTGGTCCTTGCTCACGTGTGCCATTTACTTAGGGCATTCCATCCATCGAGGAGACGGACGCCCCAGAGGTGCCCCCACGGAATCTCGGCGAAAAGATTTTCAACATTATATTCTAGCTTTCGCGTTCTCCGGGTGTCTCACCCATTTCATCTACTGTCATGTTTTGTCGACGACTGCTGCCTGATATACAGTACGATTAGTACCTTGTTTGGTTCTCTTGCCATCATGCTGTCGGACGTAATAAAGTCCATTCTTCTCTTTGAAACACCTCGCCTACTCGATTTGGAAAGAGACAGGCATTATACTACTCCAGTGCCACACGCGAGCGGAGTGGTGTCATTAAGGTGGACCGTCGTTGCAAGGTTCCGCAGCTGCAACCGTCAGCGATCCGTCTCTTTCGGTGCGCCGGAATTTCCCCTGCATCCAAACGCGATACATCTTGAGCTGTCGCTTGCGGTTCACGAGTAGCCTGCGGTCGACGCCAAGCTGCTCGGTGACGAAGAGCGGGTGGGCCAAGCCAAGCGCGGCAGGGTCACGCAGGGACGGATGGGTCGGCTGTGTGGATGGGTCGGCATTGGGAAGGGGGCCGTCGGAGGAAAGAGGGGAATCGAGACCGGGTGTGGGTGTATCATCGCGATCATCTTCTACGCCACCGCCTTCGCCACCGCCGTTATCGCTGCTCTTATCATCGGCTTCGGTCGACTCGTGTATGTGTACCTGGGTCTGTGCAGTGGGCGCAGATGAGCCAGTAAACAGTAGCGCGAGCTCGTCTGCCGAAGGGCACAAAAGAAAATACGGGAGGGAAAATGAGGGTCAGTGGTGGTAATGAGGAAACAATTACGCAACCAAGTTCGAAAAAGTAGACGCGTGTGCCGTCGCCGCGGATGTAGAAGTTGTCGTCGAGTAGCCGGCCCGCTTTGAAGCGGAGCTGGGTGAGGTCGTACCGACCGTAGTCGCGCATAAGGACAAGCCCGCCAGGTTTCAGTATCTATGTGTGTGTTAGTTAGTAACACCAGACACCAGCGAGGGAGTGGAGACTCAGACCTGCGCGATGTTGGAGATAGCCTGGGACCATTCGGATGGGTGTAGTGCGCTGAGGACAAACACGAGGACGAGAATGTCGGCAGACCGTGGCGCGAGATCGGGAGGCGGCGATGCGGAGGATAAGTCCCAAACCGAGGCAGTGATCGTTCCACAGGGCAGGGATGTGTACAGTGTATTGTGCTTCGACAAGATGAATGAATAAATGAGTGAAAAGGACCGAGCGAAGAAGCCCACCTGTACGAGCTTTATGGCATGGGAAGAATAGTCGAACGCATGTATGCGAAGCTCGGGATTGTGATTTTGTTCTAGGAGCGGGAATATGGCGTTTCCGGCGCCTGTGCATGGCGGCGGTCAGGAAAACTTATTATAAGCGAATGGTCGGGGGGACATACCACATCCGACTTCGACGACGGTGCGGGGTCCGGCCTGCACAGGGCGTACGTCACGATCACAATGAATGAAGGACGGACAGGCGCACCGATAACTCGGCAGCGGCGACGAGCTCCGGGAACTCGAGATGTAACCTGATCGCGGATTGAACGACCACAGTTCGCATAACGTAAGTGGAACACGCACCACTTGCGATTCTTGAAGAAGTTCGAGGCGTTTGTCTTGTAGAAGTTATCCCTTGTTCGTCGGTGAGCGTGACACAGCACAGGGATGGTAGATAACGAACCAGTGTTTAGCAGGTTTGGTGTTGTATTTTTGCTTGTCGAGTTGTGGGACTGGCGCAGCTCGCTGACGAGCCAACGAGGCTGCTATGGTAGCATGCTGGTCTGGCGGCGAAGGGACGTGATCCCAAGCGTTCTGAGACCAGACATCAGCGCTCTCTGTGAGAAATCTATGTTGGGTTGAAGATGAGGGATGGGGTCGGTGAACCAAGGAAGAGAGAGACGTTCCTCGCGCCGAAAGGAGGGCTGAGTGCAGTGAAGTCTTGTACGGAGGAAGTGATCTTGGCCATTAAGATTAGAATTTAGAAATAATAAATTAGTTATGTTATCAATAAGTGAACTCGAGGCTGTCATCATCATCACCCATCCTCACCACAATGCCGACGACGATTGCTTCCTCATCTTCTCCTCCGGGAGACGCTGACCTCCAAGAGCTTTACAATCAGGTTCTCAGCGCCTTCGCAGAAGAGTCCAGTCCTTCCAAGTTTTCCCCCACTTTCTCGCCTAATACCGTCGATCACGATCCTCCTTACAGTCCGCATAGCGACGAACCCGTTGGCTCATATATCTCTACAAGACCGCATACACAATCCCGCGGTGAGCCCTTCCCCTCCTTTTTCTCTCCGTCCCCATTCCTCAGTTTTTTCCCATTAGCCTCCGGTAGCCCTCGGGACAATAACCGTCCCCTCCCGTCCCCGACAACGTATCCAACCTCACCTACCCAGGGCAAGGGCCCCCGCCCTCTCCCAAGACTTCCTGGCGCCTCCCCTACTTCTCCCTCCGCTTACCCTGGCCACATGCCTGAACCTCGACCCTTCCCTGCTTCTACTGGTGCCAAGCCCGCAGCCGAGCAGTGCGTGTGTTTTCCCCTTACATTCCCTTATCTTCATCCCGTATCTTTACAGGCCTCGACGACAGTACACGGCTGAGCCTTTTGGCAACGGCACTCCCGCATCCCCAGCGGAGCGCCCCCCGCGCGGCCTACCTTCTGATCCACGACCTGCCCACAAACCTCCCGTAGCTCTGCGTCCAGGAAGCAGTAGCGGCGTTGATGCGCGATCACCCTCCCCCGCTGCTGGACACACGCGGGGAGCGAATTCGCTTCAGTATCCTATGCCCGTTCCTGATGTTACCCCACCATCTGTTGGAGCGTACGGCCAACCGTGGAATGGATCACCCTCTGCAAGGAGCTACACTAGCAACGGCGCTCAACCCCCCGGGAGTACCCCACAAAGACAACCCTCTTACCGACCCCCGGGCGCCTCTGCACCCCGGATACCTGGTCATGCCGCAGGTCTCGACTCTCGGGATGATTCATCCAGCGCCTCACCGTCAGCCGACCATCATTCGTCCGTGAACAGTCCTTCCAATTCCAACTCTTACTTCTCTCCCGACGCTAATTACTCGTCTTCCCTGTTCAACGTCTCCAATATCCCCCCACCGCCACCGCTTAATCCGCTTTCCCACGCTCAACCATCCTCACGTCTCAAGACCCATGATCACGACTCCTCTGATGACATCCTTGCCCCTGGGGCTCTAGGGTTTGCCCGTCCGCTTTCCCACAGTGAGTCTTCTCATTTCCTTTTTCTAGATATCCGCAGGGCCCAACGGACCGTCGTTACCCGCTTACAGTTTCCAGCAGCGAGCATCCGCTGCGATCAACTAGCACCGTTTCGACTTCCTCTAGTACACACGTGAGTGCCTTGGAGCGTAACTTCACCACGTCGACGGTCGCGACCGCGTCCACCGCGCCGACAACGTACAGCGGTGGCAGCAGGGACAAAGACACAATCGCGGGACGTTCTATCGATCGCTCAGAGTCATTTGGCAGTAAGCTCCGCGAGCCCGCGACAGGTCCCATTCCACTGAGCGACCGTCAACCATCTGAGCCGGCTCGATCCGTGGCGACTGCGCGTTCACACCTGGCCACTGAGATTAGGCGGCTGAAAAGTCAGGAAGCTAGAGAAGACGCGACAAATTCATACGGAGACGACGATTATTACGATGAGGACGACGACTACTACTCGGACGAGGAGAGTCTCGACTCCTTTGTCAACTTCTCGCTGCTCAGCAATATTGCGGTGTGGATGCGCGATCAGGTGCCTCGTGGGACGCATGTGAAAGGAAGCATCCCGTACCCGCGAGCATTTACTGGCAAGGACATCGTAGTATGTACTTTTTTTGTTCCTTGTTTGTCCCACTTTTGACCAAATATACTTCATATCAGTCCACACTGCAGTCACGCATCGCCTCCGAGCTCCTCATCAATCAAGGCGTCACAACGAACAATCGCGCGATCGCACTGCAAGTTGCGCGCAGTCTCCAGCAGCAACTATTTTTCTACGAGGTCGAGTGGGGCGGACGTGTCCTCCAGGATGGCGTCGAGGACGTTTACATGTTCCTTGATGACCAGGAGGGTTCCGCTGATGCTCCACGTGACCGCGAGGAACTCCCGACGAGCGTGATCACTGTATTGACTCGATGTTACTCGCCCAGCTGCTCCGAGGCCCAACCGTGCTACTCGTTTGCGTGTCCACGCCGTTCAAGGGTGAGTGTAATTTGACACCTATTTCCGTTAATCCCCACATAAAGTGCTCCAGACGGACCCGATCGTCGTGGATGAGACGCCTTCGCCCGTCCCGGTTTCAATTGATGAGGACTGGGCCGCTCACATAGATCCCGCTGTGTTGGCTGCGCTTCCTGAGAGTGAAATAAATCGCCAGACGGTCATCCACAAGCTCATCACCAAGGAGGTCCAGTATATCAAGGATCTTGATGTCATCGAATCTGTATGTTTCTTCTGCATCTATGGCCGGAATGTTCTAGCTCACAATCTTCCGTTGTAAAAACAGGTTTTCATTCGGCCACTGCGCAATGCGACTCCGCCTGTGATACCCTACACTGAACTCGACGGATTCATCGATGACGTCTTTGGAAACTTTTACGATGTCCGCCGTGCGAATCGACAGCTCCTGGAAGTGCTTAACGTGCGCCAGCGTGAACAGTCGCTCGTCATCCAGCGTGTGGGCGACATCTTCCTTGAGATCGCGACAGAGTTTAGGCTTGTTTATCCCGTCTACGTTGGCCATTTGCCACTCGCAGAGAAGCGCCTGAAAGAGGAGACAGAGGGAAACCACGAGTTCCGGTTGTTCCTTGAGGTGCGCCGCGCTGTGTCCCTATCTCTCAGGAGATTCCTTGATGTTTTAAATGGGTTGTAGAATGCCAACCGCAACCCAGATGCACGGAGGATGGAACTCAAAGTTTTCCTGAATCGACCATCGGAACATTTGCAGCGGTACGAGAATGTTCTCGAAGCTATCGCAAAGGAGACAGCCGAGGGGAATCCAGACGCGGATTTCCTAATGGAAGCTGTGCAGGCATTCAAGGGTCTGCAGGCAGCATGCGTTTTGCAGACGTTCCAACATGCGATGTGCAGAGGCCCGACGGGCAAATTCGAATGGCATAACCTAGTCTCCGAAGATGTTCGAGCTGGCATAAGCAAGTCGGAGCAGAAGCGCCAGAGGTGAGTTGACATCACAAGAGGTTCAGGGAGCACTCTGACGCCAAGTTTTGTAGCATCATCTTTGAGCTTATCAAAGGTGAGATGCAATATGTACGCGATTTGGAAAACATTGATGTTGTAAGTGACGCCATCGCTCGTCCGGTTTTATATTCTGTTTGACCCAGGGTCGCTCTCCAGATGTACGTGCAGCCACTGCGAACGGGGGAACCACCCGTCATCTCTCGCGACCGGTTGTCAACCTTCATTACGGACGTCTATCACAACTTCGGTGCGCTGCACGCACAACACCGCAAGTTGCTCGATCGCCTCCATGCAATCCAGCGTGATGAGCACCCGGTCATCAATAGCGTCACAGCTGCGATCTTCGATGCTGCGCTCAACTGGCGTGATGAGTACATGGAGTACATTACGAACTATCCCATCGCTGAGTATCGCATCGTTGACGAAATGGCGAACAACCCTGCCTTCAAAGAATTTGTGGAGGTGTGTTTATGCGCTACAGACTGCGTTCATGACGTGTATATTAAATTATCCTTTAGCAATGCACGCGGCATCCAGACGCAAACCGTCTAGACATGAAGAACTTCGTGAATCGGCCAATCCCACGTCTCGCGCGATACGAGCTGCTACTCAAGGGCATCATGGAAGCCAGCCACGACGGTCACGAGGATCATGAGAGTATCCCGCAGGTCATTGAAGTGATCAAGTCGCTGTTGAAGGAAACACAACCGGGCGTCGCATCTGCGGAGCAAAAGGTCGAGCTTTGGCGGTACAACGCCAATTTAGTGTTCAAACCTGGCGAGGCTGTGGTGAGTCCTGATTAGAAATATGAAGGTGTTCTGTGGGATTCATGTCACTGTTTCTCGTGTAGGACATGGACTTATTGGCCGAGAACCGCTCACTCATACACGCCGGAAAGCTCTTACGCCAACCAGATACTGGCTTTGAGTGGAGTGGGTGGAGCGAACTATTTGTTCTGCTATTTGACAACTACTGTAAGTCAAAGTGGATGGGTGGGTATAGTTTATTGATTGTGATGGCGTACAGTGGTCATGACAAAGCCAAAGGAGAAGGACGGCATCACGAAGTTCAACGTTAACCGCCGAGTATGCATCCCTTCTCTTTTCTGCGCACATTCCAAAAATTGATTATTGTAATTTAGCCTATTCCTTTAGACCTGTTGACGCTTTCAAACTTCATTGATCCTCCTACGCAGCGCGGAACTGGGCTGCTACGTGGCTTCGGTGGCAACAAGGGAGGAGGCGACACACAGGCAAACACGCCCGGTGTCACCCCTGATACGGCAACCGACTCGCGCGTCGTGTACCCGTGCACTATTCTGCACACCGGCCGGCTTGGGGGGCTGTATACTGTATACGCCGAATCTTCACAAGCGCGCTCGGAATGGAAGGAGAAACTTGAGGAGGCAATTGGGTTACGCAAGGTCGTGCAGGAGTCGAACAGGGTTTTCGAAGTTGAGACGCTCAGCTCGGACACATTCGTCGTTCCATCGATGCTTTCGCCGCCGACAAACCACTCGTGGAACGCAGAGAGCTCGTTTACGGGCAAGGTCACTTGTTCCGTACCATTCAGTAAGCCAATTGACTTGGAAATTGTGTGCGACTTCTTGAGCTGTTTTTTTTTCTTCTTTCCCTACAGCTACCGCGGATGGGCGTGCCCTCGTCGCAGTTGGTTGTGCAGAAGGTGTTTGGATAGGGTTCCGCCACGATTCGAGATGTGAGGATTGCGTTGCTACGATGTCAAACCATCACTTATCCCCCTTGCAGCCATGCGCAGGGTACTGCACCTGAAGATGGTCACCCAATGTGCGATGCTCGAAGATTTCGGGATCTTCCTTGTGCTTGCCGACAAAGTAAGCTGGCTGTTTCCTCTGCGTAGCTTAGATGATCTGATTGACGCTCGGTTGTTAGTCACTATTCGCGTACCACATCGAAGCGCTTGTACCAACATCGCCACAAAGCGCAAACACTACACAGACACCGCAGAAGCTAAACGGCTCAAAAGACGTACATTTCTTCAGTGTTGGGAGTCTCGGTGGGCGGACCCTTGTAATTTACATGAAGAAAAAAGGGGTAGGGTCGTTGTTCTGTTATATCGGCTCCTGCGTTGATCTCACCGGGTCAACCAGTTGGACAGCGTCTTCCGCGTACTTGAACCGGTTGTTGGAAAGATAAACGAGAAGGCTAAGGCCCCCGTGTTTTTGAGCTCTCGATTTGGCCTACGGCAACCCCGCTCGGAGTGGTTCCGCATTTACAGAGTACGTATATCCCCTCCCACGGCTTCGCGGGACCTTAAACGCTCTTTGACAGGATTTCTTCCTACCATCCGAGTCATATGACCTCATCTTCTTGAAAGCCAGGATCGCCATCCTCTGTACGAAGGGTTTCGAGATCATGGACCTCTCCGAGTTAGTCTCTTCACCTCCCTTGTCTTCGATGTCTGACGTGTTGGATGTGTAGTTTCAAGAGCGTCACGATTCCACAACGTGATGACCCGCGCCATGAGAAACTTGCCAAACGTTGTGAATCGTGTCGTCCAATGGGGATGTTCCGCTCTAGCGAGAACGAATTCCTCCTTTGCTACGACGGTAATATCTAGTTCAGGTGCTCCCTCTATTAATACGCTAACTCTCCTTCGCAGAGTTCGGGTTGTATGTGAACCGGCACGGCGACCCAAGTCGTACCAAGGGCACTATCGAATGGGAAGGCACTGCCGAGCATGTCGCCTGGCACCCACCATACGTCCTCATCTTTGACTCGCGCTTCATCGAAGTGCGACACATCGAAACCGGGCGGCTTTGCCAGATCATCCCCGGAAACGACCTTCGATGCATCTGGGACGGGCGCGGGGGGTCGGCGCCGCCGATTGCGCCAGGTGCCAATGGGACGTGGGAGGAAGCACCATCGCAAGAAGCGCGCGTACACGGCGTGATGCGCGCGGACGACTCGGCGCAGGCCCGTACGGGTTCGCTGGGCGCCGGGCGTGGCGTTGCGCAACACGTCTTTGAGCTCATACCCACGGTCCCGCTCTTCCTCCCCGAAAAGCTTTCGTCGCCCACCCAGCACTCGTCTTTCGTGCACCCGGGCCTGAACGGCTCGCCATAAACGATACACACAAAAGTGAAATGACCATTTGACGAATTGTGACATGTATAAAAACCGCGACTTTTATATTGACTATGGTACTACTATACAGCCCATCCATCACTCCTTCCTTACCTCTCTCCATACCCCCGCTCCCTTAGGTTGATTTTTCATTATGACCTGTACTTCTTCACATTCGCGCAAGTTCATTGTTCATATATGTACGCCAACAAAAGTGTTATTTTTGTGTCTTTGGAAAACGAATCATACATATGGGAAACGATGGCTCTATCGAACCGCGGCCGAAGTTCGTATCGTAGCGTGACCGCATGATCGTCCCGAATCGAAAAACCATTTTGATGGCTCTCACTTGCCTTGACTTTGATACGATACAGTACAATCACGCGTTACGGTGAAAAATAATTGATAAAATTAAAGATAGATCAAACATATAAACGCAGTATGCCTTCGGTATGTTTTCTTTCGTGGGGAACGCCAGCCTGAGACCAGGTCTCGCTCCAATCCGAAGGTCAGGCCAATACTCAGGACAGCAAGCGGGATAGTCGGTCACGGTTGTTGGGTAAATCAAACGAGATCGAGCGGAAAGGAGCAGAAAGGGAAACGTCCTTGTCGTGCAAAAGATTGAGGAGAAGGGGTGCTAAGGATATGGAACTTAAATAGGACTGAGGGGGAGATATACCATAGCCTAATTTCCCGAGAATTTCTCCTGTAACTTACAGTACGTAAATATATATGGACCCCGCTTTTGAATATTGGAAGTCCGCCGGTGAACTCGGGCCTATCGTTTGGAACCTTCAAATGTTATAGTACAGTAATAGAGAGAGGATGGATGGTTCTTGTCCACATTTTAAGTTTAGATGACTTCTTTCAGACACTGGCACTCGCAGCTAGGCAAATTCTGAATTACTGGTAGGACTTTCTTGGGCATCGTCCTGTACGGCGCTCTAATGGTCGGCGTCTGGATCCCCTAGTATGTCTTTACTGGGATTTATGCATTTGCCCAAATGGCTGGCCCATCGAACCTTTTTCTGTCACTGGCACAGATTTTTCACGCAAGTCAGAAGAACCCACCCAAGTCTCTCGTCTTTCCATCCCTAGGTCCCATCGTGCTCGCCCATACTCATTTCTCCATCCCTTTTGGTTATCGGAGCAAATCTGCTGTAAGACCACCATTGTGGCTGGTCCTGAGATCCCACATATTTGCTCCTTCTCGGTTATCTCGTAACGGCTCAGCTTGCTCAGGGATCACGCGCACGACCGTTCGGATTCACCCATACCACTTAACTGTACGTTGCCCAGATTCTCTCATTCCTACCTTTGTCTACCCAAATTAGTCCCTCCGTCCCTCCGTCCCGCCTTTACTCCCCCTTCCCCAACTCTAACCTTTTCTTGTAGTAGGTACTGTTCTGCCTGTACCAAAATCACCACTTCTTGCTGAACAAAACAGCGCTCGGTCGCTACTCGTCCCCCTTCTCTACGTGATCAACTCGAGTCAGGCCCAATCGAGGGCACCTGTATTTCGTCTCATCGTCTCGGTTTCTCGTTGGTGGTCTCGCACTCATTCCTGCGACCATTTGGCTATATTCTCCTCTCCTCTTTTCTCTGCGGGATCTGCTCCGCCTGCGAACTCACACGATCTCAAATCCATACACTACCCAGTAATGGCCGATACTAGTTGCACCGGAATTTTATCAAACCCTGATTTAGCAGGAATCGGGGTGGGTCTTGCTGCTCTTTGAATTGCTTGCAGATCTGACCAACTGACTTTCCCAGACCCGCCTCAATTTCTATGTCACGATACTCCTTGTGGCTCTTATACCCCAGAATAAATATACGACCGAACTTTTGGACTCGCTCTATACGAACGCAATTTTCTATGGTTTCGCCCTTCTCATCACTGTCCTCGTCCAGACCATACAAGGACAACTAGACTTGTATCATGCTATATTCGTGATGCATATGCTAGTATGCCTTACAGTTATTCATATCTACGGTATGACTTGCGTCCTCGTGAGGATACACTGCAGAGTGCTGACCAGAGGCGAGAATACAGGGATCAAGAGATTTTTCTTTGCCGATAGATTCGGTTTAAAAATGAAGATTACTATAGCCTTCCAGGTATTACAGGTTCTCTTCATTTTCATTCCTTGGACGCTCTACGTGTGGATCAAAGGCTCGCAATTCGGTGCCCAGCCAGAGTGCAATGACCTCGTAAAATATGTCTTTTTTTTCGTCACCGTCCGGGCGACCATTGGTTGGCTACGGATCATGTTTATCGTTTGCTTCGCTGTAAGCGTGGTCGCCTGGTTGGTCTGTCTTAGCACAGTGCCTACTGTGTGGCGTGACCTTATGGAACTATCGCGCGCTGAGTCCGACGATGACGACGGTCTTCCGTGGTTCTTCTGGATCCCGTGCGTTTCCTCAATACCTTCGTCTCATGATAATGATATTAACTCACCACACCAGACCTGCGGCATACGGTGTCGCGAGCACTGAGCTGATAGTCTGTGGCGTTTCCTTAAGTCGGGAGACGTACTCATGGAAACCCTCCTAGGTTCATCGTAATCACCCGCACGTCCAGGCCGGTGAGGATTATTGGGGTTTTGGACAGATTGTTTCTATCATCTTGATATTACCCATCGTCATCGAAATAATGGTCGCTTTCAAGAGATGGTATTCTGGTGACCCGGAATAAGGAACGAGAAGTGGCAGTCTCTTGTGCTCGTTGTAAGGTCAGCCCGAGCGTTGGACCTGAAAGGCCTGAAACCTTGCCTTTCCGCTCCCTCATGGCCTTCTCGGGCCCACGCTGGACCATAATTAAGCACTAGGGTTGCTTGTGTGGCAAATGTCACTCCAAATTGTAATCTATCCCCCTTGCCACTTCCTTCCATATCCACAGGATCTCACTAGCCTTAAAATTTCATGTTCCTATCACAACTATTAACGAAGCAGGTTGGTTTTGCACAGGTGGGGGGGGGGACAGGAAACAAATCTTGTACGCGTCCTGGCACGCACATGCTCCGAGCCCAGCTCTCTTATTTATCTCTTCGACAACCATGCTGGTGGATTACCCCTTTCATCGCTATCTTGTTTCCATCCAGTACCACTCTCTGCCCCTCTTACGTTACTCTTTACCTGACCTTTTCTGTAGTAACTACGGTTTCCCCTGTATTTGAACGACCTTCTGTGATTTCCGATGGACAGTTTTTAATTGTCATTTCCCGCCTCTTCAGCTCGGTGTGATTGTCTAGGAAGTTGGGCTCAGTTGAGGTCACTCGAAAGTTCTCCCTCGTCTCGTCTCTCAAAGTTCGTGCCACCTCGGTCAGCATCCACCCTCGCGCCCACTCTACTCCTATGTCCCTTGATTTTTTCCCTTCCTTCCTTCCTTCTTTCCGCAATCTACTCCGCCTACGAACTCACACAGATCAAGTTCGTTTGGGTGATGTATCAAAGTGACCTTACGGCTGGGGTCGCAGCGATTGGTTACCCCGGTCGCAAAATTCCGAGAGCGAAGCGGCTCCATCGGCCCGTTTAACTATGACGCACAACCAGCAGCAAGCAGATCATGATGGCTCACACATTACAATCGAATATCAATGCCCGCCTAGCTCAATCGGATAGAGCGTCAGACTCTTAGGCAGGTGTTAATCATACTCTGTAATCTGAAGGCTGCGAGTTCGACCCTCGCGGTGGGCTACTACTTTTTCGTGTCCACCTGAAGTCAACCAAGGGGTCAACAGGCCAACAGGCCAACAGGACGATACTTCCCTATCCCCGGACAGTGGGATAGAAGGAGACTTGGAAGGAGGCTCAAGTATAGCCTGTCAGAGTCGTACTTGGACCAGGTGCGCCTTGAGGTGCGCTGCCAATCTCCTACTACACCACCTATGGCAATAGTACAGTATATCGTGACCTCACCTGTCAGCGCTGTCAGCCACCAGGTGTACCACACTACTACGTGACATGCATGACATGCGACAATGGCATATGTTGCACAACTGTGTACAGGCCTAGGGGTGATGTGATGCAGGTGTAATGTAGTAGCGTCCAAGGTAACGTCAGGATTTTCTAAGATTAAAAGAGTAGTTCCCAGTCCATGGCTTAGGGGAACCATTCTGCAGTGGATAAGAAACTGGTATTGGCTCACGAACTTGAACTTAAGAGTTCTTTCTATGAGTTGCACCTTGTATGCATTCCTCTTGCTATTCCAAGGACCCACTATTACAGATACGTACTCGAAGACTGTGGAATCACTACAAAGCCATAGTCGATCATGATGACATGACGCCTCGTCTATAAGGGTAAGGAACTACGAAATGATAATGATCAATGATGAGCCCTGTCGCAAGCGTTTCTGCTTCTCAGAGTCTCGCAAGAACCGCTTCTTTTTGCCTCTGACCCCCTCACTGCCCATGCTCGGCTTGTTGTGCGCTTTCTTGCTGTTTGTTGAACTGCTTGCCGTCTCCTTCTTGTGCTTGCCCTTCAGCGAGCCAAAATTTTGCCATCGCGGCCGCGCGCTCAGACTACGGCAAGATGGAACAAACCCTTGTCGTCGAGAGGTGCGGCTTGCTTCAGTGGAAGGCCTTCATTTTCTGGGAGCTTGCCGTTGTTCTTTTTATCCTTGTCTCTGTCATAGATTCTGAGACGGTCACCGCCATCGTTCTCGTCAATTTCTTGATATTGGTCCGGCCACCCTAGTCTGATAAATCGTCCGACGGGTCGGGCTTTCACACTGGTCTCTGGTTCCCCCTCCCGAGCTTCTTCCTAACAGGAAGCTAATTGGAGATATGCCTCAGGCTCTTCATACTCGTCTTCAGTACGTGGCGCATCTTTAAATCTTATATTCACGTGCTGCGTCAACTATTCTCAAGTCGAAGGCTGCATCCAGCGACCCGCACATAAGTCCCATCCGGCGCCAGGCTCCCCATCGCTCGGCTTGTCTACCGTCCGCGTTCAGAAGTTAGAGTTGTCACGCACGACGGACGCTAAGAGCCTACCATACACCCTCATCTTCGGCTCGTGCCTTATCTAAGAGTGACATGTCGAAACTTTGGGCAGCTTTTCCATATCATCCTCCTGACTTGAAACGACCTGCTACGTATCTGGGATGGGCGCAAGGATTTGCGCCGCCGGTTATGCCGGGTCCTAATGGGACGTGGGAAGAGGCCCCGTCGCATGATGTACGCGTGCACTCCATCATGCAGACGACTCGGCGCAAGGTCGCGCTGCTTCATTGGGCACCGGGTGCGGTGTTGCCGCGATGGTGCATGTTTTTGGGCTTATACCCAAGTGGCCAAACGCCACTTTGGCTACCAGAAAGGAAGCCCTCTTGGTAGTTTGGTGTATCGGACATATAAAGGTGCTCAAAACCACAAGGGAAACTGCAGTTATCACAGAAAGGGTAACGTGAGGTAGAGTAGTAAGAGTGGCCGAGAGTGGGACAAGACAAAACATAAACAGAGGCACAGGACAAAGGGGTAACCGACACGGTGATTAAAGGACCAAAGAGACAAATAAGACTCGGAGGACCTGGTACGGTGCAGGTGCTTCACTAGGAGTGACTAAGAGTGGCGAGGCGAGACTCGAAAGCTGTGGGAAAGCCATAGCCAATTATATTACAGTAACATAACGCCTCGTCTAGGATAGGAGTAAGGAATGATGAAATGATCAATGACCCTGTCGCAAGTGTTTCTGCCTCTCCCGTAAGGACTGCTTCTTTCCGCCTCCCGTGATCATCATCATCGGGTTACTGCGCATTGCGCGCATTCTCGCGATTCGTCAAGCTGCTCGCCATCTCCTTGGGCTTGCCCTCAGCGAACCTAACTTCAAGTTTTCCCAGCCTCGCAGCCGCACACTATCGGTGCCACGGGCTCTCCGTGGTCCGCCCTCGCCTTCTTGTGCGGGCTGAGAACGGCGCTTTCCGATATGATTCTTGGGGTGTCGCCCGCACCGGAAGAGGAGGCCGCCTTTTTGATGGCTTCGAGAGACGCAAGTTTGCGTTTTTCAGAAGAACCACCCCCACTTTCAACCGCTTTGGTGGTAGCTTGTATTCGCTATGTCATCAGTAATTGATTAATGCGAAATTGGCCGGATTAAGAATCTGCAGGTAAAGACGTGCCAGGTAGTCGGGGATGGCAAGATAGAACAAACCTTCGCCGTCATGAGGTGCGGCTCAAGGGTGGGCCTTGCTTCAGTGGAAGGCCATCATTTTCTGGGAGTTTGCCGTTGCACTCTTCATTATCATATTCGTTGTCAGCAGTATCTGAGACGATCTTCGTCATTACTCTTGACTCGGACATTGATCTAGCCGCCCGACTCACTCTAGTCCCCCATCCCTCCCAAGCTTTCTCATGACGGGGAGCTGGTCATCAAGCTGGTCATAATACATTGCCTCAGGCTCATTCTTGTCTTCAATAAGTGGCGCATCCTCAAATTCACATGCTGCGTCATCAATGTTCGGGTTGAAGGTGGCGTCCAGCAACACGTACGTAAGCCTCATCCGGCGCCTAGCTCCTCATCTCGCAGCTTGTCTACCGTCCACGTACAGAGATTAGAATTGTCACGCACAGCGGCGGCCGGGAACTCACCATACATCCTCACCTTTGGGTTGCGCTTTATCTAAGTGCGACACATCGAAACTTTGTGCGGCTTTGCCATATTCGAATCCTCGGGACTTGAAATGACCTGCGATACACCTGGGATTGGCGCGGGGGTCTGCGCCTCCGACCGCGCCGGATCCCAATGGGAATTTCGTCGCGAGATGCACACGTGCGCGGCATAATGCGCGCAGACGACTTGGTGCCGGGCATGGCATTGCGCAGCACGTCTTTGAGATCATACCCAGCGGCCAACGGAGCCACTTTGGCTACCAGACGAGGAAGCCCTCGGTGTATCAGACAACACATCAAGGTGTTTAAATTTGAGGAGAAACCGTAGTTATCACAGAAAAGGCAATGTGGAGTAGAGTAAGAGGGACTGAGAGCGGCATAAGGTGGGACGAAGACAAAGCAGGTACAGAGGGGAAAGATACAAGACAAAAAAGTAACTGACGCGGTAATTAAAGGGTCAAAGAGACAAATAACTTCGAGGGTCTGGTACGGTGCAAGTACTTCGCTAAAGAGTGGCGAGACCGTGTCAGGACACCTGTCCTACGTGGGTCTAGGGCCGCCAAGAGGGTGCGGGAGGCAAGATTTCAGGCCCAACACCCGAGGTGGTCCCTCGGCAAATGCTAGTAACTTCCACTTAGCCCTGTTTTTCTGAGGGACGGGCCGAGGAACTGTCACTGGCAGTGTTAGAGGGCTCGTTTCCCTTGAACCAGATGGCCAGTACGTCGATAGCAATGGGTAATATCAAGATGATGGAAGCAATCTGGCCAAAGCCCCATTGATCTTCTGAGCTATTTTGCTTGATGAGCGGGTGGTTGCGATGAACCTAGGAGGATTTTCATAAGTATGCCTCCCAGCGTAGGAGCTTGAGGGAAACTTCACTGACTATCAATTCCATGGTCACGACACTGTAGATCGCAGCTCTGGTGTGGTGAGAGTGTCAAGTTAGCACTATCGTGAGACGGAAATACCGAAGAAACGCACAGTATAGAGAAGACCCACAAGACCCTACCAACACGCATTATCCTCTTCTCCCACTTGGCCTTCAAATCTTCCATTTTCTTTTTCACACCCTCACTGGGATCTGGAAGCCGGTTGTTGACGGCTTTCACCACACCATTAGAGGTGTCCACCACCCACTTAGAGATACCCAACACCGCGCCTGAGACGCCCCGCCCCAACCTGCCAGGGGGGTTTCTCAACGTGCCCGAGACCCAATCCAGCGTGTCAGAGACGAATCCTAAGGCTCCGGGCGGATTCTCGGTGGAAGTCCCTCGATTTTCGGCGGAAGTCCCTCGAAAGATATCTTTGAGGTATTTCTGCAGTTGGAAAGCCAACACGAGAACGAAAATCAAACCGACCGCACACGCGGCGAGGCCAACGAATGCTAAGATACGTAGCCAGCCAACGGTGGCCCGGACGGTGACGAAGAAAAGGACATATTTTACGAAGTGATTGCACTCTGGCTGCGAACCAAATTGCGAGTCTTTGATCCACACGTAGAGTGCCCAAGGAATCAAAATTAGGACCTGCAATACCTGAAAGGCAATAGTAACGTTCATTTTGAACTTGGAAACGGGTTCCTCGTCTCTTCTCGTGATATATCTCTTTGCGCCTGTATTCCCCGTGTTTTGATCAGTACTCTGCAGCAGTTCCCCATTCAGACAAGAGCCATACCGTAGAGATGAAGAAGTACGAGGGATATTAGCACTTGCGTCACGAAGAGAGCGTGATACAAGTCTAGTTGTTTTTGTATGGTTTGGACGACAGCAGTAATGAGAACAGCGAGACCATAGAAAATTGAATTCACAAAAAGATCGTCCAAAAGGTCGGTCGTAGGTCCTTCCTCGTCCTTGGGGGGCGGGAGTACAATAGCCGAAAGGAGTATCGTGACATAAAGGTTGATTCGAGTCTGGGAAGTCCGTTTGTCAGATTTTACAAAAGATAAAGTAGATTAAGAGCAAGAGGACGGACCCCGATTCCTACTAAATCCGAATTTCCTTCAATTCCACTGCAGCAAGTAGGACTGGCCATGACTAGGCAGCGTGTGGACTTATGACCGTGAGTTCGCGAGTGTAGCGGATCGTGTAGAGGGAGGAAGAGAAGGATATAGCCAAATGGCCGCGGGAACGAGAACAGGTCCAAGACGAGAAAATGAGATGATGAGACTAACTACGAGCTCCCTCGACTGGGCCTGACTCGAGCTGATCACGTAGAGACGAGGGGGCACAAGTAGTGACCGAGGGTTGTGTTGTTCAGCAAGAAGATAGTGGATTAAATACAGGCAGAGCAGCCACGAAATGAAGGGGCAAGGTAGGAGAAATAAAGACAAGTGTAGGTGGTGGCATGGAGGGACGATAGGGGAGACAGACGGGGAAATGGAAACGAGATAAAGAATCTAGGCTAAGAAAGGGGAAATGGTAAGGCTAGGGAAATGAAATCCAGTATGCACTGAGGGCGTGATTGCAAGTAGATGGCAGCAAGAATGTATGTGTGAAGACACGAGGCGCAAGGAAGGGGATGTAACTGTAGTGGGGTTATTACGTGACATTGGTAAATCCACACGACGCTGAGCTGCAGTGAGCAGTGGTAGCCTTACAGTGGAAAAGGGGGAGTTACCTCGATGATCGGTCTCACTAGAAGCAACGGAAAACCACGTACGGGCAGGCAAGGTGTGTAAGAAAAAGGGTGGTGCAGGGACTAAGGAGAAACAGGCGAAAGACTGAGTGACTCCACGCCTCTGGCTCGTGTCGCGTATCGAAAGTCGTGGTCGGAAAGAAGCTTGACATGGGCCATTTGGGCGAGTACATAATTCTTAGCAGAGAAGTCTGGTCGCGAGTGCTAGTGGCCGAAAGAAGTCATATGAAAAATTATGTATAAGCCTTGCAAATAATCAATACACGAACACAATTTGTTCCAATTGTTTCGATTCGTACAAACGCCCATGTAAGCGCCTGTTTTTGTTTGAGACCAAAGCGGACTGATCTACGGGATGGTTCCTCGAGGATCATTCAACTTGAAGGACAACACATGGGGAAGAAAACCCACCAAGCAGTCGAGAGGAAAATGGCGAGAAGGCTTGGGAGAGAAGGAACCCGAGTCAGAGTTATCGGACGATTCATCAGACTCGGGTGGCAGGATTGATTTCGAGGGTGATGGTGGAGACCTTAATATCAGCGACAGCGAATGAGAAAAATAAAGGAGCAGTAGAAATCTTCCAGTAAATGAGGGGTCTTCCACCAAAGCCAACCGCACCTCGACGCTCATGACGACGTAGGTTTGTTGCATCCGACTATCCGACGGACATCATTGGCTGTAGGTTCTCACTCCGGATGATTTCGCATTAAGTACAGCAATGGCTTGCGAATATCTGACACCGAAACCAGGAGTGGTTGTTCTGCGAAGCGCGTCTCGAAATCGCCAAAAAGGCAGCTCCCTCTTCTGGCGCGGGTGACACCCGACATTCGTCTCGGAAAGCGGCAATCTCTGCCTGCGAAAGGAGAAGGCGGACTACAGAGAATACATGGTGTTGATAGCACGGAGCCGCGAGGGCCGGGAAAAGTACAGCACGCTGAAGGGCAGGCGATAAGGAGACAATAAGCGGCTCGACGAACCGCGAGAAAGCCGCGCGCAACGATAACGATTGGCGCTTGCATGTACATATAGACAAGGGCACTTGAGAGTAGTAATGTAGTAACACGCGGTCAAAAGCGCCCAATTGCCATTTTTCTCAAGATTTTTCCTCATCTGAGGCAAGTGTGAAGGACTCATCTGGACCCAAGCCTGGAGCTGTCGCGCATTACAGTAGTCGCCATGTTATACGCGAGACGCGCACAAATTTGAACCCAGATTTAAGTATTTTTTCACCAGAAATGTTGTAAATCTACTTTTTTTTGTCTTAAAACCCCGGGTGCCCTCAAAGCGAGATAGCTTTCTGCAACTATCGCATTGATTCCGTGACTCCAGCATCGGTGGTCTTTGTCGTGCACAATAATTACCTAACCAAACATCAATAAGATTTATAGGATCTAGTGAGAGGCCGGGTGCACGCAGATCATGACGTTATATATTGATCACCGTTTCTTCCTATGATCCCAGCCTTGATAGAATCGAATGCCACCATTTTCACACAACAGGGAATTTTAACACCCCGGGATTGATAGTAATCACTGTCAAGGTGTCTGCTAGGCGCATTGCAATGAAAGTAATTCACGTCGCCAGGATCACCAATCGGAGTCACCCGGGCGGTAAGATTGTGGGGGGAGGTAATTGAAGGCCCCGGAGCCTGCGTGTCCGAGATTCTAACCCTAGAGCGGAGTATTGTAAATCGTTGTCTTCTTTCTTCCGTTTACCGTAATCTCCTTCAGAGGTGTGAAGCTTTCTTCACATGGGCGCTCATAAACTACAGGTGCCGGGTGCACGTGAAGGCAAAAGAAAGGTGTGCAGCAGCCATAGACCAGGTGTCGTGCCCAAAACCCGTTTTCATATTTCATATCAGAAGAGCACCGCGGCCATTCCAGTCATTTCAGACCCTCAACCCTGCCCCTCCATGCAGACGCCAAATTCAAACACCGAATAAATTGATCAAGGACGCCTTGAAGGACGGATTGTCACACCAGAGCGTCTCTTCTCACAAAAGAAACGTGTCAAGGCTGCTGAGCTTCTCGACTTTCTACAGAAGACCGAAGCTGCCTACAAGCTGCCTGATTGATCGGCGTTGCAAATACAACACCTCGAGCCCCATACCCCCATCACCTGGATAATTCCTGTGGCTAGTCCTGCCCTTTCCCAACGACGAGAATCTATCCCCCCCGTCTGCTGGTGCAGAGCGAATGATACATTGGGGGGTAATATCTACCTAAGGGTCTGACGCCCTACTGTCTGATCGGGCTAATGTACGCAAACATCGTCACCCGATCGTAATGTATGAGGCAAGAAGCATAGGGGATAAAGAGTGCCATAGGATAGGGAAAAAAACAACGTGAATACAGCAAGGCACCGGGGTATAGTAGTGGCTGAAGCGATAGCAAAAAGGGTCGACGAGATAAATAAGTGGACTGGGAACAGAGCATGAGTTTCACCAATGAGCGTCGAGATGGTGCCAAGACGCGTAGTCCTGTGTAGGTCCAAGATGTCCAAGAGGGAGCGGAAAGATGAGCTTTCAGGCCTTGCGGCGAATACAAGAGACGGTAATTTGTCCCTTATTTTGAACCCTTGTATTTCCACCCCGTTGCTATGGCCAGTATCTCGATAAGATGGGCACTAGCAAAACGGTAGAAACGACCTAGCCAAATCCCAACTCATTCTCACCGTCCAGGACCTCCGAGCGATTATGATGAAACTAGGAGGGCTTTCGTGAGTAGGCAACCCGACTTGAGAAGAAAACGCCACAGACGGCCACTCCCGTAGTGAGGGGGGAAAAACTCCAAGATCCCGGGCCAGCCAGCGGTAGCCCAGATGGTGACGACGAAAACACATTTCATACGGTTGTTGCGCTACAATTGCGAACCGAATCGAATCTTTGATCCACATACGAGGGTAAAGAAGGAAATCAAGACCTCCAATATCTGAACGGTGATAGTTACCTTCAATTTGAAACCGAATGACCAAGATCTCCTGACGCCTTCGTTCTCATCGATGATCAGTGCTCTGCAGTAGATCCCCATAGCGATACAAGCCACACTGTAGAGATGAAAAATTCCGGAAAATTACGTTCCCGAAAAGCCTAAAGGTCAGCTGTACATCTACTAATACCTCGGGTATAACAGCAGAGAAAGGTATCGTGACAGAGATTGAGGTGGGTCTGGGAAGTCAGTTGGTCGGATCTGCGAAAGGAAGAGCCGCAGGACAGACCCCGATTCCGGCTAAATCCCCGTTTGGTAGAATTCAGTATCATGAGTGGGCAGTGCACGGACTTGAGACCGTGTGAGTTCGCAGGCGGAGCGGATTCTGCAGAGGAAGTGGAGGAAAGAAGGATATATAGCTCAATTGAAGCGGAAACGAGAACGAGTAGATGAGACGAACTGCGAGTGCTTTCAATCGGGCCCAACCACGTAGATACGAAGGCAGACAAGTAGCAGTCGAGCGCTGTATTGTTCAGCAAGAAGACGGTGCTACGTTTAAATGTTTAAATACAAACAACCACTAAAAGAAGGCTACAGTAGGGTAGAGGAAAGGGAAGCAAAGCAAAGGTAGCATAGAGGGACTGATTGGAGACGAAAGCGGGAATGAGAATTGAGACAAAGAGCGTGGGTCAGGCTCCCGCGTGCACTACAACCGAAGATAGATGACAGCAAGAATGTATGTGTTCAGACACGAGGCGTGAGGAAGTCAGAGGGGTTACAGCGGAGTTACCTGAACTAGATCTTCCTAAAGAGATCTAGCGTCACTCGCGCAACAAGTGCCGCGCTAGACGGCCACCAGCGACTTGATGAAAGGCCAGGAGGTCCATGTTGTTCATTTCCGAGAACCTTTACCCAGAGCCGTCCAATCCAACTCAATATAAGATGCTTCCACCCTCTCTTTTCTCTTCGAGTCTGAGATATCTCTATCGCTCGTCGTCATGATTTTTCTCCTCTTTTACGTTCTCGTCTTCGTTCATGCCATCCCCTTTGTAAAGCGTATCGTCGTCAGTCCACAGATCACGTATCCAAAGGCATCCACGACTTGGAATGTAGGCGATAAGGTTACAGTGACGTGGTGTGTACAACTCTCCTACCTCACCTCCCCCCGCCCAGCTCTCTAATTGGTGCCGTACGTGCGTGTATACAGGGACACCTCTGGCATCCCGCCGCAAAGCAACTTTACCGGCCAGCTCTTGCTCGGTTATGTGACGGGCGATAGCGAGAATCTGGGCATCGGTGAGCTGACCATCTGTCTCCTCCTTGCACCCCCCCTACGCTCTGTAGTGCTACATGCGCATTTCATGCGGGAGCTCACGCTGACACACTCCTCACTCCCTCTTGTTGCGTCTCACAGATCACCCGCTCGCCCAGGACTTCCTCCTCAGCAGGGGCTCGGTGCAGATCACCGTCCCGAATGTTTCGGGTGGGTCCCACTATATCGTCGTCTGTGGGTACTTCTTTCTCTCTGCGGAGTGGGCCGGACGTCGCGTTGACGCAACCACTTCCCCGCGTGCGGACCTCGTGTCGGCTTCTCTCATAGTATTTGGTGACTCTGGCAATGCGATTCCACAGTTCACAGGCGGGTCAACGTCCCCGAGCTTGCTCGTGTCTTTCCCATCAAGCGCAAGCCCGCAGTTCACGATAACGGGTGGGTCCAGCACGACCACGACCTTGAGTTCGCCCTCCACCCCCACCTCCACGCATCCTCCTACCCCCATCACGCATTCTTCCCCTACCCCCACCTCTCCATTATCTCCTGACTCGTCTTCTCGCCCTCCAATCTCGCCTTCCTCGCCTCCAGCCTCGCCCACCTCCACTTCGACGTCCGCGTCTTCCACCCCAGCACTCCCAAATTTGCCCGCCTCTTCCCCGTCAAGCAGCACCACCTCCACGCCGAATTCGGCCACTGCTGCTGCTGCGAATGTGCCATCCTTGTGCTTGGCCGGGACCGCCAACAGTGCGCTCCCTCCTCTACATCCACGTGGTGCAGGTGCAATACTTCTCTGTGCGGCTGCCGCTGCGATGAGTTTCGTGCTAGTCCTATAACGTAACGATGCCATACGTACCTACACGATCAATCCGAGTTGCCATTTTGCCATGTCCTGTCATGCGCTAAAAATGGCAAGTGCGAAGAACTTTTGATATGGACAATGGACACTGAACGTTACTGAACAGTTATGAACAAGACTTCCCAGCTTCCGAGATCGAATGGATCACATTCGAACTCAGATCTAAATATTTTTTAGTCACAGGAAATAATTTTTTTTTTTTGTAAAGAACTTGAATCTCGAGTACTCTCAAGCAAACCCTCAAGGCAAGATAGCTTTCCGCAACTCGATCGTAGGGCATGGGTGCATGCAGATCATGGGTTATTTTCATCCATTCCCGTTTTGTTTTGTATAATTCTATTATAACTAACTTATATATCCTATTTAACTTTTTTTTTTTTGGTAAAAAGGACGGGGAAGGTGGTGATCGACTACCGTTTTCACGCAACAGGGAATTTGCACAATCCGGGACTGCTGGTGATGAACGTGTCCAGATCCCAGCCTAGTAATTCTAGAACGGGGTAAACTCAAGGCGTTGTCTTCTTCACGTTCTTTCCATTTAACTAGAGATGTGAAGCTTTGCTTCACATATGGGACTCATAAACTATAGGCGCTGAGTGTACGTCAAGACGAAAGAAAGGTGTGCAGCAGCCATTATTCGCGTGACGATCGGTCGGTCCCATCATTTCAGACCCTCGAACCTGACAGGCCTGACGGCCTGACCCTCCATATAGACGCCAAATTCATGTACAGGATAAATGATGCATTTTCATACCTGAGCGTCCCTTCTCAAATAATAAACATGTTGCCAAGCTTCTCGACTTCCTACAGATAGGAGATCGGAGCTATCTACGACCCGCCGCCTAAGGTACAACACCTCGAGGCCCACACAGCCTTCGTCACCCCAGACAATCCCTGTGGCTAGTCCTCCCATTTCTAACGATGAGAATCTTTGTTTTTGTGCCCTCTAGTATCTGCGAGTGCGGAATGAATGGTACAGTATGGCGTAATAAATGCCTACCCAAGAGCCTGATGCTCTACTATCTGATTGAGCGGACAATGGCACCCAGGTGTAATGAACAGCACAGATAAATAAGTGGACTGGGAACGATGCGTGCCAGTGTGCTTCATCAATGAGTGGCGAGACCATGCCAGGACGTGTGGACTTGGGGGGTCCGACGTCATTAAGGGGGAGTAGAAAGGAAAGGCCTCAAGCCCAACACTCGGGCTGGTCTTACAGCGAACGCCAGTGACTGCAACCAATTTGAACCCTTGCATCTCAGTCCCATGACAATTGCCAGTATCTCGATAAGAATATATTCTGGCAACACGACATAAACAATCAATCTGGTCAAAGCCCCAATCACTCACCGTTCTGGAAGTCCTTGCGATTGTGGTGAACCTAGGAGGGCTTTCATGAGTACACCACCAGACTTAAGAAGGAAACGCCACAGACTATCAACACAGCAATCACGAAACTGTAGTCCATAACTCTGGTGTGGCGAATTAGTATTATTATAGTAAGGGCCAAAGAAACGCACAGGACATAAGACCCAGAAGACCCTCAAAACGGTCGGACTCTGCCGGACTCTACGCACGATGGATTTGCGAATGTATAGTGCATACGCGCGGCGAGCACCGACCAGAGAATGAAGCCAGGAGAAGACGACCACTCCCATGGCGAGGGGACGAAATCCGAGATCTTGATCCATAGTCAGCCAACGGCCGCTGCATTAGACCGCGACCCAATTTGGGAGTCTTTGATCCACATGTGCCTCTGCCTGCTACGGCAAAGGACAATGATTTTGTGCGGAAGGGCGCTCGGTCTGTCGGACCCACATGGTGCATCCGTCTGCCACCCGCCTCCGAGGATAAGGGTCAGTACAGCATGCCCAGAGGCGGGCAAGGCCAGTCAGTCAGTAGTAGTTTCGAAGAAGACTCTGACACTGTGCATGTTGAGCCGAGCCGTGCGAACAAGTCGCGCACGCTCCTTGTCACTACCTCACGACGTGCTAACACTGGGCCAGCCGGGTCGAGCATGTATCGAACCAGTCGAGTAACGTCAACCAGCAACAGGTGCTGTAATAGATATGCGAGGTTGCATATACTATTGGAATAGCCAGAAGACGGGGTGAGGTTGTCGGCTTACTATCAGTTATAATCACAATCACTGACAGTACTGACAAACCCCCCTATACGAACACTTGCAAAGAGGTGAGAATTGACTTGGAATTACAAAGCAGCTATTATTTGCCGCCAAATTCGATCGATTCGTCTCAGCCCTCCAAGTTAGCGCTTTAGCCTTTCCAGCACAACATGTTAGACACAGAGCAACTGGATAGAAGATATAATATGCGCACTTTCCCTTGACTCGAGGTCTACCGTACTCCTTCGAAAGGCGCGGTGTCTAGGGTGCTTCACACTTGTTCGGATCACGTTTCTGGTGTAACGTTACAGCGGCCTGAGTGCAGTATGGGCGTCTTCCAAGTTTCCCAGGCGCGAGGCAAACGCGCCACTGCACTGGATTACAACTCAGGGCCACTATTACCTTGACCATTACTGTGATCGATATACCGTACTGTAAGAGTGGCTCCGTCCACAGTGCTTACAGTAGCTCATAATCTACATTGTTGATGGGTACTCAGAGGTTTGTCAAGGCCTTCGTTTACTGTATTACTAGACTAACTGACGAATTCTTGCTACTACTAACCCTAATCAGCCATTATCCAGTCTCAGGCTCCCGGCCAAGTTTTGCTGAACCGCTCCTATCAATCGGCTCTCCCGAGTATATCCAGTGCCTACCGGTTGACTGAGTACTCACTGCTGATTTGTAATCAGCGTTCCTCCGCTCTCCCTATCAAGTGGTCCGTCCTCTGGTGCCGGCTCACATACCGGAAACATTACTCAAGGTGGTTGCGAGAAACAAACGAACGTATGCGTTCAAGGTGTGTCCTTCTGTACCCCTGTAGTGATCACTGACTTCGTGTGGCGCAGGCGAGAGTTACAGACGTGCAACGACAATCGATATGCTCCCAGACGGCGTCTTGCTTGAAATATTTGGCTTCTATCAAGGCCCTCCTTATCGCGGCATATGGGGATGGCACTCACTGGTGCATATATGCCGAAGATGGCGACAAGTCGCATTTGGGTCGCCACTCCGTCTCAATCTCCAACTTCTCTGCACATTCGGAACTCCTGTCAGGAAGACTTTGGGTATCTGGCCAGCCCTTCCTATCGTCATTGATTATTCCTTTTTATATTCCTTCAGCGGCGTTACGCCTAGTGACGAAGACGATGTCATTGCTGCACTCGAGCACCCCGATCGTATATATCATCTCGGGCTTGCAGCAGTAAAGGGCTCGCAGTTGGGGAAGATTGTTACGATGGTGCGGGAACCATTTCCAGCGCTGAAACGTCTTGAGATTCGGTCGGCGAGCGAAGATGCACTAGTCATTCCTGCCGAATTCTTAGGAGGATCTGCACCATGTTTACAGGAAGTCACTTTATCCAGAATTATCTATCCGACATTACCAGCGCTTCTTCTGTCGGCCAGTGATTTCGTCAAGCTCCGCCTTCACAATATACCCCCGACTGGTTACATTTCGCCTGAGGCGATGATCTCATGTTTGGCCGCATTGCCCAGGCTCGAGGTCTTCATCATTGAATTCATATCGGCTACTCCGCGGCCTGATCAAATACCCCCGCCTCCCATGACACGGACTGTCCTTCCTGCTCTCACCTCCTTTCAGTTCAAGGGTGCCAGCGAGTATCTGGAGGACCTCTCCGCCCGAATTGACGTCCCTCGAGTGAATTGGATCGCAATAGAGTACTTGAATCAGCATGTCGACTTTCAAGTTGTACGGCTCTCCAAGTTCATTGAACGTTCAGTCGGCCCCAAGCTAACCCTACGCAAGCACGCGAAAGTTACCTTTTTTAGGGACCAAGTCTCCTTCGCCATGTATTCTCATGCGAACCACCCGTCGTCGGATTGGGTCGCAAGTACTATCATCAGATGCGAAGGGATCGATTGGCAGGTTTCCCACATGGCCCAGGTGCTCAGCCATTTTTCCGCGATACTCTCCACTGTTGTCCATCTCAAACTCGAGGTCAAGCTCAGTAAAGGCCGTCAATTAAAGGATACGGATGATGTTGAATGGCTGCACCTCCTCCGTCAATTCTCTGCCATACAGTCACTCCATCTATCTCAAGAACTCGCAGGGCACGTTGCTCTTGCACTGGAAGACATCACAGGGGAGATGGTCGCCGAAACATTACCATCCCTCGACTTGATTTGCTTAGTGGGTCAGCCGGCATCATCCATTGAGAAGTTCGTCGCTGCCCGCCGTCTCTCTGATCACCCTGTAACAATTACTGATACCGAAACGGAGTATGATGAAAGACTCAAGTCCTATGTCAGCGAGTGATCTCCCCGTCGTACTTTGGGGACGATCATGCACGCAAACCAACATATGTTTTTATATTGCTTTTTGCTACGTTCGTCACTGTGACGATACCTACATCTGTACAAATGTTAAAAGTCGGGTTCATGACATGTGTGCGTTGCAGCCGCAGTGGGTTATCAACAGATAAACTCCTTATGCAAGCGCTTCAGCTTGTGAAGGCCATTAACTTGCTCAACTATGTCCAAGACGTGATTCAATCCGCCACCTTGATGCGAGCTCCGAACGTATCGAGTCTACCAGTAGTCGCCACAGTTTCCCTCGTCGCGTATAATTCTTCTGATTGCCCAAGAAGGAAGGTCTTATCACGATTGATAAGCTAAGCCCGGCCCGGAAGTGTGGGAACCTCACGCTTTACACATTGCTCTCACCTGGACTCTCTCGAGCCGTCACCTTCATGGGGAACAGCCTTCTCGGGCACCACATCCGTCAGGTCTATTCGGAAAAGACTGGTGCTAGTCTAAGTACAGCCTGCATCTCCTCATCTACTCCTTCATCGCTGGATGGTCCTAGTTATAGCCATCCTAGACCACTAGACGACTTTGAGACCTCCGCTTTGGGGATCTTGTAGCCACCCTATGTCCCTGCTCGGACGCTGTGTCTTTCCCTGAGACAAGATAGTCCAACTTCCTTTGATATAGAAAAATTCGAGTAAGAGCAGCTCTCGACAATTATTGATATCATCAGAATCGCCGTGGGATCGTGAGCAACCTGAGTCCTCCGCTCCACCGTGTGATCGTGGTACTATGCTTCCTGTGGTATTTCCGGCCCGGTGTCGACCGAATGACCACTCTTCTATCTTGGCAATTGGTTCGTATCCTTGTGGTAGCATGACGCGATCATGGTTCTATCTCGAGGCCCGCTGGCTATCGTGCAACAATAGCGCTTTTTTGGACAGACTATCTTCGGCGGTCAGTTGCACTTGGACCCGAGTCGTGACACTTACTTCCGGTGTTTGGCAAGGACCCGTGTTGAGCCAACGGGCTATCCACTGTTTGGAAATCTGTTACTGACTCAATACCCTTCTTCACCTTCTCATACTGAGTTTCCGTATTCCTATCTATTCTCCCTTTCGCCTCTTCACCCGGCACACTCAACCAGTGTTTCGACGACTCCCTTTACGTATCTCTAACCCATGGCTCATCTCCCGTTCCCATGCCTTGGGTGGCCAGCGGATACTACCACATGGTACCCTCCGTCGCCTGCGTCCATCCATTGTGATTGTTTCCCGATTCGGGTCTACTCTGCAGGTTTTACTATGAACAAATACCCGAAGTTAACCTTCCTGCCCAGGACCAAGTGCTTCAGACGATCACATGGACTACAGCAACACGCAATTCTCCCAACTGATAATATCACCCCGCGTGCTATTACTCGGCGGATCCACGTGTAACGCATTGTCCGACATCCAGCTCAACTGTAGGCAAGCGCGAGTCTTTTTGGGGTACTGAAAAGTAGATAAAAGGGCTGCTCATGGTCAACCTTTCGTCCTTCAGTGACACTTCCGGGCGTCGCAAAACTCTCTTGCACCTGTTCCCACTACCCTTTTTCACTAGCCGTCTTCAACCGCTTTCTTTCACACTGATGTTTACATTTCCTATTCGTCTTCTCTCCGCCGTTGTGGTTGCATCTCGTCTGTTCAACCATGTCGCTTGTATCCCAATTGAAGATGTAACATCTTCGAGAAACGCGTCTCTGGTCGAACTCGAGACAAGCGCAACACCCGCAGCACCCCATTGGGTCATTTACAGCGACCAGTGGTTTAGCGGTGAGAATGGACCTCCCGATCCGTCGGCTGTCAAAGTAGGTCCACAACCTGCAGTTGTGGCTCGGCGCGGCTCTTTTCTGATTCCGCTATTTAGGGTTTCAATACTTTGTGAGTTTTCCCAGGCAAGGAACGTGCCTGGGTGTGTGTCTAACACATGTCGCGAAGTATTCTTTCATTCTTGTTGACCTCCGGGCCTGCCGATCAGGCGCTCGAATGGCAAACCATTTCCGCGTCTGACCGATCAGCCATTAAGTCTCAGTACGCTGCTGCTGGCATCAAGCTCCTCGTATCCGTTTTTGGGGCGACTGAAGCCCCAACTACTGCGGGCTCGGACCCTACCACTGTTGCCAATACGATGGCTGCTTGGGTGAAGAAATACGATTTGGACGGAATTGACGTCGATTATGAAGACTTTGGCGCGTTCGACGGCTCTGGGGGTTCGGCTGTGGCCTGGCTCAAGACGTTCACAAAACAGCTGCGCGTGCATTTGCCACAGGGTTCTTATATCCTGACCCACGCGCGTGCGTTACTTCTGTTCTTCTTCTTGGATCCCAGAAGTGACC
The DNA here is from genome assembly GCA_025766275.1 of Lactarius indigo. NCBI lineage: Eukaryota > Fungi > Basidiomycota > Agaricomycetes > Russulales > Russulaceae > Lactarius > Lactarius indigo. Next base: position 1,030,642 of record JAFKAC010000008.1, read on the forward strand.
TCCCATTGCCAGCTGTCGCCCCGTGGTTCCAGCCAGACGCGTGGTCAGGCGGTGGGTACCTTGCCATTGACCAGGCCGTGGGAGGCCTCATTGATTGGGTGCGTGATAATTTGTCTAATTTGAATTTGCCGGAAACTCACTGGATCCGTGGTGATGCAGTACAACGTGCAGGTAATTGCTTGAATATATATAGGCACTTTTTGATATTGATATACATTTTCCTCAACAACTAGTTCTACAACCGTATGTTTCACTATATATGCAGAAGATTAACGTTTCTGATTCAATATTGATCAGAGGGTGGTTCCATGTACACGACGTGCACCGGACTGCTTACGAATTCTGGTGGTGCTTTCCCTGGCTCTTCAGTCTTTGAGATCAACGCAAACGGCGTTTCTCTCAACAAGATTGTCATCGGGAAACCGGCTGTCAAAGGTGACGCTGCCAACGGATACATGTCCCCCAGTACACTGGCGAGCTGTCTCGTCATGGCAAAGAACAAAGGCTGGAGTGAGTGTAGCGACTCGCCTACATTTTGTGGCTGCTCATCGGTTGTTCTCACAGGTGCTGGTGTCATGACTTGGGAGGTGAGGACACGTATCTTATTTGCCTTTCATGACTCACCGCTGAGATGGGGGTCATTAAGTTCCCCAACGCCCAAGCCTCGTGGATCTCCTCTGTTCGCTCGAAAGCATTCGCATAAGTCTCGAGTTGGGTAGGACAGAGCAGTCATACCTCAATATTCTCTCTATCTTCGCATGAAATTCAGAGCTTTGGCAGGCACTTGTAAGATTTTTGTCGTATTTGGTAGAGTTAAGTATTCCTGGGAATGTAGTGATATTTTTTAAATGTATATTTTGCTTTGTTTCGTCTCGAGGGAGGGGGGAGGCGAACTGTTGCTATACGTACCAGGCAAGGACTTCATTCGATCGTTATATGTACAGTACGTGTGTCGTGTGTACAGCAACACTTCCTTTTCGTTTTCGGGAATACAAATGTTACACATATTCCTAACCCTAGGAACAAAGGCTATGAAAGAACTACCTTCGCCATCCTCAGCTGTTAGTTTTCTTTGCTCCAAGCTCTTCGTTTCCCGGCAACCGATCTGAGTGTTGTCGGCATCCCGGCTGCCTTCCGCTCACCCACGTGCCCTAGCGAGCGCCGCGCCAACACGCTCAGCGTCTGGAAGGGGCAGCCCTAACACACGCACGACCGCATCGATCGCGCGCGAGAGCGCGTGCTCGAGGTCCTCTCGTACATCCATTTCGATCACCGTGTCCGCCTCGCCGTTTGCGAGCGGCTCTGTGGTGCGCAAAAACTGCCACAGGACGCCCTCGTGCGCTTTCCCTTTCTGATCGGCGCGCAGCGTTTGATGGTTCGTGCCGCGCGCCAGGATGCGGTCTGCGCAGATCCGGTGGGTCTCCGCGTGAGGCTGGTCAAGTGACCAATGGAGGGCGAGAAGGCGAACGGGCGGGTGCATGCCCTTAACGGCGTCTCTGAGGGCCCGGCGGTGCATTTGAAGGTGGTTGTTTTTGTCGGCTATGACCACGTCATGACTTTGCAGGAGTTTCTTGACGTTTTGAATGAAAGCAGGCCCCCGCTTTTTAGCCCGGACATCGTCGCTTTGTGTGTGACCGAACTGGAACAGCTCCGCAAGAGCGACGGCAATGGTCGTTTTTCCGACACCAGGGATCGCGACGGGCATGATGATTGTCTTCCCAAACGTCTTATCAGATGTCGCAGAGAACACCTCACCGCTCTCTGCCTTCTCCTTATCGCTCTTTCCCTCCGCCGGCCGACTTCCAATAGGCCTGGTATCTGATGGAGCTTTGCGCCGAGTTTTGGCAGGTGGGCCAAACGACGGCTCGCCAGTGGAATAGTGCCTCTTTGGCATCCCGAAGATAACAAGTCGACAGGGGTGGGGCTGAAACCTGAGGCCTGAAGGGCCGAGAAGAATCGAATCGATATCAACGCGCACTGTGTAGTGGCAGTGGCTTTGTAATTCCACATACTGTCGTTCTGTCGTCTACATAGATCAGAAAATTTGTCAGCGAGCGTCAGCCCGTCGGACAGCGACGACAAATGGACTTTCTAATTTGTAGGGGGCATAACTTACGCGACCTGTTCGAGTCCTGTTCGGACAGCCCGGCTGGGCACGTGCGGCGTCAGTCTCTTCGTGAGTACAAACAATGAGACGACAGCAAGACGACAGTGCCTTCGACAATGAAGCAAGACTTTTGCCAAAAACAAACAAACAAGGAGCCCTCCAAGGTGTTTAACTAGACACCGTATATCTAATTTGGTAGTAGAGTTAAATATTCGCTTCAGGAGTGAGAAAAAAGAAAGTAGCAGCACCTCGTTTCGATCGAGGGACCTCAGGGTGACCAAATTATGGGCCCTGCGCGCTATACCAGCTGCGCCATGCTGCTTCAATAACGTGATGTGTCATTGTATTCTTATTTGTGTCATTGCAGTGCGGAGTTGTGTCTAGTCATTGACCAGTCAGTCTTGATTGTCGACATCACCCTTTGCTCCCAACCAAGATGGCTACACCAGAGGCCGCTTTGAAGCTCGAAATTGCTCGTCTTACAGGTACATTCTCTTTCCACACTCATATTCTTCACTCGTAATGAGGTTTCTAGGTGCTATCAACCGCCATCGATCCACGGAGGGCCGCCCGCTGCCCTCGTATCCGACAACGCGCAATACCTATGTCAACCCATCGTACAAGCTCTCGTCCTCGAAAACACACATTCGCCCCGGATCTCAAACACCCAGTGTCGCTCCGACCTCAAGTACAAGTTCAATTCCCACAGTACGTCCCCAATCCGGCGCCGGCCCCTCGCAGTCACAACCCCGCGATGTGACTATTAATGGTGTCGTATTCGAGACATCTAAACGCTCCCTCGTTCGCAAAGATAGTGCGTCCATATCTTCTTCTGGTCGACTTCTTGCACAACCGTCACCCATAGTCAAGCCATCCTCCAAGCCGCCCTCATTTGGTCCTCGTCCCCGCGTGCAGTCGCAGTTCTCTCGCAACAAGTCAGAAGTGGGCCCAAGAACTCGGGTTTACAAGCCAAAGGGTCCTCCGCGTAACCGTCTGAAGCTCGACAACACCCGCAGGGCTTACCAGTTTGTTTATTGATGGAGTTCATGTCTGCCGCTCATCACTGACGATCCCTCGTAGGTCACGCGGTCCCAATTACAGGAAAAAGTATGTCGACAAGCCTTGTCCTAGGTTCACCACGACCGGTGCGCTCTTATCCAACTCCATGCTTCCTCACCTCCTCACCTGTGGTTCCGATTTTTTTTAACCACTTCCACCCCCTTAACGACAGGTTCCTGCAATCGTGGTCTCACGTGTGCTTACAAACATGACCCAGTCAAGATCGCAATATGCTGGCCCTATCTCCAGAACAACTGCCCGCATACCGCAGAAACATGTGCTCTCTCGCATGAGTCAAATCCCCATCGCACGCCTCTTTGCGTGCACTTTGCGAATGCGGGCCGCTGCACACGCGCAAATTGTCAATACCCTCACGTACGTGTCGGGCGTCGTGAGGGCGTATGCCGCGACTTTGCTGTGCTCGGCTACTGTGAGGCAGGCATCGAATGTCCAAGACAGCACGTTCGCGAGTGTCCTGACTTTGCTGAGAATGGAGTGTGCCCGAACAAATTCTGCAAGCTCCCGCATGTCATTCGCGCCAATCGTGCGCGCAAGCCGGCATCCACTGGTGTTCTTGCGGAAGCTGGTCCTCCCTCCGCTTCTGTTGCTGATGATCTAGTTTCTGCTGTAGCTGCGCCCACGCCGACAGCAGAGGACGCTCAGCTAGGTGATGAGTATATCTCTCTTACCTTCAATGAGAGCGAGGAAGATGAAGAAAGTAGCGATGATGACGATGATGAGGAAGATGACGACCCGGAAGAGGGCGACAGCCCCAATCCAGGTGACGATGATATTGCTCAGGATTGATTTGACTCTATATCTTGCTGTCTTGTTTGTTGTGTGTTCTCGCAACTTGTGTTGCGTTTATGAATATATGCTTTCGGATTTAAATCGGTGTGGATATCTGAGCCGCAGTGCTGTTTTGCTGTCATCAGGGCGTTAGCTTATCTTAGGCTGTGCCATATCATTACTCTCGCTAATGAGCACTCTGACAATCAGCAAATTGGCGTCACTATAAACCAGTCATGGGGGCATATGGTCATTTGTCTTTATATGCATATAAAAAACAACAGAGGTAGAACTGAGAGAATGTATTGGCGACCACAGCTTTTATGCCTCCGTGAGATCGCGTAAACGGCGGATTGTGCTAAAAGGACACAATTAAGTTCTCCACAATTCCGAACGGAAAAGACGTTGAGCGCACCTGCGCACCGTCGCAGCAGCCGTAGTGGATACGGTCCATGCACCGCCTGCTATGACCTTCTTACACGCCTTGCACTTCCAGATGCCGACCGCCAGGCGCTTCACGCTGTCCTGAATAAACGCGACGAGTATCAGCAATCGTACATGTGTCTGCAGTTGAAAGTTGAGCGCTTGCCTTGCCACAGAAAGTGCAGGTGTATCGCGCGTGCTGCGTAATTTCCATCTTGTAGTAGGAACAAAAGTCAGATCTCTCTCTAAAGGCGAGTTTTTTTTTGCGGGAATTGCACCTTTTTAACCTGCTTTCTCAGGGAGGCACCGTAGCGCTATCCGAGAAAACCCGTCAGCTCTGGGGGTGGGTGTTTTGGTGTGTAGTTTGCAGTCACTTACCGTGCCGTACTTGCCAGTGACGCCGACCTTGCGTGTACGTTTTGTCTACAAAGCGGCCCAATAAGAGGCTGAAGAACAGTGGCCGATTGGACCAGCTTACCATCGTGAGGGGTCTTGGAAAAGTGTTGGATGAATCAAGTCGTCCAGCTGGAGGCGGACTGCAAGTCCGTCGATAGTCGTGGGTATTATTGATAATCATATGTGCAGTTATTACAAATCATTTCTCACGTCTACAAAACTACCGACTCTCGCGAAATCGTCGGACGGTGCCTACCAGCTCGTTCTCAACATCAGCTAGACTCGTCTCCTTCCGTAAAACCTCCAAGTACACCATACTCTCTGCCTCGCGCCGCGCGACGTGCCAGTGTTGCGGACCCTGAGTCCGCGAGAATACTTCCGTGGCATCGCCATTGCTGAGGACCTGTTAGCGTCTGAATGAACGTGAGGGGGGGCACGAGAGCTGCTCACGCGATCAATTGACTCCCGTTGAACAGGTGCTCAGAGCGGGAAGAAAATTCTGCGCTCGTAACCGTGGTACCTTCACTCGTCACTATCACGTATTTATCCTTCGGCTGGAGAATCTTCGCCGCCGTGAGAGGCGTTTCGGCGCCGCTAGCTTCGTCATGGTCTATCAACCCTTGTACGTTCGCCAAGAGCGCAGATGATGCCTGATACAGTGTGGTGCTGTCTCCTTCTGACATCGTAATTATCGGCTCCAGGAAAGCGAGTGTGAGCTGGTCTTTCTGCGAACCAATTTACCGTCAGTTGCAACTAGAAGTAGGAAAACCGCTCACGGTTACGTATAACACTCGTCTTTGTACAGTAGCCAGGGGGTCTTCGTGTGCGAAATGAAGGGCGAATGATCGGAAAGAAGGCGCGGGAAGGGGAACAGGAAGAGTGCCCTGAGATGACGACGGAGAGGGAGGCGACACAAAATCTGGAGGGTGAACGACCGGCGTAGATGGAGATGTTGGCGGAGAGGATACTTGCTCATCCTCATCTTGCAGAGGTTGACTTGCGCCTTGCATTGTAGCATCCGCCCCAGCCGTCGTCGCCTCTGTGGCTTGTGGTGTTGGTTCCACAACCGAAGCACTCTCCTCTCCTACGGTTTCTTCTTCATGGGGTTCGCTTATACCATCCGATGACATGGCCTCATGTAAGCTCTCTCTATCAACCTCTACCTGTATTCTCGCCTCGGTGTTCGGAGGGAGAGGTTCACCAGCGGCTTCGTCCTCCACCGGCTCCACCTGTTGCTTCTCTGACCCGTTCTCAGCGTCTGCAGGTTGGTCCCGGGGTCCCGTCTTCTGCAGCGTTCCCTTGCTGAAGGTCAAGTATCCCGGCCAGGTCCACTTTCGCACGTCCATGCTCGCTCCGATTGCGACGAACGCCTGGCCTGTTGCTCCCATCGCCCCACGTGTTGCGTTCATGCTGCTCACGAAGATGTCTGTTCCCTGCTTGGGTGACGTAGGGGACGGTTCGCTTGACGAGACAGGGGCAGGTGGCGGGATAATTCGTAGGCGCGAGCGGATGTAGAACGGTAGCACGGGTGAAGGGGGGTTCGTCGCGTAACTAGTGGAGGGAATCATATGCGGATGTGAGAGGACAAAAGGCGCACAGCCTTTCAAAAGGGGGTTGTCCAGCACAAAGTCATCCAAGGCTGGACCGATGGACTTGTGCAAAGGATGCAACGGCACACCTTGTGATTGATGATTTCAGTACGTGAGGTCTGAGAGAAGAGATGTCGTCGATGGGCGCACCAAGGCAGTTGCCAAACTCCGAGTCCTCCTCGATATCCCACTTCCACGCCCATACAGTGAAGAACCTCTCGAGCTGCAGCTCCAGTGCTTGCTGGCCCAGTGTCTTAAGGACAGACGTGAAGGACCCATGGGTGAGCTGTAAGTAGTCGTGAGCCCAAGCGCACGCAAGACGATGCCACCACATACTTTGAATTCCTCGTACCCCCTCAAGACCTGTGCGCGCAGCGCGAGGTCGTGCACCGAGGCATCATGATAGTCGTAAACGACGCTGCTTTCTCCATTCCTCCCCTTGTCGGCCGCTTTCGATCCTGACTTGCCCTTATCCTTGCTCTTTCCTTTGTTCACGGGGGGTGGGCGTGGCGTCTTTGCCAATTCAACACACTAAAGAGACGAATCAGCGATCCCCCATTTCAGCGATGAAAGATTTGATTTACTGACTGCGTGAATCCAGAAGCCGGGTTCGGGTGAGACCATGAGCATCCGGCGTGAATGCGAATGGACATTGTCGCACGTGTCCTCGGAAACGAACAAGCTTCGGCATTTTCAGTTTTTGACGAGTGCACATATAGGAGATTACTACCGTACTCGGAGAAACTAATCAGGGCTTTGGCGAGGCCGACCTGCCTGAGCATCTTGTCGCGCGAAACGGCCCGTTCGCGCGAAGTGTAAAAGAGTATATGCGCCTGCTCCTCAGCGTCCTCGTCATCGTCGCTTACTGGGCCACTAGGTTTAAGCAACGGGTTATAGATGGTCAAGTAGAGGAGGGCGGGCGGCAATCTGCTCATTTGCCCGTGCTGGTAGAAAGCAAGCAACAGAGAGAGCAGTTGGGGGTGGGTGATGGATGATGTCAAATTACAATTGGGGGTTTCTTAATGGTCAGGTAGGTGTTCGAATATGTATGTGTGCTACTACTACTACTAGGTCTGCCGGTGGCTACCGTTAAGAACACTCTTATCGTATCAGGTATTCCACGTATCCGCCCCGTATTGGGTAGCTCGCGGGGAGGCTCGTGTTGAATCTGCGTCTAGTTGCTCACTTAGTTCATCACCCGAATCTATCTCCACCTCGTTCGACGACGTTGGCGATGCCTTCCCAAAATCAAACCGCTTTGTGGACAGCACAAGCGGGTCTAATGAGTCCTGCAGCACCTCGTCGAACTGAGAGTCAGCGAACGATGGCAACTCGCCATCACCCTCGTCTAGTGGCGGAGGCGAGGTGGAGATAGTGGATGACGCCTCGGATTGGGGTGTTGGCCAGCGGCCCGTGTTTGTCCAGCTGTGGCTTGCCGGTGGGGGCTCCTTTTTAGCCGGACCACTTGTAGATGGTGCAGATACTAAGGTAACGGGTTCGTCTGGGGGCGTCGGGAGCTGTTCGTTGATAATCACGGGCACTGGCGTTTCCGTTAAACTGCTTGGTTCTGAATTTAACCGCGCAGCCTCGATTTTTGAGTGGGTTTTACCCCCGAGAGGGCGGGATGTCCGGCGCTTATAGAACAACAAGTAAGCATCGGCGTTCTGAAAAGGTTTCAAATAAGCAAGATGGTAATCGCGTTTGGGGATCGAGCTTACCACAGCTGCCTCCGGCCGTGAAAGGGAGACGAAAGCGTCGTCGAATTGATACCATTGTCCAGTAACGTCGTTGGACGCGTAGGCGCGGTAATGTCCGCCTCCAAGTCCACCACGGTGCTCGTCTACGGCATAGAGGTCGTACAGCAGTGGCTCATCGCGCTCCCCAACGCCGATATCCACGCCCTGCTCCTGAAGCTGTTTCGCGATCTTACCCTCCTGTACCATCTCTGTAAGGTCAAGTCCCTCGATTGGGAAGTCAACGAACGCCTCAATCTTGTCGCGTAGCGCACGCGAACTCGAGAAGCGTTTGAGATGCACCACGAGGACATCTGGCACACTCCACAAGTCAAACTTCTTCGTTGCTTGCTGGTGCTTCTTGCATTGAGGACAATACCAGGGGTCGTCCTCCCCAATTCTTCCTCCCTCGTAAATTCATCAAGGCAATCTTGAAGCGAGATACCCCGTTGGCTCTTGGCAGTAGCAGCCTTGACCGCTTCACTGTATTCGGGGTGTATGAACACCTCCCATGTATTGAATAACGCGTGCTGGAAGGCCTGGGTGCCAGTGCCGAAGTAGAACGCCTTCATGTTTGGGTCAAACTCGAGAAAGAGCGCGTCGTCGGGTAGGAGCAGTACAGGTTCCTCGTTGCCCGGCGTGGTCAGTTCGTCGCGGCGCGCATCCCACGAATCGAAGCGCGAGCTGCTCAAACCATACGCGAGACCTGTCCCGAATTCCTTGTGCCCTGACTGCACACGTAGGGTGAACGCGCCTCCCTTGACCCCGACTCGCCGCAGCTTTCCCGGAGAAGTCTCCTCGAGAATGCCACCAGAACGGATTGATGATGTGGCTGTAGGCGCCTGGGTGGTCACCGGAGGAACTTCGTCTTCGTCAACATAGAGGAGGACCTTCTGATCGGCGATTTCACCCTCTTCTACCGGGACGACGTCTCCGTTTTCTTTGATCTCAGTCATTGCGTCCTTCAGAGCTTCTGAGGGTGCCGGAATGTGCACTTCTTCCATTTCCGTGTCAGGGTCGGGTTCTTCGGGTGCTTCCCACGACCATAATTCGCGTGCATTGTCCGTCCAACGCTGCAACTGCTCTACGACGGCCTCCTTTATACGTCTTGTGCTGCGAGCATCGTCCGGAGTGATCGCGACAACAAAGGGATACCCAAACAGCGAAGGGCTCGGGCGGCTGAATGTGTGTATGATACGTCCGCCAGCGGCGTCACATAAGAAGATAGGAATGATCAAGGGGTCTTCCGGTTTTCGTGTGAAGTTGCGCGCTTGTTGAGCATGGCATGGCAGCTCGTAGCATACAATCTTGTCATTCTCTGCCATCTCTCCACAGAGTTGCGAATCATCGAGGTTCTTGTAGAAGCGATGTGAGAAGATCTCGAGGGTAAGGAGCTGCATGAATGTCAAAAGTCAGTAGGAGAAAAATTAGGCAGGGCTAAAGTTTTTACGTTGTCTGGGTTCGTGTTCATCCATCGACCGAGGAGAGCGCGCAGATCTCGAAAAGTAGCGTCGCGGTTAAGCTCTACAGGAATCTTCACGTGTGTCCTGTCTGTATCCCAAGGAATGTAATAGATTTCGTGCCTCCACTTCTTGTTGATCGGCAGGGGTAGAGTGAGGTACATGAACGGATCAAAAGTGATCGAGACCTATGGAGGTGGAATCAGCACAAGAACCAAAGACAGAGGGTCAACGCTCATACCTTCTTGCACTCCGGACATACTAGCGTGCTCTTGTACTGCCCTTGGAAAAGGTCAACAATGACGCTGTCATTCCGTTTCATATAACCTTGCCAGCTTGATCGTGCGAGCTTCACGAGTTCGAGATTGCCGCCGCCATTCCAATCCGGTTTTTCAACATACGGCTTCTTAAGTACGCGGTTGAGATCCTCGTGTAGTCCGTCCAGTAGAAAGGCGACAAACTCCTGGGTGTCGTGTTGCTGATACCCAGAGAATTGGGGGGCGAAGCGCGACAATACGGACTTGAATTCACGTGGGGAGTAGGAAGTGTTCTGAGAAGTGTCCGACCAAATGCGCTGGAGTAGCGCACCAAAGGACTGTGCGATCTCTCCGTGCATACCGAGAGGGTTATCGGGATTTAGCTCCTGAGTGAAGACCCCAGCTGTAATTCCCGTTTAGATAGGAATATTAGAGAGTGCAGAACGCATACTCAGAAAGTAGTCTGTCAACTGAGGGGTGTGTGCGAGACACTGAAGTGCGGAGTTCATGAAGCAGGTATTGCCTCTGCAAGAAGTCAGTCCAGCGATGGCTTAGGAACGGGGAACTTACAAATTCCCCAAACCAAGAGTACCCGGCTTAATTGACGCCTTCGGTCGTGCGGTAATTGTGGTGGATTTGATCAATGTAGAAGAGCTAGATATACTCGATGACGAGGCCAACCCGTTAATCGTGAGGGAAGAACGGCCGATTGAGGTGCTGCTACTTCCGCCCATGCGGCGGAAGAACTCATTTTCTTGATTGAAAAGCGGGAGGGGTGCTTGATCCTCAAGTATGATAGTGTCGTTCGTATCGACCATGTCAGCGTTGTCGGTGATCCATTTAGCATTCTCTTTGAACTCCACGACGAACGCGTCACTCGCGCTGATGACATCGCCGATGAGCTTGTCGCCTGGGTCGATGACGCGAGCCTCTGAGAGAGAGAGAGCGCCAGAGGGGTAATTTGTGCCTGTTGGCTCAGTGCTCAGGGTCACCTGCCAGATACGGTGTTCCTCGGTACGATTAAACTTGGCCGCAAGATCACGGTGAAGCGCACTTGTTGTAGAAACGTAGGAGGTAGTAAAATAGAACTCCTTGTCGCCGTGAACCATCCGATTGGCGGGTTCATCAGTTAGGAGGAAGTAGCGGAAGCGTGGTGGATGTAATTCTATGGAGGGCTCCCCTTGAATGCCACGAGTGATGACCCTTCTTTTGATAGGGTCTTGCTTTGGCGTGCCATATCTACGCTCGGTACGTGAGTAGAACAGCTGCCCCTAGCGGTGCGGCAGTACGTACAGGTTGGTGAGCCAGTCCCAGACAACCTCCGGAACACACTCAAAGTCACTACCTTCGACGAGATTCTCCTTCAACCTCCCATCAATCTCGAGTAAAGGAGAGTTGTCGACGGGGCCGAGATCTTCTTCTTTGACACTCCCCTCTTTATCTACTTGACCGGTAGCGGCCTTCTCGAAGCGTCTGTACCAAGACTTTGAGAGGAGTGCCCATGTTGTCCCCTCAATGAGAGGCATGTCACGCATAGTTTCGACGGCATGGAACCGAAGATGAGTAAGAGAAGGGAGATCTTTGCGAATTGAGTCGTCGAAAAGGGGATTGATTTGATGTGGGGCTGGAAGAAGAGTCGATTGGAGGACATCGGGTTCACCCTGAGCGTCCATGTAAGCGTCAATGTCGCTGGGAGAGGGATCAGATAAGGAAGGGGCAGTATCGTCGAGACGCGTGCTGCGCGTGACGGGGGAAGACGCGGTTGGGTCTTCTGACGCTGAGCGTTTCCGGGAGGACGCGGATGTTGATGACTCCATAGAGAGCGATCTATATCGTTTACGGCCCTCTGCGGTGGACAAAAGAGTGGGGTGTGAAGGCGCCGAGGAGTTTGACAAATTCTGCATAGGCGGGGAAATGTTGTTTCGTGAACCCCCTCCTCTTCTGCAAATCCGAATCTCAGCTCAAGGGCATCTACTTCCCACGGTCATCTCCTTCACTCAGACTCTCGCATGGGTGTACAGTGTCTGTCTCGCTCTCTGCACTTGTCAGCCGCCTCTCACGTCTCTTATCAGCCAAGCACTTCTTGAACGACCCTTCTTCGCTTGTCGTACAGTCACTCCAGGGGCTATGCGCGATCAATCCCAAGCTTGGCCTTGATACTACGAACAAAGGTCCGTCCATCTGTACTACTTTCCCCAAAATAAAATTGAACTTTCTATTACAGTCATATTCCTTGCTGACCAAGACAAGTCCACAGTCGCACTCGTTTGTGGCGGCGGTTCTGGTCATGAGCCTTCTCATGCGGGCTTTGTCGGTGAGAAGCAAGTTGGATGTGCTGCCATCGTGAGATACAGATCGGGGTTTTGACTAGGCAGCGGCATGTTGACCGGTAATAATGCCAATTTTGGGCACCTGGCTTTGACGTTCATTGGCGTTAGCTGCCGTTTGTGGCAACGTATTTGCCTCCCCTGGACCCACTCAGGTACGCCGTGCAATCCAACTCGTTGACAACGACAAGGGGTAAGACGATCCAACACTCTGACTTTGATAAACTCATCATTGCAACTGTTTTTAGAACCCTCATCATTGTCAAGTAAGCCGCATGTTACATCCTTCACTATTTAACATCAAACAACCCTGAAGGAACTATACGGGAGACGTGCTCAACTTCGGTCTTGCCAAAGAGCAATTCGCTGCGCAACATCCTTCCAAGGCAGATAAAGTCAAGTTCCTCGTTGTCGGAGATGACGTCGCCGTGGGCAAAACCCAGGGGAATATAGTCGGGCGCAGGTAGCGCGCTTTCTGGAATGGCTCTACCTTTATATGCTGAGTTCATCAGGGGCCTCGCTGGGACTGTCCTCGTGTATAAGATTGCAGGCGCACTAGCTCAGACCGGCGCGAGCCTCGAGGAGGTTTATTCTGTGTCCGAATGGGTGTCGAAAAATATCGCCACAGTTGGTGTCGGTCTGGAACACTGCCACGTAACATCTCGTCCATCCGAGCCCGGACTTGTTGACCCTCAGATCCTTCTCGCAGGTACCTGGGACTATTGCTGGTGAAACGCACCTAGGTGTTTCGGAAATTGAAATCGGAATGGGCATACACAACGAATCTGGGGCTCAGCGCGTCTCCCCTGTTCCCCCTCTCAGCGAGCTCGTCCAAACTCTGCTCGACCTCCTCTTATCCCAAAGCGACCCCGAGAGGGGGTTCCTCCCTACCCATGGTCCTGGAAAAGACAACGTCGTACTTCTTGTCAACAATCTTGGCGGTGTAAGCGAGCTCGAACTCGCGGGAATCGCCCAAGAGGTTGTCACCGCGTTGGCGGGCAGGGGTGTGTCGGTCCAGAGGCTGATTAGCGGAACTTTTATGGTCCTTCGTTCTATCCACTTGCGCACGCGTCCCCGCTGACACGTACATCGCAGACGAGTTTGAACATGCCGGCTTTTCTCTCACCTTACTACTTCTTCCGTCGTCGTCCTCTGATCTTACTCCGCCGTCGGATGTTATACTTCGCTTACTCGACGCGAGCACCTCTGCTCCCGGCTGGAAATGGACTTCCGGCGCTGCGCCATCTGCGCCATCTGCTCCATCGGCCGCCCTCCCCTCCGAGCGTGCCGCCGATCAAGGGCAAAGAGTGCGTGCGCAGGACGTGCATGGATTTGAGCGCTCTGTGGAAAGCATATGCAACGCCCTGGACAAGGCCGAGCCCGAAATCACCAAAATGGATACCGTTTCCGGCGATGGGGACTGCGGCCTGACGCTACAAACAGGCGCAAACGGTACGCCTGCAACCTCCACGGATCACTAGAAGCTATGACTCACGATAATGCAGCCGTGCTCGCGCTTCTCCGTGCGGGATCGATCAGCGGCGAAGATGTCGTTGGCGCTCTCATCGCCGTGTCCTGAAGTAGCAGCCGAGAAAATGGGCGGCACCAGTGGCGCATTGTACTCGTGAGTTTCTCCTGTCTATTGGCGGCGTCATATTTATCCGGCGCGCAATCCAATAGCATCTTCTTTTCCGCTCTCGCGCAGGCGCTATCCTCTTCAGGCACCGGCGTGGCAACCGCAAAGGACTGGTCACGTGCCGTCTCTGCGGCACGCGAGCAGTTGTACACGTACACGCGAGCTCGCCCCCCATCCCGCACCCTCGTCGATCCTCTCGCCGCATTCGCCGACGCGTTCTCTGCCGGCCCGTCGGACTTGGGATATGCGGTGAGGAAAGCCGCTGACGCTGCAGACGCGACGAGGGACGCAGAGGCCCGCGTTGGTAGAAGTGCGTATCTCGAGGGAGGACTACTCAAGCGGGAGAGGGTGCCCGACCCGGGTGCTTGGGGCGTCAAAGTACTCTTGAAGCATTGGCAGGGGCTAACTCGGTATAAGGGAGCAAATGCCGATATATGGAAATAGGTGGTGATGTATTGTATGATACTGGATCTCAGAAAGGCCCGCGCTGTCATGTATTATGTTCGCACTAATGCGAAAAAATTAACGCTGTCAATTGCTAATAACCGAGAGTCGAGTACTTCTATGTGACTTCTTTGACAAAGTTGCTATACATGTCGAGACGACCGCCAGTAAGTTTGTAAGAGATGGCACAGCGATCAGTTGAAATTAATTTCCTGATTAGCGTTAATACCAACACCAACACGACGGTATTTACACCAATCCCTCGACCCATATCGTGTGCGGCGTTGCATCCTGGGTTCGAGCCAGACGTGATGTCATTGAGGCCCGCCTGGTCGCCACCATACAGCCAGGGGTTGAGGAAGCCGAGTGGAGCCTTGTCATGAAAAATGAGAGATTATGCCACGACCTGTATGTGGTGGTCAGCCGGTGCTCGAGGATGGGCAACACGGAGAGGAGGGGGGGAGGGAGAGACGTACGGATACCAGGCATGAATCCCCGTTGACAACTTTCTGCGGTTGGGCCGCGACGTCGGAGAAGCCGCGACTCGAGGCGCTGTAAGGATCACGAAGTAAGAACTGGTCAGGGGCCTGGAAGTAGTTCGAGAAGCTGCCACTGGAGAAGCTCGTCGTAGCCTCGGGGTCAGCGGTATACCTCACGAATACAGGAAAGTGCTCTTACAGTTGTGTACAGTAGTTCCAGGTGATCCGAGTGACTGTAAAGATCACTTGTGTAATAGCGTCGTCCGGTCGGTCCCAGGCAACCCTGGCAGTGGACGTGCAGCAGGGAATAGTGTCTGCTTCAGAGTTGCCGGGCCTTTGTGGCGCGATGATGGTGGATCTGCGCAAGACAGTGACACGGGGTGACGTCACACATGTTATCAGTTCTTCGAAATGAACCCAGCTTGGAACCCAGCACGGCGAGAACATGTCGCTCAGGAATCATAGCACCGAGAAACGGGCGCAAGAATCCGCCGAAACACCCAATAATGGCGGCAGTGGGGGCTCGAGTCAAGGAGCCGAACGCAATAACGAGGCTCTGGTCACCAGGATCCGAAGTTTGGAAGAGGAGGCCAGTGCGGTTATCATTGCCGTACGTCTTTTCGGGTTTCTGTTGCACTAGCGTGGTCATGAATGTTCACGCATGCTGCGGTGAAGGCCGGCGCGATTTGCGCTAGCCTCATCTGGTGCATGCTTCGCGGCATTCAGGATATGCAAGAGGCGAGGGCGGTGCAAAAAATCAAAGATTACCAAAATCTATACACTGCATTTCTCTCGCACGCACCTCAGACAAATTCTCTCACTCCTCCGCAGGTCGCTGTTCCTCCCATTCCATATGCCCATGATCCGGCCCTTGCCTCATCGGGTCTCGACCTGCTATGGGCAAATACCTACTGGACCACGAGTCTTGTCTTCGGTCTGTCCGCAGTATTCATAGCGGTTCTCATCAAGAAAAAGAGTTGGGATTATAGGGTTGCCATTCAACATCGCGGCCAGCCGCCATTGGAGGCACAGATACAGGAGTTGGTCAAGGGGACGTATACGATGTACCGGCTTTTCCAGGTCTTTCTCGTCGTATTCCCCCTGGGGCACGCCTCCTACCTTTACCCCCTTGGTGCTAGGATCTTTATCCCGACTGTCGTCAGTGGTTTGCTTTACGTTTTCGGTGTCATCGGACCGATCGTAAGGTCAGCACAACCGCCTCGAAGCCCTTAGAACTTCCATCCCATCCCTTAAATACGTGTCGAAATGCGGCGACTCAGAGACGTTGGAGACTCGGACCTGGTGCAAGGACGAGCAATAGTTGGTCCGGGATAGGGTTGACAACGACAAAGGCCAGAGAGCCAGCGTATAGCCTAATAATGCAGTAGTACCCATACACCAGAACGGAGTGTAACTGTAATTCCTCGAGTCTGACTGGGAGTCAAGTTGGTTATGTCGAGGTCCCCTGTTAGTCAACGGAAGCCAAAGGTGATCCTGAATCAGTCGTCGCCATCAATGTGTTTGTTCAGGAGAGACTCAAGCTATCTTCAGAAATGACGTGAGAAGGAAAGAGTGCGTTGGGTGGCAGCAACGTGGCAATGATGTCGACTGGGCGCTAGAATGACAGGCGCCGACTCGGGAATTTACTCAGAATCGAATTGGGGACACGAGCGCTTGACGCGTGCCCCCTCTCAAATCAGATCATCTTATCTGCGTTCTGTACGACTTTTGGTGATCCAGGACGGGTATTTTCAAGGACCCGAGAGCCAGTCCGAGGATTTATTGCTTTTTTACTCTCGTAAGTTGTTTTCTGAGTCCCCAGTAGCGGAATATAAAAGGAAGGTGCGCGTGGGAAATAACCCGTGATTAAGCGCCTTGTTCGTTCGCAGCGGACCCGACTCTTCGTGAGAGTCGCCGCTGCCGAGCCTTTGTGGCGCGGCAAAGATGGATCTGTACAAGACAATGACATGAGATGACGTCACACGTGTTATCTGTTCGCTCTTCTGAGTCGTTTGACCATCATCTGAGTACGACAAGAACACATCACTCGATATGAACGAAATCAAGAAACGGGAAAGAACATCCACCAATGCCCCTAACGATGGTGGCATGCGCAGTATGGGCTCGAGTCAAGGAGCCGAGCGCAATGACGAGGCTCTCGTGATCATCCGAAGCTTGAAACAAGAGGAAAAGGACATCAATGTGGTTATCGTGGCTGTACGTTTTCTCAGTTTTCTGCCGCATTGGCATGGTTGTGAATGTTCACTCACGCTGCGATAAAGGCCAGCGCAATTTGCGCTTCCCTCATCTGGTGCAGCGGTCAAGACGATCTGCAGGCGCCGAGGGAGAAATATTTATACACTGCATTATTCTCGCGCGTATCTCAGAAAAATTCCCTCACCCCTCCGCGGGTCGCCGTTCCTCCCATTCCGCATGTCCCTGATCCGGCCCTCGCCCCATCATCGAGTTTCGGCCCAAGTTTCGGGCTGCTATGGGCAAATGCCTACTGGATCACGGTCTTGGCTTCGGTCTTGCCGCGATATTTATGGCGGTTCTCATCAAGCAAGCGATTCGGAATTACAGGGTTGCCATTAAACGTCGCGGCCGGCCGTTGTTGGAGAAGATACATACACAGGAGTCCTTGGATGGTGAGGCGGAGGCTTGGTACAGGTCCGCGCCGACGGATGCGGTGTACCGACTTTTCAGGGTCTTTCTCGTTCTATCCCTCCTGGCGTACGTCGATTGCTTCGTTTGCCCTGTTGGTGCTACAGTCTTTATCCCGACTGCCATCTGTGGTTTGCTCTACGTCTTTGGTGACACCAAATCGACCGTAAGCTCAGAACAACCGTCCCAGAGCCCATTCCCAGGCTAGGACTTCCATCTCGTCCCCATTGGGTCCATGGTCAGAGCCAATCGATCAGGAATGCGGCGACGGAGAGGCGTTGGGGATTTGGCGTAAGGGTGGGTGACAGTTGGTCCGGAATGGGGTTGATAATGACAAAGGACAGGGGAGTACCACACTAGAACAAAATGTAATATTTCGAGTTTCTGACTATGCCGGGGGCCAAGCTAGTTATGTCGAAGGTCCCGGAACTTGTCAGTCAATAGAAGCCAAAGGTGAAATCTCAATTCAACGATTTAAATCAGTCGTCATCGACGTTGTGCTAATCACATCTTTAGATTGATGTGAGAGGGAAAGGGGGTGTGTAGATAAGAAGTAAGAACAGCTCAGCAATAACGATGCATTAGGTCTGAATTGGCTGATGGGCGCTATCATCACAGGCGCCGACTGGGGAATTGAAGAAACGAGCGCTTGACGTGTGCCCCCCTCTCTCAACTTATCTTATCCTATCCGCGTTCTGTAAGACTTTCGGTGATCCTGGATGGAAAAGTTCAGGGTGTTGAGAACCAGCCCGAAGGGATCCTGATGATTTTTCCAGTTTCTCCCTCGTATGGCCAAGTGTCTTGAGTAGGGAATGTGAAGCACAAGTGATCAAGAGCCTCTTATGCAAATGGGAAGGGGTCATCGATATATGAAAGCCCTCGTAACCTACCAGTAGGAACGGTCTCAGGGGACCAAAAGAATATGTACACAAGTGGCTGGATAAAAACGGTTCAAAAAAAAAATACACAAGTAGCTGTTCGCCAGCGATTCGCATAGGACACTGTCCCTGTGACGCTTGTCAATAGTCTGTTGTGCTCTCGCAAAATTCCGGAACATCAATAGTAATCTAGGAGCCTGGGATGGATCACGAAGTTTACATCCCAAGGACGTGGTAGACACCTACAACTTGAAGTTATCTGTCGCGGGGCGCCTCTCTCCCATACTCCGGACCGGATTGTCCGTGATTCTATCGCACTCTTCCGCACTCTTCTTCTTCCTTAGAGAGAATATGCACCATCCGTGTTGCGTCGTATATTATCATCCGCCTTTCGTAGCTGCTTTCTCGACTTGCGAGCGTACCGCTGCGTACGCTTCCAGGACCGAAAACGAGTCGGGTCATTTATCTCGCCGTGCAAAATCCATCTGATTCCATCCTCATTGTATACCTTTCTCATTTGAACTTGAAGGCGCTCGGAACACTTTACTCCGTATGCGCGCATCCTTCTCTTCTTCCCGCTGCAGATCGATGACACTACCGCTACCGCTTTCTTCCGTCCTTCCTCCCACTCGACAGATTGTCTTGAAATCGTTCCTCGCGGTGTTCCTCGGAATCACTGGTGCCCACCTCCAGGCACCAGCACTCAAGGAGATCACGTGTGCCTGTGAGATGAAAACACGGTGTACAAAACACAAAGTTCCTTTGCTTACCTAGCGACTTATATTTGGGTTTCGCGCTGCTGCTTGTTGTTCGTGGGCTATGAATTCATGCAGATCGACGACATGGACGCGCGGATGGAATTTGCGAATTTCGTGACAACGGAGAGCTGGCTGCTTCAGGTCGAGAGAGGTCTCTCTCACTGGCGCATTCACTCGAGGCGGCCGGCAGAGCCGAGCGTAGGACCTGAGAGGAATCCGCTCAGGCGCGCATGGATCACACGTCCCTGCTGAGCACCGCGGGTGAGTACGCCAGCCTCATCAACTCCGTTCGAGTAAGCCACCGCGTTCTCATCTCTGATACTGACCCTAACTGATGGCGTTTAGTTCGCGCATGTCAATGTATTACGCATGTCAAAGCGCAGATATGGAACTGAAGGAGCATTAAACAAGCGCCTGAATGGAACCGTGCTCAAGGCAAGATCGTGGTTGACCGCCTCGGACACTTATATTCTCAGATTGGTGGAGTGCGATAATGGCATGAAAAAATTATCGTACCGATGTAAGCCGAACGACGGGCACTGGACGCGAAGCAAGAATTTGAACACGTGTCGCGGTTCGAGTATGAGCGCATCGAGGATTTCAAGAGCTTGGAGTAACTTCTGGATGGCGCTATCACCAAATAGAAACAGTCGATACGAGGCATTTCAGTAGCTGTTACTGAAGAAGAACTCTCGGGTAGTTTTCAAGGAAGACACAACTACGTCGTGGTGGAGCACAACTGTCAGTGATGTTATCAGCTGCCACGTGGGTAGGATTTAGAACGAAAGACGGCGGCGGAAATGATAGTGACCTACAAGGGATTGCCAGTGGGCGACAATAAGGGAAAGGCACTCAAGAATGTTCGGAGGAATTGACAATCGCTTCGAAGCGGCGATGTAGTTTTGCGTATTTGAATAAGTGGGATATTGAATTCAGGCCTTATTCGGGGGGGAAGGGACTCGGACGACAGACCACGCAGATCCATCGCTTTGATTTTTTTTGGAAAAGGGTACATGTTTCACCAGATACGACACCAAGTTACAAATACAGCAGACAACAATGTCAAAACTCGCCCCATACCCTCATACTACTCCCCTTGAGGTACGTTGTTCCCAGAGACATACATCTGAACAAGTCACGCAACAAATCGTGGTGTAGAGGATGACATCGCCCGATTTTGGTGTAGGTCAACTATTAACTTTAAGTAACAGAAGAACACAGAATAACTTGGTGGCCACGTACCTCAAAGAACGGGGGAAGCCCGTTTTCACGAATGAAAGAACCGAAGCGGAAATAGAGATAAATAAAAAATTGGTGGCCCACCACCCACCCACTATACTTACCGGCCTTCATTAGAACCTAGGGTTATTTCAAGTGATGATAGCAAAAGAGAAGAGAAACTGGGTAAACCGCCCACCCACCCACTGATACGCACCAAGGAAAAGACGATGACGCCTGAGGCGTCACCTTCAGTAGAGTGCAAGAGCTTACCGTTCACCCACCCTCCGTCCCGCACTTACCCATCACCCTGCTTGATCTTGACGTCCTAGGCGAGTGCACAGAAGTCGACAGAGGAGTGCTAGGCCGGTGCTAGGCCACTAGTTCACACTCAAGAGCAAGAGTTCAATCACACTAGCTCAATGAAGGTGCAGCGTTTCCGCGCACAACTTCAGTGTCGCCACAGTTCTAGAGCAGTCTTTGCGAAGACGGACAGCCGGTCGGACACCAGGGATGTGAGCGCAACTCCAGTCTAGCGCGCAAGGTGCCAAAGTTGCGTCCGGTGAAGGTGCAAACAGGGGTGCACAACTTCCCAGCGCCCGAGAGAGAGAAAAAAACATGGAAGCGCTGCACAGTGCGGTGTCGCTGCCATACCGATAGACAGAACATGAGGTCGCCTTAGGAGAGCATCACACAGAACTTAGATGTAGCGGACGCCAGGCACGAGTTGGAGACCAGCGAGGACCAGTAGTGATGCCTTTTCGAGTGTAGGCGCCGGGACGACTTGAAGTGGCAAACGGGCGGTGCGAGCGTAATTGGCGACTGAGGCGGTTTACAACAGCAACGCGGTTGGAGTATTGGAGACCCAATGGCGTGAGTAGATCGTGGGTGGCATGGGGAGCCACGTTTGAAATAGACTGGACTCGGCAACCGGAGATCACGAGGGAAGAAGCTGCGGTAGTCGGCAATGGTTCGAAGCAAGACCGCGGTGCAGAAGTTCTTGCTGCCGTCAGAAGAAGCTTGACCGGACACAAGGGGATACAAGAGACAAACAAACACCGCCAGAGAGCCGACGTCAGAGATCAGAGAGGCTTCACCATAGCCAGGGGAAGTAGGAAGCAGGCAGAAAGCGAGAATGCGCGTTGGGACGCAGGATGCTGGACCCAGTAAACAGAAGTATGGCCCAATATATATACCCGCAGAAGGGTAGCCGCCACTTTCCAGGGGTTGTGGCACGCTGAGGGTCCAAGCTTCCAAGCGTTCGTCGCGTGACATGCCAAGACGACCGTCCGCCAATTGAAAGATGCGTACCACACAGCCACTTTGTCCACAAAGGCCGCCACAAGCGAAAGGGCCAAAGCTTGGATAGGAATTTGCGGGTCGTCGCAGAGCGTGGTCAAAGCCGCCATTGTATGCCACTGCCACCGTGACTGGCCTAGGCACGTCTCGCCACCCGACGCATGTCCATCACGTGACCGGGTGAGAGTTGTCGAACTGAACTTTGAAG
The DNA here is from genome assembly GCA_025766275.1 of Lactarius indigo. NCBI lineage: Eukaryota > Fungi > Basidiomycota > Agaricomycetes > Russulales > Russulaceae > Lactarius > Lactarius indigo. The sequence goes on from JAFKAC010000008.1 coordinate 1,052,366, forward strand.
AAGCAAGACACGCATGTTGGCCCTTGATTTCGATCTGCCGGTGCGTTGGCGAGGGTTGTCAGACGGCGATCCGAAGTGGTGGTGTAGAGACCTGCTGGGTAGCACGCCGATCCTGACTAGCAAAGACGCACGTAGGCAGCGGCCAGCGGGGTATAATGAAGGGTGCGATCGTCAAGTCTGAGGGCACATGGAAGGAAAGGGGCCCATAACACTGTTGGAGAACCGCAGAAGTATTTGAGTTGAGTGCGCCATTTGCAGCTTGCTTTGCGCCGGCGGAAAGTGGTGACGCAGATAGAGAGCTTTTTGCGGTCCGTAAGGAGTAGGAAGGTAGAACGATGTGGGCGAAGTACTGCTATCTCTGGGACCAATGCACGCCCATTTATACCCTGAGTCTTAAGAATGCCTGTCAGCCGCTGAGACCTAAGGTGCCGTGGAATGCGTCCTCCGCCATGAGTTATGTGCGCCTATTCCGTCAACCATTGGTTTCATTTTGGCTCGCAAGCGGTCTCGGGTTTTGGGGTTTGAGGCTTCAATACTCCGTCGAGTTTACTCAGCAAGGTAAAGTATGTATTCCGTCGCCAAGTCATACAAAACTAAAGGAATGTATAAGCACTAGTAGAGAAGAGATGGGGCGGTATTAGAGATCTAGATCATTACCCCCCACGCCTCGAGGAATTCATGTCTATAATGAGGTGGTGTTGGAGGGCCGTCAGGTGTGGGTTGATGTTGCCTCCGGGGCCGCTTTTGCCCACGCCTCTCGCGTGGCAGCGCGAACGCGCATGCTGATACTACCAATGTTGTCTAGCGCCGGGCGGACGTCAAGCGAGAAGACTGGTGAACCATCTGGGAGCGGTGGCGCGCCGTAGTAGTCAATGACGTAACGGACTTCTTCGCCAGTCGACGGACGCCGAACAACCCAGTCGTGGCGGTCGAAAGGAGGCTCGGTGCTGTCAGGCCAGTGTTCAGCATATTTTTCAAACAAAAGGGCTGGTGCGGGACTTACTTGAAGCGCTCTGGTAAAAGCCAGCCGACAAATAGCCAGAATCTCGCCTTCGGAGATAGCTCGCCCGGACGTCCCTTGAAACGCACGAGCTGCAACTCTTCGTCCCTGTCAGGCGCGGAAACAAATGTCAGAGAGAGCAGAACGTCTCGGAGATGAACAAAAAGACAGACGCACTTGTTGACCTGCGCCTCCCACTTGTGCACTTCCTCCCACGCCTTCTCGTTCAAAAAGTTGTGAATCTGCACCATGGTCTCGATCTCATTCTCCGGAGTTTCCCAGCCCTTTCGGACTAACGCATTGTAGAACTGCTGAGGAGACGGGTACTCCCAGTTGCCCGCGGCGTCGCGGGGTATCGAAGACTTGGTACGGTCTGTGGGGAGGTCAATTGTTTGCGCAGGAGCACGCTCCTGAGTGAGAGTCGGGAGGTGATTGCGTGGGTCTAGCGCGTCTGACTGTATGGGGCATTGAGCAGGAGAGGCCGGCGAAGATTTTGATATGGAGGCATGGTCAACAGGACAGCCGGCGGCAGAGGATGAGGACTGTGCACGTTTTGCTAAAGAAGTGTGGTCGACCGGACAAGAAGCGGGGGTAGAAGATGTGTCTGGCGGACGTTGTTTCGCTAACGCTGAGTGGTCCACTGGACAGCTTGTAGACGCGGATGACGACGGGCTGGCCACAGATGGTTGCTGGGCGGAAGACTGAGTCTGACCCATCTCTAGGGATGCAAGGCTAATAAGCGGATATGAGCACGGAGCTCAGAGTGCGCTGGCTCGACGTGTAATAGTCACGTGAGGCCAGTACCAAACTCCGTGCCCCGTGTCAGGCCATGTCATGTGTCATGATCAGGCGCGCGGACTCTGTCCTGTTCGACTTCAAAATGGTTCCCACAGTGCAGGTCATCAATTTTGCATTGCGCTCGGGTATATTATTGGCGCAACAAGGGACATGTTGACTGAACGGATAATCACTATCTCATTGCGCTCTGTAGTAAGGTAAGTTACCTGTTTGGGAGGATAATGAGCTTCATCACGGTCTAACGCCGTGTTGGGCTGCAGTTTGATGTCCCTGGGTTACGGTCTTCCTTAGACTGTATTGCCTCCAGGCGGATGATGCTACACCAAGGTCGGTCTTTACGTTTGATGGCATCTAAAATGTGTACATGTTCTCATAAGGAAGTCACAGAAGTGCGATGGCCGTATCAGCCGAGACAATGCGAAGGTTCTTATCGACTGTCTATGTCCACTGTATACCGTTTTCATGCGGTCTTCCCAGAGACCCCTGGTAGCGCAAAATTGTGCTTCTGCTGACTTCGTCCGTCCTTGCGCGGCTATTAGACGGGCGCTGAGATTCTTATCCTGCGCCAAACCAACTTTCTTTATTTTTATGGGACGGACTCCCCAATGAAGCGCAAATCATTGGCTCACATGACTACGGAGGAACGACTTTAGTGTATAATGAACTTCGTGACGGGTTCCTTTCAAGTTGCTTCGTGGCCGACGACGGTGTAGCAACCGTCGACTTCTCCGCTTCTTTCCTTTTCCTCGAAGCAGGGCACGTTCCGTTCATCTTCGCGTGTTCTTCTCGGTAGGATACGTGGCTATGCTAGGTAACTGTGACACGTAAGGTCTTTTCACCTTTTCATCTAACCTTATATGATCTTTTACCATCTTTTGATTGTGTCTCCGGACGATTATACGCAACCCCCACGAGGGTAACCCAGACATGAAACTGTTCTGATTCGGTTCGGTATTTACGATCGGGGCACCTCTACTTACCTGTGTTTCTTACAGTGTACTCAGCTCACCGTACGATCGGTCTGTATCTCTGATATGTATCCCGGAATAAAAATGGATTCAAAAAACAAAAAAGAAGATACGTGGCTATGTACTATCGCATGCATGACCACACGTGCCTAAGATAACAGGGCCTTAGCAACAAGCCCGACGAGATTGTTTGACATTCTCATGCACTCCATAAGCCAACAGGATTGCGAAGCCACCACCAAGTCACCAGTTTGCGCCGAGACTTGGTCAGACGGTCACCGGTCCTCCCTCTCCCGGTGGGTAACCTTTTACGTACTGTATCGTATTACCAAACACACCATACAGAGTATCCGAAACGGCTCAAGGTGAGCATAAGCGGCGTAATAGCGGCGTAATAAACCCTCATGAGGAAAGTGTTGGAGCATCGTCGGTGTTGACACGGCGAGAGCATTTTTGACCTACGCCGTAATTTAGGGTCGACGTTCTGGCCTATTGTACTATACAACTGTGGAACTGTACTGCTTGTTCGGCCGAACCATTACACTCGGTTCGGACCATCATGTACCACAGGCTTCGGCCGACTACTATACAGTAACCCAAAGCCTCGGACGTCGTTATAAGGCACTAGAGGCAGGAGCGAAACTCGATTTCAGGATCTTGTACTGGTAGGCGTCACCCCATGGGGCATGGGGCTCGGTATGGGGGTCACCAGGACGCGTTCAAAGGTGCTCCATTCCAGCCACCGCGGGATTTCCGGTGGACGGTTCCGCCAGCGGCAGGCACATCAATCGAGCTCGTGACGCCTGTGCCAGTCCTGTGCCGCTGGAGAACCATGCGGTTTGCTGGAGTGTCTCCGTAATGGAGCGAGAAGGGACCCTCAATTTGCTTCTTTGAGAGACCGATCGGGGTATCACACGTGGGAATATCCCCGCATCCGCGGCGTAACTAACCCGCCCACCTTGTTGCGGATGGACTGCATGATCACACGCTCAAACTTGAAAGATCTTGTTAGATCAGTACATTCCTTCTAAAAAAAAATACAGCATGTTTCGGTAAAAAGAAGGGAAGGACCCAAGGAGGGATCAGTATATATTTGTGGGTACAAACAAAATTAAGTTTGTTAAGGGGTGGTCTGAGTACGCAACTTGAGACGCAATGCGCATCGTCGGTTGTATGTCCGGTTTCACTCAGTCACGAAACCACCGACTTATGCACGTCGTTGACATCGGTCCAACAGTCAAAACATTTTCTTCGATCACGGCAAAAAACATTACAAATTCAACCTGTCAAGGACCCCGTGCACCCGCCATCCCTGTGCTGTGCTATTCCCCGTGGCGTCGGTGGCGTTGGGATGGGGAAGAAAATACAGTAGATGAAAATAACGGAGAATCTTAATTGTTATGCGACACTTCGCGTCATGGTTTGGGTCCTGCGTTTGCTCAAGCTCCGGTTTCTTTGGCCGCGGCGGAGCCTTTGATCCGAGTCGGGTCCAACCTAACCATCTATCTGAGAGGCATCGGCCAGAAGAAGCGATGCGTACATCGGATTGGAAGCCTTGCTCTGGATCGGAAGGAGACCTCGTAAAAAAGAGAAGACCTTGGCCCGAAGGTTCGAGAACTACCTGCTGATCTGAGGCGCGCATCAGGTACCCCAATCCTCCGGGTTCTGCGACGCTGCAGCACGTGTTGCTTATAGTTTTGCGCTGGTCACGACACGAACGCGGCTTGCCCGAGTGTAGCTTCGTGTCGGAGCACTAAGAAGCCTTCGGTCGGTGTTAGAGACGCCGGACATTCATGAAGAGGATATGAGAGTACACTGATTGACCACCGCGTGGCACAGAGCATAAACATGTCACAGCACGCACTGCACGGCATCACACTACATCATGTATATCAGGCATCAGGGGGGCATGGGGATCGATGAACCGGTGCACAGATCGATAACATCTCGGGGCGACCAGAGACTACTCAAAGAGGGGGCCAAAAGCCGGTCATGCAATGCGCGACCCGCAGTAAGGTTGGTCCTGGTTTCGGAATCCGTACGTCGGAAAAATCCAGGGAAAAGTGCATTCGCCGGCGCGGGTTGTTCTCGGAAGTGATGTCTATAGGTGCTATCAGAGAAACCTTTGCCTCCATTCCGCGGACCAAAGAGCAGTGGATGGAGGTCGCGACGCCGCAGATTGGAGTGCCTTTGGTTGGAGTTTGGTTTGTCTCGGTTAGAAGGACCGGGCCGTCCTGTTCCCGCCAAATAATGTACATACAAAAATGGAAGGTAAGTGGCTAATGATGGAATGACAGATCGGTCATTCAGTCCCGATCATTTCACCCCGTGAGTGGTTCACACGATGTGCACGGGAAGGGATTGGTTCCGCTCACGAAACTCCCGCCTCATGAAACACCTAAACCTTATTCAATACGGCAACGCATTGGATCTTCTGACCACTCGTCTCTAAGAGGAAAAATCATTCATCCAAAGCCACATTGGAAGGTCATTCAGGTGACACACTGGGAACTGGGGGGACCTGGTAACGATACAACGAACAGCGAGACCTTCGGCGGGTGAGTATCACGCAAGGGGTCATGTGTCGGGGTGATGATTTCAAAATATTTGTGCAGGGCTTGGTGGAGGGTACAGAAGGCGGTCACTCTTGTTGCCTGGTTTTCGGAAAAGGATGGTAACGAGATCGACTGAGTCTCGAGTGGAAGGAACTCGGGCTCCCATCGTCCCCGTCGTTTACGGGTGTGAGGGGCTGGGGATGGGGGGCGGGGCTAAGTTGAGACTCGGGTGAGACACCGCGTGATTGTGTGGGCACAGTGTAATTTTCAGAACCGAAGGAAGAATGGAAAGCTGAAAGTACAGGTAGAATGGATAGGATAATATGACAGGACAGGGTCGAGAGGGCAAGGTGAAACAAGATTGCGGGGCTCCACTGCAAAGTGACTGGGAATAGGTGCGTAGATCACAGGTACAGTCTGGGGGAGACAGAGGAGGGGTTTGGTTTAACGTGGGAAACTACCACCGAAGTAGGAGGGGAGGGTGTCTGGGGGGCGTGTGGATCTGAGATCACAAGAAGGATGGATCATGTGGAGACAAGTGGGAGAGAGCTGAGAAGCTGTCGCTAACCAAACCAGCGCATAGAGAACACTTGGAACTAAACACGCCCGGTCCCGCATAAATAGACCGTCACTTGGCACCATGCCTTTCTTCCCAACGGTTCTTTTTTTCGCCGTTTATTTTTGCCCCTCCCCCTCCCCCCCTGCATACCAATCCTCCGAGTGTTAACCGCACATTATGCCAGGTGGTCCAGTTGACACAGGTGGGGGCATCGGGGCCAATGCACCCAAGAGTAAAATAGCTGGCATCCTTATGGTCGGTGCTCTCTCGTCCTTACTCTCCCCGCTCCTTTTCTGACGCCTTCATTATTCAAGACCAGTTTCGCGGCGTTTGGAGGTATCCTCTTCGGTTATGATACTGGTACCATCTCTGGTCTCCAGCAGATGCCTGACTGGCTCCGCACTTTTGGTCACCCCGTTCCTGTCTCGTCAACCTTCCCCGACGGTTACGGCATCTCTTCCTCTCAAAGATCTCTCGTCGTATCCATTCTTTCCGCTGGCACCTTCTTTGGTCAGTGAGATGCCTTGGTTATTTTTTCGTCTGCCTGACCTTCTTTATCTAGGCGCCCTACTTGCCGCCCCATTTGGTGATTATCTCGGTCGCAAATGGGGTCTTATTGCTTCGTGTCTTGTCTTCTGTGTCGGTGTCGCCATGCAAACGGCTTCAACTGCCATTCCCCTCTTCGTCGTCGGTCGTGTCTGGGCCGGTCTCGGTGTCGGTTTGGTCTCCACTTTGGTCCCCATGTACCAGTCCGAGTGTTCCCCCAAGTGGATTCGCGGAGCTGTCGTTGGTCTTTACCAATTCGGAATCACCATCGGAATCCTCCTCTCCAATATCTTCAACAACGCCACCAAAAATCGGCCTAATCATTCCTCGTATCGCATCCCGGTTGCAATTCAGTTCATCTGGGCTGCAATTCTTGCCTTCGGCATGCTCCTTCTTCCCGAGGTGCGCATTTTGTTTTTGGTCAATGACTTCATTAAGCCTAAATCTCTATATCCGCAGTCCCCTCGCTGGTTGATCAAGAAGCATCGTGATGCTGATGCCGCCCACTCGTTATCTCGCCTCACCTCACTGTCCCCTGATGACCCAGAGGTCACTACTGAGCTCGACGAGATTCGTCTCAACTTGAAACACGAGGAGGAACTCGGCGAGAGTTCCTACCTGGATTGCTTCCGTCCCACAGATAATCGAATCCTCTTCCGTACACTCACCGGCATATTTATCCAAGCCTGGCAACAGCTCACTGGCATCAACTTCATCTTTTACTTTGGCACGACCTTCTTCACCAACGCCGGTATTCACAACCCATATCTTATCTCTATTGCCACTTCCACTGTCAATGTCGGGATGACCATCCCCGGAATCTGGGGTGTCGAGCGTTTCGGTCGTCGCCGCCTGCTACTCGTTGGCGCGATTGGCATGACCATTTGTGAATTCATCATCGCCATTATCGGTTCAACAACAAAAACAACCAACCAGTCCGCGCAGTCGGCTGAAGTCGCTTTTGTTTGCTTCTACATTGCGTTCTTTGCCTCGACATGGGGCCCCATTGCCTGGGTCGTCACCGGAGAGATCTTCCCTCTCAAAGTCCGCGCTAAGGCCATGTCACTTTCCGTCGCGTCAAACTGGCTCTGGAACTTTGGTATTGCATATGCCAGTACGTTTTTTTGTCCTGCCCGAGTTCTGTCACGTTCTCATTCCACTCGATAGCCCCCTACTTGGTCGACCCTGGCAAGGGAAACGCCGACCTCGGCACCAAGGTGTTCTACATCTGGGGCTCGACATGTTTCTGCTGCATCATCTTTGCATACTTCTGCATTCCGGAGACGAAAGGTCTTTCACTCGAACAAATCGACCTCCTTTACCAGAATGTGGCCCCCGTACATTCTGTCTCGTACCGCAAGCGACTCATCGCCGAGGGCAACGAGCTCTCTCATGTAAACAGGGATATCACACGGGATGCAAAGGACGATGACGCGGCATCGCACGAGAAGGTCTGAAGTCCGCGCATCCACAGGGCAGCAACTATCCTTTCCGATTACCGTCTACGTGTATCTTTTTAATATCCATTTATTCTGTGCTCACATTTCGGAACGCGGGTCCTCTGAGGATTTGGGTTTGTTGGGAGTGTTAGGCATTGAGGTAGAACCGACAACGATTGTTACGAAAACGCACACGAACCCGTTGTATTAACTCCTAATGCAGGATTTTGTTTCGATTCACCGGTTACAGTAACATTCAGTGCAAGCTTCTTTGTTTGGGAGAATCAGTGATGCAGGGTCAAGTCTGCTGACCGCATTTTCGGAGGGGAGCTTCTCCGCGATGCGGACTTCGTTTCTGGTCAATTACTGTAGGGCGTAAATCGCACTCGTATGTGTGATCCCGGCATGGTCGGCATCATGCATGACCTTCCCATGATCTCTGAGGTTCGATCTTTTCATTGGCAAGAAGTGATAGCGACTTTGTTCAAGTGAGTCGGTCCGGGCGCCACGGGGTCACCCTTATGTAGGACGTTGGTTGGGCTGGGCTGGGGGTCTAGTCGCGCCGGATTTACGTTGGTCCCTGCGCCCGCGCCTTCGTCTTGGTCCGCAAGTAGCGTGGAGGTAAACAAGCGTCTCTGTGATGGTGAGGTTCGAAACCTTTCGGCCAGCGGCCAGGCCACGAGCCCCTTGGGAATTCGTTTCCGTTCTGAGCTGGACTTGCGGTCAGGTGAACTATATCATATTGGTACGGTCCGTGGTGGCAAATGATCGCAGAAAACGAGGGGCTATCTAGCCTTGGGGATCGTCACACCCCCTTCTTTTTTTTTTTTGTTTTGACCCAGTTATATCCCGGAACACGTAGCATGGGTGCAGACTGGTCATAGCCGAAACTACATTTAGAAGCATGTGCTAGGTAGTACAGTAAAAGTGAGCGGGCAGCTAAGCCCGCATCCATCAGGCTTCCTAAAAGGTTGTGCCTAAATGTTAGCAATAATGCAGAGTGATTGAGTTTCCTAATATATTGCGCATCCCCTGTTTCGGGGGCGCATATGTGTGTGGCCCAGTTTTGAGCCTGGAGAGTGCGTGTTTCCTCCGGAAGCAGAGGGTGTTCTTCTTCTGGGAAGATAGGAGTTTGCTATAAGGGATGACGCGACCATATCTGATAACGCCAAAGGCGTGCCTTTCAAAATAGTAGCGTTGACAGTGATAGAGGGTGCGGGCGCTGGAGTGTAGTGGCTCCCCACACAGGCACCGGAGTGACTCGGGGTGGCTACGCCCCCTTCCTGCATTCAATGCCAAAGCCTGAAGGACTCAAGCTGGAGTAGATCACCACCAGTGAAGTCATTATTCAGACGAGAGTGTTTGTGCGTTTGGGGCCACAACAGAATGAATGGTGGTTCGGGCGTCTAGGTATCCAATTTTGCATTGCCCAAATCGATAGATCAATCTCTTGTTGATTTCGGTGCACGCCACTCCTACCAACTCGATTCTTATAATGCCGTGCTTCCCTCACGGCTCATTACAGTAGTCAGTTTACCTGACCGCTCGTAAAGAATCTCACATTGCCCATACAGAAGTTCTCCCACTTGTTCTGTCTCATCTGAGGAAGCTCCGATTCGCCGTCCCAGTTGATCCGCACGCTCGGATGCCACCTGCCCACGGATAGCTCGTCCAGGGGTTCTTCCACAGATCCGTTCGCGTCTTTCCCGCCTCCCTTACTGACGCCCCCGCACCTCCTCTAAGAACGGGGTCGATCCCCGACAAAAAACACACTGATACAGTCGACGTCTGACAGCATGGCCACGCATTTCTCAAGCGTGGATGAGAACTTGACATGTTGTCACTGGCCCAGGACTGGCGAGTGCGAGCGGTAGACGGCACCAACCAAATACATGTCACAACTTCGAGTTAGTCTTTTGAGCCAGAGGATATCTAAGAGGATCTTCGAGCGGATTTCAACCTTGCAATGGGGGAATGAATGCAATGATGGCCAGAACAGAACAGCCTATGTAGGGGTGGTAGAGTGATGAACTATTCCCAAAGACCGAGCGGCTCGAGGCGGAGGCCATTGCGCATCCCTTGTTAACAACGGTTGCACTTCCCCACCCCTCTAAGGTTAGATCTTTTCAAGGGCAAGAAGTGATAGCGACTTTGTTCGAGTTGGTGAGGCCGGTCCTGGTGTCACGAGGTTTTCCTTATGTCGGACATGGTTGGGCTGGGCTGGGGTCTAGTTACGCCAGGTCTGCGCCAGTTCCCCGCTTCCGCGCCTTCATCTCGGTCCACGGCCAGTATAGAGATGGACATAAGTTCCCATGAAGATGATGATCGAAAACCTTGCAGCCAGGCCACGATCCCCTTGGAAATTCGTTCCCGTTATAAATTGGACTTTGCGGTCATGTGAACTACATTGTCTCTGCCCATGGTGGCTAGGCTCGTGGTCTTGTATTCGAATCGATGCGCACTATGATAGCTGCAATGCGAGGGTGGATATCAGAAATGAACTTTGATTCCACAGACAGCGATAGGTGCCAAAGCACCGTGGAATTCTCGCTCTAGTGAGGTGCCAGCTGTGCTTAGATCTTTGACTATAACTGAGAGAAAATTCCGAGGGGCAGGCCCGGGCAGTAGGATACTTTAACTGACTGCATGTTCGGACACCGCATTTGGGGTTATCAAGTAGTTGTATATTCCTTTTGGATCTCTGAGCTACTGTAGGACTCACAGTAAGCGCATACTGACCACCTCGACACATCGTCACGATGTGTGAGGCCAACCTCAATGGTTGGGTTTGGCTTCCTGTGACTCAGTAATTTGAGTGCTGTCGAAGGACGGTTCATGGCCAAGCATCGCTACAGAAAAATGGAAATGGCCACACCCCCTTCCTATAATATTCAACGCTGGGGGACTCAGGCCGGAGTAGTGGATCACTCAGGAAGGTCATTGGTCAGATATTCATGTCAGATATTCATGTATGCACGAATTCGGACATATTTGCTGATGTTCCACACCTTATGCAGCACTCTTACCAGCTATGCAAGAGACAAGAGAGGTTTGTGCGTTCCAGGAGAATACTTGTTGGGGGTATAGTAGAGCGAGTGACGATTCGACCGTCTGGGTAACCAACCACCCACAATCCTTAGCCACAAACCCTCGTTGATGGCATATCATTAGGAACAAGAGGTCACAAAATGGGAACACCAGACATACTGTGATTTACATCGCCCGAATGGGCCAGCCTGCAGGCGCACGAGCTTTCCTTCGAAAACGTAGTTGTACCGCGTTTTGCAGACTCTTGTCCAGTACGCACCAATTTAATTACCATGATATGGTGCCCTTCCTCCCGTCACAGGGACCGGGAATCGATCTTTTGAGAAATGTGAAAAAGGTTTCCACATAGCGGCAAGTGCTCCCATAAAATACAAATGACACCAAGAATGACACAGTTGGGCGAATTTAACAAGAAATTTATGTCTACGAGTTGGTTTTTCTCACGGCCTTTTTCGCTTAGAGACCGATTCCCGAGCCAGTGCGTCGCCTTCCCTTACCGCTTACAGTATTACAGTAGTGACTTTACCCGACCACTCGTGAAGAGTCTCACATTGCCCGAACGGAAGTTCTTCCACCCGTTCTGTATCATCTGCGGGAGCTCCGGTTCGCCCTCCCAGTTGATCCGCACGCTCGTATGCCGCCCGCCCACAGATAGCTCGTCTAGCGGTTCTTCCAGAGATCCGCCCGCGTCTTTCTCGCCTTCCTCACTGACGTCGCCGCGCCACCTCCCAGAGCGGGGTTGATCCCCGACAAAGTACACACGGACACCCTGGGCGTCCGAGAGCGGGGCCACGCGTCGCTCAAGCGCGGATGAGAACTTGATGCGTTCGTGAGGAGAGCGGATCGTTATTGGCCCGCGGAAACAGCGGGGCAACGAGAGTGAGACATCTCCATAATTGGCCCAAAGCTCAATGTCGAGGGAAGGGCGGCGTTCGCTCTCGCCATTATAGAAGATATCATGCTGTGTGCGTTTTTTTTTTTTGAGGGATTTCTGGACAGCTCATAGCGAGATGGATGCGACGTACTATCTTGGCGCAAACACGGCCATTGTCACTGCATAGTTTTACAGAGGCTCGCTTCAACTTGTTGTTTCCGGTCATCCATACATCGGCAGTGATAGCTCCGCTTGTCGTGTAAAGAGATAGGTTCTTGGCCCCCGACACGATATGTAGTGCTGGTGGTGGAATATCAAGGTCGATGAAGTACTGTCCCTCAATCGCAGTATCCTTCTTGGACACACACAGATAGTTGGTGCGTGCATCGCGTATCTTGGGTGGCACAGACCCATACTAACACGAGTGCTCGTCGGTTCCTCACCATGGGGAGTAGTACGAGGACAGTACGCACGTGGCCTTGTTTCTCTGGAAAGGTACTTGTATGGGACATATCTTGTTCCGCGTCGACGTCCGGTTTTCCTAGATACACCATACTATTTGACTACAGAGGTAGGTGGTTGGTGGGCAAAAGGAAGGGGCGACGACCATGTACAACGGAGCGCCACAGCTCTTATGGACAACTAGATTTGGAATGCAGTTTACTGGCTATGGACACACCACCTTGGCGCTTCCAAGTTCCAACCACTTCCCGGGCCAATGCGACACACTTAACCTTCTCAGACTGGACCTGTAGCTGCACACCTCAACCTATGCCATGCTTTTTTTTTTTTTTTTAACTCTGGGTAACCGTCCTTTATTATAATAACTCAAACAAGGTTACTGGTCCGGGACTGGGGAACGCGACAAGGGGTAGACGACACTGACTGAATACGCGTCACAACTCCGAACTAGTCTTTATAGTCTTTAGGCGACAGGAATCTATGAGGACCATCGAGTAGGTTTCAACCTTGCAATAGGAAACGATGGCTAGAATAGCCTATATGATGACGGTAGGGTGGTGAATTATTTCGATTCATCTATTCAACTCACTCTTCGTTCGACGACTCGATCGGGGATAGGGGAAGCCACTCTCGTTGCTGTACAGCATCAGATGGCGTTTATTCCTGACGCTGTCAAGAGGGTGCGTATCGCCTACGAGTACGTAACCCGATATCGACCGCTTACCCCTTCGCACTCTACTAAAAAAAACAGTAGCCCGAGGCGGAGGCCACTGCACACCCCTCGTTAACGACGGTTGCGCTTTCCCACTTGCGCCCCCGTCTCGGTCTATGAGAAATGTGGCCAACTCATCAAGGAATAATGCAGCGTTTCCATGATGATTAGGTTGGAAACCTTAATGTTGGCCCCGGAAACGGGAACGGACCATCGTGAATGATATTTCATTTCCATTCTAAACGCAGAGCTGGGCTTTGCAGTCATGTGAACTACTTAGTATCACCTCGTGATCATGACGCACAGCGACGATGACTCGGCTGTCAGTGTGTGCGAGCGTCTCAGTCACCTCGACGAATGCAACCAAGGACAGGACTGACAAGCAAACTCCCAAGTCCGGTTCGGCTCTTGAACTGGTGTCTGCATACATGATAAAAGGACTTTGCACCCAATTGCCAGGTCCAGTCCGAAAGTCAGTCGGATGCTTAGAACTGGACCTCCGGATTGGTTCTTGGCCCAACCTTGAGACCATTAGACGGTCACTCGATTTCAAGCCAGATGGACGTAGACAAGTTGACAGGTTGTTTCTGGTTTATTGCATTCGAATCAACGTATACTACATGCAGAGTACATAAAAAAGCTACAGTAGAAGATGAGACAGATATGGTGATGCAAAAGGGCCGAACGACGCGCCATTTATCGAGTGTAGAGTATACTCGGGACGACCCGAGAGTGTGTTTATCGATTATCAGTTGACTCGACCGCTCGTGAAGAATCTCGTTGTGCCCATACAGAAGTTCTCCCACCCCCTAACTCATGACGAATCACTCATCTGAGGAAGTTCCGGTTCGCCGTCCCAGTTGATCCGCACGCTAGTATTATACCACCCGCCTACAAACAACACATCCAACGGTTCTTCCGGAGATGCACCCTCGGCTTGCTTGTCGTTGTCGCCGCCCCACGGTCCCGAGCGGGGTCGGTCGCCGACAAAGTACACACGGACACCCTTGACGTCCGAGACCGGTGCCGTGCGTTCCTCGAGTGCAGCTGAGAAAGCGATGCGTTCGTGAGAGGTGTTGATCGTTATTGGCCCGCGGAAACAGCGGGGCAGTGAGAGGGAAGTGTCTCCATTGGCCCGAAGATCGATGTCGAAGGAGGGGCGATGTTCGCTCCCATCGTCAGAGAAGACATCGTGCTATGAGATGTTTTTTCCTGAGGAGAAATTTCGGACAACCCAAACCCAGAGACGTACTATTTTGGCACGGACGTGGCCACTGTCACTGCATAGTTTCATGGAGACTTGCTTCATCTTGTTGTTCCCGGTTACCCATATATCGGCAGTAATGCCCCCCTTTGTCGTATAAAGGGAGAGGTTCTTGGCCCCAGCGGCGACACCAGAGACGGACGGTGGTGGTGGTGGAATAGAAAGGTCGAGGAAGTACTGTCCCTCAATCGCGACGCCCTTCTTGGACACAAATAGATAGTTGGTGGGTGCATTGCGTATCCTTGGTGGTACAGGCTCATACTATGATAGCATGAGTGATTATCGGTCCCTGGTCATGGCGAATCCGAGGATAATACGCACGGCATCCGGTTTTTCCGGAAGGGTACTTGTATCAGACATATCTTGTTCCGCGTCGACATCCACTTTGCTAAGACCCATCATATTGCGCGTGACTATAGAGGTACTGGTAGGGAAGAGGATAAGAGAGTATGCACATATGGATTTGGAATACTGCCCCTGGGCTATGCGGCTTCTCGAACTTTTCTTTTTGGAGACAACCACCTTGGCGCTTCCAACCAAGCCGACCTAAGCCTACCTCACCCCATTCCTATGTTTTGTTTTGTTTTTCACGCAGGGCATTGTACATCATATTGTCTGCTTTATTATGAAGTAACTCGTAGATGGTCACTGGGCCGTAACTGGCGAGCGGGAGCCAATAGACGACACCAACTGATTCAGAAAACACATCACGATACCGAGTTATTCTAAGTGATAGAGGAAACTGACCTCAGAGATAATCGTAGCATACGAAAATGGATGGAATCCGAAAAATATTTCTGTGACCCGAGGCGGAGGTCTCGTTAACGATGATGAGCTGCCTCGTTCGAGGATCCCTACATTTGTTCATAAACGCGGAAAGAGACATGCAGAACGACGTCAAGGCCGCACATGAGCGTGGCATGCTATGGGATCATGATACAAGTGGTAAGTCACTCTGCAGACCCGTGATGAGAGCGGTCGTGCAGGTTTTTACACCACGCCGCATAGCCTCACAGTGGTCCCTGCAATCGTCGCGAATGCACGGTGCTCGAGTCGTTGCGTGCGAGTGAAGCATATTTGGGGGTGCAAACAAGAGTGTGCTCGGGGCCCTGAAGCACAGGGAGTTCTTCTATTATTGTCGAGAGCTGTACATACACGAAATATAGAGGTGTGAATCCGCAATACAGTGCAGGAAACGGCCAAAGCGCAATCCCAGTGTGGGAAAGTGGATGATGAGAACACTACTTTACTGGTCGTGATGTATGGCGACGAGGACTCAGTCACCTCGGCAGATGCAACGAAGGACAGGACCAACAAGAGCCTGCATACAAGATGAAGGACTTTGCACTCAATTGTCGTGTCCAGTCTGAAAGTCGGTTGAATGCTCTGAACTGGACCCTTGGATTGGTCCTTAGCCGAAATTTGATACCACCAGGTGGCTACTCGATTTCAAGCCGGGTGGCGGTCTCTGGTGTGATGTCGACAGCTTGTTATTGGATTCGAATCAACGTATACTACAATGCGGAGTACAAAGCAAGAACTACAGAGGAAAATAAGAGATATGCCGACGCAATTCAACAGGCGAACGACGCGCCATTTATCGAGAGTCGAGTATACTCGGGATGACCCATGTGTCGAGAGAGTTTATCAATTTACCCGTCCGCTCGTAAAGAATCGCGCTGAGCCCATACAGAAGTTCTCCCACCCGTTCGGTTTCATATGAGGAAGCTCCGGTTCCCCATCCCAGTTGATCCGCACGCTCGTATGCCACCCGCCCACAAACAGTTCGTCCAGCGGTTCATCCGGAAATCCTCCCGCGCCCGCGTCTTCCCCTCGTTCCTCGACGTCATCGCTGCGCCACTGTCCCGAGCGAGGTCGGTCGCCGACAAAGTACACGCGGATACCCTGGACGTCCGAGAGCGGTGCCGAGCGTTCCTCGAGCGCGGGTGAGAACGCGATGCGTTCGTGAGATGAGCGGATCGTTATTGGCCCGCGGAAACAGCGGGGCAGCGAGAGGGAGATATCGCCATAGTTGGCGAGAAGATCGATGTCGAAGGAAGGGCGATGTTCACTATCGGTATCAGAGAAGACATCGTGCTGTGCGGGGGGGTTTTAGGAGAAATTTCGGACGACCCATACGGGGAGACGTACTATTTTGGCGCAAACAGGGCCATTGTCACTGCTTAGCTTTATGGAGGCTCGCTTAAACTTGTTGTTTCCGGTCACCCATGCGTTGGCAGTAACGGCTCCACTCGTCGTGTAAAGGGAGAGGTTCTTGGCCCAAGAGGCGGAGTCAGATACGGACTTGGGTGGTGGTGGAATAGAAAGGTCGATGAAGTACTGTCCCTCAATCGCGACGCCCTTCTTGGACACAAGCAAATAGTTGGTGGGTGCGCCGCGTATCTTTGGTGGTACAAGCCCATACTATGATAGCGCGAATTCTCGTCAGTCCCTGGTCACGGAGAGTATGAGGACAACACGCACGGCATCAGTTATATCAGGAAGGGTACTTGAATCGGACATGTCTTGTTCCGCGTCAACGTCCTGTTTGTTGAGATTCACCATACTGTGCGTGACTACAGTGGTACTGGTGGGTAAAAATATAGAGGAGAAAAGGAGTGCCACAGAAACTATTATATGTACAACTGGATTTGGAATACTGCTTCCGCGCCATGCAACCGCTTGGCCAAAGTAGTAAAATTGACTCTCTGAACAATTGGCTTTAAACTGCAACCACTGCATACCTCACCCCATTCTTATGGAACAGCAGAACAAAGATCCTGAGCAGAAATATAGTGCGGGAAACGGCCGAAAGTGCAACGCAGGCAAGTGATCATGAGAGCCTTGTGAATGGCATGAGAAAGGTAACGAACTAAATACAATGATGCGCTGTGCACTAGGATCCACATAGAGCAGGGTGCAAGAACTTGAAGATCGGGGGAACTTCTGGGGACACTAGGTCGCAGAACCAAACAGACACAACCAAACACTTTTTTTGGTGCGTTTCAGCATAACTTACATACGAAAAGCGCCATAATACAACGGGTAGTGGGCATTTTCATCGTAGCCGTTGTCATGATTCTACCTCAGTGCCCAACGCCCCCAAGAAAACATTAACAAGACCCGTGTTCGGAGTGTGAGCACAGAACAAATGGCTACTGGTACTAAAGAAAGACGTGACAGCAGTTGAAAAGGATGGTTGCTGCCTCGTGAATGTGTGGACTTTAGACCTTCTCATGCGACGCCATATCGTCCTCCTTAATGTCCCCGACAAGGGAGAGCTGGTTACCATCGGCAATGAGTCGCTTGCGGAAGGCGACAGAATGAACGGGTGCCACATTCCGGTAAAGGAGGTCGATCTGTTCGAGTGAAAGGCCCTTCGTCTCCGGAACGCAGAAGTACGCAAATATAATGCAGCAGAAACATGTCGAACCCCAGACGTAGAACACCTTGGTTCCGAGGTTGAGGTTTCCTGGACCAGAATCGACCAAGTAGGGAGCTATCGAGTGGAATGAGAACGTGATAGAACTCTGGCAAGACAAAAGACGTACTGGCATACGCAATACCAAAGTTCCAGAGCCAGTTTGACGCGACGGAAAGTGACATGGCCTTGGCACGGATCTTGAGAGGGAAGATCTCGCCGGTGACGGCCCAGGTGACAGGTCCCCAGGTCGAGGCGAAGAACGCAATGTAGAAGCAAACCAAGGCAACCTCGGCTGACTGAGCGGCTTGGTTGGTCGTCTTTGTTGTTGAACCAAGGATGGCAATGGCGAATTCGCATATGGTCATGCCAACTGCGCCAACGAGCAGTAGGCTCCGACGACCAAAACGCTCGACACCCCAGATTCCGGGGAGGGTCATCCCGACATTGACAGTGGAAGTGGCAATAGAGATGAGGAAAGGGCTATGAATACCGGCGTTGGTGAAGAAGGTAGTGCCGAAGTAAAAGATGAAGTTGACACCGGTGAGCTGTTGCCAGGCTTGGATGAAAATGCCGGTGAGTGTACGAAAACAGATCCGATTGTCCGAGGGACGGAAGCAATCCATGTAAGAACTCTGGCCGAGTTCATCCTCGTGCTTCAAGTGGAGGCGGATCTCCTCGAGCTCGGAAGCGACCTCTGGATGATCGGGGGGCAGTGTGGTCAGGCGAGATAACGAGTGAGCGGCATCAGCATCACGATGCTTCTTGATCAACCAACGAGGGGACTGCGAATATCTGATTTAGAATGTAGTTATTGATCCCGAACGAAAAGTGCGTGCCTCGGGAAGAAGGAACATGCCGAAGGCAAGAACTGCGGCCCAGATGAACTGGATTGCAACTGGGATGCGATATGAGGAATGATTTGGCCGATCTTTTGTGGCGTTATTGAAAACGTTGGAGAGGAGAAGACCAATGGTAATTCCAAATTGGTAAAGGCCAACGACAGCTCCGCGAATCCACTTGGGGGAACACTCGGACTGGTACATGGGGACCAAAGTGGAGACCAAACCGACACCGAGACCGGCCCAGACACGACCGACGACGAAGAGGGGAATGGCAGTTGCGGCCGTTTGCATGGCAACACCGACGGAGAAGACAAGACATGACGCAATGAGACCCCATTTGCGGCCGAGATAATCAGCGAACGGGGCGCCAAGTAGGGCACCTAAACAAAAAGGATCAGACAATGCATAAGATGGAATGAGATAATATCACCGACCAAAGAAGGTGCCTGCGGAAAGGATGGAAACAATGAGTGACCTTTGAGAGGAAGTGATGCCGTAGCCGTTGGGGAAGGTCGACGAGACAGGAACGGGATGACCAAAGGTGTGAAGCCAGTCAGGCATCTGCTGGAGACCAGAGATGGTACCAGTATCATAGCCGAAGAGGACACCTCCAAATGCAGCAAAGCTAGTCTTTAATGATGTGAGAAATGTAGTAGGAAAGATCAAAACGAGAGTGCACCAACCATTAAGACGCCAGCAAATTTGCTCTTGGGTGCATTGGCCCCGATGCCCCCACCTGCGGCAATTGGACCACCTGGCATGATGTGCGATTGAGGATGGTGTGCAGAGGGGGTAAACGACGAAAAAGAAAAGGACGGTTGGGATGAAGAACTCCATGATCATGACGGCCTATTTATGCTAGCGGTGTTGAGTTTTTTTGCGACCGCTCTATGCGTTGGTAGGTTTGCGACGGCTGCTGCTGTTCTCTCTCTCCCCCGCTTTGCGATCTCAGATATACCCGTCCCCCAGACACCCCGCCACAAGGTCTCCCCGCACCTCCCCCAGACCTTTATTACTCCTTCGTCAGCCTCACCTCACCTTTATCCTGCCTACTTTGATGTGATTCCCTCACCATTTACACTCAGGCTGTGATTACACACGGTTTTTTTTTCAACTCCAACTACTGGTCTGTCTCCCCATCTTTCGGCGATCCTTGGGCATTGCTTTGGGCGATCTGGACCAAATCTGGGCAACCGCGAGGAGGTGGCCGATCCTCGGTATTGCTTGACGTGGCACGGGAGATGATAGTGTGGAGAAATGCCGGGTGGTGGCCAAATCCCGAGGACATTGACTGGGGACGGTAAGTGCTGTATGAACACCGCTAAGCGCCACGCATGTGCCACGTCACGGTCACTAATAGCCGGTGGCTGGAAACGGGAACGGCAAATATTCGGTGCGATACATGGTTGGCCCGGAGGCTTGTCCCGATGTAGCACCGAGTCTGTCACGGTTGCGCCCCTGTTTCTCATCCCGAATCTATTTTTGGTTAACCTGAGGACTCCACCAGGTGGGACTCCAATGGAGTTAAGCGAGATAGAAAGAAACCAACTACGATGTACAACGATAAGACATCTCCCCTCATTGTTCACCCCAGAAACACGGAGAAAAAAATTCATGGAACATAGAAGGGAAAGAAACAAGAAGTTCACCATCCGAATACCCTATGATTCAAAAATATGTTAAGCCCATAGCAACGGATTGTTTTTAACGCACTCTTCGATGCTCTCGATGCCACCCACGTCCTTCCAATCCGCCCAGCTCACACGACCGACCGCTCGCGCAGCGTCGTCTATGAGCGTGGTAGGCCCGCACGAGCCAATGATGATACCGCTCGGAGAGCCCGAGCCGCATGTGCGACCCGTTGTCGAATACGCGTCGCGCACGCTGGCGATCGCGCTCTGCAGCGTGGCGTGGACGTCGGGGCGGCCTGCACGAAGGTGCATGCCCGGCGGTAGCGCCGAGCGTGGTACGTGCGGCGCAAGAGCGGACGTACGGGTCCAGTGCACGGAGAATCGGAGTGAGAGCGCGGCCCGCGGAGATGTGCGTGGCCGCATGAGCGGGGAGAGCTCCGGAAGGAGCGAGTAGAGAGAGTCTGGGATCTTCGTCGTTAGCTCGATGGGGCGTAGTAGACCCGCAATTCTGCTAACCGGGATCCGCGACAGACCACACGACCTCGATAACGCGTACGTTGCTTTTGCCAGAGGCGTGCTTCTGCAGGATGTCGTCCAACACACCTGTGACATATGAAATGCCACTACCTCCGGCAACGAGCACGACTCCTGAAAAAGCAGTGTAAATGGTGTATCCGGGACCACCTTCATGACGAGTAAGAATTCGTCACAGACGTGAAAAAAAAAAAAAAAAACTGACTATATGGACCCTCGACGATAATCCGAACTTGTCGAGCACCTTCACATACACACTCGGCGTCAGCAGATTTCTCTGCGGCATCACCAGCCGCGGCCATGCGCAGCAACTTGCGCGTCCACGCGCCTCGAGCTTTGATCACGAGTAGCATGCCACCAGAGTTAGATCCCGTGGCGATGGTGAACGGTCGTGCGCGACCGACGAGCCAGGTTGCCAACCAACTGAACCACGTATCACCGATGACGCGGATGCGCACGTGCTGACCCGCCCGCCACCCGGCACCGAGGGAAGGTACTTCCACGAGCGTCGTGCCACCATTGAGCGCAGTTTCAGCAGTAAGCCACGCCGTGGTGTACCGCGTCCGGGCAATACGCGCAACGTGATCGAACGCGTAGAGGACCACTGCAGCTAGTATATAGGGCCAGATGAAAGGTTTGTGCATGTATATCTAAGAGGCAATTGGTAAACGAATTAACCAGTAAGAAAGAACTTACAGCGAGTAATGATACAACGACGAGGGTGATATGCGTTACGAAGAACAAAGAATACCTTGGCATCTTATCCCCCCTAAAAGAAAGAGAGAAGGCGATTAACAAGTCCACGGCGCAGAGGGCAACGAGTCCCCAGATGTACTCGGGAGTTTGTATTTTGGTTTGAAGAGTCCCGTTAAAGGACGCCTTGTAGACTGTCAACCAGGAATGAGCATAGCGATACAATTAGTGAGCGCAGGCGTACGGCGACCGAAGGAATGGACATTGGCTGCGATGATGACAAGACGCCCAGCAAAGCGGTGAACATAATTAAACTGTGTTGGCTTTTAGAATAGAGTGGCTCCGAGGAAGCGCACAATTCACCTTCTCGTAACCAATTCCGCTCAGCCAGCTCAACCAGTTCGACTTGTTGGCGAGGGCCACAACGATGGGTATTTGTGACACGGCAACGTAGGCCGTACGATTTGGATCCTTGAACGGATTGGAGCGGAAAAAGGAAGCGTAGAGTATGATGAGGCTGTAAGTCAGGAGGACGAGGAGTTTTCCCAAAGAGAAGCCAGGTGCTACCCGGAAGTTGAGCGCGTAGGCGAGCGAGGGGCGCACGATCGTCGTCCAGCGAAGCACGCGAGTTGGCGCGTAGGACTGTTGGGCACCGCGAGCGCGATTAACGACTGGAGTGACGAGGGCTGAGAAGGCCTCCGTGACTTTGCTATCTTCACCTAACGCGGTGTGCGCACCGTCGGTGGAGTTGTGCACTGGCGGGGTGATCGCGTTACCCTTCGATATCGTGACGGTGCCGGAGCGGCCGAGTGTGTCCGCTCGAAAGAGGGTACGGGTGCTATTTCTCCGTCCCGGTGGAGTTCTCTGAGCGCCGGACCGTAGGAAGAAGCCATTGGATATCTCAGAGGACTGGAAGAGGCGCACAAGTGCCCGTGGAAGAGTCGAGGCGACGTAGAGGGCGAAGAGGCCGAGCAGCAACACGTCAATATGAACGACAAACGCAGGGACGTTAACCTTATGGGTGGGAGTGCTTGCCAAGGACTGTGCGCCAGACATAATGGGGAGATTGTGCACGCTGCCCACGAACGGAAAGCACTGGTAGGGCGACCCCTTATGTACGTTCCCGGTCGGCCGAGGTGATTCCACTCAGGCTGATAAAAAAAAATCAATGAAAATTGAATCGGGTGAGTCTGGGAGTTTAGAAACAAAACGCCACATAGCGGGTTCTGCATTGCTCGCGCAGCACGTCCCAAGGTACGGGAACGAGATGGTGCCAGTGAGTAGACTAGTAAAAACATATGCAACCCCAAGTCAGGAATCATTCGTACTCTGTGTGCCATGTCAACTAGTTTGACTCCGATCTCCCTGCTAACCGGAGCTTGCTGTACTTGACAATCGGGTGAGAGACCTGGATCTCAAGAAGGCACACGAAATATAATACAAAGTGCACTATGCACACGCGTCAATCAATTACGTTGGCTATCTAATATTATCTGATAAGGGGCATCGGTCATCTTCTCCGAGTCCGAGTCCGCGACAGGGACCTTGAAATGGATATATGATCTTATCTGATATGGGCACCCCAAAACGATTTGGACCCCTTTACGCTATTTTCATAACAACGCAGATGATGTACGCCGCAGACTGTCAATTATAGTCCCACTCCGACAAGCCTGACCTTCGACGTTGGGCTTGGCAGGTACTCCTGGGTATTACCCTACTACCTAACGCTCGCTAGGGGAGAAGAAGGCCATAATGCCACGATGTAGCGTGTCGTCGCTGTCGTGTAGTATGTACAGTACACGTTGGGTATTGCGTGGAGGTATGTGATCCCTTTCCCATGAAGTTGCTCTCTCCCGAGTCGGGAGTCAATCGTTGTAATGATAAGAAACTTCGTGATGCTATTGTCTCCGAGTCTAGATCTGGCAGATGCGGCATCGTTACATCATGATGCCCTCTAGCAGGGAACGGTAGACTTCAGGCCTCACAATAGGGTCACCGAACCTGTTAACGGAAGTGAAGCGTGCGTCACGTAACTTAGACACATGCCTGCGAGATGACCCTTTTTACGTTCTGCGCCAAAGCAGTACTGGACTTCTTCAAGACGTCTTTACCTCACGAAACCATATGCTCCGTTCAGAGCAGTTCTGTCAGAGTGGCCACGTGGACGACCTTCGAGCGGCTGCAGTCCATTGCGGAGGCAGCCAGTCCATCGGTGTGAGACACGGAGACTTCGAGGAGCTGAGACAAAGTACATGTAAATTGGGGCAGGCACGGTGAGGACGTTGCTGTGGTTGGCAGGAAAGACGATGATGGGGGGTAGAACCACATCGATTGTGGCTCAGTAGTTGCCCGACTGACGCATTCACGGCGATGCTGTAACAAGATTTTTGGCCTTGTGGTATCCTTCAGAACTGCTTGGTCCGACAAGTCTGTCAGTGGGAGGCTGAACGTTGTCGCTCATTCACGACATCCCCGAGCCCGTATCGACTGGTAAGCGCAAAAATGGTGATGACTCTGCAACTCGAAAAAGCGCACCCTTGATGGCATCCTCAAAAGCTGCGATTATATACTTGCGGGGTGCCTCGTTAGATCGCGGGTTTCGACAGAATAGCAGAGGAGGACGATGTGGAGTGCGCTGGAACCCTCTGTTAATTCTATATGAGGGAGACCATAGCACTGAATATTGCCTTCGAGGGGTGCGCAAGGAGTGGTAACTCAAACACGTCTTTGAATCGTGAAAAAACGAAAGAAAAAAAAAATGACGACGACGTTATCCAACAGCCGTAAAATTACAGTGAGGCCAAGTATCATGGGATGGAGGCCAGCATCGCGGCGCGAAGTGTCAGGAAGGTAAGGTTGAGAAGCTGGAGAAAACGAACGCTACAGGAAGGGATAGACGAGCGGTGGGAGAAAGCCCATTGCGCCGCAAAGACCCGGACTTTTCTAGACATAGAAGGTCGAAGTGAGAACATGGAAGTGTGCTACACACTGTGAAGGTTTTTCCTGGTGCAATTCTGGGGTGTTCACCTTCATCACAGTTTGCCTCTGGTGATTACGCGTGCGTCTTCTATTTTTGTTCGTACAGATATTTTCCCCAGCGTTCGCGGACACATGTTTCAAGTTTGGCCTCTGTCGAAGGCTTCTCGATCTTAAATTTGCCTGTATGCAACGGCTGGAGATCTCTGCACCGAATGTTCTAGAGATAAGGCCAAGGCCAGGGACAGACATCGTCGTGCGAGAAGTAAACAGCAAAGCCATGGCTAGAGTGTACGCGTCGGGGCTAAAAAAAAAAGGTTACGAGTTGGCCCATTTACGTGACGCTCAAATTCCGAGAATTGGGGTGGAAACAGATAAGGAGTGTCAGTACCCGCGATACCGATCGACATTGCAAATTTTTCATGGGGGAAGGCCGATTGGTGGGGAATACGAGAGGCATACTCAAGACCGAGGGAAAAGTGAAGGAACGAGGGTAGTATCTGATAAGATGACGAGACCTCAAAACTGTCAGTGGTGGTGCCGTGGGAAAATGGCGCTATAACGACGATCCCCATTCGCGATAGTCGGCGATTGAGCACCAGGATCTTGGACTGCTACTTGACAGGACTGACAGCTCCGAGTCAGTGCTCAGTTGCGCCGAAAAACGATTATCGTGGCGTTCAAACTAGCTCTTTATGACGTACTGGTGAGAACTTGGTTCAAAAGTGATAAATCCAGAACCCTTGAGAAGATGAATCAATCTTTGACACGGGTAAAGTCGCACCGTCATGCGTCATGAATCATGCAATCAATCATGACTCAAGTTGTCACAGGAACAGTCGTGGACTTGTCGCTCGCCTTGGGTGGTCCATTGTACTGACACAAGAACTACCGAATCATGCAGTCCGTTACTACCATGGGCCCCTCTCCACCACTCTTGCAGGGAAGTCTGGTGGTCAGAGTTGGTGTCGAAATACCGCCTGGTCCAGTCGAGCAATGGGGCCACTTCTGCAGGAACTAGCATCCAGTCGTCCAGATGTAAGAATATTTATTGCTATGAGGGCTGTAAATACTGTATTGTAAATTCGGGTCAGTTGGTTACTGTAACGAATGATCAATAGTTGATCACGCTCTGGGGCAACCCCTCAGTACACCAAGCAGTACACATTACTTGGAGATCTAATGGGCTATAAAGCGGAGCGAAACGGCTGAGGTGAATAGGGCCCGAGATAATGTGTGTCACCCCGCGCCTTGTGATTTGAATGGAGTGCTCAGCCATGGGACCCGCGGGGCCAGCGCCTGCTTTTCGTCACGCAATGTGACGACTGGGATCCATTCTGAATTTCATTCAACAAGACTCCTTTTATAGTACCCATCCTAGTGTAGTAAAATTTCATGAACGTTCATGTATAGCAGTGGCCTCACTACGAGCCCACAGAAGCTAGTGCCAAGGATCGTAGACAAACGGTGTCCTATCGGCGACGTGTCTGTTTTTGTTTAGGGTTAGCCGCCAAAAAAATCCGGCGTCGGCGGCCCTCAGTCTGGGTTTTTTTTTTGGGTCCATTTTTGTGCACCTGAGAGCAATTAGCCCTATGTAACACTGCACTTTCAGATGTACTACGCGTCCAGATCTCCTCGCTTCCCGGAAGGGAATGGCTTAGCGTCTTGTCAAGCGTTGAGGTCGGTGGGGCGTGCAAGCCGCCGTAGCGTCAGGTATGGGTTCATTGGTCTTGAGTCAGTTATGATTAAAGGCCACTTCCTACGTCGTCCACCTTCCTCTTCGTTTCTTAACTGAACCTTGTTTGCTGGGTTTGGCAAGTTGCGGAGATGAGTGTGTCGTGTTTGGAGGATGGGTGAAATGTGTCGGTCGGAATCAGTGTTGGGTGTTGTTAATGTCGTTTCCTCTGCGCGCTCCTCCTTCCCCTATCATCTTCCCCCTCTAGCTTTCGTCCTGCGTGGATCTCCCCGTCTCCTGGCGTCAGTCCGTATCTCCCACGTCATACTGTGATCCTTGCAACATATGCGCCACTTCCTGCATACTGGGAACCGAAGATGCTCTGAGGCGAAACACATGTCGGTCTGAATGCGAGCTTTGCATCCCAAATTCTGTAGACTGGGATTCGTCATGCCTCTGTCAAGGTGGCCTAGGATATTTATAATCTCTCTCGTGTTCAAACTGAGGCTGCACCAGGCTCGTCTACAGCCTGCGGTTTTCTCATCATGCTAACTAGGCGTGCAATTTTGACCTCGTTGGCCGTGCACGCCCTCTTCGCTCTTGCTTCACCAGTGGACAGGCTCGTGGTCCAAGTCCCTTTCTCTTGCCAGGTATCGGACCATACCTGCGCCGCCCAGAGTCGACGGAACAGTTAGTTTCTACCCCAGAGGTCCACCTTGACGACGCCGTATTCACTGGTATCCGAAAAGGCGTAACGGATCAGGTCTGGGCATCCCCTTCGCACATCCGCCGCGAGCATCCTGCTTTCACTATTCTGCATAAGTTTTCACGCTGCTGTGCACACAGGACGAATGAGCGGCGATTGCGCCAACCAGAACCCCTTCCACCGTATCAAGGCCTCTATTACGTTCAAGAATACGGCAAGTCTTGCTCACGGCAACGTCTGGATCTTTCAAACGGGCTGGACTCGCGACTAGTCAAAGATATCGCCGCCGTTGTGAATATACTCTATGAAAATCTTACACCTGCGGACGAGGACTGTAAGGGAATTGTTGCCCTCATTATCAGCCACGAGTGGAGTATTCTCCAAGGTCTGAACATCAATGTTGTAAAACCCTCAAGTGCAACACCTGGGTCCAAGCTTCCCGTTATATATGTGCGTGTTTCCATAATTGCTGAGTACCATGATGTTTACTTGGATAACCCACATTCCAGTGGATTTTCGGGGGTGGTTTCGAGATTGGTGAACCCTCTATGTTTGTCTTTTTTTAGATTCGATTCGACCTCTGAGATCTATTTCCGCAGTTATGATGGTGGCGGTCTTGTTGCTCGTTCTATTGACCTTGGCCAACCGGTCATTTACGTCAGCGTGAATTATCGGTGAGGTGTTTATATCCTCAAGACGGGGGCTTCATCAGGAAAATAAAACGTTACTAGGAGCACTAGCCGTGACTAGTGCTGACTAGTGATACCCAAATATGGTAGGAGCTAGTTCCCCTAGTCACGGCTAGTCAAATTTTGTTTTGCTGATGTTCTCTCTGATACCGATTGTTTCCAGACTTTCTGGTGTGGCGGGTAACTTCTTCCCACATGTATCGGGCAGTGATTTCTGTCCTCGCAGCATTCGGTTTCTTACCTGGAAAGGAAGTCAAAGCGGAAAAGGTCGGAAATCTTGGTCTCCAAGACCGTGAGTGGACGGGTCTCTTGCCTGGCGTGTTTTCATGCATAGTCGTTTTGTCTGCAGAACGCCTTGGCCTGAAGTGGGTGCAGACCTACATCTCAGAGTTCGGTGGTGACCCATCGAAAGTGACCATGTGAGCAACACCTTGTGTCACACTCCGTTGGTTCTGTTGACCAACTCGGGCCACAGCTGAGGACAGAGTGCTGGCGCTATCTCTGTGGCTCACTATATGGTAGCGAACAACGGGAATAATGAAGGGCTGTTCCGTGACGCAATCGTGCAGTCCGGCGGACCCATCCCCGTTGGAGACATCGAGAATGGGTAACAGTACTATGATGGTCGAAAAGACCGGCTGTAGCAAGGCTCAGAACACGCTCGACTGTCTTCGCAAGGTGCCATATGCCACGTACAAGAAAGCGATGGACGACTCTCCGAATTTCTTCGCGTATCAGGTGAGGGCTTACTATGGCCTTGTCGTCGCTGTGCGATCGGGTGCTCGACAATTCCACAGGACTTGTGCTGGCCTGGTTACCCCGTCTCTATGGCGTCTTCCTGACCCGGCCTACACAATATTCTGTCTTGCTTGGCGACGTGGCGAACGTGGCGATGATTACAGGTACGTCCGCTGAGCCCATTCGCGATAGGGGCTAAATGGGCGTGTCAGGAAACTGCGACGGCGAAGGCACATTATTCGCGGTGTCCACGATAAACATTACGTATGGGGGAACCACTGCACGTTGATGCACATCGGATCTCATCTCCCTCCAGGACCACGGCCGAACTGAAGGACTATATGAAACTGTATATGATGCCGAAGGCCAAGGACAGCCTAGTCGACCTCCTTCTCAAGTACTACCCAGATGACCAGCGGGCCGGGTCTCCTTTCGATACCGGAATGGAGAATATGCTCAGTACAGTCGCTCGCACCCAAGAGTCACAATTTAGCAGTATTCATACGATGATGGCGTAGGTCCACAATTCAAGCGTACGGCCGCTCTTCAGGGCGATTTTGTATTCCACAGCCCACGTCGGTACCTCCTCTACTAGCACAGGGCCGACAAGCAGAAGTCGTGGGGTTTAGTACATTGATCCGTGACGAGGCTCGACCCGCTGCTTATTTATCTACGTGCTTCGTAGTCTACAAGCGCGGCAAGACTTTGCCCTTCCTCGGAGCGGTAGGGGACTGACTTGCTTCCCACACCCGTCACAGGCTAATATACCATTTTTCAGGCCCATGGGACGGACCTCCTGAACTCCTTCGGAGTAGGCCCTGCCCTCTCGGAATTCAGGGACTATTTCATCCGATTCACCAACCACCTCGACCCTAACGGCAAGGCGGGTCTCGGGGTCCCATGGCCCCAGTGGGACTCGAAACACCCCAAGGCAGTCATCTTCAAAGACGGCACCCTCTTCCCGATTGTCATCGGCGATGACGACTACCGCACCGACGCGCTCAACTACGTCTCGACCATGTCCTTACTTTACCCCATCTAAAGCGGAAACACGCGAAGAGGACTATAAATCGGGTCACTAGCACACGTGGCCTCTTTCAGTTATCTCAAATCTGTCTTGCTTGATCTCGGACGTGCTCCAGACGAAGGGACTCATTTTTCTAGCTACCGAATTTTGTATCTGCCGAACGTTCTTTAAATATGAGTTTATCATATCTTCCTCGGGCGTTGTTCCGGTGCACCCAATGACATAAACGAGTTGTGTAGACGTCGCCGGGCCAGCCCCAGCGGAGAGCACATGGAGGCGTTGCAAATCTCCAGCAGGAGCACAGTCGCCCTTCGAATTGATTTTTGGAAGCTGCTTGAGCTCTCGCCGCAAGTTTCAACGTGAGCACTTTGTGTTGTATCGTGGAATGAACGCTCGCCTCAATTCGAGTCTAAATCCAATAATACGGGACACGTATGTTGCCCACCACAAATAGACGAGACAGAGAAAATCCAAGAGATCACGTTGAGCTTCACACCTACGGGTAGTACTAGGCTATTATTACTATGCGTTCCGGGCTGCAAGTGTGCATGTGCAAAGGTCCGGATAGTATCGCTACAACAGCTGTAAGCAAGGATCACGGCAGCATGTATACAGTACTTATGCTTATGCATATGGCTAGATCATTTACCCGCGCTCTCCGCATTCGCTCTCTACGTTCTCCTGTTTCCTTCAAATCGATCTCCGTCAACCCCCTCTCTGTTCGAACAATGTCCGATGCTAGCAAGATCAAATCTGACGATGAATGGCGCGCGGTCCTCAACCCAGAGCAGGTGTGTTCACCCCACAAATCTACGCGATCAACACTACAACCACAACGCATATGTACAGTTCAGAGTACTCCGCTTGAAAGGTACCGAACGTGCCGGGACCGGAGAGTACGAGCACAACAAAACCACAGGCGTCTACTCCTGCGCGGCTTGCGACACCCCGCTCTACAAGAGTAATACCAAGTTCGACAGCGGCTGCGGCTGGCCAGCCTTCTACGACGGTGAGCTGAAATCTTCCGAGACATGTCACGATTGTTCATCAAGCCATCTCAGCCATCCCTGGTGCTGTATCCCGCCACGAGGACTTGTCTTTGGGCACGGTCCGCACTGAGATCACTTGTACTGCTTGTGGGGGCCACTTGGGGCATGTATTCAAGGGAGAAGGATTCAAAACGCCAAGTAGCATCATTCGTTTCTTTATTTCCGTTGTTGAGACACTGACTGGACTATCCACGCAGCCGACGAGCGACACTGTGTGAACTCGATCTCCCTTAGTTTCGCTGCTGGTGACAAGTAGTGTACGAGTACTTGAAATGAGGGCAAGCTGTATTTATTTATTTTTGAACCATTTTATATTGAGCGTGCTGCTAAATCGTTGGCACTGCTCGACCACACTTTATGTGCGTGTTTTCCGCCCGCTCTGTCGCTACTTGTTTCCATCCTTCCTCTGTCTTTCAACATAGTCCTCCCCCTCCACATCTCCTCGTTCTGCTCTTGCCCATCCAAGCCTTCGTTCCTGCGATCCCAGCAAACGGTACCAACGCTGTCATTGCCGATGGACTGAACGTTATGGATATCTATATCAGCTATATCAGCTATCGTGGAGTGAGTTGCGTGCGGTTTTAAGCGTGGCAACACGATAATCGCTTGGGGGTTCTGGACTATTGTGCTAGACCGCGGTATGGCACCGGAATCGACTCGTACTAGTACACCCTTTTTATGTCGGGTCTTTTTCTCCCTTGTGTTTCCTCTCTCATTATGGCGCGTCGTTAGTGATCTCAACAACCGTTTCCATTGATATTCTCGTCAACCTGATCAGCTCCGCGGCGGAGCTTGCTTTGCAGCTTGCGGGGCTCCCCAGCAACAAGTAGAGGAAGGTCAACTATTCATGGTATCTGAGGGCTCACACACGAAATTAAAAAATGGGGGAAAGTTGCGACACAGCGCTTCTATGTATATTCAAACGAAAGTAAAAGTATTATATACAAAGAGTCAAGAGAGTAAAAGGAACGGTGCATAAAGGAACATAGACAAAGGCCGCGTGGCCGATGCGATCGAGAGTGTAGGTTCGAGTGAAAAATACGCTGACAAGGGAGTTAGAGACGCGGACGTCGGGGGCGGAGCGAAGTGCCCGTTGGGGACATCATCCATATCCAAGGGCGCGGGTGGGGGAGTAGACAGGGAAGGAGAAGTCGAAGTGATCGAAAACAAAGACGCTGGCTTGGGTTCGAACACGGGCTGATCGACCGTAGCCGAAGGCAGGCACTCAAAGTTCGTGAGCGAGACCGAAAACAAAGAATGGGATGTGGACGCGATCGCGGGGACGTCGTCAGTACTCGAGGAAGAAAGTGAGTGGGTCAATCGAAGAACGAGTGACGACGAGGTGGCCGAAAGCGTAGACGTGGGCTCGGGCTCAGACTGATTTTCCGTTGCCGAAGCTACTTCTAAAAAAAAACTCGTAGTTTCAACGTCGAAAACGATGAAATCGTAGGTAGAATGGAAGTGGGAGAGGCGAGGTTGCGCGTGGTGATGAAGCCGTAGCGTGTCTTCCACTTGCGCTGGGCGAGCATCGCCGAGTCCTCGCGTACTGGACTCGGATCAAATACCAAAGCCAACCCTCCCGGATGGAAAACGAAGCACGAGGCATGGGGCGGCGAAGTCGTTGCGTGAAGTCGTTGCAGGTCTTGTTCCTGCTGTTCCTGAGTTCTTTGATCTTGCTCAACTTGCGCTCGTGGGTGGAAAAGGTTTTTGAAACGTTGAGGAATACCGAACCAAGGGCCGCAATGGCAAAGAAACTAGGCGCGAAGGTGAGCCGAGTAGGGCTAAATACAGAGAGTAGACGCGGAGTCGGGGTGTGAGAGACAAGCCTCGAGGGTCGACGGGGCTACGTAGATCAACGGGGATTGGCAACCGAGTTGGGGGATTGATGAGGCAAAGATCGGTGTGATATCGAGCAAGGAAGACACTGAGCCGACTGTCTTGAGTCCTGCAGGTCGTTGCGGTGGCGTCGAAAGGCACTGGATAAGTTCGAGTGACGCGGGAAGGATGGGAATGGGTTCGCCTAGCGGCGACGACAACAACAAATTCGCTGGGGACTCGGAACTCAACGGGGCGACGTCGACAGTGGTAAACTCAAACTCGTAATGCCTACAGGACTGGAAAAGATATTCCGACAAGGAGGGTAACTGTTCACGCGTCAGAGCAACAGGCGGGGGGTCAGGTATTGGGAATTCTGACGAAGACGAGACCTCGAGGGCCGAAGGGGAAGGGACGGACGCAGGTGAATGGTCAGGAGATGGCGATAACACACGCGGGGACGGGTCAAGCTTTGAACTGGAATCTCGAACACTGACAGACTCGAACAGATCGTCTGTTGCCGATATCACTGGGAGGGAAACACGCTATGTTGGACGAGGCCGAAGACGCACGAGGCACAGACGTGACCTCGGAGTTATCGTCAGTGGTCGAGGGCGCGAGCAGGGGTGCGTACGACACAGAAGATGGAATGAAAAGGAGTAACGTGGGCGCGGGTACGGGCTCAATCTGATCTTCCGTCGTCGAGGGCAGATACTGAAAGCCGGACTAAATCGGAGTCGTGGAAGAGGGTATGTACGTGATCGAGGGCAAGGGGACAAGGATCTTGGGGGGGGGGGGGGTTGGTCAGTAGCCAGATGTGTGAGAAAATGGGTTCGGACCGGGGTTAGAGAGGCCGAGGGTAGCAACGAGGTTGACACTGTGGATGTCGGCTCTGGCTGTTCGAGCGTCGCAGAACGCGTTAGTGGGTGCTGAAACCCCGGAAGGCGAGAGCGGAGACGAGGGAAGCTGGCCCGGGGTTGTCTGGTGCTGACTAAGAGGGTGGAGGAGTTTGTCAGGGATGGCCGTTGTCTCCACGTTCGAGGTGACAGTGCCCAACATTTCTCGGAGACCATAGGTGTCTTGCGATCCATGCTCGGCGACCAGCCGTTCACATCTTACGCTTGAGGGCCTGAATTTTTGCTCTTGCGACCAGGGTGACGCAATGTCGCATTCTTCCGTCAAGCGGGCCCTGTGAACTAGAGGAGCACGGGAACAGAGAAACCTCCTGTAGTACCGTAGCCCGTCTTCCTCGCAAAAATATTCGGCTTCTGGAAGAGTCCTTTATGACCCGGTGGCGAGGTGTGGTATTGCCGAAGACATCGACGAAGGATTGTCGAAAAAGGGGCCAGTCGCGCGAACAATATCCCAGAAGAAATAAGAGACAAAAGTGGCCGAGGTGATCGAAATGTCCGAAAATAGGCGGTTTCAGGCTCAGCACTCAAGCTGGCCTTACATCAAGGACAAGACACTGCCTCAACGAGCTGAGCACTGATCCGGCATGTTACATGTTACATTACACTTCAGACTTCCTGCGAAAATATGGGTATGCTATATTCTATCTATGCATCAATACAAGTAGTCCAACTGCGTCCTTGTGCGGAAGTGGAAAGATCAATGCGGGTTTCATATTCGCCAGCAACCCATAAATTACTTGGACGGTGAAGCTGTGCCCTATGTATCAGAGGAATCCACGCTAAAAGTTCACCATTACCACCACATATCCATCCCTCGTCGTTAGTAATGATGTGGTCAGTGAAGTCAGTGTGTGTTGTAATTTCCGAGTTTGTAGTTCCAGTCGTAGCATTTAACATGCGAGCTGATCGATATTCTGACGAGATGCCGTGCTGGTCATCTGGAGAGAGTGCCACAGACTCGACCGGATTCACGTGTTCAATAGATGGGCTTGTCGCTGTCCCTACGTTCCACACACGAATTGTTCGATCTTCCGAGCCCGAGACGATGCATTGGCCATCTGGCGAGAATGCCACAGACCAGATCGAATCTGCGTGTCCAGTAAATGGGCCTGCCACTGTCTCTCCCGTCGTGGCATTCCACACACGAATTGTTCGATCTTCCGAGCCTGAGACTATGCGCTGGCCATCTGGCGAGAATGCTACTGACCAGACCGGATGCGTGTGTCCAGTAAATGGGTCTGCCATCGCCTCTCCTGTAGTGGGGTTCCACATACGAATTGTTTGATCGCCAGAGCATAAGGTGATGCGCTGGCCATCTGACGAAAATGACACTGACGAGACCCGATCCGTGTGTCAAGTAAACGGACCCGCCACTGTCTCTCCCGTCCTGGCGTCCCACACACGAACTGTTTGATCTTCCGAGCCTGAGACGAGGCGCTGTCCATCTGGCGAGAATGCCACAGACTCGACCGAATTCGTGTGTCCAGTAAATGGGCCCACCACCGTCTCTCCTGTAGTGGCGTTCCATACACGAATTGTACGATCGCGCGAGCCTGAGACAATGTATCGGCCATCTGGTGAGAATGATACAGACAAGACCCGATCCGTGTGTTCAGTAAACGGACCCGCTGCTCTCTCTCCAGTCCTGACGTTCCACACGCGAATTGTATGATCGTAGGAGCCTGAAACGATGCGCTGGCCATCTGGCGAGAAGGTCACAGACCAGACCGTATCCATGTGTCCAGTAAATGGGCCCGCCACCACCTCTCCTGTCGTGGTATTCCACACACGAATTGTTTGATCTTTCGAGCCTGAGACGATGCGCTGTCCATCGGGCGAAAATGCCACAGACAGGACCGGATCCGTGTGTCCAGTAAACGGACCCGCCACTGTCTCCCCCGTTATGGTATTCCATACACGAATTGTCCAATCGAACGAGCCCGATACGATGCGCTGGCCATCTGGCAAGAAGGCCACAGACCCGATCCAATTCGTGTGTCCAGTAAATGGAGCTAAAACTATCTCGCCTGTTGTGGCGTCCCATACACGAATTGTTCGATCTTGCGAGCCTGAAACGGTGCGCTGGCCATCTGGCGAGAGTGCAACGGAATAAACAGTGCCCCCAGAGGTTGAAGTCACCAACTCCGATGGCGGCCAATGAGACAATCGCCCACGTTCCACGCGTAACATTCGAGGAAATCGACTGGAATAATGTGCAGAGACAAGAGAACTGGTTGGCGCAAATGATAGGGCAGAAAGATAGATATGTGATGCGCTCTTTGCCATGGCCCCACCGAAATACCGTACGAACTTCGAGGTATCATTAACAAACGACCTGAATTCATCTAGCTCTATCTGAGAAACCTGCTGCAATCACGGCTATTAGTGGTTTGCCTTACTAGATCAACCATTGAATTATACTCACGCCTTGACCAGAGGCTAGCCACACGTTCATAGCCTTGCATGCAGCAGAAGTAAGACCCATATAGTTCGTCAAGCTAAGGGCCTCCATCCAAAACAGAAGATTTTCCTCAAAGAAAGTCTTAAGTTTTCCAAACAAATCGGCTTCAAAACCAATATGTTCCAAATGATCACCCCAGAAACGACACGCATACAACAGCAGGTGGAACGTGTTTATCAACGCGGGAGTTGAGGTCTACGACATCCTTGTTGGCAAGATATGATGTTTGGAGATTACAAATGTTGAATTTGAGGTCGTTGAGCAGTAGGCCGAGACAGGAATGGGCCAATTGACGGTGAGCGTCACGAATATCGACCTAAAATTCGCCGCTCTTATCTTTATTTGTGAGGAAATCGCAGAATGACGTATGGAGAGGGATGACGGGGAGGTTTTCGTCGGACGAATCGACATTACTCAACAACGACCCAAGACGGTGGATCAATATAACAGCAGCATCACTATCTTCATTTGCGTCGACATCGGCGTGTCGTTGCAGGGCGGCCAAGGAGCGGATGCTGAGGGGTTCAATTACTGTCAGGAGCTGTCCCACAACAGTCTGGGATAGAAGCTGTGCTTCTCGGCCAGTGATATATCCTTCAAGCACTTCTGTGTAGAGCTCGTCCAAAGGGTCTTGTCCACCGCGATTTGCACCGGGTTTTAAAAGATGGCGTATAACCTTTTTCTTGCTATAACCAAAGCGCCCGGGAGGATTTAGGATGAGTTGAGTGGCGACCGCTGCCCACTGAAACAATCCCTCTGCCTTTATTGCCAGCGCCTCGCCATGGTTTGTGAACTCGTCCGAAGGGAGCCTCTTCCGAAGGAAGGCGAGAATGTCGTCATCCGTCTTAGCAGCAAGCTCAGAATCTTTCATGTGTCTGGTCCTGACTGAAGGTGCTCCAACGAGCGCAGGCACGATGCCGTCCTCAGGTCTCGAGGTGACGAGCACACGGAAGTTCGATGGGAGTCTGATAAGGTTTTCGGCGAGAAATGTGTGTAATCCCATGCTACCAGTTGCGTCGCCGCTCTCGTCCAGGGCATCAATTACAACAAGAATAGGACCAACGATGTGCAGGCCCTTAAGCGGTTCCAGGATAAGTTTTTGAAACAAGGTAGCATAGTCACGTGTGCCAACGCGAAGAGGAGTTGTCCTTTACGGGCCTTCCAAGCGCGGTTTTGAACGAAGGGTAGCGGTCAGAGAGGTCACGAGCAAGAGTCGTGAAGCGGTGATAAGCCTCCCGTTTGGATTGCTCCTTCCGCAAAAAGATGAAGGATGACGTAAGACGATGGATTTTGTCGAAGCGATGTGCGATCTCATGCGCGATGCATGACTTTCCTATGCCTGCCTGCCCGAAAAGAACGAGACAGCGTTCGGAAGCGGGATTTTTCACCCAATCGACAATGAAATCCAGGAAGGCCGTGCGTGTTCCCGCGAGACAGCCCTTGTCGGGTGCGAATCGCGAACCTGTCCCATACGGGATTTCTCTGATTTTGGTATCCATCTCTGTGACAATCCTCAGATCGACATCCTTCAAAATATCATAGTTACGTACCAGTGTCTGAGACCTGGTTAGAAACCCACTTCAGCTGGGTAGCCAGGTCGTCTAGCTGGGCCGAAATTATTCCCACATCGTCCAAAATTTGGAGCGCAGTTATCTCTGTGGTAATGGTGGCCTCATCCAAGAAAGCCTTGTGGAGTGCGAGGAGAGTGCTGCGGAAGTCCTCGATCTTTCTGTCAACTTGACCGCCAGTATTCTTCAATATCCGCTTCCCTAAAAACCCGTGTTTACGCCGGCCACCGAAATGGGTAAAAATCACATACATGATTTCGAGTTCTTTGCGTACGATTGGATAAAGTCACAGGAATTACAGACATGCTGCAACATGAGCGTAAGGATCTGTGCCTGCCTGGGAACACGCTCGACGGTTTTGATATGGTCCTCCCGATTCGTGAAATCAAACGCATCGTGCATGGCAACGAGTAAGGTTCGGACGTTGTCGTCATGTTAAAATTGTTCTAGAAGCGTCTAGCATTCAAATAAACATGACATGAGTATTTCAATCCAACATCAGCGCAAACAGATCACCTTGGGGATCGCAAAGAGTAGACCATATGCCATCTTCGCATACGGGTGAAGCTGAGGATGAAATTCTACTCAGTGAAGGATTGGCGAAAAGGACATCGCATGCACCTCCGCAACGGAGCTCACAGCATCCATCACCCACTTGATCCTCCCGAGAGCGCCTTCCAATGTATTCGAGAGATTAATTGTCATCATAGCTTCGTCGCCGTCACTGAGGGCATTCTTGGCAGGTGACATTCCCGTTCGCCAATCGACCGCTGGCGGAGGGGTGCTCATATCGCTGGGAAGGCGAACCGTTGGAGGTGAGCGTGTTTCAGAGCCTGTGGCCACGGTGTTCGTGGAGACCTGTGCCATAGAGGGCTTCGTAGCTTCTCTAGGGGGCAAATCATCGATTTTGGTGGATCGGAGATTGGTGGCGCTAATGGGCAAGACCGGATAGGAAGTCGTGTTCGGTGACACAATGACCGTCAAGTAGAGCGTAACTGGCTCGATCGACTGTCCAGCCTTTCTGTCGCTATTGGTAAGGGTAAACGGAAAGTCTACACTCGAGATGTTCAGGTAGTCGAGCAAGCTAGGTTTCTGATAAGAAACGAACCGGTTTGGGACTCGACAGATATCATCTCATGCCTCCCAATAAGGGTATCCGGACGTGCGAACCGCTCCGCATAAAGACGTAGTACAAGACGTGAAGATGGTTGTACGGTGCTGAACAAAACTCTCAGCCAAAACAGAGGACTAAAATGTATGCCTTACAAGATGCCAAGGTTCTCGTTCCACCGCACCGTTGCTCCCTCGGTCGGAACGCTCGATGTCTTCTTTTTTGTCGTCTGACTAGTTACAGCAACAAAAAACTTGAGGCCAAACAGATTCTTGACATGAGGGACATTGTGCGCTCGGAGGACTAAAAGCGACATCAAACGCCTATCGGGGAATCAGTGAGTCAGGACTCGAGTACATACCGGTCACCTCAACACGTAGGCTTTCTTGCGATTCGGAGATTCGAGGTCTATCCGAAGATAGTTCTCGACCAAGTGTCGGAGCACAAAAAAAGGGATTGACGCACCCTCTTCCTGCATCTTGCGGTGATGAGGGACCCGGACTGGAGTAGTGTGGGTGACCGGTCACTATTAAGAAAGCCACGGGCCAATGGAAATTTACGCACGAATTCATTTGTGAGTTCTCCGCATCTTGTGCAGCGGCCATACTGGACGGTAGAGTGGATTGAATAGACAGAACGTCTAGGTAACCAGTGCTGTCTGACTGAGACAACTCGGGCCGTTCTCGCCGAGAAAGTGCCACGAAAGTGAAAGTACGCGACTCAACTCGCGACTCTGACACTCATGCTCCCCCGTCATCTACGCCGTGCCATTCCCGCGCCGACCCCCCTCCGCTTAGCCGCCTTAACCGCCAATGCCCACCGCTCCCATGCGCTCGCCGCGCTGCGCTACCGCCCCGTCGCTGGCGCCATGTCCTCTTTCCACTCATCTTCCCGTCGTAGTGACGAGTTGCCGAAATCTCCCTTCCAGACGTTCGTAGACGTGCTGAGGGACGAGCTACGGAAAAACAGGGAACTGCAGGAAAACGTGAAGCAGCTCCAGGGTGACGTGGACAAGTTCCAGGACTCGGAGGCGATGAGAAAGGCGAGAGCCGCGTACGAACGAGCCAGGGTGCGTTCTCGTTGTTGGAACCCCCCTCTCGTAGACTACTCACTGACTCGCCAATTTTATTTTATTCAACCAGCTCACGTCGAGCATCAAAGAGAACCCGCGACTTCGGGCTGCCGCTGAGGAGCTCAAAAAGCGTGGTGTTAAAGTCGGCGACGCGGTCTCCGAAGCGCTCAAGACGATGGAGGAGAGCGAACTCGCCCGTGCAGTACGTGTTTTTTTCTTTCTCCCGACTGCCGTTTCTCATTACGGTCTATGTAGATATCCAGGGCGACCGCAGCCGTCTCTTCTACTATTGCCACCACGACGGAGCCTATTCGCAACACCGCTGCGTACAAGACCCTCGCGGAGACTCTCGTTGACGCGCTCGACGATTCTGGCACCGCCAAACATGCTGGTTTCGAGGAAAAGGAGGCGCGGAGGGCACGCCGGCAGCTCCGTCTTGCCAAGGCGGGCAAAGAGGGTCGCATCAAGGCGCGCGTCCCCGTCAACCCCGAGTGAGTATATTCTCTCCTCTAGCGATCGTGTCGTACCTCAACTACGTCCCACACAGCGCGGGAGAGGCGCTCGTCCTGCACGCCTCGTCCCCGCGGCAAGAGCGCTGGCAGCAGATCAAGGAGACGAACCCGATCCTGCGCAAGTTCGCCGCGCTGAACGAGGCGTACAAGGAGTCGGAGAACCCGGTCGTGCTGTCGCTCCGGTCGGTCACGTCGACTGTCGCGTCGTGGTTCGACGAGAACGAGACGGCACAGGTGCTACGGAGCATGAAGGTGCTCGACCCGGGCTTCTCGATGGAGGGGTTCGAGCGGGAGCTGCGAGAGTACATCGTACCGGAGGTGGTGGATGCGTACCTGAGCGCGGACAACGAGGCGCTCAAGTCGTGGTGCTCCGAGGCGGTACGTGACACCCCATTTATTTTTGTTTTTATTGACGCACGTCGATAGACGTACAACGTGCTCTGGGCGACGATGGAGCAATACCTGCGCCAGGGCATGCAGCCCGACTCAAAGGTCCTCGACATCCGGCAGGTGGATGTGAGCACGGGGCGCTTCCTCGAGGATAACACGCCCGTTTTCGTGATTACGTTCACGACGCAGGAAGTCCTACTGTTCCGTGACCGCAAAACGCGCGAAGTCGTCGTCGGTGCTGAGGACCGCGTCGAGCAATGCAATTATGCGGCCGTCGTCACGCGCGTGGAGGAAGAGCTCGAGAATGAGCTCACGGGTGGTTGGAAGGTCATCGAGGTGCGTTTTGTTTTGTCTTATTTCCTTGCATGAAGAGCACAATTGGTAACGGGCGCTAATGTAGATGGCTCGCCGGTCGGGGCGCGCGTATCTATAACTTGGCCCGCTCAATACCCTGTCGGACGACCCCTCTAAAATGCATTCGCCTCGCCTCGCACATTGTTTTGTTGCAAGCACACGCCGGTCTCTTGCTATCGTCAACGTACCACCGCCATCATCGCCACCGCCACAACCACCACTCGGGAAAAAAATATGTATACGCATATATTAATCCATATTAGACTATGCACAAGCGCTAAATTTGAGCGACTTTTGTGTGTTTGCCAATCCCGTCAACAAACAACAAGTAAATGATATATACCGCACACTTTTCCAAACAGAACCAAGATTTTTTAAATTCAATACTAGCAACATGTTGAGATAGAGAAAACAAGAATGGGAGTAAAGGTACCCACGGGTCATTGGTACTTGGCTGGTCTATCTATGAGCTCTTGAGCTTGGAGCGGCGTTCCTCGATGTCCTGCCGGGTCATGCGCGTGCCGAGGATGACATCCCAATGGACAAACCAAGGCTGAGAGAAATTAGACTTGATGCCGATGATCTGGTGGTGGATATCGTGGTAATCTGCCGTGTTTCCGCTGAACATCTGGAGTGGGTCGAAAGGAAGGCGATATCCGCAGTGGTCGTCAACGGTCTTGCAGGTCGAGAGGGCGAAGAAGAGGGCGGCCTGTCGGACGGAGAGGCGCGCGATGGCCTCGGAGAGCACGGCGCCAAATGAATCGAGCAGGAAACCCTCGATGGGGTGGTTGTAGAGCGCGCCAAAGGCATACGGCACGTAGAGCCGGTGGTGCACCGAGTGGAGGTGCTTGTAGAGGAACTTGTTGATGTGCATCGCGCGATGGAGGAAGTACTGCCAGGTGTCGAGGACGACCCTGAGAGAAACAAAAGGAGGTCAGCGACGGGTACGGATACCAGGAGGGAACACGTACATGGCGAGGA
This sequence comes from Lactarius indigo, assembly GCA_025766275.1. Taxonomy (NCBI): domain Eukaryota; kingdom Fungi; phylum Basidiomycota; class Agaricomycetes; order Russulales; family Russulaceae; genus Lactarius; species Lactarius indigo. The sequence continues at coordinate 1,093,756 of JAFKAC010000008.1, forward strand.
CGAGTTGCACGGCAGGGATGAGGTACCAATAGATGATATAGGCGAGCCGCGGCGACGCGTCTCTGAAGAGGGGATACGCTTGCTCGTCCGAGGGGGAGAGGAAGAGCAAGCCGAAGGAGGAGGACAGGGCACGGGCAACGGCGCGCATCGCCGCGGGGTGGTCGGTATGTTCTGGCGCGTCGGACAGCCAAAAGTACCCTAGGACGGTCTGGAGTGCCTGCTGAAAGACGACGGCGCGGAAGACCTCAGAACGGGTTGCGCGGTTGCGGGAGGAAACCTCTGCGGAGTCATGTATGCGATAGCGGTCGAGCCACGCCCATTTGGAAATGTCGAGGAGATGGAAGATAGCAGAGGTGAACCAGTATGCGAGAACGGGGAGTATCACGGCGAGGAGAGGGTCGGAGAGACCAGGGACGAGAGAAGTAACCTGTGGGAAATAAAAAGGGTGAGAATGGAATATGGGATGATCATGGGGAACAGTGGTGTTGACGGTGGAGGACATGCTTGTATCTCACTCACAGGCGCGCACTGACGAAAATGACACGACTGCGGAGTGAGCGGGGAATGAAGTTAACTAATTATTATCTGAGATCTAAGTCCTATCGTCTGTATTCGTCATCGTTCCTGCTCGTCTATGTCGGGTTGATCCTAAGCGACAACAAAAGATGGTGCATCGAAGATGACTTGGTGTCGAATGAGAGTGTCTGAAGTCTGTACATTCACGGGATAGCGAGTATCCTTTACGACCGTCATCATATATGTTTTTAGTAGCCATTTATTCCTGTGCCCACATTTCAGAGCGTGGGTCCTATGAGCTAGGGCCGACGGAGCAGCACTGAGAGATGCAAACATTTGTTTTGATTATAGTAGTTTTGGCACTCAAACATGTCCTTTTTTGTGCAGTGGAGTGAAAAAAAATAAATGAGAGAACGCTCCAATGATGCAAGTGATCCGGCCGTCATCTTACCACTAACGCTTACAAGATGTCTCGTTGGATCCCTCTCGAAAGTGATCCCGAGGTACCGTACAGCTACCAGTCATCTCGGACACTCAAGCGTTGCTTAATTCCATTCGTCGATTACCCGTTCTAATTAGCTTTTTAACGATGTCTGTATATTGGTCACTTCTTTATTTATAGCCGACTCACTCTCAAAGATCCGTCTAGTGGGCACGCAAAGTTGGTCTAGTCGAATCAGATGCAGAATTCGTAGATGTATATGGCCTAGATAGTGACGTGCGTATGCACTGCATCAAAATCCCATATAGCTGAACTGACGTGGACTATTCGCCAGCTACTCGATATCGTTCCCCAGCCAGTCAAGGCGGTCATCTTGCTTTTCCCGATCCGCGGTAAACTCGAAGAACTCAGAGAAGCCGAAGAGGCTCAGATCAAAGAAAAGGGCCAGGTTCCAGTCGATCCAACAGTGTTCTGGATCAAGCAGACCGTACGTCGCATCCCCTCATCTTGGTGAAGTCCGTTGTATCCGAGCCGTATGTGCGAGGGCAGATCCCGAATGCATGCGGCACGATTGGCCTGCTGCATGCCCTGACAAACGTAAGGTCGACCAGATATACCGTCGGACGATATTGATATTGATATTGATGGTTCGTTTGTAGGCTCAAGTTGTATATGAGCCCGGAAGCCCGATCACCCAGTTCATCGACGCTTGTCAAGGCAGGTAACACGCTCTACGTCCCCAAGCTCCTAACAGCCCTCGACAGATAAGACGCCGCTAGAGCGTGCCGAATTCCTCGAATCAACAAAGATCTTCGCCGACATTCATGCTGCCACCGCGGCTGGTGGACAGACCGATCCCTCTGCTAATCTGAACACAGACTTGCACTTTACCTGTTTCGTGCAGGCTCCCGAAGCATCCGCACGTGAGGCAGAGGTCGTGACGGACAAGCAACGCCTCATCGAATTAGATGGGGGCAGAGCCGGGCCCGTCGATCGGGGTGAGTCGACGGATCTGTTAAAGGTACGTGCTACTCGTTACTATCTATCTCCCATACAACTGTGCGTTTTCTTAGGACGTGGCCAAGTACGTTAAAGAACAGATCATTCCCAAGGCACCAAGCTTGGAATTCAGTCTTATCGCGCTGGCTGGTGAGCTTGGTGAGCCGGTTCTGTCGGAAGAGTAGGGCGTTGTACGTTATTATGATATGATTCTATCATGTGATATATTGGTGATGGCTTTGAGTTACTGTAGAGGCGTCGCGACAGTGATGAACTTCCAACCAAAAAAGGAAAATACGAAAAGTGACACGATTTTTTTTGCATCGTCCGTCCATGCGAGAGTGCATATAACTCGTATCATCGTCCCTTCGTTCTTTTAGTCCTTCATCTTCGTTGAGAAACAAAAAAGGGGGGATCAGATGCTTTCGGATACCATCCAAGACTCTTCGTATCACGTCGTCATCGTCGGTGCTGGTATCGCTGGTTCAGCACTCGCTCATGCACTCTCCGCCGCGGCATCTACCTCTCGTACCGCCCCGCTCCGCATAGCCCTCCTCGAGCGCTCCCTCGCAGAACCCGACCGCATTGTCGGCGAGCTCCTCCAGCCCGGTGGTGTTGCGGCACTACGCTCCTTAGGCCTCGGGGCGTGTCTCGACGACATCGATGCGATCCCAGTACACGGCTATGCCGTCCTCGACGCGGGCGACACGGTGCACATCCCGTACCCCGCCCTCGCCGAAGGCCGCTCCTTCCACCACGGCCGCTTCGTCCAGAAGCTCCGCGCGCACGCCAGCGCCGCCCCCGGCGTCGACGTCCTCGAAGCCACCGTCACGGACCTGATCGAATGCCCGCTCACACACCGCGTGCTCGGCGTCCAGGCGCGGAGGGATGGCGCCGAGTACAAGGAGTCGTTCTATGCCGACCTCGTCGTCATCGCAGACGGTTGCTTCTCCAATTTCCGCAGCACGGTCATGGGCGGCAGCGCCAAGTGTAAGCCCGTCGTGCGCGGCAACTTTGTCGGTGCCGTCCTTGAAGACGTGACGCTCCCGATCCCACAGCACGGGACCGTCGCACTCATCAAGGGCCACGGTCCCGTGCTCTTATACCAGATTGGGCAACATGATACCCGTATCCTCATCGACGTCAAAAATCCTCTTCCGTCCGACCTCAAGGTGAGAATGCGCGCATACATGTTTATTTTTGCGGTTCCACGCGTCGCTCGGGCTTCCCTGACCGCTCGTCGACGTATAGAACCACATCCTCACGCAAATCGTCCCGCAACTGCCCGCGTCGCTGCATGCGCCGATCCACACCGCACTCTCCAAAGACCGTCTCCGGCGCATGCCCAACTCGTTCCTCCCGCCCGTCGAGCAGGGCGGACGGCACGCCAAGGAGGGCGTCGTGCTCCTCGGTGACGCGTGGAACATGCGCCACCCGCTCACGGGCGGCGGGATGACCGTCGCTCTCTCAGACGTCGTACTCCTCGCACCGATGCTCGCCGCCGTGCCGGACCTCGCTGACTGGCACGCTGTCGCGGAGGTGCTCCACCGCTGGCACTGGGCACGCAAGCCGCTCGCGGCGACGATCAACATCCTCAGCATCGCGCTGTACGATCTCTTTGGTGCAGATGGTGTGTCGTTGTTTCTAGTGATCACTGCTACAACGGGTGTTGACGCATGGGGTCGATGGAAACAACAGATCAATATCTTGCCATTCTGCGAACTGGATGCTTCAAATACTTTGAGCGTGGTGGCGAATGTATTCGTGGTCCGGTCTCGTTACTCTCGGGGTAAGTCTCTCTTTCTGGCGCCTTTTTTTTTTGCCCTCATGTAATGTCGAAAAACACCAGTCTTGCACCAGATCCCGTCTTGCTCTTCAATCATTTCTTCTCTGTGGCGGTGTACGCCGTCTGGGTCATCTTTACACATCCGCGGCGCGTACATGTTTCAGAAGATGAGAAGCCCAGGCTGGGCAGGCCCACGCTCGTAGAATACCCGGCTCTGTGTGTCACTGCTGTGCGGGCCGTGAGTGCTCTTCTCAATCCATTTGTGCTGCTGCTGACATTTTCTGATTAGTTCTGGACGGCGATTGTGGTATTTACGCCGTTGTTATGGACTGAGATCCGCTGGTGGTAGCGTGTCTAGGCATGCTGAGTTGAGCGGATTGTCTTACTCGCGCACCGGATGGATGGGTCCATCCTACTCGTGCTCCATTGTCCGTGTACCTATGAAGTCTAGACTAATACGATCGATACCCTTAGAAGCTTTCTTAGAAGACTGCGATTTCTGGATCGATCGGTGTCTTTGGATGAAGGCTGGCACACTGGCATTGGACTGTAAAGTAATACCTGAGGATTAGGCGCTGAGCAGTGCAGATCTGGAGTGACTTGCCGAGTCTCTGTGCGAGTTGTTGTTTTGAGGTGCATCATGCTCATGGGTCACTCCGCTCCTCCCGTGCGGCTGGACAGGCGCTACTTCCCTTCTTGAGGTTTATGAGGTCTGGCCCTTGTTATTTCTGTCAGGCTACGGGCCTGAATTGGCGAGCATTTGGTGGGCAAGCTTGGTTTATCTCCTTGTCAACGATACCTTCATCTCTTTTGGTGTTGGATTAGCATACAGGCGATCTGGGCCTAGAGCATCGTAATAGTCGCAGCGGAGGAGGTGGTCATACTTTACGACGCTGACCTTACTTCAAATTCCACTGTGCCAATTCCACACTTTCCTTGCTCACTGTCGAGCGAATCTTTCCGACAATACTTGAATATCCCGTTTGTTGTTGTATAATACAACAGTACCGCGACCGACGACTCGGACTCGGGGTCGTTTTGTACATGGTATTTACATGATCCAACTCCTACAAATCTGTTACCACCAGAGAAATCCTACATACAGGTGGGAAGGAGGGCCGTTACGACTTCATTGTGCTTTATTGGAGACGAGAGTGGTAGGGAGACCTGGTTGACGAAAGAAGAGGGCTGGGCCGGGAGAAGAGAGTAGAGGCAGGCCAAGTATGTGTGGGGACAGCCTAGGATTTAGTAGATGCTCCAAGGCAAGTAGTCAGTGATACGCAGAGAGGATGAGACCGGGAGCGTAGAGTGCCAAGTCGTAGGAGTCGAGAGGACAGCAATGTTCCTAGGGGGTCCAGGTCGAAAAGGCGACGGCGCATGTTTGCGCTCTTACGGTTAAATCGTGCGTCTACGGAGGCAGTGCTACGGTAGTATAAGGTCATCGCACCTGTGCTCAGCGCCAGGACCCGCTGTGAGTGTTTTCCCACGTACCCTCTGCCTCGACCACTAAATGGTCCTCGACAGATCGTTCAAAGATGCCTTCTACGTCATTTCAATCCATCCTTGATGCTGCCCTCGCCGATTATGCCAACCAGATCGGGATCGACCTTGCCAAACATCCCTCTGCTGACCGCCTCCAAGTCTGCCGTTCTCCCGATGACGTCATGAAGCTGCTCGAAGACAAAGCGAACGAATTCAAAGACTACCGAGACGGAAATCGCGAGTTGATTGACCGTCTTAAACCGGTAGTGAATGTCATCCACGCGTTTTCTGGTGTTCTTGGAGAAGCCGTTAGCTTCGTGAGCCGAATACCCTCACTTTTCTCCTTCGCATTTTTTACTGACCTGCTACTACCAGGTTCCGTTCCAACCAGCAGGAGCGATCTTCGCTGGCGTGGATATTCTCTTCGCAGTACGTATACTCTGGCGTTCTTCGACTACACAGCCTCACAATATCTGGACGCCACAGGCAGCCAGCGATGTTAGCTCTAGCTACGATGCGCTCGTTGACTTGTTTGAATGCCTTGGAACTTTCCTCAAACGCCTTCGGATCTACACCGATCTCCCATTAACTCCCCCAATGACGGATATAGTCGTAAAGACTATGGTCGAGCTACTCTCCGTGCTTGCTCTCGCTACGAAACAGGCCAAGCAGGGCAGATTCAGTAGGTGGACCCTTGTCTTCGACGTTCGATAGTTCAACATGACGCAGAGAAATTTGCAAAAAAGCTACTAGGAGACAGCGAGATCGAGGCTGTCCTGCGGAGATTGGACCGTCTCACGCAGGAGGAAGGTCGGATGGCTGTGGCCCAGACCCTGGAAGTGGTTCACGGCCTTATGGAAGCCATGAAGGTGGTCATGAACGGTACGCAATGTTTGCTCAGCTGGTCACAGTCATTCAAGTGAGTTGTCTGGTAGATGGAAAGGCGTCAATGGATGCTATTTGGAGGGCTCTAGATATGATGCAACAAATGGCGGATGATATAAACAAGATCAGGCGTTAGTTATTAAGGGATTCTTCCGTTGGGGGTTGACGGCACTAAAACTGGTTGCAGGTGACCAGTTGCAAAAGGAGTCCCGAACTTGGCTCTCCCCCCCAGATCCGTCGCCAAACTACGACAATGCGTGCGAAATCCAGAAAGACGGAACTGCCACGTGGTTTTTCGAGGGAAACGTCTTTACTGAGTGGAACGAGAAGGGTCCCCTGTTGTGGATCCACGGAAAGCGTACGTTTCCGATTCTAGCCTTGCGACAAATACTGATTCCTCTCCCTCTCTGTAGCGGGTTCTGGAAAAAGTATTCTGATGTATGTGTCATGTCTCACCGCATTCAGTCATATTTGTTCACGGAATTAGGTCGTCAATTATCCGAGAAATTGACCGGATGCGCAAGGCGGGATTTGCGTCGATGGCCTACTTTTATTTTGACTTCAGGGACACTCAGAAGCAACATAAACGTGGTCTTCTCTCTTCTCTCCTTTCCCAACTCAGTGCCGAGTCCGATCCCTGCTATCATATTTTGTCCCAGCTATTTTCTGCCCACGCCGGAGGCACACGTCAACCTTCCGATCGTGCGCTCTCAGATCTTCTCTTTGAAATGCTCGAAGTTCAAGGACGACCTGCGATGTACATTATTATTGATGCTCTCGATGAATGCCCCAACACCTCCGGGATGCCGACCCCGCGTGAAAAGGTGCTCGAGTTTCTGGTGGATCTTGTCGATTTACAACTCCGGAACGTACATATATGTATTTCCAGTCGCCCGGAGTTTGACATTCGAACTTATCTCGAACCCCTGAAGCCGTTGAGCGTGTCGCTCGATGACGAAACCGGACAAAAGGCGGACATATTGGGATACATCACATCGGCCGTGCATTCTGATAGGAGGATGCGAAGATGGTCGGCAGAGGATCAGCAGCTGGTTATTAGCACACTCTCAGACAAGGCCGACGGGATGTAAGCAATTTCCTTTCATGGTTTCTCGGGGCTGTCGCTCAATAAGTGGTGTAGGTTCAGATGGGTTTACTGTCAGTTGGAGATTCTGCGCCGATGCTTTCCTTCGAGCATCCGAGAGACTTTGGTTAGCTTGCCAAAGACGTTGGACGCGACGTATGAACACATGTTACTGGGAATCGATGAAGAGAAATGGCAATCCGCACACCGGCTCCTTCAATGTCTCGCCGTATCTACTAGACCACTTTGCGTTGAGGAGCTCGCGGAGATTACGGCATTTCGGTTTGATAAAGGAGCACTCCCCCAGTTTGACGCAGGGTGGCGACTAAGCGACGCGGAAGAAGCTGTACTTTCTGCATGCTCCAGTCTCATCACCATCACCAATGTGAATGGGTCTCGAATCGTTCAATTCGCCCATTTTTCCGTCAAGGAATACCTGACATCTGACCGCCTCGCCACCGCGAGTGAGAATATCTCTCGCTATCACATTTCCCCTCACTCGGCACATACTACTCTCGCACAAGCCTCCCTTGGTGTCTTACTCCAGCTCGACGGCCGCATCGACAAGGAGAGTATCAGGAAGTTTCCGCTTGCGGATTACGCCGCTCGACACTGGATCGACCACTGCCGACTCGGGGACATGTCATCGATGATCCAGAATTCTATGAAGTGCCTGTTTGACCGAGAGAGGCCGCACTTCTCTGCGTGGGTATGGATATGGGACATTGACGACCCTTGGCAAAAGCCCATGTCTACGGCGAACCCAGTGCGACCAGAGGCATCCCCATTATATTACGCCATACTTTGTGGTTTCCTCTGGCTTATCGAACACCTAATCATCACCTACCCAGGGGATGTCGACACTAGGGGAGGGTTTCATGAGACGCCGTTGCTTGCGGCTCTCAGGAAGGAAGGTGTCGACGTTACTTCGTCATCAACTCAGCACGACGCTGGTGTGTATGCCCTGAAGAACGGGGATATGAATCCACTGCGCCAAACATCGTCTAGCGAACGCGTCGACATTGTAAGGCTGTTACTCGAGCATAACGCGAATTTTAGTCTCGCAAACAAAGAAGGCGAGACACCATTGGACCGGGCATCAGCAATTGGAATACTCGAGATCTCACGGCTACTTGTCGGGCGGGGTGCAAATGTGCACTTGAGGGACAACGACGGCTGGACCCCGCTTCACACAGCGTCGTACCACGGCCAACTGGGTGCTGTTCAGTTCTTGATCAGCAGCGGTGCGGATGTGAACACTCACAATCGTGGCTGGACGCCCTTGCATTTGGCGACGCGGTGGGGACACATCGGTATCGTGGAACTGCTCAGTCAACACGGCGCAGATGTTAATAAACAAAACCACGAGCAAGAAACACCGTTGACTTTGGCATCGGCGAACGGGAAACTGGAGATTTTACGGCTACTCATTCAGGGTGGTGCAGATGTGCATGCTCGGGACAAGGATAATTGGACCTCGCTTCATACGGCGTCGACCTTCGGGCATCTGGATGCCGTACAGTTCTTAATTGACAGCGGTGCAGATGTAAACGCTCTAGACAACAAAGGCGGCGGCACTCCTCTACATTTGGCGATATTGCAGGGGCAGGTCAATATCGTAGAACTACTCATCAAACACGGTGCGGACATCAACAAGCATGGAGACAGAACAACGACCCCGTTGAACGTAGCATCGGCTCTTGGGAAGCTCGAAATTGTACGGCTACTTGTCCAGGGGGGTGCGCGGACCCGGGACAAGAACGACTGGACCCCACTAAACGCTGCGTCGCACAACGGACATTTGAATGTCGCTCAGTATTTGATCGACGGCGGTGCAGACGTGAACCCTCGTGGCTGGACTCCTTTGCATTCGGCGTCGCAACAGGGCCACATCAATATCGTGGACTTTCTCATTCAACACGACGCCGACGTAAACCCTCAGGACAACGAAGGCCGGACTCCTTTACATTTGGCGTCAGGGCAAGGGCACATCGATATCGTCGATTTTCTCATTCGACATGGCGCAGATGTCAACAAGAAACATAACAACCAAGGGACCCCGTTGGACGAGGCGTCATTGAGCGGGAAAGTCGAGATTTCACGGCTACTCGTTCAGGCAGGTGCAGATGTACGGACCCGAAACAAGAACGACTGGACCCCACTGGAGACAGCGTCGCACAAAGGACATCTGGATGTCGCTCGGTTCTTAATTGACAGCGGTGCAGACGTAAACTCTCAAGACAATGGTGGCCTGACTCCCCTGCATTCGGCGTCGCGGCAGGGGCACATCAATATCGTCCACTTGCTTATTCAACACGACGCAGATGTCAACAAGCAAAATAATGACAAAGAGACCCCGTTGGACGGGGCATCGTCGAGCGGGAAAGTCGAGATTTCACGGCTACTTGTCCAGGCAGGTGCAGATGTGCAGGCACGGAACAAGAACGACTGGACCCCACTGAAGACAGCGTCGCACAAAGGATATTTGGATGTCGCTCAGTTCTTACTTGACAGCGGCGCAAACGTAAACCCTCAGGACAACGAAGGCTGGACTCCTTTGCATTCAGCAGCAAGCAATGCCCATTTTGACGTCGTAAAGCTCCTACTCGAGCGTGGCGCAGATATCAGCATTCGTGATAACAGAAATAGGTTACCCTTGGACCTGGCATTCAAAAATGGGCACCCTCAGGTCACGGAGTTCTTATCTTCACACATGGAAGGTTCGATGTCGCTCAATGGCACGGAGAACTTGATTACACTTCCGTCAACTGTCGGCCCACAAAGTAGTCTCCCCAATGTCATGCACTCGCCAGGGAAGCGCGAAGAGGACGCAACATCGTCCGACGAAGAGTCACCTTCGTTGTATACGGCGTCAAAAAATGGACAACTTGACATTGTGCGGTCATTGCTCGACCGTGGTTCTGACGTCAATGAGAGGTATGACAATCGTGCGACTTCACTGGACGCAGCGTCAACGTCTGGGTATCTCGAGGTAGCAAAATTATTGATTGAGAGTGGTGCGGATGTAGACTCTCGAGACTGGGATGGTTGTACCCCGCTGATTTCAGCGTCGGGACGTGGACACTCTGAGGTCGCGCGGTTATTACTCGACCGCGGTGCCGATGTGAATGCACAAATGAGAGGCCCCCAAACCGCGTTGCATGCCGCGGTGTTGCACTTCGAAACGGCCCAGCTGTTACTAGGACGTGGGGCGAATGTGGGTATACGGAACGCCGATGGGGAGACTCCGAGAGAAATAGCACAACGACTGGGGTACCTCAGGGTCGTAGAGCTGTTGGCGAGCTTTGAAGGAACACAGCTCGGTCATATAGAGGTGCGATTCGCTATTCAAATGAAGTTCGATTCGTACCACATGCTGACATCGCTACAGTCGCCTTAAAGGCTACTTGGAGCCATCCCCGGATGTTCCGCTTTCCAATAGTTTGAATTGATATGTAATGAACTGTGTATCTGCGCAAATATGTTCCCAGCACCACGTGCCAGACCTGGCAAATGTCTTGAGCCTCGGGGAGTGAGGGAGCGTGTCATGTCTAGCCTGAAGCATGCAGAACGGATCCGGATTACCGCTTGCTCGCTGGATGGATGGGTCCATCGTGCCCACGCCTCATCATACGTGTACCTGTACGCGATCTAGGCTAATATGATCGATACCTTTAGAAGACTGCGATTACAGTGTATCGTCGCCGGTGCATTCTCAGCTGCGGACACTATTTTTTGGGGGGAACTGCCGCGAGTGAAGATGGTGTGATGTAAAAATCGTGTTACAAATTGTTCACCGCCGGCAAATCTCTACATCACAGATAACGATCAGCTGGGATCACTCCTGCACCGGCTCTTCTGGGGGTGCACCCTGCTCCTGCCGACGTTCCTTCCGCGTCGCCTGAACGACGTCATCCACGCGTAATAAGACACGCGCCGCCTGGAACAAACGCTGGTCAGCAACGGCCAAAGGACGGAACTGCTCTCGAGCACTGTACTACGCACTTCGATCGCGGTTTTGAAAGTTTGAATCTACACGGCCAACAACGAGATATGTCAGGCGAGGTGCAACTGCGCACGAGGATGACGAGGGGACTAGACCTTGACGCTGGCAGACTCGTACAATTTGTACGTCTTCATGTCGACGATATCGCCCGTCTCGCCATCGATACCCCACGAATGCTCGCCGCTCGCGTGTTTTGCCTGTGAGTCGTATCCACGACCCCGCGAATGAGAGGAGGTGAGGAAGACGGTCAGGGAAATCAAGTTTTAAAAAAGAACGAAGGTAAAAAAAAAAAAACGCACTCGGAGCGCAGTGAGGGCCCGGATGGCATTCCCGCCCGCGTTCTGCACAAGCGTGCGCGGGATGACTTCGAGCGCGTCGGCGACTGCGCGGAACGGGCCCGCCTCGACACCCGTCACCGCCCGCGCACGAGCGTGCAGGCCGACCGAGACGGCCATTTCTACCGCGCCGCCGCCTGGCACGAGCGTCGGGTTGAACACGACGTTGCGCGCGACGGACATCGCGTCCGCCAGGTTACGGTCGATCTCGTTCAGCACGTCTTTGGATGGCCCGCGCAGCAATATGGTACACGCCTTTGGGGTGGTGCATTCGGTCAGGAAGGTGAAGTACCTGGAGTGGGGAGTAAAACTCGGTTTTCGAAGGGAGGAAAATTAAGCTTTTACTCGTCACCGATCTTCTCGATATTGAACAGGCCACAACGGGTTCCGACGTCCGATTCTCGTAAGTCTTCTACGCGGTTCACTATTGTCGCGCCCACTGCGCGCGCGATGCGGTTGTTATCCGACTTGCGTACCCGCCGGAGAGCAGATACGTTGGCTTTAGCAAAGAAGTATTGCGCGTAATCTGTTCGTCACCGGCACTGAGTATTAGCGCACGATCAACTCTCCTGGAAAAACCAGTCGGCAAACCTGAAATGCCCTTTTCTGTAATGACGAGATCGGGCTTAAATTCGAGGATGCGGTCGACCATCGCCTTGATTTGCTCCTCCTCGATTTGATTGATACGCGCAAAGTCGGCCTCTTTGGAGATCTCGATATTGGTCTGACTCTCGCCTTTTTTATACTCGAGAGGACAGTCGAGCAGCACTATGCGTGGCTCGTGTATGCGGCGGCGCATCTGCGGGTGTACGATGTCCTTGTTCAACATAACGCCGGACAGAACTCGGCTGTCCTCTATCTCCCCTCCTGGGACTTTTTCTACGCGAGCGTAACGCTTGATGTCGACTGTGCGTACGCCAGCGTCTTCGGCAGAAACGGTGCGCACGGCCTCCAGTGCGAGGCGGCACATCAAGTCTGACCAGCGAATGACAAACTTTGTGCCGATCGAGGTTTTGATCAGCGCGAGCATCTGAGTGTCGTCCGTCGTGTCGATCGGCACCGAGATTCGGGAGACGACCTCGAGCGCAGCTTGGAGAGCTTTGTTGTACGCCGAGATTATGACCACGGGGTGGATGTCGCGTTCAAGTTGCGAAAGGGACTGAGCAAGGATCTCGCCGGCTATGCGACACACATGTGAATCCCGAGAGCTGTGTGAATGAGCGATCAGACAAGCGCACCTAAGACGATCACACTGGTCGTCCCATCCCCACACTCTTCGTCTTGTGTCCGGCTTAGCTCGATCATATTCTTTGCTGCGGGATGAGCAACATCAATCTCGCGAAGAATTGCATTTCCGTCGTTTGTGAGGCTAGAGCACACGACGATTAGGGAGGTCTAGAGTGAAAGATCCAGCAGTAAAAGCTCACATAATGCCGCCCATAGGGTCGAGGATCATTTTGAGCATTGACTTGGGACCCAAACATGTTCGAATGACATCGGCGACGGTCTAATATAAGACAGGGTTTTCGGAACCTGGTAAATGAATGGTACTTGGAAACGTACTTTTGCGGCGGTGATGTTCGATAACTGAGCCTTCCGTCCAGATTGCCGCTCGGGTGCGGCATCTGGATGTCACATTGCAGGTGAGTGCGTTTGAAAATCGATACAGACAATGTTGGCCTCACTCATCACAAATACGGGGGTTTGGCCTCCGAAAGACATGTTACTATTGAGAGATGGAGGGGTCCAAGCACGCAACACGAAAGGACAATCGCAGATGCGGACCGCTATTGCCGCCGAACCGTTCAAGCGTTAAACAAGCCAACAATCCATCATGAACCTGGTAACTGATGGATCCGTAACTGATACAAGGTGTTCAAAGTATTAGAAGATTGCTTTTGGTGTAATTAATTCTTGCTGAGAAATAAACGATAGTACATGCGCCGAAGAGCTATCCTCAGACAGGACATAGGTATCCTCCAGATCTTCTAATACCTTGTCCATGTACTCACCGGCCCCAGATAAATGAGCGACCCTGCAGCACGCAGCACGGATCTCGAGAAAGACCGGGTTTGGTAAATGGAGGTCTGGGGACGCACTCGTTAAGGTGATCCTGCTATCGTCCGCTTTGCACAAGGTGAGGTATGCCATGTCAGTTGCTTTGATGGTGTAAGTGTTGGGAGATCCTTCCTGTGGACTTTCAATCTCAATAACGGCTGTCCGGAAAATAAGTGCGCACCACTGCCTCAAACCAAAGTAAGAGGCTATCGAACCAGTCATGGCAAGAAGGGTCTAACGTCATGACATTATCGAGACCATGAATTCCACTTCTTTTCAAGCTCTCCGGGAGATCCTTATAGCCAAAACAGCTCAAGATGGCCCACACCGATGCTGCATGCTCGTGCTACAGCCGCGTCGATCTGGTCGATAAGTAAAGAAGAACGGGGCGATGACAGCATACCTTGTCTTTGGAATCCGATATATCCATGTTGATCGAATCAGGGATGATGTGAGCGCACTGAGTGACGCACATCGGCAAGCGAGAGCTTAAAACTTCTGCCTTGAGTTCACTATTTCTCATCACGAATTGAGAATCGTATCTTCCAGACACGATACACTGAAAGCCATCCCGAACAAGGGCCTAGAAAGTCAAGCTAAGATTTTAATATCAAAGTCGGAACCACGGAAATGCTGCAATCCACTTGTCTCTTGGCCTCCTGGTGGTTTCGAGGGGGCTTATCAACTCTGCGGAGCATTGACTGTTGAGACGCGACTGATAAAGTCACATGTCTCGTGGGATCTGATTGAGTCAGCCCACATACTAAATACGGTATCTGCCCCTTATGGACTTATGGACACTACGGACCGCTTTTGTTTATCTTTATTATTAGATCCATAAATGGTTCTTATTGTTCTTTCTATTGTTAAGATACCGGTATTGTCTGCTTTAGGCAGCTATTGTTCTCTGCCATCCAATGGCGTTTCTCCCTCTGGCGCACAGACCACCTCCATTGTGTTTGGGTCACCAGTGCGCACAGACCATTATTATCTAAGCGTCCTGTATATAAGGACTGCTGTTTTCGCCTCTACACTTCAGAGTTCCCTTCACCTCTGAAGTGTAAGTTCCTTCACTCTTTACTCCCCTCATTACCTTTACTCATAGGCGTTGCTTCTCTATAGTAACTTGTCCTCATAGGTATGCAGTTGTAATAGAGTTCCCTTCACCTCTGAAGTTAACTTGTCCTCATAGCTGTTCGAGCTTATCCCTTGCTTGTTAGTTCTGCGCTTCAACAGGTTATGGGCCCTGACGCCTAATAAATAACTTGCTTTATCAGATCTACTTGTGTCACCTTGCTCTCTCAAGCCGACCACATATTTTTTTGTCGTCACCTACACTTTCAGTGAGCATCCTCTATCCTCCCTCGACACACCCTTCTTTCTTGTCCACCATGACTTCGGTCATGTGCCATTTTGGCTAGCCTCCTAAGGAGGTTCTCATGAGAGGTTCTACATAACCTCAAATTCCTCTGTGCGCACTACTATATTTTCATTACCCAGTTTTCGTCTGGAAGTGCTTTCATAGGCCAATAGGGGAAGACCCTTGCGGCTATAGGCCTCTCTAATGGTTGGGTGATACTCGGTTAATACCTGGGTCACTTTAAGGGGTGTGAAGGCCTGGTTAATAGTCAAACCCAGAAGTCCTTCCCTCTGACACAACTAGGAGACGCTACTTAGTACTATACACAGTAGCTATGACTAGACCTCTGCTAGGAGAAGTATTCGCTCCCTTTGTGCAGGATTCGCTGCATAGCATGTATCACTAGTCTAGTTACTTAGTACCAAGACCCTTAATGGTCTGTTCTAGAGACTCCACAGACGGGAGATTCAGTTGTTATGGGAGTTGATCCCTATCACTGTTTCTTGAACTCGCTGTTGGCTCCTCTCTAGGGTACTACCCTTTACTATAGATCCTTAGTAGCCCCAGCATCAAGGCTGTAAGACTGAGGGATACAGAGACTTAGTAGTCCTTCGCCGGACCAAAAGCTCCTATTCCGTCGAAGTCAACAAAGCTGTTGCATGACTACTACCCTTAGTAACATTTGGGCTTTGTGGATCTTAGTATAAGGCAGCCATCAGTACAATGATTCCACTACTTAATTATACCAAGTCGCACATACTTGAGGCATGACACCATATGTGTTATGGAGTATAGCGCTCCTATGGCTGGACCATTACCTTCTCTACCAAGATCTGAGCTGGTTCTGACTGCTCCTCGGAACCAGATTTACAAACATCTCAAATGTCTTTCCACCTTGTCTTCCCTCCGTCCGTCACCCTTGCCAAGTTGGATGGCACCAACTGGCAGACTTGGTCTGCCACCTTCACCTCCCTCATGCTGATGAACGGGTGCAGCAGGCACCTTACACACGGTGCTCCTGCCTCTGTGCCCCAACATCCCCCTCTTGCAGCAGGTGCTGTGGGGCCCACTGGCCCTACAGATGAGGGACTCGCCATCCTTGCCCTCTGGGCAAAACAAGAAGAGGTCATTACTGGCCTACTATTTTTATCAGTGACAACGGAGGTCCTATCTGGTATTCACTCCTCCCACATCTTCCCAACTGTCCATGACAAGTTTGTGGAGTTGGAGAACCTCTATGGTCAGGTTGGCTCTATGGCCACCTTTAATATCTGGGTGGGCTTGGCAAACACCAAGCTTCAGGAAGGTAGCCCCTTCCTACCTCAGCTCCAAAAAATGCTGGACCTGAGGAACACCCTGGTGGAGCAAGGGATGCCCGTCTCAGACATGCAAATGTCTTTCATACTTCTAGACGCGCTCCCCCCATCATACAGCACCATAGCAGGCACCATCCTGGCCTCTGGCCCCCCCTCTAACCTCCAACCTCAGGACCTCATCAATAGGTTCATTAATGAGGAATCACGTCTCGCTGGTCCCGTGGCATCCTACAATAAGGTTGCCCCCGTCAAGAAAACTTCGGCCCCTCACGCTCATGAGGCGCGGCCATCGGGCAGCTCTGTGTCTTCGGACATAATCTGCCACTACTGCAAAAAACCTGGCCATAAAAAGCCAGAATGTTACAAACTTAAACGGGACCAGGAGAATGCGAAGAAGGGGAAGGCTGGACAGCGGGCTAAGGCTGCCCAGAATACCACAGTAGAGGTGCCGGACTCACTTCCGGCAAACAGGTTAAATAGCATACCTGTACCAAAGAGCCGACTATTTACTATAGTCAATGGCTCTGGCAAAATAGAGGAGGTACATGAAGTACCTCAGGTTTCCCTTTACACGATGGGTATACATAATACCCAGATTGCATCAAAATGGATGATGGACAGCGGGGCGTCAGCACATTTCACACCCCACATAGAAGACTACGACACCTACACCCCTCACAAAGGTGTTGAAGTACTTCTAGGAGATAACTCCTTGCTAAGGAGTGTTGGCACTGGTACAGTAACAATCCATACCAACTTTGGGTATGACCTAAAAATCTCCAATGTGCTGCACCTACCTAATACGCACTCGCGTATACTGTCCACCCCTGCCCTAACAGCAAAGGGGGCCATAGTAAGTTTTGATGCCACTACCTTTGCCATAAGGTATGATGGGAAAACCATTGCGGAAGGACACAAGGCTTCAGGCCTATATTGGCTTGATGGGCACCATAAAGTAAATGCCCAAGCAACTGCATCTGCTAGCCTCGATGTCTGGCATCAGCGCATGGGACACATGTCCAAAGAAGCGCTTCAAAGATATGCTCCAAAGTCCGTAAAAGGACTTAACATAGATGAATCCCCTGAGGAAGAAGGTCCCTGTCATGGGTGTGAACTTGGCAAGTCCACCCGCAAACCTTTTCCTCCTTCCCAGAAGCGTGCACAAGAATCCCTTGAACTTGTGCACAGTGACCTTGTTGGCCCACTACAGAGTAATTCTATCCAGGGCAACAAATACTTCGCCACCTTCATAGATGACTTCTCAAAAGCTGCAGTTGTCATCCCCATGAAGTCAAAAGACGAGTTCACAGGGGCCTTCTTACACTACAAGGCATGGGCTGAAAAACAACAAAATAAGCCCATTAAAACCCTGCACTCAGATCGCGGTGGCGAGTATGTCAACAATGTCTTAAAAGACATTCTTCTAGAGGAAGGGATTGAGCATAAACTTACAATGCCTTATTCCCCACAACAGAACGGGAGAGCCGAGCGGTTTAACCGCACTATCATGGAAAAAGGCACCAGCATGCTTCATCATGCAGGTCTTAGCCTCGGCTTTTGGGAACAAGCAGTCCAAACTGCAGTGCACATCTATAATCGCACTCCCACCCGCTCCAATGAGTGGAAAACTCCGCTGGAGCTCTGGGATGGTACAGTCCCAGATGTCTCTTACTTTAGAGTATTCGGCTGCAAAGCCTACTATCATGTACCTGAACACAACCGGCGCAAACTAGATCCTAAATCAAAGGAAGCCGTGTTTGTGGGCTATGAACCCAATTCAAAGGGTTACAAACTCTGGGATAGACATAGCCGGTGCTTCGTCTCTTCACGAGATGTTACATTTGACGAAGCTACCTTCCCATCCCTGAGTGACCTGACTAGTCACTCCAACCAACCCATCACTTCTCCCGTGTCCGGCGAACCTGCTAAAGGGGCTGCTGTTGCCGGTGAGATATTCTTTGTAGTGCCTAGTCAGCCTACGCCAGCTGTTGCCCCTGCGGCACCTCAGACACCAATCTTTGTCTTACCACCTGTCCAGGTGCCCGCAGTACCAGTACAACAGCCTAGCACACCCCCTAACACCTCTCCAAACCCCGCCGACCAGACAATATATCATACTCCACCCTCCCAAGCCCCAGCTCCCACAACTCCAAGGCGCCCTCGCACTCGATCGCAAGGGAGACCGCCTGTAGTAACTGCCCCGATCCCTGCCCCCAACTTCAATAGGGATATCTCTCCTCCTAGGGAAACACCTAGATCTCCGAGGAATGGGCAAGTAGTCTCACCTCCTCGCCCAAGGCGTGGGACAAGGGTACGATTCACAAATCCTCGCTACTACACAGAGGAAAACGATGAATTTGTGCCTGGGAGCAGTAGGCTGGGAATGATGGACTTGCTGAACGCTGCCGAGGTTCCTGGCTACAAGGACCCGCAGACATTTAAGCAAGCCATGGAGTCTGACCAGGCTGTCGATTGGCTTGAAGCGTGCCAGTATGAACTGGACGCTCTCGACAAGCTTGATGTCTGGAGGCTTGAACCCCTTCCTGAAGGAAGGAAGGTGGTTAAGTGTAAATGGGTATTTAAAAAGAAAGCAGATGGACGCTTTCGTGCTAGGCTAGTGGCAAAAGGGTTCACCCAACTAGAGGGGGTGGACTTTGATGAAACTTTCTCCCCAGTTGCCCGCTTTGAGTCCCTGCGACTCCTTCTTGCACTGGCTACGCTTGAAGACTGGCATATTCACCAGATGGATGTCAAGTCGGCATTCCTTCATGGGGAACTGGAGGAAGAAATATATATGGAGCAACCAGTCGGTTTCGTCACAGCTGGCTCCGAGCACCTTGTGTGCCGGTTACAGAAGGCCCTTTATGGCCTGAAACAGGCTTCCCGCGCTTGGAATGTGCAGTTCCATGGGGTCCTAGTAGACCTAGGCTTTACGCGGACGTACTCTGATGCAGGAGTATACGTGTATCATCTTCAAGAGGGGGGTGATACACTTTTCGTGATCTTATATGTAGATGACATCACTATACTCGGAAGTTCCTTATCAAAGATCAAAGATCTGAAGGACTCTCTATCTAGTCGATATGAGATGACCGATCTGGGAGAGATCCAGTCCTATCTTGGTGTTAACATCACCAGAGATCGTGCTAATCGCACCATGGAGATCAACCAGTCAGACTACATCCGCGATGTGGTGGAACGCTTTGGAATGTCTGATTCCAATCCAGTATACACCCCTCTTCCCTCTGGCGCCGAGGCACACTTGATCAAGTACACAGATCAGGCCTCTACTTCTGAGATTAAGAAGTATCAACAGATTATTGGGTCTCTGCTATATGCGCAGATTGGAAGCAGACCCGATATTTCCTTCGCTGTTGCGCGCCTTAGCCAATTCGCTTCCAACCCCTCACCTCAGCATTTACGCCTAGCCAAGTATGTCCTAGCCTATCTTAATAGCACCAAGGACTACTCGTTACGCTATGCTGGAGGGAATGGCAATGGTGGTGAAGGCCTTCATGGCTACTGCGACGCTTCCTGGGGAGATCAGGAAGAAAAGCACTCCACTTCAGGTTTTGTCTACCTGCTTGCAAATGGAGCCATCTCATGGTGTACCAGAAAGCAAAAGACAATTGCGCAGTCTACCACTGAGGCAGAATATATGAGCCTCTCAGATGCCTCTAATCAGGCTCAGTGGTACGCCACTTTCCTTGGAGAACTGGGGTATGAGGAATCCTCCCCCATTCCTCTGCACTGTGACAACAAGGGTGCTGTGGACTTAGCTCTCAACCCTGTCACTGGGAGACGTTCAAAACACATCCTGATCAAGCACCATGTAGTCAGGGAATACGTAGAAAACAAGGTCATAAGCCTGATACGTACACCCACAGGGGAAATGGTTGCAGATGGACTCACTAAGTCACTGCCCAGAGAACCCTTTGAAAAAATGGTTACTGATCTAGGAATGGTGTAAAGATGGGTTCTAGGACGTCGAACTGTTGTGTATACTTGCAACAAGACTCCTAGTTTAATAGCTAAGAAAAACCCTTCTTAAAGAACTGAAGAAGTTGGACCTGTTCCATCTTATCTCCCAGCTCATGGCTCTTCAAAAAGTAGTTCTTCAGAACTACATTATCCTCATAGAGCAGTGCATGAAGACCTCCAAAAAGTTGTCCTTTATCAGGACTTCTGCCTACATAGATTCTTTCTAACCAGAGAATCGAAACATTTCTCATAGTAACAGTTAAAGCAATGAAGTGTCAAGCCAAGGCACTTTCACTCAATGCTTACACCACTCTTGTGGACTGTCTCTATCATGGAGGGATGTTGAGACGCGACTGATAAAGTCACATGTCTCGTGGGATCTGATTGAGTCAGCCCACATACTAAATACGGTATCTGCCCCTTATGGACTTATGGACACTACGGACCGCTTTTGTTTATCTTTATTATTAGATCCATAAATGGTTCTTATTGTTCTTTCTATTGTTAAGATACCGGTATTGTCTGCTTTAGGCAGCTATTGTTCTCTGCCATCCAATGGCGTTTCTCCCTCTGGCGCACAGACCACCTCCATTGTGTTTGGGTCACCAGTGCGCACAGACCATTATTATCTAAGCGTCCTGTATATAAGGACTGCTGTTTTCGCCTCTACACTTCAGAGTTCCCTTCACCTCTGAAGTGTAAGTTCCTTCACTCTTTACTCCCCTCATTACCTTTACTCATAGGCGTTGCTTCTCTATAGTAACTTGTCCTCATAGGTATGCAGTTGTAATAGAGTTCCCTTCACCTCTGAAGTTAACTTGTCCTCATAGCTGTTCGAGCTTATCCCTTGCTTGTTAGTTCTGCGCTTCAACATTGACATCACCATCTCTTTTTTCATCTCAAAAGCATCGCATGAGGAATGCGAAGATGCCGGCGTACGGCCTTTATATTTCTTAACTGTAATGAAGCCCTTAAAAAATGGATGAACGAAATGGAACTTGTGGGGGTGACGCACAGGCACGTAGATAATGGAGGTAGTACCTCTCGCCAGCTTTAACGATCTGGTCTTCGTCCCCCTGACATGAATTGACCTCTTCGGCGACGAATTCGCTGGCCGTCAAGGAAGGTCCTTCCAGGATAAGATAGCCAACTATCCTGATGCGTATTAATTGTTGTTCACGAGACTTTCTGGTACCGATGTCAGAGGAAGAAGTAGCTTTTTGGATCTTCAAGAGCGTAGCGTAGGCTTTACGTATCCCCTCTACGTTTTCAAGGTGGGGAGGGAGATCGTCTGGGAGTGGTCGAGGCATAGTAACAGTCAAAGTCTGATAACACCAAACCCGAGCGGCCAAACAGATGCTATAGTAAATAGGCACGTCAGTCGCTAGTGTGTGTTGACACTGTACACCGGCGACCGAGGGTTTCATAATCTAAGGCTCATGCGACCCTAATTTAAGCTGATGTGAGGTCAGCCGATGTAGTACCTGTTTACCGCAAACCAAATAGACGGTCTTCTCTTGGCATAACCCTCTACCCTTACCTATCATACTGATGGCCCAGATGCAGATCAATAAAGTTTACAATCATACCATCTCAAAGATACCACCGCTGAGCAAACAGACAACGACGGATTTACACGCCACAAGGAAATAAGAGATTGCGCTGGCTACGACAGATTTATTATTCAGGCACTCCTGTGAAACGTTCATTGCATCCAAGGACTTCTTTACAAACTCTCCATAGTAGGGTATGGGTATATATGTATCTTGATGACATGGAATCGTACAGATGGTGAGACATACGCATATCGGGACTATAGCCACGAAAACTGTCAAAGTAAACGTCATGGACACGTCATCAGGAGACCTGAGAGCAGATCCTAGAGCGAAAGGGTCAGTAAAGCCAAGAGGGTTAGACGCACAATCGTACCTTTTCGGCACTCGTGTCGGAGAATAACATCATGGGCGATTCGCCGCTGCCGAGAATAAGAGCGAACGAATGAGGGATCGCACGAAGTTCTTCGAATCCTTCGTACCACTCCTTGACAGAGGGGTTCGCGCCTTTGAGTACGACAACGTCCACCGGGACACCGGCGACATCCTGCCTGCCATTTAGAATCTGTACCTCGTGAGTGGTCTGCAAAGCTGCTCACCTTGTCCTTGTTGTAAAACCTTATCAAAGTATCCGTCATCTGGAAATACCGCCTCCGCCAAGTGACGGACTCCGAGTTTTGCACAGTGACCCACCCGCTCAACAGCATACTATCCCCAGCCAGACGGCTCTCCCGGCGTCTCTTTGCGCCGGCGAAGCGAGCCGCGTCCCTCCGCTCCATCGCCTTGCGCTTCAGCTCTTCTTCCGCCCTCGCGACCTCTTCCAGTCGGCGCACCTCTTCGAGCCTCTGTTCCTCGAGCCTCCTCGCCACCTCCGCGCGCCTCTCAGCGTCCCGCCGCCGCCGCTCGATCCGCTCGCGCGTCCTCTTCTCCTCCTCCACGCGCTCCTCCTCCTCCCGCGCCATCCGCACCGCTGCCGAACGCGCCAGGTCGCGCTCCAGCTGCGCGCGACGAGCTTCCTCTTCCTCCACTGCCCTTCGCGCCTCTTCTTCGCGCAGCCACTTGATACGCGCCTGACGCGCCGCCTCCTCGCGCAGGGCTGCACGCTCTTCAGCCTCGGAGGTCCGACGCGCGGCTTCGCGCAGCTCTGAGCGCGTACTGGGGTCCCCGAAATTCGGTGGTCCGCGCATGGAGATGTACGTAGCCGGCTCGGAGGCCGTGCGGGTGACGGGGCCGGGTGCACGAGGCAATGTTTTCTCACGGTTGGCGGGGGCCTCGGATGATGTGCGCGCCATCGCAGCGGGGCGAACTGGTGTGAAAGGCATAGCTTTACGGATTGCACTGGCGGAGAGATCCTCGAGATGAGAGATGGTTAAAGTCGCTTGTGGTCCCTGTGCATGCGCCGAGCTGAGCGCGACGGTGGACACATTGTGATGGGCAGAAGTTACCTTGAACCAAGATTGAACGGTACGCCCCGCTACGGATGTACGCGCTGCGTGACGACCAAAGGGTTCAGACTAATGGGGGTTACTGAAAAGAAGAAAGTGCGCACCTCTACGCAAACCAGATGTGCCCTCCGGAATATAGGTGATTGTAGCAAAGCAGGTCACCCCGTCGACAAATATGCGCAAGAAGGCGAAGAATATCGACTGCTCTGATTGCGCGATGAATTGCTTCAGTTCTGGTAACCCTTGCGAACCGGCCGCGACCAGCTTTAATGTGGGCGACCACTGGAGACAAGACTGATTAGACGACCGACGTCGGCCCTCCGGCCCTTGAACTGAGGGAGGGACCAACCTTTCCGTAAGTAAGAACGAGCCTATTTAAAGGGAGTCAGCCAGTAGAAATGATCGGGAGGGAGGCGAGAACGAGCCAGTTAAGGGAACCCTGGAGGGTGATGCTCTGATATGCCATTCGGATGTCGGGATCGGTGGATTCCGCCCCCGTCGAGTCGGAATTACGAGATGTCATGGAGACCATGGGTGGAACAGTTGATTCGTCTTGCCGAGAAGGAAAATGTGTGAGAGGGGAGAGGAGAAGATGAGGGGTGTACGTTGGCCAGATGTAGGGGTATCGGGATATTGTGGGCGAGTTTGATGATGATGCTTCCATCATTGTCCGGCTCGGAGATGGCCAATGCCAGTGCGCGGCGTAGACAACAACCTCTATACACACGTACCCCTTGGCAACGACCGGTACGATGGTCCAGAACACGGCATTGTGGTAAGATAAAGGGGATGCAGGCGTAGACAACGTAAGACGATACAATTAACGCCGCGGGTACATGCGTCCGTGGCCAGACCTTCTGGGAGCCACGAGCGCCAAGTATACAATGTGAACATGCAAAAGTATACACAAACTCAGGTTTGAAACCCTGGCCACCAGTTGTACGTTATTGTTGTGGGTTGCGATGAAGAGTGGAATGGGCCCATGATTGTATGATAGCTTCTGCTGCCATACTGCGCAACACCACCATGTTACAACAGGCGAATCATTGAAGCCAACATCGCGTAAGGGTCCTTCCCTTCAAGAATCGACAGAACAACCCCCCATCACCCTTCCGACAACCGTTGCAATGTCATAGTTCAGATGCGTTCGACGATGACACTCCTGATTCCTTAAACTTCACGCACCGTCATCGAAATACAGACGTGACTGGACACTCAATACCCGGTCATATCTCAAGGCATACGTCTCTCAAGAGGATTTCGGGGACGGCGGGGGTCGACAACATGGCCGAGCAGAAGGCCGGAGATGAAACAGGAGCCCCCCGACGAGTCGAACATCATGGCGAAGCGTCAGTTGGTATGCGGAAAGGAAGCAACGGAAACCTGAAGTGGTCTTCTGTGAAAGGGCCTCCCACACGTGGCGTTTGTGAGGAAGTTGTTCCAGACTGCGCGACGAGAAGACGGACACAATTCTTTACCCAGCGCGACCTGAACTTGAACACAGTGTGTAAAATTTCCCTGCTGATGCGCCACAGGAAACAAGGAATTGAACGCTGCGAAAGACGGTCATGCCGCGGGTTAAGAGAACACACCTCTCGTACATTACGGACATAGTCGGCCGCGACAACAACAAGCCAAGCTCCGTCCAGATCCGAGACCATATCTTGCATTGAGTGGAGTCAAAATGAATAATTTAGCCGATGCAGGTTCGTTGCGAGGACTTCCTGGGTTGTAAGCGTCGCTTCCTGTTTGCCAACGGTTACCTACGGTCGCCACACTTCCAAACACACAATTGGCGACGCGGCGCATCACTCTTCTGACAGTTTGACTCGTATTCGCGCGCTTATTTGCGGTCATTCCTTTTGGTTATTGTGGTCCTCATGCTGTAAACGCAACAATGGACCCACACAACACAACCAATTGTACCTGGCTCCGCCTGCCTTCTTCCCCACGATGCATCGAGTATAAAGTACTCTCCTGAGGCTCTCCTGAGGCCTCAATAATATTGTCCATCGCCCACCCACTAGAACCCATTCCCCTCCTTCAGTCTTGTATACCCCAAAAACATACCATGGCCGGCCCACTGGCAGTTGTCTCGTACGCAGCCTCACTTGATGAGCGGCCTCGGTACATCCCACTCCAGAATACACGCGTTTCCCTCCCATGCTAATACAGCCCCCCTCCAGTACTCCTTTCGTTCCCCAAAGACAGTCGTCCCCGACAAAATTCCTCGAACGCCGTCTCGTGCGCATTTGGAAGCGGGCAACCAACACCGTGCGCCGCAAGGAGCGCGCTTCCATACTCCCTGATGGCTTCGTGCTCCTGAATGCCGCGGCCGCTCGTCGTCGGAGCCTCTACATCAATTCCGCGTCTATTTGAAGCCGGCACTTCTTGATTTCACGACAAAAGGCCAGCTTTGCAAGGCCCTGCCTCGCCTTTACGAAATTGTATTTACGTGAGAGGAGGCACCAGACATCGACCTTGTAGCACCTAGACCGGACTTTGACAAGAACACGTTGTAGAGCTCTATTATTTTTCCTTGCCGTAGTCTATCCAACATAGTAATTCTATATACACGATCAATGTATTCTTATCGCGGGTACAAGCTGCCCGGATTATGTGCCCAGCATGTAATCGAGGCGGAGATGAAGGAGTTCTCAATGACGCAACCAGAAGGAGAGCTCCGTTCACCACAATTGTACGACAGATGTTATGAACCACATACACCTTAAACAAGGGCCTCTCACATAAGGGTCAACACCCGACATTAAACAAGGGCTTCTTCTCTGCGTCAATCGGACGTCTCAAGGATGGTGCGCAAGCGATCAGTCTGAGCTTCCAGCGCATCCCGTTCGCAAACAATCGCGGTCATCTCGGGTAGTATCTGCGACAGGAGACGAATTTAGGAATTTTCAGGACACCGCCGGCATCCAACGCGGTTGAAGTGGACTCACCGAGAATCCGCGACGCAACTCGCTTCCATGGGATGTGCCTGCCTGGCCAACGTCAGGGGAGCGGCTGGTCATAATACGGGCGATATCCGTCACGATCTACCCAGGGTCATTGACT
Organism: Lactarius indigo; assembly: GCA_025766275.1. NCBI lineage: Eukaryota > Fungi > Basidiomycota > Agaricomycetes > Russulales > Russulaceae > Lactarius > Lactarius indigo. The sequence continues at coordinate 1,120,073 of JAFKAC010000008.1, forward strand.
CAGCAACGAGTCGAGATCAACAAAACTACCCCCACGTACTGAATGACCACGACGGACGACTGCACCAGCGCGAGCGTCGCCCTCAGGTACCTCGATTTCTGGCATTAAGCGAGCGGGGCGAATGGCATCGGCAATCGAAATGAGCGATTCTTTGCGGGTGAGCACTGCCCCAGAGTTATTCCCCGTCCGTCCTCGAGTAATCAAGAACTGTTCCCTGTAGCTCTACACGCAGGGAATCGGTCATACGACAAGGTCTGGCCATTCTGGAAGACGTACGGCTACACCTGCATTCGTCACTCTCTCACTCGTGGAGATGCCTCTTGTGAACGCTGCACCGAATACGTACAGGTTGGCGGGGTCGACGCCCTTGGCCAACAATTCTCGGCGGCGCAAGGCGTACCTACAAGATAGGTCACGTCAACTGAGGCGAGATGCAGAAACGAGAGCATGGACCCCCTCACCTCTGTCTGGTAGCCTCAGGGACGATAACATATTCTTTAAAGGGATCGAAAAACACGACACCTTCGTTGGCCTGCAAGATAAGATGTGGTTAGATGGGACCTGCAAGAGAACTGGATAACGTACGAGCTGGATGAGCCTCTTGGGAACGTCCCTTCCCGCATGGGGCCCCAGCGGGACAAATGCGCTTTGATGCTGCCTCACTGCGTGACTAGAGTTCATCCTACACGGTATAGGATGGACCATGGAAACGCACTGAGATCCAAGATGGCAGAGAGGGGAATACGATCGCCTCCGTAATTACCGTCCTGGCAGAGTTCGCTCAACGCAAGGGAGACGCCTACACGGGCCCCATTTATCACCATCGCGCATCGGCGGAAAGTAGAGACAATGCACTAACCGCGCAGATAACTCCAAGAGACCTTCTTGGGGAACGTAGTTCGCGCAGGTGAAAGTTGACCACCAGTCTCGATGTCGCGAGGGGCTTCGTTCGCCGTGAGTCCTGTGCGTATCTGTTCTCCTTGTAGATGGGCTGCGACCGAGTCCCATCTGCTAACCAAAAATGACTGAAACTGGGACATCAACACCTTTTGAAGGGCGGGCCAGCAAATGGCGGCGATGAAGCCACGGAGATAAAGAAGGAACCAAGGTAGGAACCGCGACCCATTCTGGGGACCAGCCCCGCAGTCGACTTGGGCAGACGCACCATGGAGGTCACCTTCCGGGGTGCCAGTGGGTCGCGCGTTTGTAGGGGTAGCGCTGTGAGCGTTCATATAGGAAGAAACGGTTGTTGATGGAGAGATGGGAAAAACGGGTTCGCAGGACAGCTCGCGTATTTATAGTCGACCACAAAATAGTTTACGTGTCCCACCACCTTTTCGGGGGAACAAAGGAAATGGACGGAGTGTGGGCGCAAAAGAAAGTACCTCGGTCAGCTGAAATGCCACTAAAACGCAAGTGACGTCGTCTACTTTTAGCTCCTGCCAGGACCGAAGGGTATTCCCAGTCAAAAAGATAGCATCCATCAAGAGTAGTTGGACACCAAGCAAGTTCTGAGACGAAGGCTGCATAGTACGGCGTTGTGCAGAGGCTCTAATCGAAGTCATCTCGGCTTGGCGCCCGAGACACACGAATCACACGATTTCAAAGGAAACGTGCAGCCCTTTTTTTCCGGCGCATTTCGGACGCTCAGCCTGTGGCTTTGTGTGCCAGTGGCATCCTTCAATCACGTCGTGGATGCTCCATGCCGGATGTTGGCCGTAGCTTCAAGACCATTGTTCAAGTTACAGTGGCATCGGCAAGGATGAGTCACCGTGGCGGTAATCCCGTGATGATCGACGATCTATAATCTAATCATTACAACGATTGGAACCTACTAGTAGGAACCTAGTATGATATCTGCTCAGCTGAGCCCCCGCCGCAGCCCACCATGGCCTCCAACTCTATCTCTCCACCAGTGCGTCCCCTTGTGTATGTATAATTTGTGGCTTTCGCTAACTCGTGACCCCCATCTTTAGCAGCCCAGCTCCCAATCCCGTCCGCGTGTGCAGTCCCACAAACCTCGGTCCATTTGCAGGAATTTCGTTTACCATGGTGTATGCAGAGATATGACTTGTCCTCGTGCGCATGTCCCGCACAGCGACATGGTACGACCCATCGCCCTCTCGTACACCCCTTCTCACTCCCGACTTGTGTCCTAGCTTGATCTAGTAGCCTACCTCGTGGAACGCGACGATTTCCCTCCAGAACTTCGTTCGGTCAAACAACGTCTCACCTCTCCGAACCCTGTAAGTATTCTTGCGCGCATGTTTTGTTCTACTCTCACATTGGAACAGAGTTTGTGCAGGAGACAACTCCCGTCCGATCGAATATGCCGCAATTTTGTTCCCCGCCCTTGTCCATTGCGCGAGAGATGCTTGCGCACGCATTTCTCAGTCGCCAACATTTACGGTTCCTTGCTGCAACCCGCAAAGGTGCGCGATCCCTTCGCCCTTTCGTTGCTCTTCCTGCAACGGTTTCTCATGTAACACTCCCAGCGAGCCAAACCACATGAAGCCGATGTAGCCCTCCAACTCGAATCCGATGCCCGCAGTCCTTGAGCACCGTAGTGTCGTCATTTATTGTGGTGGAAAGCTGTAAGATGAGAGACAAGGGAGAAGAGATGCGCAAGACCGTCTTGCATATGTAATTTAATGACTGTAAATTGTTCAAAGTCGCAAAAGAAACAGGGAATGGAAAGGGACCTGGTTTAGTCGATATGCAACGAAGTGCGACCTTCGACTTCTTCGTTCACGTCAAGGCCAATGGGCTATGGGCGAAGAATCGGACGCCCAATTACACCGCGTGCATGGCCCAAGAGGTGGTTTCAAAGAAAACAGGGTTCCTTGTTGACGCCTTTCGAGATTGCGGGGTGTGTCGTTCCCTGGCTGTGTCCCTTGAATACTTCGTAGATATTGGCCGTAACATGGAGATCATTGTTGTTGTTGATAAGTACAGTACAATGAATGATGACACCGCGGCCGGCTTTGACTCCGGCGATGGAATTTGATTTCGATTCCGACTTATCTGAACCTTCAGAGGCGCTTGTTGACGAAGGGCTCGAAAACCGCTTGAAAAAAAGACACCGACACCCGATCAGGTCTGTTGGCAAATTCCAGAATTCCAGGAACGTGTTCTGCGGGAGGAACTAGTAAACAATAATGTATAACAATGAACAGTGCGGGTGCGGCAGAAAGAGTCGTATCATGAAGATAGTCTTCTGGCCATCCGTCGAGATCTATAATATGAATGCGTCTGCCCAGTGCCTCAAAACACCCTCTCCAATCTTGTGGAACTCGTAGTTCTTGACGTCGCGTGCGATGATCGTCCCATGTGAGTTGATCACGTCAGTGATAAACGCACGCTCCTTCTTGAGCTGTGGCAGTGTGTTCAGGGCAGCCACCATCCTTTTCTGTGCGGGGGTAACGCGCGGAGCCACCTTGGCGGTCTGATTGCCGTTCGGTGACGGCACCGAAGTGGCAGAATCATCGGCCAGATCGACGACGATGTCTTCGACCTGACGCTCCAACTGCCCAAAGACGTGAACAAGTCGCTGGGTGGCGGAGGCGTCCTCTGACTCGAGAAGCCTGATGCGCGAACGGGATTGATAAGATGAGATGGAAACTCTGATCAACACGAGGGTCAAGATGACAGGCATAAGAATTGGGATGAGGACAGTCGTGGCCTGTGTACGGAATCAGTGAATGGCTTGATCGAGGGATCTCTACGAACACGCACAATGTTGAACGGAAAAGGAGCTTGTAGACGAGGAGGGAGCGGCGGCTTGTAGGATCTGAACCACGCTAGCGAATACGGGCGGGGACCACGAGGTTTGGAAGGTGGTGTGTCCTGTATGGCGAAAGATTTGATGATCGGGAAGTATTTGTCGTCGTATTCTCTACCAGAATGGTTAACAATCAAAAATCAACATATTATGGGAAGCTGGCTTACACCGCAAGATTATCCGTGGTATGATTAATGAAGGGGTCCTCCAGGTCCACGTATGCGGTCAGATAGGGGACCGTCGCATCATTAATACTAGGACAGGAGGTGAGCACGCCAGAGGTGAACAATGAAGGGAACTTACGCATTTGCATATATCCGAATATGAGGGAATAGCCTGAGACCTTGGTAGAAGACATGCGCTAAACGGGTGGTCAGCTAGCTTACGGGGTGTCAAATTGAGACACAGCCTCTTACCTGGATCTGTCATGATCTCTAAAAGGCTCTTCCCGGTGTTTGACCATCTATCCACGGCGTAAAACTGTTGACCTGTCCTGCTGAAAAATCTAGGGACGACGATTGAACTAAGTCTTGACCGAAGTGAAGGGTATTCGAGTAGTCCGATATGAGGGGTCGCGATGGTGTTGAAATTAACTGGAGTAACTGCGACAAAGAATTCCCGCTGATGGAGGATGCTGTACGACACGAGTCCTAACATGAGCACCAGGGCATGAGGACAGGCAGAGCCACAAGACCCACCCAACGACATAGCGCGCAAGCAATCCACCCAAGCTGTATCCGGTGACGGAAAACCGAGTGACCTTCTTGTCTCTCTTCTCTAATTTCTCGATCTCCTGGAAGATCTGGATGAAGGCGTTTGAGTCAGCCGTCGAGGGTTCGCGATCACGCCACTCACCTCTGACGCCACTCGCTCGCCTCCCCAGTCTATGCCATCGTAGGTGCTCTCGGCCTGGTTGGCCTCGGCGAGCATTACATGGAGTTCCGTCCCATCCGGGTTGTCCGATGACTGGTGAACCCGGGTCTGCTCCATAATGCGGTGCATTGAGGCGAGATGTGATGGATTTCCCCACATGCCATGGATAAGAACGAGTAGATGTACACTCTTCGCGGGTTGGTCGGACATGGTGGTGGTACTAGTAATAGTTGTGTTGGTGGGACCGAATAAAAAAAAGGGTGTTCTCCGTTCATGGTCGGCAGAGGTGACGAAGCGAGCTGGAGGAGATTACGTGAGAGTGAATGTGTCTTGGAGTGCCGTAACGGTGTACTGAGCTGCGAGCTGCGACTGAGTTGATCTCAGCAATAGCAACGGCGTGGCACTCGCTCTCTTTGGGTCACTTTCCCTCCCCTCGTCCTCATCCCCATCCTCGCCTTTCCCCGCCTCCGCCCTTTCACGCGCCTCGGACCGCACTCGCACTCCTTTCTGTCCTTTCAAAATTTAAATTATATCTAGCAAGACTAACCCATAATTTCCGTCATGGCACAACCCCTATTTAACGAACACCCCCTTCAAGACTACCTCAGGCGTGAGTTCGCCCTTCACACACCCAGGCCCTCTCTCCTCACCTCTCTGTTCCCAGAATCAGGCGATATCTTCGAACCTATACCCGGCGCAATGTCCGACCTTACAGATCCTTTCTCCGAGGAGTGCGCAGATACGGACGCGGATGCTGATATCAGGCTGTGGTCCTGGTTACCGACCCCCGTACTACACCTTGTTCAGGCAAGTATATCTCGTTTCAACACCCCGCCGTGGAGTGCACTCCGTTGGCAGATCGGGTTTCTGTAAGCTCGACCGTGGGGTAACGCTGTTCACCAGCGCCTACACCGACCTTCATTAGACTCACAAATCTCTACTCTCATGAGACGCGCCCCCAGTCTTCTCTACCTACGGCTATCCCAATGTCTATGATACTGAACGTGTTCATTTTCCAGTTCTTTAACATTATCGTGACCTCTGCGCAAAATCATCACTCTACTCTTCGGGAATTCTCCGAGAAGTTCCAATACGATGTCATATCGTCCTCTCTTCTGTCCTCTTCCGTCACCGCGCCATCTTCAACTCGGCGACGCTCATCGTCCTCGACCGGCGATATTCCTCCTGATGACCCCGATCTACAATCTAGGACAAATCCGTCCCCGCCAATGCCTAGCCATCCAGTAGAACACCGCACCTCTGCATGGTCGCTCACACTTTTTTGCTTATGTTGCATTTCTCTGTTCTTCGACTCTTTCATTCTCTGTGTTTTAATGGGAACTGCGTTATACTATATCGAATCGTACGCTGTCCAACCTGGGAATTTACCTGACTTTATAACACCCGTAGGATTTTAACTTTTTTACTGGGTTACCACATGCTAATGTCAACATGTAGACCTTGGGTTCTCTTAACGATCTCATCGCTGCAGCAAACCTATGGGATTCTGCAGTACACGAAGCTATCAACCTTCTCGAGCTCGAAGAGAGCATGTACGTTATCGCAGCCGTCACCGTTGTTCGCGCTTGAGCTGATGACTTGGAGTAGGAACCCCTCCTTGTCGCCTTCCTCTCCCCTTCGCGTGGCTCTCCACTCTTCTCTCCAGAGCACACAAGTCCAGTCCGATAATGTCAGGCATGTCCTTGTTGGGCTCACCGCACCTTCTGCACTCGCCCAACTGTCCGAGATGTATGCACCGCCTTCGCCTACAAAACCCCTTGCCCCACTTCACTCGCGTTCCGGTTCTGCCACAGCAGGGTCGCGCACGCGAGCTTCTACACCTCTTTCGTCGGACAAGCGTGCAACGTGGAATGGGAGCATGTCGTACAACTACGCTGCTCTGGCAAATGCTGGTACCCCATCACGGCGATCTCTGATGCGGTGGGAGAAGCGTAGATCAGATTTATCTGCGTTACTCCTGCGGCCAAATGGAGCCGCCATGAGTGCGCCTACCACACCAGAACCAGGAAAGTCGCTTGATGGCGTCGAAGAAGAGATAGGGAACGATCCGGCTGCTACCAATCTCTCCGATCAAGAGGGAGACGCCGATGTCGTAGTCCCGCTTAGCGAGCGGGGACAGTTCGCGTCTGCTGCTCTGGAATTTCAGCGCCAGAGACGGAGCAGGGGCGTCGAAACCCTATTTCTTTCCACTCGTTCACCGCCTCCCAAGTATACTGCGATCAGCCCACCTCCGACCTCAACGCACATTACTCGTCTAGGGAATAAGTCTCACTCTAGTCAATCTCCCCCACCCTCCTCATATTCCACTTCGCGTTTCACGGCAATGCAGATGCCGCGGCACCCACTCTCCCTCTACTCATTGACTCTCACGCTCAACGGGGCGCTCGCCGCACGGCGTTATGCTGCGTCACATCTCCTGGCATTACGTTTTGCGGGCGGAGACGCTCTAGAAGACAGCGGTAGGGGTGGTGACAGCTACTGGGAAGACGTGCGTGCTGTCATGGCCCTGCTAACGAGCGCCCTCGCCAGCGCGACTGCCCCTCTCGTCGAGGCGCTCGAAGCCGCCGAGCACGAGCGTCTGCTCACAGAAAACCCGACACCCACTACATTACACTCTCGCGCTTCTTCGGACTCTCATACACGACCCTCGTCGTTCCACTACCAGCAGCAGCAGCAACGACTGGCACGCAGAACATCACACGTCACGTCCTTCGCACCGCTGCCGAACCACCTCTCGCGCTTCGCGGCGCACGTTGACGCGCTCACCAACGCGCTGCACGACGCGCGAGAACACCTCGAGTCCTGTGTCGCTTCTCTGCGCGATGGCACTGCCGCCGCCAGCGGCAGCAGTAGCCCACAGGATGCGCCCGCGCTGCGGGCATACGAGCGTCTCCGACGAGAGCTCGGCCTCGCCCTTCGCGAGTGTGAGCGCGGGCGCGAGCCCCTACTCGAGCTCCTACTCCCGCCACGCCCGCCGTCCCCCGACGACGACGACGACGAAGAGATGCCAGCGCTCGGCGCGGACGCCGAGAGCTCAGACTCGGACAAAGACGCGTCGTCGCGCGCAGCGCACTCCCCTTCATCCTCGCTCCCATCTTCGCCTACACACGCAGTCCTCGTGGATGCGCGGCCGGACGAGGAGGAAGGCGCAGATGCTAGTGGTGGTGCGAAACACGAACGCGGCGACGTGCTTGTCGTGGGGCTCGAGCGCCTCCCCGCCCCTGGCATCGAGCAGGTCTTCGAGGCGGATGCTGGAGCGGACGCCGACGCGGATGCGGATGGTACGCGCTCTCTCGTCCGTCCCCGCTCGAAGCTGTCACGCGCGGAGCGGATCGCGGCTGCCAAAGCACGGCGTGCAAGTTGCGGCGGCCTTGGACTGTCTGTGGTGGGTGGTCAGGGCGAACGGGACAGTGCTGGGGGTGTGCAGTGGGCACCCGTGGGGGACGTCGTGCAGGAGCTGAAGGATGTGATCTGGAAAGTGGGCGAGCAGCGGCGGATGCGAGAATTACGGCAGAAGGAGGAACTTGATAGTACTCCGAGCACGGAGGACGTGTTCACATGTCCGACGTCTTAGTACGAGGCTGATTTGGATGATATCCCGTTTGGGTCATACAATTATACAAATTAGGGAACAGTCACAAGTAAGGCTAGGCAAGCAAACAAACAGTCGAACCAAATCAGATCAAATCAAATCAATCAAAAAAAAAAAATGAAAAGAACCGAAGAGCATTGCAACAGTAACTAACAGTGACAGATGAAAGAGAATCTAGAAGAGAAAGGTGTGGTTGGCTGTGTGCGTCGAGGTATCCGCGGGGACCACGATAAATACACGGATCAAAAGAGTTTGGGTTAATGTCAGTGGGAAGAATACATGCCAGAGGCGTGGGGGACAGCACGCCAGCGGAACCAACCAGTTGAGGTGAGATGAGGTGAGGGAGCACGATGAGGTAATGAGTATGATAAACACAGGGGGCACAAAAACGCGGGGTGGGAAAGCAGGACGACAGGTGAGAAAGCGCACGAGGGGAGGGAAGAGACTAAGCCAATGTCCAAGAGACCTCTGAGGGGACGAATCGGAGCGGAAAGGGCCAGAACGGGAGGATCGATACGTCCCACTCCAGTCGGCTTCTCCCTTTCTCGTAGGTAAGAAGGAATTTAGACGGTCTACTTCATATCGAGAGGTGCCCCATCTTGTACTGACGACGGATCAAACCAAAGCTCCATATCGCCTAGCGAACCGGGAAAGTCAAAGTCCCCGCCACCATTGGTAAACATCTCGGACATGTCAAACGGAAGATCCGGCATTGGGACTGGTGCTGGCGGTGCGGGTGGGGGAGCAGACGCAGTCGGTGGGCGTTGGGGGTTCATCGATGGGGGGTTATTGAGAAGCGATCCAGGAGTCGGTACAGATCCGCCGGGATTCATGTCGCCTTCACCTTCTTTGCCGCCTGGTTTCGGTGGACCATTCATGCCTGCTTGACCAGGAGGCAGCATGGGGCCGCCCATCCCTTTCGATTGTTGCGACTGCTGCTGTGGTTGCGGGGGGCCAAGCCGTCCGCCCATGGGCGGGCCAGGGCCACGCATGTGGGACTGTGGGTCTCCAGGCCCGACAGGAGGCACCGGTACATTGGGGTTATTACTGTTCTTGTGAGCGTTCACCATTGCCTGCCGGTACTGCTGGCCTGCATACAGCTACATCGCGTTTCGCAACCAACGTGTTAGAAGAAGAAAAATACGACGGAAAGTGAACGAGACTAGGGCACCTGGGATTGTTGGCTCATCTGAGGACCCATCATGCCTGGGGGTCCATGCATCATGCTGGGACTCATCGCATGCATCGGAGTCATAGGCGCCATACCAATTTGATGCATCTGTGTGCCGCCGAAACCATTCAGAGGTGGTTGCCCGCCACCCATAGGTGGATGACCTCGCATAGGCCCAGGCATGGGCTGTGCCCCAGGCGGAAGTGATCCAATGGGCGCCATCGGTGGTTGTGGCTGCTGCTGTTGTGGCTGTTGTTGCGGCGGTGGCGGTGGCTGTGGCTGTTGGGATTGTTGCTGGTGCTGTTGTTGGTGCTGCTGCTGCTGCTGCTGTTGCTGCTGCTCAGTAGGGTTCGGAGTCCGGCGTGGGCGCTTCCGGTCAGGCGGGGACTGGTCGTTCCTAGGTAGCGTTTCGTGCTAACAGACCAGTCAACCAATCAAGTTGGCCGACGCCACGAGATGGGTGGTGAAATACTGCGTACCTCCTCACCAGGAGAAGTGCTATTCCTCTTTGCACCACGTTGTTGCTGCATGGATAACTGCTGTTGCATCGGTTGTGCCAAAGGTCCCCGATTTTGCAATGGCCCATGCATGTTGACCCCAGGGGGGGGGCCAGCGCCGTTATTAGGTGGTCCCCCTTGCTTGAGTCGCATAGCGTGCGATATGATGCTTTGCTAAATACAAACGCCTGGGTGTCAGAACACTCGCCGACGATAGGGGGATGATCACAAACTTTATCTTCCACAGTCAGTGATTGAGCTTCCCTCTCACCCAGGCCAGCACGCAGCTTAGCCTCACCCATCAGGTCTGCTGGGTAGTTCGCCAGCTCAGCATCGAGCGAATCCATGTGTGGTCGTTCCTGGCCTGGAGGAAGACGCCCGGACATGGCTGGGCTCGGGTGAGGGTTCATATGGTTCTGCGAAGAGGTATCGTGGCTACTGTGTGGGCGGACGAGTTGCTGGTAGGCGGGGGTGGGTGTTTGATGAGCTGAGCCAACTGAACCAGGACCTTGTGGATGTTGATGGCCATTTGGAGGGGGCATGGCAGCTCTGTTCATCGGTGAGGGACCAAGCGGCCCCCCCATTGGGCCTGCCGGAGGCTGTTGGGGTCCGCCTTGGGATTGAGGGGACGGGGCTATGGTGGGAGAGTGATACTGTGGCGCGCCGTTGGGGTGTCGCTGCTGATGGCCCATCGGGGGGCGATTACCCATACCCGGGGGGAAGTGACCCGGAGGACCTGGAGGACCTGTAGGACCAGACATGCCATTCGGCTGGGAAGGCGGATTAGGTGGACCGTAAGGGGTGGGTTGTCCGCCGGGGCCGATTCCGTTCATCTGACCTGCTGGCAATGGTGGGGCGGAGCCTGGTACACCATTCGGAATAGGATAGCGCGCTGGGGGTTGAGGACCAACGGAGGGAGGAACCTGACCATTTCGTTGCGCTTGAAACTTGCTCTGGGTCTGGTACTGTTGCGTGGCAGCGGATGAATATAAACGAGGCGAGTAGGGGAGAGTCGAGCGAACCTTGGTGTAAAGGATTGCGTCTTCCGAACCGGCACCGCTGTTTTTGGCCTGGAAGAGAACCCAGAAGACGCTCCACCACCTGCGAAGAACGAATTAGAGGGGGAGATGAAAAACGAGGGAGAAGGGAAGATGCTGACTCGAAAAGAAGGCCTTGTTGGGCATTGATGGGGGGTTTTGATTCTGGAGGGATGTCTGCTTCAGAGACAAGCTGAGTGGCGGTCTTGTGATAACCGCGCTTTTTACAGTAGTCTAAGATATAGATGTTGAACCTGCGGATGGGAGGGTGAGATGTGTGAGGAGTGGGGGGGAGGGGGAGGGAGGGAGGGGTGGCGAGAGAGATAGGTGGGGGAGAAGAGAAGCATACATTTTATCTCCCTCCCAGGTGATTTGGTCCGAGGATGGAGGTCCTGGCGGAGGCTGAGGAGCAGGCGCGGAAGAGGAGCCAGGGGGTGGTTGTGAAGGGCCGACGGTTGCCATTGGGGAAAGGGGGGGATGGAGAGAGGGAGGTCGGGATGGGAGAGGAGGAAAGAGGAGTGGAGAAGGAGCAAGAGAGTCGAGTAACGCAGCAGTGACCAGACTCGTCTTGTCCCTCGTTCCGAAAGAAGCGTGTCGGGTTGGTCACACGTCTCCGTCGGTGATTCAATTATTTCTATTCTTCGCTTCGGTTCACTTCGGCCACGCCACGCCACGGCAATGCTACTACCGTAAATGCGACATTCCTAGTGTCGCCGTACAACTGCTATCTGAAAGTCCCATCCCCCAACGATGTGCTTCACCTCTACCAACCTTTTCACCTCCCGCCATCCTCCGCTCATCTCTCCCATCTCCCCCAAATCCGTCGCAACGTAGATAAAATCGGCGGGGGAGATGAGCGATCGCAACAGTGACCCGATGAGGAACGATATCAACCCTATGACGATAACCGTCCACAACGTGAACCTCCTCGTCCCCATCCCCGATGACGACGGGGCTGCCTGTCTAGAGCCCGACCTTTCCAGCTCCCTCCCACTTGTAGAAGAGCAGCCAACCCCACCACCCGTGTGAACTTTGCTCCCTTCTCCTACTAATGATGCGGCGCTCCCTGATTTCCCTCCTCCGTGCGAGTGTGACGTCGATCCAGAACCAGAAGCAAATCGTAAAAGCGGATTTGGATACCCATTCAAGAATCCAAGCAACATTCCACTCCCTGACCCGATCGTCGGCGACGCGGTCTTGGGTGTTCCCGGACACTGAGGTGGATGCTGGGAAATCAAAGAAGAAAAAAAAAAAGATTTCGTCAGTCTCAAACTTGTCAGAGATAGAGACTTGTTTGTGCGTGCCATGCTCCTGGATTTCTCATTTTCCTCTCCGTCCCCAGTTGCAGTTCCCTCTTCCCTGTCCTCAGTTTTCGGGGTGGCTGCTTTCTCAGATATTGCGTTTGGCTCGAGCAGAGTATCCGCAACTGCGACCGCGTTTCGCAGTTCCGTTGGCAACTTGTCGCTCTCACATTCGCTAGAGTGCCTGTGTAACGGTGGGCAGGGGAGAATCAAGTGATAGCGTTTTGTCAGTTCCCAAACGATCAAAATTAAAGCCGTGCAATAGACAGACCTTGACAGCACCGCCATCCACGCCACCCGATCGTCCTGTAGTTCCTCTCTTCCAAGACTCGTCAGCGACTCCTTCTCCCCTTCAACCTTCACAACAACGCCATCAATCGTGACCGTCGTATCATCACCTTTTGTTCTTTTCCCGCTTCCAGCAGCGACCAACTGCGTGGCTGGTCGGATTTCCACTTCAATCACCGCGCCCTTTTCACTTAGATCGAGCAACCATTGAGGCTTCGGTGGCGGCGCCCGTGTCTCCCCCGTCAATGGGTCCAGCAACGTCGATATCTGCGTATGCGCCGTCGGGAGCGTCAATCGCAGCAGGTGCCGTGGGGGATGGTCCACAGCCAGCCCAGACGAGTGAAGTGGGGACGATGGCAGTGTGTATACCGAGTACACAAGCGGTAAGAACGGTGGCTCTGATGTCGTCGCAATAGGGGCAGTGGCGCTGTCACCAGTCGTCGCAATGGCAGGTAGCAACGAAATGGGCTTGCCCGGGTCATGCAGGCGTGAACGTAGCCGGACATGGTAACCCTCCGGGTACAGCTTTGAGTCGACCACCACCTCAGCGACGAGCAGGTCCGCTGCCTGCCGCACCTCCCCACGCACGGTGAACGCCGAGCTCGCTGAGCGTAGCGATCGCTCGCTCGACGGCGATCGACCTCCAATGGCCGCTGACGTCACCCGTCGCAGCGTGGGTGTTGCTGTCGAGGACGACACGGACCGACTATGCGGGCGTATCGTGAGCGTCGACCCGGTCATCTCAGGGGTCGCGGGCGCGGACGACGGGAGACCAGAGCTGAGTGCCGTTTTGACCTGATCGATTTTGCTGGAACTCGCGGTTAGAGAAGTCGGCGGGGCGGGCGGGGGTACTGGCTCAGCGGCAGGGATGGTCAGAAGCACAACGCCGCGGTATACACGGTCGTCTGGTGTCCAGCGCGTCTGCACGAGCACGCGACTCTCGTCGCGCTGTTTCACTGTCCACGCGCTCGGCTCTGGGTGCTCCTCGGTTCGCTTGTCTACGACGAGCATCCCCTGCAGCGGGCAGGCGCGCAAAGGGGAGCGATGCGATGCCCTTGATGTACGCTTCGACGGACAGGAGAGTCTTGACGAGCGTCGTGTTACCCACGGCATTAACCGCGGCCGGGAGCGATCCCGCGTAGTCGGCACAGACCACGCGCGTGCAGCGCGTAGATGGGATCGCGTAGTTTTCCGTCGTGTATGGGTCGAGAGTCTCCAGAATCCATCCGTCAATGAACATCCGCCCGATCGGAAGGTTGTAGGGGTTATATTTTGCTGTCGTGAATGCACTTGCTAACTCGGGTGGGAACGATGCCGAGACGCAGAAGAATGGTGGTGATCGGCTGTCCGAAGAGCCCTCCTTGCCCTCACGCTGGCCGCGCGCAAGAATGGACGCGAGATAGAACCCGCGGTCGCGAAACGGAAAGTTTGCCTTGTTTACCGTGAATGTTGTGTGGGCTCCGCCTGCTCCTGCAAACGCTTCGAGCACCTGAGCACCGACGAAACGGTCGTCCCATCGTTTTCGCGCGTCGTAACTCGTCACCACCGCTGCGATCTCCTCTGCAGAAATACCTTCGATGACCCTTTCGCCTTTGTAGACCGGCAGTGAGGTCGAAATCTCGGGCGAGAGTTTGCGGTGCAACGGGAAGCCCTTTTCCGAAATGAGCGTCCAGCCGTCCGAGACGGTTGTCGATCGCGAATGAAGCGCTTGGAGGTATTGTAGTGCATTGAGTGCGTATTGGAGAGGATACTCGCACGAAGAGTAAGTCGGACTGTCTCCGGAGGAAGAAGGGGAGATAGCCGCAACGGCCTGCTGCGTCGTAGTCGCTGCCTGCTCCATCGCCTGCATAAAATATCGTCCAAGCGGACTGCGGAACTTTGGCACTGCGCTAGACCACGTCGAGTTTCGGCTCTCTGGGGTTCCTTCAACTGTCGGACTCGGTGGTTCCGTACTCGAATCGTCGCCCTCTCCACTCCAGTCCCTATGCCGCCGGCGAATAACCCCAAGTACTGGAGGCTGGTCCAGCGGGATGCGTGGCGGCTTGACACGCTTTTGCTTGCTAAGCGACTTGATTTCTGACTCAGCAAGCTCCTCGACGTCCACAGAAACTTTCGAGCCATTAAGCATCACGACGCCGCGTTCGCGACCGGGACCACGCCTCACGATGGCTAGGAGGCGCTCCTCACCAGCAAGAACGGCGTCGTGTGTCAGTGTGAGCCAGAGGCCGCCACCTCCCGATGACAAACGATGGCGGCGGAGGCAGGAGATTGATTGGGGTGGTGGATCAACTACAATATCGAGGGAAGCCGCCCAGGTGTCCATGTCGCACCGCAGCTCGCATTCAACAATGGGTGTCGAAGAAGAGGGCTGGCTAACACCCTCGGATTGCGAATCCGAAGAGGATATTTGTGGCGATGTCGGAGTCCGCTTGCTAGCAGATACCTCGTATTCGATTCGGAAAAGAGCGCGCTCGTGATCATAGCGAATGTCGGTGGCCCTTGCGCCGGCCAGTCTGTTGGCCACTGGTGGTCCGCCGCATTTGATCGCAAACTCACCAATGCCCGCAAGGGTAGTGATCATCTGCTGCGGGATGGACGTCTTGTTGGTCCAGCCCTTCGGATCGGATTGTTCGAGCAACGTCAGCAAGGTAGTCGTCGGAGAAAGCGCCTCGATTGCAAAACCTTGGAGGTCGACTTGTGTGCGAATTGTGTTGGCTTCCACTTGTGGAGTATTTGGAAACAAGTTTGGTTCGTCAGCAGAGAAAGAGAATATGTGGGCGGTACTGGGAGATTTGTAGACGGTTTTGAGCAGGACAGCGTCTCGTGGACTGGAAATAAGGTCACAACAAGCGAGGAAAGAAAACCTCTGAAATCATACTTGGCTGGCCACGTCGGCCTCGACTTGAAATGCCATAGTTCTGTCAACTCGTTCACGTCTTCTAATAATGCCGCCTCCTCATGCTGCTTATCCCAATATGGTCGAGCACCTGGGGATGCGATTGCGGCATAGAGATCCCACAGACCGACACCAACGAACGTGGCCTCGGCCTTGTACACGACCAACGTGGGATCAATGGAGTCTAACTGTGTCACAGAGACACCGCGAGCTTCGGTGGCTGGCCACGTGACGAACGATAAGCAAAAGATTGTATTGAGATCGCTTGTACTCACTGCGTTTCCACTTCGCCTCTGGTTCCTGAAGCAAGGAAGAGAAGTAAATATAATTGCGACGAACACGACTTAAAATTGATTTCTCTTGCGCGGCCGATCGCTCGGCTGTTGATCGAAGGGGCTGCGAAACGCCCTTAGAGGCGCTTGAACCAGACAGTGTACTCCTACCCGTGGCTGCGGAGGAAACGGTGTGAAAACTGATGTCCGCTGTGCTTGTAGCATCCTGCAGCATCTGTGGAGACATGAGGTATGCCGCTGGATTTCGCTCTTCAATGGATTCGACGGATTGGGGTAGACCATTCAGGCGTAGTCCACTAGATGCAGAACGCTCGATAACTACCTGGACTTTAAGGAGGGAGTGGTCGTTGAGCAAGGCGGCGTGTTTGACTCGATAGAGTAAAGTCTCTGTATCAGAAGTGGGGCCTCCTAATGTGGAACTTGCTGCTGCAGAACTACCGCGATATGCACTTGCGGACCAAGGGAGCTGTGATACCTTATCGGACGACGCCTGCGTAGAGATCTGTATATCCCAGCCTTCGTGCAACGGAATACCGAACTCGACTGTCCGCGTGAGACGACGGTGCTCACGGATGGCGTGTAACTCATCTAGTCCTTGCAAATTGTCGGATGAGTGTGTAGAGTGATGGTCTTCATCTTCAGGAATGACGGAATACTCGAGTGTGAGAGATTCCCTGTTCAGGTTGAATCGTATGCGTGAAATGGCGACACCATTCCCATAGCCGGTCAATAAAGGGACGCGTGACCGTCTCTTAATCGTAGGTCTTCAGTAGGCCAAGAACCATGGAAGCCAGTTGCTGGGGCAAGCTGCTCGCGGTACCAATGTTCCACAATGCACGGAGATCGTGCTGCCAGAAGCAAGTGATACGTAGGCGCCCGGGGTTGGTTTTTCGTGTCGACGTGTCTGCGGGGGGTGTCTGCTGAGATGATGCGGGTGGTAGAGACTGAATACACCATGCGAATACTGCACGAGTATGGTCAAAGCGATGACCCTGACGATTCTAATAAGTCACTCACGCTTTACATTAGAGCGCACATAAGGTGGGCTTGGTCTTAGGTATGCAGGCTCATCTGGAGAGCGTGGGAGGGATGTTGATACATCTATTATCGTTGTTGCGTCATTAAAAGTACGAGATATTGTGACGGCGTCCCGAGGGCTTTGGAATACATCAGGTATGCGAACAGACACAGAAAGGGCATACGCACTTTGCCGGCCAGCCTAATGTGAAGTTTGTCTTGGATATTCGGGTGGTGGGGTCAAGCATTTCAAGAAGAACGGCACCATCGACTGCCGGATCCCACTCCTGACGCAGTTCTGGTGTAGCCAAGATGGATTTCCAGGCATCGAAAGGGATTGTGTCATCGGCAGGCGGGTACATCGAGGATGACCCTATATACCGTGTCTTCGGATTTAGTTGACTTGCGATGAACGATGACGTCGGAAAGTTCTGGAACGGACGAGCGCCCCTTTCCTTTGGAGTTCAAAGAGGTGCTTTCCCCTGGGACAGGGACGCGCTTCCATTCGGACGAAGAGGAGGAGGTGAGAAAGCGTCTGAAGGAAGACTGTGCGTCATTGAGTGCGTTATACCACGCCTGCCTGAGGCTACCACCGAAAGGAGATGATAAGTGGCCATAAGGTTCGAGAAAGACATGCCTACCTGACACCGTCGTGCATGGGGACGTCCGGAGACAGAGGCGATGAGACAAGAGGAAAGTACACGCAGCAGAACTTAAGCAGGCCCCACCGGCTAGTGCCACGGCCCACGGCGCGTTCATGTCACGTTGTCCGGAGTCCTCGTGCCACGGGACCAAAAACACGTAAGTATTAAATCGCATCCCAGTGGAATGATCACTAAGTCCGCGGACCAGTACTACTCAACAGGTCGTCCGAGTCATATCATGGCCTCAGAAGACATGGGTCGTATCATGAGCATCCAGTCCCACGTAGCATACGGCTATGTTGGTGGAAAAGCTGCCACGTTCCCGCTTCAGCTTCTCGGCTACGACGTGGATGTAAGTGCATCTCATTAATTGAGCTGTCCAAAATCAAATACATTCACTATTCGAAGGTTGTCAACACCGTCAATTTTTCCAATCACTCAGGTGCGTGCAGTTTACGATGAATCTTGTCGCCCACGTTGTTTAATACTTCAAACCAATAGGGTATCGTCGATTCGGGGGCACAAAGGCGAGTGCCGAGGAGCTCGATGCCATGTTCTCCGCCATGGAGCAGAACGGTCTCCTCAAGCCCACCCGGATCTTGACCGGTAAGGCTCTGCGATAACGTCAATTCCACGTCACTTAATGATCTACGCAGGTTTCGTATTTGGTGCCGAGGCTCTGTCCGTCGTGGCACGGTCTGTGACCAAACTGCTTCAAGGCGACCCGCAAATCGTATACCTACTGGATCGTAAGTGGCAGTCGGAGTATGGCGATGTAGCGGAAAGCTGAACGATGATCCTGCCTAGCCGTCATGGGTGACGCTGGGCGCTTATACGTCTCGCCGGATGTCATCCCTATCTACCGTTCCTTGCTCCCAAAAGCCACCATAATAACACCCAACTGGTTCGAAGCCGAGTAAGACCGCTTTCGTTCATTACCGAACACGCTACACACTTTGTTGTCAGGACGATCGCTGACATCAAGATCGTGGATAGAGCCTCCTTGCAGAAGGTTCTGACGGTTCTCCACGAAACGTATTCGGTCCCCAATGTCGTGATCAGCTCTATACCAATGACAAAGTGGCTGTGGGATGCGACCCTGACGAACGTCCGCTCTGCGTCCTGCGACCGAGAACAGTCACTGCTTTGTCTCGCCTCCGTTCGTGAAGCACCAGGGACCGTGTCGGGTCCTCTGTCGGCCGTCTACACAGGTTGCGTTCCGCTCGTCCCAGGCTACTTTTCTGGCGTCGGCGATCTCTTCTCTGCGCTCGTCCTTGGACATTACTCGCCCTCACCCTCACCTTCGCCAGACTCCCTTCCTCCGCTCGCCCATGCCGTTTCAGCTCGCGTTGACCAAAACGCACGCCATGCTCTGTTATACGGAAAGGCATGCGTTCACGTTACCTCCAGAAGAGCGCACGGTCACAGACGACGAACTCGATGAGGCAAACCCCGAGCGGCGGATTCGGCGGATGTGCGCGCGCGAGCTGCGTCTCGTCCAGGGTCGTAAGATACTTACGGGTGAGGCCATTAGGCGAGTTGAGAGAAATGAGAAAGTGGGAGGGGATTCTGGGATTCGGACAATAAAGCCTAAGTACGTCAAACTCATCCTACATTATACTGTACATCATAGGGTAGTGCCTAGATCAGCATTTCGAATACACTCACACCTAATAAGATCCCTCCTTTTATCTCACACGGGAAGAGGAGGAAAGGCGCTTTCATAGTTATACAGGTTCGTACTGGTCAACAATTCTCAGTTTTCTCCACGACCTAATTTGTCCAAGGCGCGTATACCTTGTTCGTACCACTCGTCTCTTGAAACCCAAAACTCTTCTCGACCTTTCATGATGTCAGCCAAGACTGCGCCCCCGAGGAAGACCATGTGCTTCCTGCGCGGGGGATCTTCGATGCGAATCTTAAATTTCTGGAAAAGTGGACCAACATCAACGAATGAAGTAGAGGACAAGAAAGAAAAAAAAAAAACACGCACGTTCAGGCGTGACGGGTCGCCGTTGAGCACGCGCGTCAGGTACAGCTGCTTCATCTCTTTTTCTAGGCGGCTCGGGAGGCCCGGGTACATGCTCGACCCGCCAGACAGCACGACATGTTTGTACAGTTCCGTGCGGACGTCAACAGCTGCACTCTGGATCGTCTCGAAGAGCATCTCTGCAACGCCCGGCTGTTCGATGTCGACGAGATGCGGCTGGAACATACACTCGGGCGCCTCAAACCGCTCAGAGCCGACTTTGATCACTCGACCGTCCGGTAGCTGGAGAGAGAGACAGAGGTCAAAGCGAGGAAAGAGGGAAACCGAGGCGGGGCGTCATACGGTGTAGCTCTCAACCAACGTGGTAGTCTCCTCTGATAGTCGCGTGTCCATGTCAAGGTCATAACTGGAAAGAAAAAACGAATAAGAGTCCACGCAAGCAGGAGGGAATAACTACTTGCCTGACGTAGCAGAGATTCTCTTTGATTTCTCGCACAGTCTCGAAATCGGCCGTGCGGTTGAACGCGTACCCCCGCATGAGCAGAAGCTTGATCAAATACCGCGTGACGTCTCGCCCGGCAATGTCAAGCCGCTTCGTGAGGTGGGGCAGCGCAAAGCCGTCGTATACCGGGACGATGTGCGTCACACCGTCGCCCGAGTCGACCACGACGCCAGTTGTCAGACCTGCAATAAAAATTCAGCTTGGTGGTGCTCCTCCTCCCCTGGGGACGCACCTTGCGCGTAGAGCGTCAGCACGGCCTGGATTGCGACGTACACGCCTTGGAAGCCGTATTCCTCGAACATGACCTGGCACATCTTCTGCCTGTTCACTTTGGGGTTCATCGGGGGCTCCGTAAGGAGCACCTTGCGCCCCGCCGGGTCGACGCGCAGCTTCTCCGCGAACGTGTAGTCCCACAAGTGCTTCATATCCTCCCAGTTGCGCACGATCCCGTGCTCCATTGGCTGTGTAATCTGCAGGTAGTTCCGCAGCGCCGCCGCCTCGTCCCCGACCATGATGTCCTTGATGATTGCGTCCCCGACGCGCTCCTCCGCGCGCAAGATGGGCCGCCCGATTACAGATGGGAACACTTTTTCGTATCGTGAGAATGAAAACGAGACATCTCTGTGGTAAATCCTCTCAGGAGGCATCGCTCACCATGTTCAGGGAAGTTGGAGCCGGCGTATCCAACCTTGACAAACTATAGCGAGGGGCTTTAGGTAGGTCAACGCCGATCGTCTAAGAACAAAGCTCACCCCAGTTCCATTGTCTACGACTAGAGGTATTGAAGGGTCCATGATGCTGTCGGTAGCGTTTGTTAGATTTGGATCAACGTTTTGTAATAAGTGTGTAAGCGGAAGCGGTCACAGTTTCGGCGTTGCACCGGAGCGTTAAGATTAGATACATCGGCGGTGACCGGGGTACTACTCTCACTATTGCGGTACTTACTACTCATTCACAGTTTCAAAATACAAAACAGAATTTGAACTTTGCCGGCGAGTTGCTCTCTTCGGGTCATCTCTGTGTCGCTCACTACGCACCTGTGCTCAAGGGACACTCTCTCATTTCGTTGCCTTGTTAGCACACAACCTTGCACACAACTTCCGGAATACAAAGCGGACTATACGACCTTCTCATCCACCAGGACTAACGACGACCCGAGAACATCCATTTATGAGGGGCGACCAATTTTAGACCGTTCTGATTTGATTGGTAAGACTTACAACGACAACAAGCCAACCATACAGCATCTCTCGGGACTCGGACGCTTGGTTTCTGGCGCACGAATCCGTTCTTGGCTGACGCCGTGGGAGCAAACGCCCTGTGATTGAAAGGTCTATAGTATGATTATGAAGCACCCTCTTTCCGTCCTCTCTTTTCGTCTCTTACCAACCCGGTGTTTGTGGTGGGTTGGGCCCACGTGTATCCCAGTGATTTCGGTTGAGCAATCGACTCTGTAGGTTTTATCCCCTCCGCGTTGTTGCTCAAGCCTATTTTCACGACGCAGGTGTTGGAATGAGCGTCTCTCAAAGATGTGGGCAACCAACTGGCTGAGGGTAGGGGTTCAATCGACCTCACGCACCGAGGTTTGTGCTGTTTGTTTCGAAAGTGCTCCTCGATCATAAGCCGATGTGTCGTCTTCTTCTTCTTCACATTGATGGTGTTCGTGATTGTGTCGACGTTTGCGAGCGGGAGATGCATGGGGATCTCGATGGTCTGACCGCCCTCACGGGGACGTCGGCGTGATAACCACCATAATACAGAATCAATAGGTCTGAGCACCATGAGTGGACAGACACCAAGCGCACGCCCCTTTGTGGGTGACTACATGCATAGAACAACGCAAGTAATGGTTATTCAAAGCGGGCGTTTGCCAGGAGTCAAAAAGCTCATAGGTGAAAACTCGCACGGTCTTTGAGGAATTTGAGGTGTGAGTACATGTGAGTGCTCAGGCTGCAGGTAAACAGTGACCGGAATGTTGAGCCTATCTATGAAGCGAAACGCATGCTATACGGTTTAAGGCGCAACAAATATAGGCGTTCTTGGGCCAGCCGACACCGAATGACGAATGAGCGGGAAAGAAATGATGCGGCATTCACCCCGGGCCGCCAGATTAGCAAGTGTTGTTGCTTATAAAGCTGACCGATGTTACTGAGGTGGTGCTTACAACCACTAGGCTGACAAAGGGCTCTCAGGCTCAGACAGGACCCACTCAGCTACAGTGGTGATGATTACAACTAAGGTCAATACAACGAACGGCGTCGTTCTCATGGCTGAGCTCGAGGTTATAAATGCCCCCCTAGAGGTACTTCGGACAACACATCACCTTCCTGCTACAACTCCTCTCACAATCTCATCGTCACTTTAGTTATGTCCTCTTCTGTGTCTGCTCTTTTCCAGCCTCTCCGAGTCGGGACTACCGACCTTCAACACCGCGTCGTGATGGCTCCTTTGACACGCCTCCGTGCGAACAAGGACCACGTCCACGGTGAACTCGCCAAGACATACTACGCCCAGCGTTCAGGCGTACCAGGAACGCTCATAATATCGGAGGCCACTTTTATCGCCCCTCAAGCCGCGGGATATGCGAACGTACCAGGTATCTGGAACGACGCACAAATCGCTGGATGGAAAACGGTTTGTGTTTCCCCACGTCCTATGGCTACTGTATGCACTAATTTACTGCACAAGATTACGGATGCTGTTCATGCCAACGGCTCTTACATTTTCCTCCAACTTTGGGCCCTTGGACGCACTGCCGATCCTGCCGTCCTTAGGCAGGAAGGTGGGTTCGATGTCGTCGCCCCTAGCCCTATCCCCCTCGGTGGTGACGGGTCACTTTTCGGCGAAGGAGGGCTAGTTCCGCGTGCACTTACGACTGCGGAGATCAAAGAATATGCTCAACTGTACTCAAAGGCGGCAAGAAACGCCGTCGAGGCAGGCTTCGACGGCGTGGAGATACATGCGGCCAATGGCTATATTCTAGACCAGTTTTTGCAGACGGTGTCGAACGAACGAACGGACGAATATGGGGGGTCCGTAGATAACCGAGTACGCTTCCCTCTCGAGGTGATCAACGCGGTTGTGGAGACCATTGGTGCAGAAAGGACAGCTGTCCGCATCAGCCCATGGTCCAAATTTCAGGGTGAGGAATACCCGTCTCGTAGTTCTTCTTTCCGAGGTTCTAATGCGGCTTTATAGGCATGGGTATGAAGGACCCGCTCCCCACTTTCACCACCTTCATTGAACGCGTTCGCGATGCGCACCCGAACTTCGCTTACATTCATGTTGTCGAGCCGCGTGTCGATGGCATCGTTGACTTGGCCGTCACAGATGAAAACCGTGCTCAGTCAAACGAGGCATTACGCAAAATCTGGGGTGATCGCCCTTACATTGCGGCAGGTGGCATGGATGGTACTGCTGCAATCAACATGGTGGAGAAGTACGGAGGCTTGGTCGCATTTGGCCGCCACTTCATTGCAAACGTGAGTCGTGTTTTCGGCAGTTTTTGGAGCCATTTCTCAGATTAGATCGCAGCCGGATCTTCCTTTGCGCCTGAAGGAAGGACACCCTCTGACGCGCTATAACCGTGATACATTTTACGCTACGGGGGCTGAGGGTGCAGTTGGATACATTGATTATCCGTTCGCCAAGAATGTAGTCGCTCTGCAGGCATAGTGCTACGTAGACGGCCGAGTGATAGAATGACTTAGACACCATAGAAGCAGAATTACACAGTACTTTATAATGTAATGCCCAAATTAATTAACGAGTCATGTACTTATCATAGCCCGTAGATACAGTGATGTGCGGATATATGGTAGTTTGGCTGCCCTTTGAGAACTGCGGGCGATGTTTGAATCGTACAGTACTCGTCGCAATACCGTTGTGCTGCGGATCCGCAAAGCTGGTGAGACGGCAAAGAATGAACATCCTACGTAGCCTTAGGAGAGGCCCCGGCAAATCAAAAGGTTACACAGGTAGGCGATAGCTATTCGCTGACGGTTTGCTTAGGACACTACCCCCATGACACACATCAATGGTCTGCATTTCACTCTCGCACAATGTCGTTTCTGGAACGTCGACTAGTAATCTAAGGGCCTAGGATAATAAAGTTTAGATCCTAAGTGCCTCCACGGAAACCACTAGTGGGCGTCTAGAAACTCGGAGGAGAATGCTGTAGATGATGCAGGGCAATGGTATCCTCAACGATGTCCCCCCACGCACTGACACTTCACGGGGCTCTACTCCACTCTCCCGTTGCAGCATAGTGCGATTTCAAAAGCAAAAAAATTTCACAAGGATTGATTACAGTCATTAATTAATATTGATTTCCTAATTCGACGTAGGAGCCTTCTCACGCAATGGTCCAGCGCAGTTCACACCAGGCCGAGTCTGCTCGCACAGCAGTGCCATATAGAGTTCAGCAGCTATGACAGGGCGTTAACCTCCTGATCCTGGACGGCATGTTGTTCGAGAAGGCACGCTTTTTAAATTAACCGTCAAAATTGGTCGAACAGTCGAAGCGTAGCAACTTCAAGACGATCGATGAGCGAACCTTCCAAACACACCGGATCGACCCCCAGGTCAGTGAACCGAAATCCAATCATCGTTAAGATTCGATTTTTTCCGCAGGCGCTTCACTATCTTGAATGCCACCAAGTTGCCCAGCCCAACCGTGACGATTAAAGTGACAAGTTGTATCCACAAAGAACGACAGCCAACGCCTTGGTCAACGCCGCGAACCTCTCATCCGCGAAATAATACATCTGAGCACCCAGCCCAATTTACACGTAATTGGACCACAGCATGGATAGCCACATGTCATCCCGTAGATACGGCGCTCCCCCCACTAGACCCGACCAACGGGCTCTCGTCCGGCTCTTAAGAACGTCTCCCGAGTGGTCCGGGCAAGCGGATCGTGAAGTCTGAAATTCTTGCTGAAAATTTGAAGCCAGACCATCCCGACCTGGCCCGCGGCACCGTCGAGGTCGTATCTGCGTTCCGGCTGTTACGATTTGCACTGCGCGCATTAACTTGAGTGGTCTTAGTGGCGGACGCTGGTAGCGACAAGTTCTGAGTACAGCCCGCAGTGTGTTGCTTGTCTGGAGAGGGCGCTGAGCACGGCACCAAAGTGTTAAGGATATGCCAGGATACACATCGACCATGCGGCTTACCCCCAATCTGGACATAGCCGCTGCATGGGAGACTTGCACTGCCCATAGTAGTAAAAGAGTAAAGGAGCCGTTGAAAATGGTGAATGTGAAGAAGAGTGAGGACTGCGCACAGCGAACAGAGAGATACACGAACTCGGAGCACAAGCTTTTTATAATTGAGAATTAGGGTAGAAACAAATTGACCCTCGTGGTATCTCTGTGGCGCTTACATTACACCACAGCCCGAGAGCGGCGAGCATGTTCGCCCAATTCGGTGCGGCCACTCCAGTCGCCTGTAGTCATGTGAATGAGTGCACGATCAGCCACAGAACGGAGATAGACTCACAGGATCCCGTCCCACCGTTGCAGGAAAGCCATCCGCGTTGCATCCAGGGTTTCTGCCAGTAGTTTGAGAAACCGCCGGACGGGAAGGTGGCAGAGATTTTATTGAAGACGTTCTGCGTCGCCTCGACTGAGGTTATGCTGATTTGTGCGGGAAGAGGTTAGAGTGGGAATGGAGAAACTGCCGATGGGCGCGCAAGGAAGAAATGACAAACTATGGACAACCAGTCGAGAAAGTGAGCACGGAAGTCACGCATTGTATGGTTTGTGAACATGAAACACCGTGGCCAGATGCGAAGACGAATCCTCGGGCACCGGGCACCCAGAATCGCACAGGCATTGCACAGCCTTGCTCAATAACGGGGTTAGTGAGACGTGGGACTCGCACTTGGACAACGCGCAAGAGATGGTGTTTTCGTCCTGTCTGTAGCTGGTTGTTGAGGATCTGTGGGGTGCACTATTGCCGCTCAAGAAGTTGGCGATAGCCAACTAAGACGAATAAAGTTGGCACGCCCGGCGCATTACACCTCAAGGTTCTTAAGAACCGCATCGGTTTTCACAGTATGATGCTGGTGAAAACTCACGGCACTGTACTCGCAGCGAGGGGAGCCTGTAAGCTTCTGTCGTCATCTATTGTTTGAAGAGTAAATGTGTGTGTAAGGACAGATCAAGGCGGAAGATCCCGACGAGTTGAGTTATTGAAAGGAGGTTAGTCGAATTTTTGTGACGGAGTTACTCGCTTTGGCATACCTAAGGTCGATGGTATAATGAAATGGCCGAAAAAAGCCCGAGACAGTATGCATGTTCGATAGCTGGGAGGCGCCTTTCCTGGGGATGTCGTATAGCAGTTGGAGGCAACTCGGGGTCATTGAAGCTGTCGCAAGATAAGGGTTTGTCCGCAGAGGTTAAGTTTCCAGCGAGCACGATTTTCGCAGCTGAACTGAAGATCGGCGGTCTGATCTCGTTCGGGGTAGGAAGCTGCAGACGAACGTCTTGCGACGCGACGCTGTTCAAAGGACGGGGAAGATTACACACGTGGTTGTAGGGCGGTCGAATTGGAGGTGATCCTTGAACCGATGCCGGGATATGAAATATGCCAAGGTACGAACCGCACGCTTCCTGCTTCCATCGCGCACAGCAAGCGGAAATTTCAGCACCGAAATCTTCGCTCGTGCGAGACACGGTCGTATCGAAATGGATCTGGCCTCCTAACGGCAACAAAGCCGTTACTCGAGGCCGCTTGGCGTACAGACGCCCATGAACCTGGTTTGGAGACCCTTCTGAAAAAGCGCGATGCGGTGACGCAGGACTCTTGCTCTTGAAGCCTTCTGGGACGCCATCGCAACACGCATGCGGGTACATGTCGCGTTTGACGACGGTGCAAACAAGAAGACAGACGGGAGAGCAGCGAGCGCGTTTACCACGACCGCTGAGAACTCGAAATCACCTGGGATTCCCAGGACGCTAGGTTTCAAGAAGTAGCGAGCCGGTACTAGAGACTATTGTATGCCGTTGCGGTGAACTATGGTGAAGTTCAATTGTTGTCGATCCCACGAATACGCAGAGCGATGCCAACCACGCAACCGAATACAAACACCAGTCAGGAACGGCGTTTTCGTAACTTAGCAGCAACGGACAGGTACGACGTTTTGTGTGAAGGATCCACTATCGTAGCCTGCGTTGGTGTTCGAATCCGTTCGGACTTTGAGCGCTTTGAGCAACCGGAGAAGCATCGTTCAGTGCCACGTCAACATGCTCGGGGATTACCAGGACTTCTAAATTGTTGGTGTGGTTGTCCGAAGACCAAAGAACCAAGACGCACGAATCTTATATAAGCCGTTCTCAGACTGCAGCCACCGCAAACACAGAAATGGAGAAGACCACATGCCCTGAGTCGTCAGCAGTTCAACGTTCAGCGCCAATACAGCTGGGGAAAACGAATGACACCGTCACTGTGAGAAGCAATGAGCCTGTTAAAGTTTTCGCCAGTCCGCCACTGCGGCTAGCCTGCAATAGAATTTCTGGAACGGTCCTTGAAACGGACACGACTAGTAACTCGGCGACCACATTCACCACAGACCCAGAGGTCGATGTGGACACGCTCTTCGGTTTTGAAAATGACTTCTTTGCTGTATTTTTTTGCCCCGATCCCTGAATTCGCGCACTTCAAAAATTTCACAACTCCAGCAACTGTGCAACACAACATACGTATATTTGCCAGTCTGCTGAGGTTCGGAGCAGCCAGTCAGAGCTGCCAAGTTGCCACCGGTGTTGCAGTCTCCATGCGTTCATCATCCCCGTTTTTGCTTGGGTTGCACTTTTGCGACTCAAATGAGTCGTTGCTTGTCACCTCCGCTGACACACCAAAGAGCAATTCTACCGCGTGTAAGACGTAGCGACAGAGATTGTGCGGATATGCATAAAAGACCTGAGCACGGAAGATGGAAGGCTCGGATAGCCAGCTTAGCGCCGCAGAAATACACGACATAACCCTCAGGCTCCAATTGTTCTCGATTAACATATATCACCTGCCGCTGCCGCCGACCGACAGGTCGCATATCCAACTTGGTCTCAGTGTGATGCAGAACAGCCGCGGGACTGCCAGTGGCAACCAAACGGGTTGGCGATGACAATTGGTGGCCCGTTAAAAAAAGAATAATCAATTGTAGCAGCAACAACGCAATTGTTCATCGTCAACATCAAGAAACGGGTATCAACAAAAGTGTCGCTCGTTACGCGTAAGTAGGTAGTGCAAAGCTACTAAAGCAAGAACAATGGAGTGTGCCTGCACCACCAATCGCTGAAAACAAAACGCGCCATTTCGGAAAAGCCGATTGTAAAAATCAGGTAGGTGTACTAAGGTGTACAGCCCACCACCACGGGAAAGGGAAAGACGCTGCGACCGAGGCACAGGGTAAAAGAGTGAGTCAGTAATACATGCGGTGTCGAACGCGCCGAAAAGTACAGCGAGGCGCCTCGTCGACCGGGACGTAGCGTATTGTGATATGTAGGCACAACTGGCACTCAGATTCCACCGTAGGCGTCCTCCTCATCATAGAGGGTGTAAACGGTATCAGGACGGTTAGTGGGTGCAGCCCCTGTCTTGGGCTCACGGGGTATGACGGTGGGTTGTTCTTGGGCTCGCATGGGGGTAGAAGTGGCGAGTGGGCTACTCTTGTAATTTGACTCGGAGGGAGGAGGTCCGCGCAGGTCTGAGAACTCAGCGCTGAGTGGCGATGGACTATTGCGCACGCTCAGCGGAACGGGGAACTCCAATGACGCAACTGGGGAAAAGGAGCGCTCGGGAACGTATATTTCTGGTAAGGTCGGTGGAAGCGAAGGGATACGCGTCTGGTGGAATGCACTTGGGGAGGGTAGAGGCAATTCGTCGTCCAGTTCGTGGGACGGGTTGTCAATCGGTTGTTGGGCGGCAGGCGCATCAACAAACGGAGACTCGGTATGCGTATTCCCGCCCTGAGTTGATGAGTCGTCATGAGAAGGAGCTGCCAGATTGTCAGACACAGTGGCATGTTGTTCCTCGGAGACGGGACCCAAAACGGAAGACATGGGGGCACCGAGTTTTTCGGTAATCTCTGCGTACTGTGCAGCTTGGAAGGGGGTCACGCTGGAACGTGAGAGATCGGTGTAGTGAGGATCGGCAGCATCAGGAGATGAGACAACCGGACTGAAAGGACCACCAGTAACCAAGTTCTGATGGGCGACCGCGACAGGAGCCGTACGATTCGGTGGCTCTCTCGCAAGGGCTTGAGGTAGATATGCAGGGCTCTCGGAATGGGGTGGATCATGGTATTCTGGAACAGTGCTGGAAACTGGTGAAACCATGACATCCTGTGCATACGGCGAGAAGAATGGGTTTGCTGAGTTGGGCGAGACGACCTGGCCAGGAGAGAAAGAGGTTTGGGAATAGTTTGTCGCACCGTAGCCGTTGCCATAAGCATTGTTGGGATACATGTTGGGCAGAGTCGGCTGTCGGGGGGGCAGGGTCGGCGTGTTATTCAGGTGGCGCTCAATCATGGACGGGGGACGTGGAGGAGCGCCGTAAGGTCGGACGGGCTCTGCGTCATCTCTAACGGCGGCGGACTGCCGGCGAGCATCGCTACGATTCCAGATTTCTTCAGAAAACGCCTCATCTTGGCGTCCTCGACATTTCCTCTGGAATAATAACGTGAGAAAAGATATTGCGTGATCAAATGCGACCAACCAGAAAATAAACAACAGCAGCCAAAATACCCGCGGATCCGAGGATGGCGGCAATGATACCACCAACAATGATACCAGTAGAGGTTCCGCCAACTGGAGTGGAAGAACTGGTGGGACTTGGGGACACCGTAGAACTGCGAACACCCGACGAATTGACAACGGTCTGGATGAACGTGGGGGTAGCAGTTGGGGTGGATGAGGATAGAGGCTGAAGAAAGAGAAAAAAAAAAAACTCAATGCCCCGAAACACACTATTAGAGGTCAAATCTTACAGTAGTCGACGTGGTAGTTGATGTCGAAAGGATGGACGAGCTGGATGTGGTTGAAGTCGTTGAGATGGTAGTCGACGTCGACGACGGTGGCAGAGAGGAAGGCGTCAACGAAGGGGAAAGCACCGAAGAGGTGGTAGTGGCTATATGAATGTGAGCTGTCGGAACTAAAGGAAGGAGTGAGGACTACACACTTGACTGAACAAGCGACGGAGAAGGCGAGAGGGTAGGTGTGGTGGTCGTGGCGAAAGGATCGCCAATGATAGTAGGAGCAACAGGGATGATGAGGCTCGGAGAGGTGGCACTCGGAGTGTTTGAAGAGGAGTCAGTGCCAGGTGTGACAACATCGTCGCGGTGAAAAGCGGGATGGTGGACACGTCTCCGATGGTAGTTGAAGTGGTCGAAGTGCGCCATAGTTTTCTTTTTTTAATTTTTTCGAAGAGGAAAAGGAAAGTGATAGCAAAAGAGTGTGGTTGGGGCAAGAACGTGTACTCCAGTCGCACGGAGAGTACAGAACAGAGGGTATCAACGAAGCCGAAGCGCAAAGCTGGAAACAAAACACAATGGGGTCGCTTTTCATCGTATCAAGGAGTCGCTGGATGACTAAGCAGTCTTGTCGGCTCAATTCAATCGAATCGACCCTCGTTTTTATTTAGTCCGTTCCGTCTCTCCCTCGCTCTTACAGTAGAACCACTTTCTCTCCTTCATGGTATCTTTTCATGCCGAAGGAACCTACTATGTACATCTAAACGCTTTCTCTGGCACGCTATCATGCGTTGTCTCAGGCGGGCGTCAATGTCTTGCTCTGTCGCAATGGCGACCCCGGTACGAAGCAAATGATGATCTGATCGTTTTCTCCTTGATGTTCTCGTCACTTATCTCCACCACTCCGTGCGCCTCCTGCACTGCATGACAACGTATTCCCGTTGGTCCCTATCTCCCGGCCCCTCCCTCCATTGTCTATTCTTCCTCCTCTTCCATGCACACCGCGCTTTTGCCGAGATTGTCACTACAATCGAGAATACTGATTCTCGCATATCGTACATCCCCTCAGTGTGCAACAATACCGGGGTTTCCCCGTCTCCGTCTTGCACTGCTCCTTGGTATGTGAAACACTCGCTTAGTATAAGCATATATTGCTTTCTGATCCGTATCTCAGGCAGGTAGTCGTCCTTGCTGGGGCCTCGAGTGGTACCGTGACATCCACTTTTGGACCTACCTCTGCAGGGGGGAATCTCATCCCTCAGCTCTTCCTCGTCCTCCGTGGCACTACTTTCTCCATCAGCACCTCTTCTGCCTCTAATGCCACTGCCAACGTCACCGTCGTGGCCTCACCTTCAAATGTGTTCGTCTCTACGACCTTCGACTCGTCCGCAGGCAGCATCTCAGCGGTTAATCTTCCGCCCGATCAAGATGTGACCCTCGCAGTAACATATATACCCTCTCAAGACGGTGCGCCAACAAGGCTTGACATTGATTCAGTCACTGTCTTCAGTGAAGACGAGAGGTAGATACAGAACGCCATGACACGCTTTCAAACGCTGACATGATGTCTTCGCTTAGCCACACGTCGCTGACCTCCACCCCCTTACCCTCGTCGAGCTCGCTTCCCTCTTTCATCATCCCTGCTCCTTCCACATTAGCTCCTTCCGCTACCTCGCGACCACACTCCTCTCTGGCGCAACCGAAAGGAACGATCATTGGCGAGTCCCTGGCGGGATTCTTCGGCATCATCCTTATCCTCATCTCTGTCTACACGCTGCGCAGATGGAGGCAGCGGCAAAGAGCACGAGCTGCAGAGGGCTTTCAGATGCGGGCAAGAGAGAGGGGTAAGAGGCCGATAGAGGGTCAGTAGCTGCCGTCTTACGCTGGACTATCGGTCATTGGTCGTTATGTGTTACCCGATGCCATACCTCGGAATGTCCTCGGACCTTTGAGAAATCTCCGATAATTACCCTCGGCATTTCGGCCAGGTCGGGAGGCACTCTGTTTTGTTTTGTTGTGTTGCGCGTTGGTCTCAATAATGCCACCACGTGAGGGCGATAGAATACCGTCGGCACAGCAAACTTTGGACAGTACGCTACAATGTCTTTCAATACGAGTATGATGGTGAATCCCATTTTCTAGTTCTCTATGATATTTCGCAGTTGCTCGGTACACAGCTCGACAAGGAGACCCTCGCCACATGTATTGGAATGATTGAGAGTGGTGTGAATCCGGAAGCATTAGCGGTCAGTTCTCTCGTTCTTGCAGTCTCTGGTCTCCCTGAGACACTGCCAACACAGGCTGTAATCCAAGAATTGAGGAGAGACGGTGCAGCTATCGCAGCCGCCAGAACGAATGATGGGAGAGCTGCTTAGTCATACGGCGAATTTGGTGGCGTGTGAATTGAAATGCGTTGATTTGTCATAGTCGTCCCTTGACTCGAGCTTAAGCAACCTTTGTATCCTCCATCACCTCACACTATGTCCGCACCCAGTTCACCTCGGCTCGTCGACTCCTTTTCCGTTCCAAAAGATGTCCTCAGGGAGTTCGAAGAAATGGCCGAGGAGGAGAACATCGATCCTTTTGCAGAGACTGCCTCGAAACGACAAATCGCGGCACGCCAATCCGACTACCATAATCGTCGATTCAACCGCACAGCCAATGAGAGTGCCGATGCTTTTGCTGTTAGGGAGGATGGCCAACCTGCAGAAGGTGGTTACAAGGAAGCAATGCGACTGCAAAGGCTTGAAAAGGAGGAGCAACGTGTGCGCAGGGCTATCGAGGAGAAGGAGAAGCGGGAGCGAGAAGAGGATAAGGAAAAGATGGACCTCGACAAGACACCCCCTGCTGCAGAGCTCGAAGACGCAGCAGAGGAGCTCGCCGCTGCCGCCGCCGACGCTCAAGAAACAAAACGCAAACGTCGTTGGGACGTTACAGAACCTGTCGAGGAGAAGCCTAGCGGGGAATGGTCCCAAGAAGCGCTGGATGCATCTGCACCTAAAAAGCGGCGTTCTCGATGGGATGCAACTCCTGCTGATGTCGCCGAAACCCCAAAGCGCTCCCGTTGGGACCAGACACCAGCCTCCGCTGGACCAGACACTCCTATGGTCCCTATCATCATGAATGCCCCGGGAATTATGATGGAAGACAAACACAACCGATATCTTAGCGACGAGGAGCTCGACGCGGTCCTTCCCGCGACGGGGTACGCCATAGTGGCACCGCCGCCAGGGTATGCTCCTCTCATCGCCCCGAGGAAACTCATGGCGACGCCCATCACAGACGTCGGCGGCTTCCATATCCAGGACGGCTCGGATGCCGCCGCTGCCGCTGCCGCCGCCGGCCTCGCTCCTGAGCTGCCTACTGAAATTCCCGGTGTAGGTAACCTTGCGTTCTTCAAGCCTGAAGATGCACAATACTTTGCCAAAATTCTCAAGGAGGAAGACGAGACGGAGTTGTCCGTAGAAGAGATGAAGGAGCGCAAGATCATGCGTCTGTTGCTCAAGATCAAGAATGGCACTCCATCCGTGCGCAAGACGGCCTTGCGCCAGATTACCGACAAAGCCCGTGACTTTGGAGCCGGCCCGCTTTTTGATAAAATATTGCCGTTGCTCATGGAGCGTACACTCGAAGACCAGGAACGTCATTTACTCGTCAAGGTTATCGATCGAGTTCTCTACAAACTCGACGACCTCGTGCGCCCGTATGTGCACAAGATTCTCGTCGTTATCGAGCCGCTCTTGATTGACGAGGACTACTACGCGCGTGTCGAGGGCCGCGAAATCATCTCTAACCTGTCGAAGGCGGCCGGCCTTGCCCATATGATCTCAACCATGCGACCCGACATTGACCACGCAGACGAGTATGTGCGTAACACAACCGCGCGCGCGTTCTCCGTCGTCGCTTCCGCTCTCGGTATCCCGTCTCTACTCCCTTTTCTCAAGGCTGTCTGCCGTAGCAAGAAGTCGTGGCAGGCACGACACACCGGCATCCGGATTGTGCAGCAAATCGCAATTATGATGGGCTGTGCAGTCCTACCTCATTTACGCAATTTGGTCGACTGTATTGCGCATGGTTTGTCAGACGAGCAACAAAAGGTCCGCACTATGACTGCACTGGGACTCGCCGCCCTCGCAGAAGCTGCCGCACCCTATGGTATTGAGTCGTTCGACAATGTCCTCAAGCCCCTCTGGTTGGGCATTCGTTTACATCGCGGCAAGGGCCTCGCGGCGTTCCTCAAGGCCATCGGCTTTATCATCCCGCTCATGGACCCTGAATACGCTTCATACTATACAAAGGAGGTCACCGTCATCCTTATCCGCGAGTTCCAAACGTCCGACGAGGAGATGAAAAAGATCGTTTTGAAAGTAGTCAAACAATGCGCTGCGACAGAGGGCGTCACCGCCGGGTATATCAAGCAAGATATTCTCCCAGACTTTTTCAAATCGTTTTGGGTACGCCGCATGGCTCTTGACCGACGTAACTATAAACAAGTGGTCGAAACCACCGTCGAGCTTGCTCAGAAGGCGGGTGCGTCCGAGATCATCGGTCGCATTGTCAACGAGCTCAAGGACGAGGCGGAGCCGTACCGCAAGATGGTGATGGAAACGATCACGAAGGTCATCGCGTCTCTTGGCGCGTCCGATGTCGATGAGAAGCTTGAGGTCCGTCTGGTCGATGGCATCATCTATTCGTTCCAAGAGCAGACCACAGAGGACCAAGTCATGCTCGATGGATTCGGCACGGTCGTCAATGCCCTGGGCATCCGTGTTAAGCCCTACCTCACGCAGATAGTGTCGACCATTTTGTGGCGGCTGAACAACAAGAGCGCAAAAGTGCGCCAGCAGGCGGCGGATCTCACGACACGTCTTGCCGTTGTGATCAAGCAATGCGGCGAAGATCAGTTGTTAAGCAAGCTGGGCTTAGTCTTGTTCGAGCAGCTGGGAGAGGAGTATCCTGACACGCTCGGTAGCATTATCGCTGCTGAGGGTGCGATTGCCAACGTTGTCGGTATGACCCAAATGAACCCCCCAGTGAAGGACCTTCGTGAGTACCCAAATGTTCAAAGTCCATAAAGTGATTCGTCTGACATGCTTTGCTCTAGTACCTCGAATGACTCCTATTTTACGCAATCGTCATGAGAAAGTACAGGAAGCATCTATCAATTTGATTGGTCGTATTGGTGAGCATATCGGATTCGCTCTATTTTTTTTTTTACTGATCCACGCCCATTCCCAGCTGATCGTGGTGCCGAATTCGTGCCAGCGCGCGAGTGGATGCGAATCTGTTTCGAACTTCTTGATCTCCTCAAGGCACACAAGAAGGGCATTCGGCGTGCGGCGGTGAACTCGTTCGGCTACATCGCCAAGAGTCTGGGTCCGCAAGACGTGCTCTCCGTCCTACTGACGAATCTGCGCGTGCAGGAGCGCCAGTCACGTGTCTGCAGCACCGTCGCCATCGCCATCGTTGCCGAGACGTGCGGGCCGTTCACGTGCATCCCCGCTATCCTGAACGAGTACCGCACAGCGGAGCTAAACGTGCGCACGGGCTGTCTCAAGGCGCTTTCGTTCGTCTTTGAGTACGTCGGCCCGCAGTCGGCCTACTACGTCGATTCAGTCGTGACGATGCTCGAGGACGCGCTCACGGACCGCGACCTCGTCCATCGGCAGACGGCCAGCACGATCGTGAAGCACCTCGCGCTCGGCGTCGCGGGGCTCGGCTGCGAGGACTCGATGATGCACCTCATGAACCTCGTCTGGCCAAATTGCTTCGAGACGTCCCCGCACGTCATTGGCGCCGTCATGGAGGCTATGGAGGCCATGCGCGTCACGCTTGGCCCCGGCGTCCTGCTCAGCTACGTGCTGCAGGGTTTGTTCCACCCCGCGCGCAAGGTCCGCGAGGTGAGTACCCCCCCGTTTTTTTCTGTTATCGTCTGTGACTTCCACTCACATTGATTTAGGTTTATTGGCGCATTTACAACGCGTTATACCTCGGCGCGGAAGACGCGCTCGTCCCGTTCTACCCAGATGTATCGGAGCTTAGTGAGGGCAAGAACGTCTATGACAGACACCCCCTGCGGATGTTCGTGTAAGCGGAGAAAGGGAGAACTAGTTGGGACCGATGAGGGTAGTTTGCTGATCGTTTATTCACACATCACATCGCACTTGTTATTATTTTTTTTCACCCTCTCTACTATGATTACTTGTAAAATTAAACGCGTTTCTATTACCATGCTGGGCTGCCAGTCCCTCTTGAGTGTCTAATTAACCGTTCGTTATACATAGTGCCTGCAATACACGTTGACCATTCGATCACAACAATAACCCGGCGGACATGGCCGCCGCGTGTCTGCTGCAAGCAGGTCCGCGAGACAGTACTATCCAGTGTTGGACAGTTGCCGACTAAGGTCAAGAGTCAATGTCATCACATGTCGACTAGTCGGTGACTAGTCGCCGACTGTGGAACGACCATGACTTTTCTCATCACGTGACAGTAGCACATTCCGGAATCTGTATTGAGTAATATCGTACGATTTCTCTTATTCCATACCACAATGACTCATAGTGGCCGGTCATCTAATCGTTCTTGGGTCCGTGACTTCTTTAAGGACCACCCAAAACTTGCCCAAAAAGCACCTGAAGCATACTCGGGCACGTGGACAACCCATGACAAAGCAAAAGTATACTGCAAGCTCTGTTTGGTCAAGCACGTCAATGAGGTCCTTGAACAAGACACAAGAGCTGTTGAAGCGGGTACTTGGCAGTTTGTTCGATCCAATGATATGATCGAACTGGAGCGTGTGTAACACTATCACATCAAAATTTCTTAGCTCAATTTCTTTTCGATTAGTTTTTTCGGTTAGGCAGAATGAGGCTGGCCGCGGGTGGTTATCAGCACGTACAGAGGGGCTGGTCAATCATCTTCAACTCTGCGATCTTCAGCCCCCAGCAGTGCTTGAGAAAGCTCAGGCACATAAAGATCGTGTGTTGGGAACCACTGCAGCTGGCAAAAGGACCCGTCGCGATATGGAGGAAGAATCCGAAGATCCTGAGGCATCGTCATCGCTATTCCGACAACGCAGCATATCACCGTATCCGGGTCAACTACCTGCGTTCCATGTTCAAACACCTTCTGAGACCTTCCAGTCCCCGTACACCCTCTCGGTCGTATCAAGGGGATCTTATTCTGATTTTGAACGAGAGCCCTCTGTTGCCTCCTCTATCTCCACCTCATCATCTAGCCGCGGTGCCTCTCCCTTCAACTTCCCACAAATCCCATCTCGATCTCAATCTCGATCTCGACGCGGCACGTCTCGTCCCTCTTCACTTAACCCTCAAGCACTCGCCGAACCGACCTGGTCAGACATACAACAGGTGCGCTTTGAGGAACGAATCACACACATCACTGCAGCGGCGGGATTTCCGCTCTCGTGGGTGGAAAACCCAGAGTGGCTGGATTTTTGCAACGACTTTGTTCCGCAGGCCAAGTGTTACGAATCAGCGCGTTGTACCCTTACTGTACCGGTTGTGGTTACGGCTGTAAGGTATATTAGTCACGGACTCGGGGTTTACGATAGGAGTTAGGCGTTGAGAGATGACTCGATCCTAGTACAAGTAGTAGTAGTATTAGGATTGCGGTACTTACGCGATACGTTGGACGCTACGATACGACGACTCATAGCAGCGCTTGAAAGCCTGCTTTTCTTGTATTTAAGGTAGCTGCGGAAGACCAAGATACGCCATCTTGGTCTTCTTCAATCGTCACTTCTTGTCTATCCACGTCTTGTTGCGTCCTCATTAAGGAGGAGCGCCTTTGCCAAGATCTCAAGTGTCTGTGCACATCTTGATTCCGCCTTCGAGCCATACGCCTAGAGCGTGATCAGCTAAGTCGCCTTGTCAAGCTCAAGTCGAGCTAACGTCGTGACGGCGTTACATTAAGACCAAGATTTCTCATCGTGGCGACTGTTAATACCCGAGATCAGTGGACGAACTTCCGTCCCTACTACTTGGAACGAAGAGGAGACCGCAACGTACCAACCCGATTCCTGGGAGCGGCCCGGTGGAGAGACCGAGGAGACGAAACAGGATACTTCGTCGAGTTCAACGGACCTACAAGGTTCCGACCTG
Source organism: Lactarius indigo (assembly GCA_025766275.1). Lineage (NCBI taxonomy): Eukaryota > Fungi > Basidiomycota > Agaricomycetes > Russulales > Russulaceae > Lactarius > Lactarius indigo. Next base: position 1,158,072 of record JAFKAC010000008.1, read on the forward strand.
TTGAGTTCAATTTTGACCATTTGTGTTGGGTAGAGGTTACGTGGAACCCCGTAGATCATCGCTGGGACGTCGTAAGACCAGCAGGAAGGCAGTACCAGTGCGACATTGACGCACGTGAGCTCAACTCACGAGCCGACTGGGGGCCTATTGACGGCCAGTTACGAGAACACTCTACTGGAGAAGCAGTTAGTGAAGAAACTGAGGAAGACGACCAAAGCGAAGAACAGCGACCCGCGAGTATCGGACCCATTGAACAATATACCATCCAACGAGCTGAGTCACTCCATATTTCGGATCAGCCAGAAGTCATTCACGTACGATCACCGGCGGCAGAAATGGCAACTACCACCATGACCACCGAAGAAGTTATAGCCGCCAGAGAACAGGCGATGCAAGAAGCAGCCGAAGCAATCCGGCAAGAGTCACAGAGGAACCTCATGCCCATCAATCCCGAAACAGGGCATCGCATGACTGCAGACGACGCAGCAATTTTTCGAGCCATCGGACCAGATCAAGGGGACCCTCCGTCAGGAGAAGGGGGTAGACGAGGCATATCACTAGACCCTCCACCAGGATGGGGAGGGCCACCCGGAGACGACTTTCCCAGACGACCAGATAGAGGGGGAAATCCACCAGACATTCCAAACAACCCACCAGGCGGAGGCGGAGGCCCACCAGGTGGAGCTGGAGGAGGTCCACCAGGTGGAGCTGGAGGAGGTCCACCAGGTGGAGGCGGAGGGGGACACGAAAAACTGACCGGTGAACCTCCCACTATTTTTGACGGAGATCGCACTAAGGTCGATTCATTCCTTACACAATGGCACGTATATTGGGGCATGAACCTCGACACCCCCGTTATGCGCAACGACTATCGACGATGCCTCCTCTTTCTCTCCTACATCAAGGGAGTATCGGTCAGCGAATGGGTACTCTCGTACCTCAAATGGCTCAACCGACAAATACAAAGAGGCATCGATCAACATACGAGAGACTTGTGGAACGCAGTAGCAGAGGGTTTTAACCAAAGGTTCGTCAATACCCTCGAACGAGAGCAAGCTCAAGCCCTGTTGAGAAAGGGGCTAAAAATGGTCGATGGAGACATCGACAAATACGTCAACGAATTCGAAGAAGCCGCCAGGAAGGCTGGCTATCGCCTCAACGATCCCCAGACCATCGACTTGTTCACCAAGGGGCTACCCAAGAAATTATACGAGAAGACCTACGATCTGGACGAGCCAGAAACCTTCGACGAGTGGAAGCGGGCAACACTCCGACGACAACGTAACTACATCCACATCCGAGCTAGGGTGGATGAGTACAAAGACACGAAGCCGAAGAAGACAGGCAACGCCGGATGGACTATCCCGCAAAATCTCGCAAACCCCTGGGCCATGGATACCTCGGCCGACCGAACAAAAGCGCGATTGGCAGGATCCGAGGAGATCGATTATAGCAAACCACCATACACGAGTCCACCTCCCTTCCCGCCAAGAGGAGGACCGGGGGTGAGGGGACGAGGCAGAGGGGGGTCACGACGGGACCTTAGGACAGTATTGTGTTATAACTGTAACGCGCCGGGACACCTCTCACGAAACTGCCCCCATCCCAGACAGCCACGACAGTGGCAGACGCAAAACGCGGGACCCTCGAACATGCGCACAACAGAAACCGATTATTATACACAAGAACCGCCCCCAGCCCAAATACAAGCTGCCTCTACCGGTAAAACAGCGGAGGAACGTGCCAAGGAGTGGCTCACCGGGGTCGCAAACGCACCAGACGAGGTGAAGGATTTGATACTACAAGACTTGTGGGGAAAAGAGGGTTTTCGGAGCGCCTGAACCCATCGGCCTGGGTGAGGGCTTTAAATTGTAATTCTGTAATCATGACGCGCTTTCGCTCCCTTCGAATTCCAGTCTCGATTCGCACGAATTACCGAATGGCCGACATAAGAGCATTGGTGGACTCCGGAGCCACCGACAATTTCATACACCCCAACTTCGCAGCAAAAATGGGCATAGGGACCCAACCCCTGACCCAGCCGCGAAAAATCTGGAATATAGACAACACGGAAAACAAAGCTGGGTCTATCACTCGCTTCACCGACTTAGACGTATACGCCAAAGGGTATCACAGGACCATGCGCTTCCTTATCACGGACCTCGGAAACGAGGATGTCGTCCTGGGATACCCCTGGCTAGCAACGTATGAACCAACTATCAACTGGAGAGACGCGGTCATACACGAAGAAGTCATGCCAATAGTAATCAGTACGCAGGACAGTCTAAACCGTCATACTGTCATCGCATCCGCCCTCACTGATGAACAAAAGGAAGCAATCGTCCTGGAAATGGACGAAGAAGACACGTACTTGCGAGCAACTACGTCTACAGAATTGGCCATCAAGGCAAAGACGGAGGAGAAGCCCACAGAGTTACCCACGGAATACCTAGCATTTCAGAAGCTTTTCAGCGAAGAAGCATCCCAACGATTCCCCCCTGCCCGGCCATGGGATCATGCAATCGATTTTAAACCTGGCACACCCTCCGCGATCGACTGCAAAATATACCCATTAACGCAGGAAGAGGAAGGAAAACTCAAGGAATTTTTAGACGAAAAGCTCAAACAGGGGTATCTTCGCCCCTCGATGTCCCCGTACGCATCGTCATTTTTCTTTGTTAAAAAGAAGGATGGAAAGCTACGCCCCGTGCAGGACTATCGCGTTATCAACTCGCATACTATACGCAATCAATACCCACTCCCCCTGATCCAAGACCTCATCTACGACCTCAGCAACGCCTATATCTATACGAAACTCGATATCCGCTGGGGGTACAATAACATCCGCATACGAGACGGCGACCAGGAAAAGGCCGCATTTAAAACCAAGTTTGGGCTCTTCGAACCGACGGTTATGTTCTTCGGGCTCACCAATTCACCGGCGACCTTCCAAACCATGATGAACCACATCTATCGCGACACCATCGCCAAGCATGAACTTCGGGGCACGGTTATTCGGGTCTATATGGATGACATCGGTATCGCCACACGCGAAGGATCTACATCCGCCGACCATGTTGCAGCGGTCACGGACGTCCTTCGCGTAGCCCAGGACCACGACCTCTATTTCAAGCTCGAGAAGTGCCTATTCCACCAACCTCGGATGGATTACCTGGGGGTAATCCTTGAAAAGGGGGTAACACGTATGGACCCGGTAAAAGTTCGTGGCATCAAGGACTGGCCAACGCCAACCAAAGTCAGGGACGTACGCTCATTTCTGGGGTTCTGTAACTTTTACCGCCTCTTCATCCGAGGTTTTGCAACTCACGCACGACCACTCAACCGGCTGACGAGGAAGGATGCCGAATGGAAATGGGGAGATGACGAAGACCGCGCATTCAAAACCCTCAAACGACTTGTAACCGAAGAGCCCGTGCTGGCGCACCCCAACCTACAAGACCAGTTCGAACTCGAAGTCGACGCGTCGGGATTCGCGGTAGGTGCAGTACTCCTGCAGAAGAAAAATGATGGTCGCAAGCACCCAATAGGATACTACTCGGCAACACTCAATGAAGCCGAGAGAAATTACGACATCTACGATCTGGAACTGCTCGCTATCGTCAAGGCCCTTCGACACTGGAGACCCCTACTCGCTGGATCCCCGCACAAAATTAAGATATTTTCCGACCACCTCAACCTCCAATACTGGAAGACCCCACAAAAGATCAGCCGGAGGGTCGCTCGAGAAGTGCTGGAACTGATGGAATACGATTTCGAGATCCATCACATCAAAGGGAAGAACAACGGTAGGGCGGACGCCTTGTCCAGACGACCGGACTACAACCAGGGAGAAGACGATAATCAAGGTGTGGTCGTCTTACCCCCGGAAATCTTTGTACGAGTCGCTAATGCCGCACGCGCCTCGGAAACACATCCACTACTGCAACAACCGAGACGAACCCAGGATCCAACCACCATCAAGGCGTGGGTCGACGCCCACCAATTGAAGCAAATCGAAGGAGAATGGTATAAGGACGGGAAACTGGTAATTACCGGGCCCATGACCGCTTACCGTGCCATAATACACGACCATCATGACCTGCCCGTACACGGACACCCCGGCATCAGCAGAACGCAACGGATCGTCGAACGACACTATTGGTGGCCACGCCTTCGACGGGATGTATACGAGTACGTGACAGGGTGCGCTGACTGCCAAAGGAATAAGGTCAATACAAGACCGACTCGCGCACCACTACACCCCATTACCACAATAGCGGATGCCCCTCCCTTCCACACTATTGCGCTGGACTTCATCACCAAGTTACCAGCGTCTCAGTCTTATGACAGCATCCTTACCGTCACAGACCACGACTGTAGCAAAGCGTCAATATTCATCCCATGCAATGAAGAAATTACGGCAGAAGAAACCGCTATCCTGTACGTCAATCATGTTTTCAAACGATTCGGGCTACCGCGCAAAATTATCAGTGACCGCGACCCTCGATTCACATCCAAGTTCACCAAGGAGGTCTGCCGGATCCTAGGTATCAGACAAAACATCTCGACTGCGTATCACCCACGGACAGATGGACAATCGGAACGAACCAATCAGTGGTTGGAGCAATACCTGCGGTTCTGGGCCAACGAGCGGCAAGATAACTGGGCAGCTTATCTTCCTATAGCGGAATTCGCTCATAACAATTGGCCTCATGAGCATACGAAACAATCCCCATTCATGCTGCTCATGGGCTACAATCCGATCGCCGATTGGACAGATAAGCCTTCTCCCATTCCAAACGTTATCACCCGGCTCACACAGCTTAAAGAGGCGCGACAGCTGGCCCAGACCCTTATCAAAAAGGCCCAAGACAGTTGGGTGAAACACCGAGACACCCCGAAATATCAAATAGGCGACCAAGTGTGGTTAGAAGGAAAGCACCTTCGAACCAACCAACCTACAGCAAAACTCGCGGCGCGACGCCACGGCCCTTTTAAAGTCATTCAGGTGATGTCCCCATACAATTACCGTCTCGAACTTCCCACACAGTGGAGCATCCATCCGGTGTTTCACATAGATCTTCTCACGCCGTACAAAAGTACGACCATGTATGGTGAAAATTTCCCTCGACCGCCACCGGATCTCGTGGAAGGGGAAGAAGAATATGAAGTCGAGGCCGTTCTGGACTCACGGCATTTCGGTCGCCGCAAGAAACTCCAGTATCTCATCAAATGGAAGGGATACCCTGACTCGGAGAACCAGTGGGTCGATAAGGATGACGTTTTCGCCCCGGAAGCCATAGAGGCGTATCAAGCGGCCCGAACGGCCATGCGAAGGCTTAAAAGCAAGGACGAGGAATGTCAGGGAGAGTATCACTCCTATCTTCGATCCCTCTCTACGTCTATGCCCACCTCTCCTCTCAGACATGTCACCACGGCGATCCTCCTCGACCAAGTCGCACAAGACGCCGCCAACCTCATCGAAGACGACGAAGAAACCGTGGTTCAACAGGTCCAGCTCACTCCGTACACACCTGCAGACATACGAGCGGGGCATATCACCGCTCAAGAATGGGCTAATGTCCTACAGAGGTTCCCCGACCCGACTCGCCAGCCCGACGACGAGCAGCAGCATGCCGTCCCTCACATCTTCCGAGACGACAACGGCAATCGAGAACCCATTGCCGTCATCCCCCCAGGTGACGACCTCATCGGCACGCGGGGAATTCTCCCTGCCGATCGTCCCCTCGAAGACCCAACAGGAGTTAGAAGCAGCGGAGGATTGGCGGAGGATGGCGAAGGAGTGGGCCGACGAACAGTTGCGCTTAGCGCAGAAGAGGTTGAGCGAGTTGCGGCAGCGCAGGCAGCGTTCCCTCACGACGAAGCTCACACTGACGACGAGGATTACTACCCGGTCAGACACCCCCTCCTTCGAACGCACAGCCACCCTACTGATCCCCGAATCACCCCGTGGCTCGTCCACTCCGACGGAACCGCCATGTCTCGAGGACGTGTGCGACTGCCCGGCGTCGCACTTCACACCCCCATCACGCACGACGACGACCCTGCGCAGGTCCTTGCGCCTGAAGGGTTCAGGGCGAATCGACAGCCCCATTACATTCACTTCCCCATCACCGGGCCCGACGGCGTAGAGAGGAACGCCAGTCACGTACAAATTGTCGGAGGTGCGAATCCCTTTGTGTTGGGACTCATCCCCGGTTCCCCCCATCTCTACGGCAAACCCCTCTACGCTCACCCGATGCTATCGGCTGCGGGACGCGCCTTCATCGCCCACGAGGACTTGGTCATCCTCGCCTCGGACAAGATCACGGACCGTGCGCTTAACCGCATCGGGGACGAGTCCCTGACGGCGGAGGTGACACGATATCGTGCGGCTGCGTATGAAGAAGAGCGGCTCGCAGCTCGTATTCGCCAACTCCAGGCTATGCGGCTGTCAGCAAGGGACGACAAAAGGGACTGCATTTATCGACTCGAGAGGGCTAACGTATTCGAGAGGATCAGCGACGAGCAGTCCACGTGGACGGCACGAGACTTTCGGTGAGTCTGGAGTCTCACGCTGAAAAGGGGGTGATGTTACGAATCAGCGCGTTGTACCCTTACTGTACCGGTTGTGGTTACGGCTGTAAGGTATATTAGTCACGGACTCGGGGTTTACGATAGGAGTTAGGCGTTGAGAGATGACTCGATCCTAGTACAAGTAGTAGTAGTATTAGGATTGCGGTACTTACGCGATACGTTGGACGCTACGATACGACGACTCATAGCAGCGCTTGAAAGCCTGCTTTTCTTGTATTTAAGGTAGCTGCGGAAGACCAAGATACGCCATCTTGGTCTTCTTCAATCGTCACTTCTTGTCTATCCACGTCTTGTTGCGTCCTCATTAAGGAGGAGTGCCTTTGCCAAGATCTCAAGTGTCTGTGCACATCTTGATTCCGCCTTCGAGCCATACGCCTAGAGCGTGATCAGCTAAGTCGCCTTGTCAAGCTCAAGTCGAGCTAACGTCGTGACGGCGTTACACCAAGTCGCCAAGTCGAAAAGTTCTTACCAAACGTCTTCTGCCGTGAACACTCAACGAATTACAACAGAAGGCAAAGCAACGGGTAAGTGGCAAGAACGCAACTGCCTCGTGCGTGTAGCGGTATGACTTATCGCGTACAACTAGACCAAGGGAAGTGTTAGTGAACTGAACTGGTAACACGCTCAAGCCTAGCGTGGAGACAAGTCACGCGCCGAACGTACAGTCACTGCGGAGATTATGCACACGTGAGACCTTTATACAAGGTCAAAGGCAAGGTGATCACGCAGTGGCACGCTGAGTGGAGAACCAAGAGGACAAGTTAACATTGGAGAAGTGAGGGAATACAAGAGAGATACATACCTGAGTGGAGAACCAAGAGGACAAGTTGGTTCCACTCAGGACGCTACATGAGGGTTTATATACATTGCTGCGGCTGAGTTCGAATTACTATAGAACCTTGTTACTAAAGGTACGTGTAATAGTAATGAGTCAGACGCTGACGCGTTGTATTTATTAATAGCGTTATCTATTGTGCTGACTGATGCACAGTCATTAACGCTGACAGAATAATGACGTGTCCTTATCTATGAGTCACAACCCTATGACAACGTAGTCTAGAACTATCTAGAATGTTCCCTGCTTATCGTCCAATGAGAAACTACTGTACTAATGAGGAAGGTGACCTAAAGAGGTAACTCCTAGTAAGGAAGTTACTATCCCAGGGTCACGTGCTTGTGGGTGCACATGTTGGCATCACGTGACTAACCATCTTATCATATCTAATGATAAGGATTTGGACGTTTGAGCACAATGTTGGAGACTCGTATCCTCACCAAATAAATCCGTAAAAATACGGAAAAATAGGGCTGAAATAGAGCGTCCGTGACATCACCCCCCTCCTTAAGGGTCGACGTCCGCGTTGGCCAAGGTGTCCACATGATGAGCTTGCCAAGGTAAGGACGCGTAAATAAGAGCCGCTATTTTTCTAGGCGCGCCCGGGTTTGAGGAATGGAATTCCTTAACCGCATCAGGGGCATGCGCTAGATTTTTAGCTGGTTCCCAAGTGTCCTCACCCTCACCGTATCCTTTCCAACGGATGAGGTATTTAAGAGTACGACCAAAGAGTCTGGAATCTCTTATATGGTCAACTTCGTACTCTTCTTCTCCTTCGACCGTTACTGGATCGGGTGGTGGAGGCGTAAGCCCATTGACTTCGTTTCCTTTATAAGGAGAGAGACGGTCTACATGAAATACATCATGGATCCGTAATGCAGGGGGTAATGCAAGCTTGTAGTCGACATCACTTATGACTTTAGTGACTTCAAATGGGCCCAATTGCTTTGGTCCCAGTTTGGATGACTGCTGATGTATCTTTATTTGTTTAGCTTGCAACCAAACTCTATCCCCGACGTTAAAGGAATATGGCTTAGTCCTTTGTTCAACGTCTGTCTGCATTCGCCTTTTACTTAGGCGTAGAGCCGCCTCCGCATCCTTTCGAGCGGAAACTAAGTGCTGAAGGCGCTTATCGAGCAATGGAATACCCGTAGGTCTACCAGCAGGAATAGTGAAGTCAGGCGTAAAGCCGTATAGTAGCTCAAAGGGTGTATGACCCGTAGCTGAGTTGAGCCTACTATTGACTACGAATTCTGCTGTAGGAAGCAGGTCTGCCCAATCATCTTGTCTCTTGCTAATGAACATGCGCAAATATATCTCAACTTCTTGATTCTTGCGCTCAACCTGTCCATTAGCTTGAGGATGATAGGCTGTGGTTAGACCTGCGTCTATTCCGAGTCGCTTATAGAGGGCACGCATGCTTCGCGCTGCAAATTGGGGTCCCCTATCGCTTATGACTTTGCGAGGGATCCCGTGCAGGGGGAAGACTTGCTCAAAGTGTCACGAACCTATAAACCTGGTCGTGACTCAAGGCGCTTAGGACCGGACCGGGCTTATGTCATCAGCTTCCTAAAGGGGAAATCCGAAATCGGAGTTTGAATTTCGCTCTCCGACGGTCACGTGATGTGTCACGTGATTACTCTGTCTTTCCAAGTCACATGTGTACATGCACGTGTATCAATCAACGATTGATCGTTTATCGATCAACGAAGATAATCAACCAAGTCACAAGGAACACGTGTTCTAATCACAGGTTCCGCAGCTGCTGCGGAATCACGCCACTATGGCGCAATATGGCGCCATCGACTGCGGCGCAGTCGTACCATGCTTATCCTGTATTCTGATTGGACAGTATTAATATCTCGTCTCTGGAATGTTCCAACCCGCAGTATTGCGCAGCACTCGTGGACAGGCCCTAAGCCTGCCCTAAAGTTACGCACAGACCATTCCCTGTAGTATATAAGCTAGCTCAATCTATCGGACAGTCCCTCAGACTGTCCACTTGTGACATCTTCCCTCTTGCCTCTCAGCTCCTTCGAGTGCCCCACCTTGTGTGCGCCACTATCTTCTTTGAGCCAAGAACGCCTCCTCTTCGCCCACGTCGACACCCTCTCCGTCTCTACCTCGCCCGCTGTCGTCTTCAAACGTACCCCTCGCTGTCGAGTGACAGTGAGTTCACCACACTTGGACAGTCTCTCCAATAGACTGACCTCGGGCTTCCCAGTGACTGACTATACCTACGAGTACGACTTCTCGCAGTACGGTCAGTGGGACGGAGACTCTGCCAGCTACCAGTCAGAGTTCGACAACCAAGGTAGCCCCCTCGACTTTTCCCGTACCTCCCCTGTCCCCTCCTCCTCTGCTGTCCGTCTTGACAGCCTCCGCTTCACCGCCCCCTACACCCCCGCCACCTTTGGTGGTGACGAGCCCCCCGCCCCTGTTGCCCTCGTTCGGGACGCAACCCCCGAACTAGTTTACCCTTACGCTCCGGCTGAAGAAGCCACCCCTCGTCCATCCCCTCGTCCCTTGTCCCCCAGCACCGCCCAGTTCTACCAAGAGGTCCTTGAGATCATCGACCTCAACGGGAACGTCGTCCCCTTGACCCCCGAACCCCGCGCCGAGTCTGCGCCTCCCCCCCGAGTCCCGACCCCCCGCCCCCCTATCTCCCTTCGTGGCTCTCCTTCGCCACCTCCTGTATTTCCTCCGACTCCTCATCGCTCTCCGTCTCCTGTTCCGGTCCCCTCCCGCCTTGCGACCCCCGACTCGCCAATTGACTACGAGCGAGTAGCAGAACAAGGCCCCGTCTTTCCTCCGGCCCCTCACCCCGAACAAGAGAACCTCCCTCCCCTCGGCCCCACCGCCTACCAGGCCCCTCCTTGCCTCCTTTCCCAAGGAGAACACCCCCACCAGTACATCTCCATCGTCACCCCCCAAGGAGAATCTTGGCGGCCCGCTTCCACGACCCTCCGGGAACTGATTAGTAGAGTTCCCCTCGCCACCTCACTCGCTAATTTCCCTCCGGTCTTCCCTTCTGTTACCCCTTTCCGTCTCCTTCCCCCTCACGTCTACACCCTTTTCCTGCGCAACGTTGACCCCGCTCAACACCCCGACTTTCCTCCCTTATACATCTGTTCCAAGGCCATCTACGACCTTCCCTCCCCTGACACCCCCCTCGGAACTATCCGATACGATTTCAGGGAAGGACTGAGACGTGCCTTCGCCCCCCTCGCTAACGTACACAGGGCCGGATATATTGACTCTCTAGTGACGCTAGAGATCCAGGACTTTTTGGACGGGAGAATCGTTACCACTTACGGACACTTGCGCTTCTCTTTTAACGGACTTATTTACGCTCACCAGCAGGCTTATTTCTTTGAGGACTTGGTTCGTTCTGCCCCTCATCTTCTTGCCTACTGTCTTTCGCCTCGTATTCCTGCCAACCCCTTTAGTTTCATTTCTACCTTTCCCGATGACCAGCCACTTTAGATAAGTGGTTATATATTTGCCTTGTCTTGAAACGAGTGTTTTAAGTGCAACGCAAAGTAAGTAAGTGTTTACTTATTTGGGTTTTGGACTTAAATCGAGTGATTTAAGTGCCGCCTTCTACTCCATTTACCTTCAACTTATCTGAAGAACAAAGGCTCGCACGAGCCCGAGTTAACTTCGAGTCCCACAGGCAGCGGCAACTTGACCGCTATTACCCCGTCACTTCCACCTACGACCTCATCGATAACCCCCGTCTTGACTGTTGGACGGAACCCCCTACCGCCTTACGTACCCTTATCGACCTCTTTGACTTTGGAGAAGTCATCCCCGAAAGGGTTTACCACGAGTTTATTGACAATCTTTCTGAAGTCGTTAAGGCTGCCGACGAGCAACTCCTTTATTGGCATCTTTCAAACTCCGTCTCTGCCACCAACCATCCAACAGACCAACTCCTAGTGTGGACCAAAAGCGACTATCTTTGGTTTGTCCACGTCCCCCCTCGTCGTGACCACTACGTCCAGCAACTCGAAGACGGTTTCTCTCTTCACTTTGTTGACCGACTCCGCCTCACATACCAGGAAATACAGATTTCCTTCCAAGAAATTCGAGTGATCATTCACCCCGACTCCACCCCCCGTCTAGTTATCTCCGATAGTTCGGAGTTCACTTACTCCTTCGCCACCTCTGTGTGGGAAACTACCTTGTCAAACCCTGACCGGAACCTTGTCAACCCAAGTATCTGGCACTACCCCCCTTCGACCTCTGACGACCCCGAGTTAGTATCAATCCTCAACGCCAGAGAAACTTTCCGGACTCCTCCCTTGCTCCGCCGGATTACAGATCGGCTTCCCCCTAGTTCCCCCAAAACTGAAGACGAATCTTCAGACTCCGACGTCTCCCTGCATAACGGAGATACTAACCAGCCGCCAAGTCCTAACGACGGTTGGGGACCAACTCTGACCTCCGGCCCCTGTTGGTGCTCTCAAGAAGTTTGCACCTGTGGTTATCGTCCTAACACCCCCCCGACACCCCCCAACGTAGTGTTGTGGTCCCCTGGAGTTAACTATCTACCTTATAGAGAAAAGGTTTAGATAGTATAGATTGTTGAGATAAATTTTACGAGTGTAAAATTTGACAAGTCAAATCCTGGATCCAATTCATTGGGCAATTAACCTGGCATCCTCACACACCGCCCAAAGAAGAACTCATCGTCGCTTCCAAGTGGACGATCGGCCCATAGCCTCTACCCCTAGTACCCCTGTTACCCCAAGAAGGGCCCCCAGAGCTCGTCGAGCTACCAACACCCAGATTCCCCTTCCAAGTATTAACCAAGCTGGTCCAAGTGAACCAGTGTACCCCAGTATCCAAGCAACTCCGGCTGCAAGACAGCATTCCACGAGCAGCGACGAAGCTCAGTATCTCGAGACCCAACCCCGAGAAATCCATTGTCATCTCCCTGAGGCTATCCTAGTAACCAAGAGCCTACCAACCAGAACCCCCCGAGAACTCGACGTGTTCAGAAGACACTGTTCTCTGTTGTACCAAAACCGGCACAATCTTGAAACCCTGTACTTTTCCCAGCCCCTTACGCGCATAAGCGAGATTTCGACAAGCCCCTTGTATTTCCAAGACTTCTTGTGGAGAAGTAAGACAACCCTGACCCACTTTGGTATTTGGGAAGAATACCATTGGATCCGTCGTTCGCAAAGACCCCATCGTCCGGATAGAGCTATCCTTCTCCCCGCATACAAAGTCTACTACCCCTGGAACCTGGACAGTTGGACTGTCACCCGTCTCACCAGAAGAGGTGAATGAATACACAACGACCTCTCACACCAGAAGAAAAAGCCCACATCCCAGTATACTTTTTCGACCCATATTTTTCCCTCACCGATAATCTTTACTACACCAAGTGGAAGGAAGAGGATATCTGTAGTCCTACAGGAAAACACCCGTGGACAATAGTTGCCACCCAACACCAAATCGTTTTTCAAGACTTAAAAGAAGCCTTTCCTGGTATCGACAAGGTCACGGACTTAAACTACAATTCCCTACATGCCACTTTCAAGGGGAAGAACGTTCGTTGGAACTTTGTGAACGAACAGTGGATCTACCTAAACAACAAACCAGTCCATTTTAACACACCTAGTCAATCCAACGATTCAGACAGCGACACAGAGGAAGTATCGCAAATCCTAGACACTACTACCAAAAAACTCTCTGGTCTACTATCCCAAGTAACCTCCCGACCCTCGACACCCCAGATTTCCCCTAGTACCTCCGGTCCTAGCCGTTTCCCTGCAACAGTTCCCCCACATCGACTCCCATCACCACCCCTAACCGTTCAAGCCTCTTCCTCAGCACCCCCCTTACCTGTTCCTCCTGTACCCACTGCAATGGCAGCACCTGCACCCGCAAAAATCTTAGGCGCAGCGCCTGAGCCCTTTGATGGCAAGCCCAACCATGCCGAAGCTTTTTGGAACAACCTAGCCAACTACTTCCACCTAAACCAAGATATCTTTAATTCAGACGATAAAAAGATATCTACTGCTCTCACCTACTTCAAGGTTGGGACCTCAGCCGGAGAATGGGCTCAAGATAGACAAAAGAAAGCCTTGAACCCAACCGGAGGAGTGGCAATATCCTTTGGCACCTGGGCGCAGTTCAAAACTGACTTTGATGCACACTTCGTTCCTGGTCATACTGCCATGGAATCCACCAACAAAATGTATTCTCTGAAGATGGGGACCCGACCTTTCAACGAATGGTTCCAAGAATGGTCAACCCATGCTACACGAAGTGGCGCAAACGAGCAAACCAAGATGTATGCTTTCCGACAAGCTATTCCAACGGCTCTAAACATGAAGCTGCTTGGCATATCCCCCATCCCTACCACCTTCGACACCCTTGTTGAGAAAGCAAGAGAATTCGATCGCGCCTATCGAATTTACGCTGGTCACGCCATTAACCAGTTTAACAAGACCCATAAGCCCACCACAGGACGAGCCGTCCTAGCAGAGGACGACAGCGTAAACGTCAACGCCTCCTCATCACGTACTACCAAACCAAGAACCAAACTTACCAAAGAAGAGCGGGAGTACCGCTTCAAGAATAAACTCTGTCTGTACTGTGGCAAGCCAGGCCACGTCCTTAAAGAATGTCACGCCAAGACGGCAGCCATGAAGGCCAAAGGAGGCCAATCCAACAACAACGCTAGGGCGCGCGGCGCCTTTGTTGATGAACCAAGTCAGGAGGAAGCACCTGCTGACCACCCAGCAAACATTGGAGCGATATATCGAGAGATACTCCCTTTTGACCCGGACGCACGCCCGCGTTCGGTGCCTATTAATGAGGATTTTTAGGCTCTTCCATCGTAGCACTGTCGATTGGAAGTATTCGTGCCAGTAGCGTTGTACACGGCCTTTCCCTACTAGAGACGCTCGGAGCCGAGCATGTACCTGCAGAAACAATTCGGAATAGGAGAGCTCCTTCAATTGTTCTCAGAGTTACACTAGTAGGAAAGAAGTCTGGCAAAGAAATCAGTGCCCGTGCCCTGTTGGACAGTGGTGCGGAGGGCATCATCGTGGATGATGGGTTTGCGCGTGCAAACAACCTAACAATGCGAACACTAATTAAACCCTTACCAGTTAGAAACGTGGATGGGTCTCCCAACAAGATGGGATCTGTTAGGTATACTACGATCCAGAGACTACGGATCAGAACTTCTGATGACAACTACCACGACGAAACTGTGGAACTCTATGCAACTACTCTAGGGGAGCACGATATAATCTTAGGAACAGATTGGCTCCAAGCGCATAATCCGGAAATCGATTGGCATCAACCAAAAATAGCCTTCACCCGATGCCCAAAAACCTGCACCCTGTCCTCCTCAGCGGTTGTCATCTCTTCGAAAACACCACAAACGCGACATACGACTATTAACATCCTTGAACTCGACCTTGAACAAGAAACCTGCCTCCCTGTGAACGACGAAGTTGAACCCCTGGAACCGACCTTCATCCAAGATGCCTGCGAACCCTGGCTGTGGATTCACAGCTTCAACAAGTACGACCACCTTGCCATCCGATCCAAAGTAACTACAAGCACCAAGATAGCAGCACGAACTGCACCCAAGCCTTCCAGCGACCACATTCCGAGTCACTTCCAACGCTACACCAAAGTATTCAGCGAAACTGCGTCCCACCGACTACCCAAACACCAACCTTGGGATCATGCCATCGATCTCAAACCAGGAGCCACTATGAAGAATTGTGGCATTTATCGACTTACGCCAAAAGAATCCGATGCCCTCAAGGAATACATCTCTGAACACCTAAAGAAAGGTTACATTCGACCATCTAAGTCACCCATGGCCTCCCCCTTCTTCTTTGTCGACAAAAAGGATGGCAAACTCCGACCTGTGCAAGACTACCGTGCCCTCAATGATATAACCATTAAGAACGCAGCACCCCTTCCCCTTATCCCTGAACTTATCGACAAACTCCATGGCGCGCGCTACTTTACCAAGCTAGATATTCGTTGGGGTTACAACAATATCCGCATCCGCAAAGGTGATGAATACAAGGCAGCCTTCAAAACATCCTTAGGACTTTTCGAGCCAACCATAATGACGTTTGGCCTCTGCAACGCCCCTGCCACTTTCCAAACATTCATGAATCAAATCTTCGAGTCCTTGATTGACGGTGGACACGTAGTGGTCTACCTCGATGACATCTTAATCTTTACAGAAGATATCTCCTCTCTTACAGCATTGACACACGACGTGCTTCAACAGCTGGAACGCCACGACCTCTACCTGAAACCTGAGAAATGTACATTTGCACAAACCTCAGTCGAATACCTTGGAATCATCATTTCCGATGGACAAGTTTCTATGGACCCTGCAAAAGTTGCGGGCATTACCCAATGGCCCACTCCGCGCACTGTCAAACAGGTCCAAGCCTTCCTAGGCTTTTGCAACTTCTATCGACGCTTCATTAAAGACTACTCCACTATCGCCCGCCCCTTGTTTGATCTGACCAAGAAAGACGTTCCCTTTTCTTGGGATACCGCGGCGGAAAGCGCTTTCCGCACCCTGATTACATGCTTCACCAAGGCTCCTGTCCTTGCCCTGCCTGACCATTCTAAACCCTTCCGCCTCATCACTGACGCAAGTGATTTTGCTACCGGTGCCATTCTAGAACAACCTGATGCCTTGCAACGTTGGCACCCCGTCGCCTTCCTTTCTAAATCCCTCCTTCCTGCCGAACGTCACTACGAAATCTGCGACAAAGAACTTCTTGCCATCATCCATGCCCTACATGCTTTCCGTCACTACCTGGAAGGGCGGGATGACGTTACTGAAATCTGGTCTGACCATGGCAACCTTGTCTATTTTACTACGAAACAAAAACTTTCCCGACGACAAGCCCGTTGGGCCCTATTCCTCTCTCGCTTCCAGTTCATCATCATCCACAAACCAGGAACGCAGAACAAATCTGATGCACTGTCTCGGTGTCCAGATCATAAAAAGGGGATAGCGGATGAAGATGAAAAGCGAGTGCTCCTGGACACCAAATATTTTTCCATCAACGCAGTGCAGAGGACTGCAGTAACCATTCACGGTGATACCACCCTCCGACAACGTATCAAAAGCACTCAGACCTATGACAAGGAAGTCAGCATGGCTCTAGAATCCCTCTTAAAGAATGGCCCTCGATCCCTAGCTAAAGGCCTAGAAGAGTGGAACTTAGAAGACGGTATTATCTTGTTCAAAGGACAAGTCTATGTTCCCAAAGATGACAACCTACGAAGAGACATCGTTAAGACATACCACGACCACATCGCCACAGGACATCCAGGACGATGGAAAACCTATGAATTAATATCCCGAGACTTCTGGTGGCCAGGGATATCAACCTTCGTTAAAACCTACGTTGATGGTTGCGCCACATGTCAAGCCACTAAAATCAAACCACGTACCCAAGTACCCCTACAACCAAATGCAATACCTGAAGAAATATGGGGAACCATCACAATGGACTTCATCACCGACCTTCCCCTATCCCACAACTACGATTCACTATTTGTTGTGGTTGACCGACTCAGCAAAGCTATAGTTATTTCCCCTTGCAACAAAACCATCACCGCAGACGAAACAGCTCAACTCTATCTTGAAAACGTCTGGAGACGTACTGGCCTACCTCGACAGGTCATCTCCGACAGAGGCCCCCAATTTGCATCAAAAGTCATGCAAGAAATCTGGAACAAACTTGGAGTCAAGTCCACACTGTCTACAGCTTTCCACCCACAAACCGATGGAGAAACCGAACGTGTTAACCAAGAACTCGAACAGTACCTTCGAGTCTTCTGCAACTTCCAACAAGATAACTGGGTGGATCTAATTCCATTCATGGAATTTGCACACAATGCCCGACAACACAGCGCGACCCACAAGTCACCCTTCGAGGTTTGGTATGGATACAAACCAGAGTTCATCCCCCCTACCCACTTTACCACCAAAATACCCGCAGCCGAGGAAAGATTAAATGCGCTAAATCAAATCCGCTCCGAAGTTACTGCAGCCCTTAAGGTAGCAGCGGAAGTCATGAGAGGATCGAAACTATCTACCCCCTCTCACGAGTTCAAAACAGGCGATCTAGTCTGGCTGGAAGGGACCAACATCCATACTACCCACCCCAAGGCTAAACTTGCTCCACGACGCCACGGCCCCTTTAAAGTCATTTCCACCTGGGGGGTCAATTGCAAGCTTCAACTTCCCAAGACATGGCGCATTCACCCAGTCTTCCACAACTCCTTGATCTCTCCATACAAAGAAAACACCATACATGGCCCCAACTTCACCAGACCACCCCCTGAATGATGAACAGCAAACACAGAGGGCATACTCACAGAGACAAAGTAGACTGTGGTGAGATATGCTGGAGGTAGCTGGAAGCAGAGGTGTAACAGGGGATCTTGCAAGTAAAGCAGGGAGTCTGGCACACAAACAGTGAGAACTGATGTTATACATTGGAGGGAAGGGAGCTTACCTGGCACACAAACAGTGAGAACTGATGTGGACCAGGAGCGTACATGCTACTCTACTTATACACTTTCTGGGAGTGACACTATACAAGGGATGTAACACAAGTCACGTACTACAAGACAGTTATTGTTCTACAAACGGACAAAGGAATGCACGTTCTGAGAACAAGTGCAGAAAGAACAAGGAGAGTCTAGAAGTAAGTGATATCATAATGACATCATAATAAGGATAGAACAAAAGGAGAACAAAGAAAGATACAAGAACGCATAGTACAATGAAAGGTCTGGATATGTCCATATGATGTCACTGTACATGATGTCATAGATAAAGTAGTCCGAGATTGTCCAGATCAAATCTAATCTAAAGCGGTCCTAATTAATCTACAGCAGTCCGTATCTGTAAGTCCGGTCCGTAAGAGCCGCTAAGTGCGCAAGGGTCACTTATCAACATCTCCCCGTGATCTACAATCTAAGTACACACAAGTCCCATGTCATCGTTGTGCTTCTGCAGCAGGACACGTGGTAGTGACTTTGTAAAGCCGTCCGCAACCATATCTACAGTAGGAGTTCTAATGAGGGTGATGGTCCCCTTTTCGATGTACTCCCGAATGACATGATGCCGTATGGCAATGTGCTTAGACCGTCTCCCAGTGACAGGGTTCAAGGCCAAGTCAATGGCACCCTTATTGTCACCATGAAGCGGGATGGGGTCGTCGACCTCGTACCCGAGTTCCGTGAGGAAGCTCTGATACCACGCAGCCTGGTTAGCCGCGTCGGTCATGGCCATGTATTCCGCTTCCGTTGTGTTTTGGGCAACAGTCTTTTGCTTGCGCGAAGACCAGCTTATTGCACCGTTAGCTAGTAGGAACACATAACCAGAGGTGGAGTGGCGGTCATCAGTCTGATCAGCCAGACTGGAATCAGTGTAGCCGTGGAGGCCATCGCCATTGGCGCCATCGTAAACAACACGCATATCCATAGTTCCCACTAAGTAGGACAGGACATACTGCGCAAGTCGCAGATGTTGTGGTGAGGGGTTCGCTGCGTACTGCGCCAAACGTGACACAGCGAAGGAGATATCTGGCCTAGTGCCAATCTGCACATAAAGCAGACTCCCAATCAAAGACTGGTAGTGGGAAATATCTGAGGCAGTTGCCTGCGACGTATATTTAACCAAGTGCTCGTCAGCACCAGCGGGCAAAGGTGTGTTGTGTGGTGTGGCATCAGACATGCCAAAGCGTTCAAGGACATCCTTGATGTAACCAGACTGATCTATTTTGATGCGTCTGAGGGAGCGGTCGCGCACAATGCGCATACCAAGATAAGACTCTATCTCCCCGAGATCTGTCATCTCATAGCGTTCAGACAAGTCTGATTTAAGACGCTTGATTCCACTCAACGAGGGACCCAGTATAGTGATGTCGTCAACGTAGACAATAACGAAGAGTGGATCATACCCCTCCCGTTGAGGCATCACATATATGCCAGCATCAGCAAACGTCCGCTTAAAGCCGAGTGCAGTGAGCACTCCATGGAATTGCAAGTTCCATGCGCGGGAGGCCTGTTTGAGACCATAGATCGCCTTAACTAGGCGACACACCTTCGTCTCAGAGCCAGTGACAGTGAAACCTTGTGGCTGCTCCATGTAAATCTCCTCGTCAAGCACGCCATTGAGAAAAGCAGACTTAACATCCATCTGATGGATGTGCCAGTCCTCCAGCGCGGCCAACGCCAGAAGTAAACGTAGCGACTCAAATCGTGCAACGGGAGAGAAGGTTTCATCAAAATCTACGCCAGGGATCTGCGTGAATCCCTTAGCCACCAAGCGAGCTCTGTAGCGGCCATCCGCTTTGAGCTTAAAGACCCATTTGGATTTTACTGCCTTACGATTAGGCGGGAGATCCACTAACTCCCAAGTCCCATTCTTAGCTAGGGCGTCCATTTCATACTGACACGCCTTAGTCCACTCATCTGCAGCTGCAGACCGCATGGCCTCTGCATAAGTTGCAGGGTCTCGGCCCACAAAAGCAGCAGCCAATAACTCCGCATACCCCAGGCGCCTGCCGCGCCATGCCGCATTGTCCGCATTGAAGTAACGCGGATTAGGGACTGGGGCACGAGCACTGCGCCTTGGTGCATTGTCCATCTCGCGCAACAGCTGACTACGCTGTGCACGATCCTCAAATCCCCCAGGCATTTCTGGTGAGGGAGGAGGGACATGGCGCATAATGCGCGTTGCACTAGGACGCGGCGGGGGAGAAGTGGGAGTGGCTTGCTCACGCTTTGGTGTGGTGGGCGGAGCCGGCAGAGCAGGTGGTGGAGTGGTGGGGCGTGGTTGGACTTGTGGGGGGTCTAGGAGCTTTTCAACATCCTCCTCCTCACTACTACTGGAGTGTGCAGGGGAGGGGGCTTGCATTGGTGGTAACGCCGGCGGGTGAGGCACGGCAGTCACTGTTGTGCTAGGCACGACTGGTGGTGAAGGTGTGGGGTGTGTCTCAACACCCTGGAGGGACGGGAAGCTACTCTCGTCGAATGTCACATCCCTGGACACTCGGACGGAGTGGGTTGAGCGGTCCCAGAGCTTATAGCCCTTAGATTCGGGCTCAAACCCGATAAGCGTGACCTCAATGGCCTTCGCATCCAATTTGCGACGCTTATCAGCGGGTATGTGCATGTACCCCTTGCATCCAAAGACGCGAAGATGTGAGACATCGGGCACTTTGCCAGAGTGCCAGAGCTCATAGGGAGTGCGCCATTTAAGCCCACGGACTGGAGAGCGGTTATAGATGTGCACAGCTGCGCACACTGCATGCTCCCAGAAGCCTTTAGACATGCCAGCTGTGTGGAGCATGGACATTGCCTTATCCATAATGGTGCGGTTAAACCGCTCGGCTTTCCCGTTGGACTGCGGTGAACCCGGCATCGTGAGGTGATGCTCTATCCCTTTCTGCTTAAGAATGTCCTGCGTGACACTCGACATGTATTCGCCACCACGGTCAGAGTGCAGAGCGTGCAGTTTATGGCCAGACTGGGTTTCACCCCAGGCCAAATACATCTGCAGCGACTTAGCAAACTGGTCCTTCGACTTAAGGAAGTGAACCACAGTGAACTTAGTGTGGTCGTCTATGAAGGTGGCAGTGTAGGTCGAGCCTTGCAGAGACTGAGTCTGCATAGGACCGGCGAGGTCACTGTGCACAATCTCAAATTGGCGAGTTGTCCTCTTGTTGGAGGATGCAGAAAAGGGCTGGCGAGTGGACTTGCCCATCTCGCACCCACGGCAGACTGTGTGGACCGTGGTAGAGCTTTCTATGTCCATGCCAGTAGTGGCAGAGGGACCATGCGCCTTCAGCGCTGCAGAGGAGATGTGTCCCATGCGTTGATGCCAGATATCAAGTGTGGCAGCACTTGATTTTGTGTGGGCGTTGAGGCCGACGCTGGCTGCGTCCAACCAGTAAAGGTTGTCCTCAAGGTAGCCTTTGGCCACACATTTTTGGTTGATAGATATTTTAAATGAGCCACTATCAAAGGCGATCTCAGCACCTTTTTGTGCTAGGGCGCGCGTCGACAAGAAGCGCGTCTTCACCTGTGGTAGGTGTAGCACATTGCTTAGGGTGATGGAGATACCCTGGCTCGTAGTAAAGACGACAGACCCGACACCCACTTGGTCTATTGTGGACTTATCCCCTAGGCGTACAGTGCCTTTGGTTGGGGTATAGTCTTTGAAGTCAGACCGATGTGGTGTAATGTGGTGTGTAGCACCACTGTCCATCATCCAACGCACACGCGAGGCAGCATACAAGGCAACAGAAATAGATTGAGAAGCCCAGTCTATGGCGGGCTCTTCGACCTCCTTAATGGAGGCGGTGGTAGGTACAAGAATATGACTATTTGCGGCCTTGTTGCCTGCCTTCTCCTTCTCCTTTGCGTCAGCCTCATCCTTCTTTTTCTTCCTGCAGTCAGGCTTGATGTGGCCCTTTTTATTGCAATAGTGGCAAGTCAGACCAGAGTGGTCCTTCTTGCCCTTTTTGCCCGTCGACTTGACGGGGGCCACCTTGTTGAGGGAAGAGCCAGAGGGCCCGGCGCGGCGAGCTTCTTCCGACACTATGCGCGCAATTATTTCAGCGTGCTTGAGTGTGGAGGGTGCCCCACTGGCAAGGATGGTTGAGGCCAACACCTCATAAGAGGGCGGCAGCGCGTGGAGGAGAATGAGGCAGTATTGGACGTCAGAGACACCCATCTGCGCGTTGGAAAGGGCAACCCTTAGCTCATTGAGCTTGGCCAGCTGAGCGGCCATGGGTGCGGAGTCGTCAAGGCGGGCTTGCGTTAACTGGATCCACAAGTTAAAGATGGTGGTGCTGCCCGAAGCACCAGCGTATACGTCTCTCAGCTTGTCCCACTTCGCCTTGAAAGTGGCATAGACAATATTGTCCGCCACAAGGGAGTAGACATCTGGCTTTAAGTAAAGGCGGAGGTACGCCTTGGAGCGACGCTGGACTGAGTCCCACTCATCGGTAGTTATGCCAGATGGGGGTGTGTCCAAGGTGAACACATCTTCAGCCTCATGCAGCGTGAGGATAGCCTCAATGGTCCCAGACCATTCGTTCCAGCCAGTGCCATCAAACTGAGTGAGATGGATGCCAGATGGCATGCCGAAGTTGGCACTGTGGGCCTGAGAGAGACGTGTGGAGGGTGTGGACCCAGAAGGAGGAGGGAGTGAGCCTCCTGCAGAGCCACCAGTGGGGCTGGGAGGAGCACCAGCACCGGTAGCAGGGGTAGATGAAGAACCAGACATTGGGATGATTTATCTGTCGCCGAGGAGCAATCAGCGACAGTGCTTCATAGTTGCAAGACATAAAGATAGAGGGGGTACCACTCCTGTCTGTGATTCTGTAAGGCCAGAACGCTTAACGCGTCCTGCCTCCTGATAGTATGCCAGTGATACAAGGGCTAGGCCCAGGTTGGAAGAATCCCTTTGCCATACCATGAGCTAGCTGCCAGCCAGGACGTGTCTAAGACACAGCTCAAATGGTTTGCGTCAGGGGGAAGGTGAAGGGAATGCTTTCAGAGCCCAAGGCTGTCTACCTCAGCCTTCTCGGCCTGTTGGTTGCCTCATCGCCACAAGTGGCTTTACTGAATCCTTTCCCATTGCCGCTACAAGGCAGGTATCTGGTTGCAGAACACCATAGTGGTGAACACCCCCCAGAGCCTGAACCAGGTTTTACACTCCCATGGTGAGGAGATCCTGCGCCCAGTGTGGAGCACCAGAGACAGCTGGCGCTAAGCTCCACAATACACAGCCCAGTGGGCCATGCACGCCTGGATATTTTGAAGTTAAGGGGCTACCAGACCCAGTCTCCTTGCGCATAGCGCAGGGGCTAGGAAAACAGTAGGGGTGAAAGTAGGACTACTGGGCAGTACATACACAGGAGGTTCCTAAGCAGAGACAAGTGGCGCCCCACTGTCCTCTGCCTTGGGCAAGGCTGGTAAGGCCCCAGACAGACCTTAGCCTGGTGTGTCCTCCTAGGAAGACAGTGACCAGCCAAGTGGAGTGGCTAGGGCACCAGGGCCCATAACCTGATGAACAGCAAACACAGAGGGCATACTCACAGAGACAAAGTAGACTGTGGTGAGATATGCTGGAGGTAGCTGGAAGCAGAGGTGTAACAGGGGATCTTGCAAGTAAAGCAGGGAGTCTGGCACACAAACAGTGAGAACTGATGTTATACATTGGAGGGAAGGGAGCTTACCTGGCACACAAACAGTGAGAACTGATGTGGACCAGGAGCGTACATGCTACTCTACTTATACACTTTCTGGGAGTGACACTATACAAGGGATGTAACACAAGTCACGTACTACAAGACAGTTATTGTTCTACAAACGGACAAAGGAATGCATGTTCTGAGAACAAGTGCAGAAAGAACAAGGAGAGTCTAGAAGTAAGTGATATCATAATGACATCATAATAAGGATAGAACAAAAGGAGAACAAAGAAAGATACAAGAACGCATAGTACAATGAAAGGTCTGGATATGTCCATATGATGTCACTGTACATGATGTCATAGATAAAGTAGTCCGAGATTGTCCAGATCAAATCTAATCTAAAGCGGTCCTAATTAATCTACAGCAGTCCGTATCTGTAAGTCCGGTCCGTAAGAGCCGCTAAGTGCGCAAGGGTCACTTATCAACACTGAAATCATCCAAGGGGAAGACGAACACTATGAAGTGGAAAAGGTCTTGCAGTCCAAGGCATCGCCAAACAAAAAGGGCATACTCTACCTGATCAAGTGGAAGGGGTATCCTGACTCCGAAAACTCCTGGCTCCCCTCCTCCCAAATGACCCATGCGCAAGACCTTGTTAATCAATTTCACAAGGCCAACCCCAGTGCCCCTAAACCAAAGTCAACTAGTGCTAGTGGAATAGCACGACGTTAAAAAGGGGATACTGTCACGAACCTATAAACCTGGTCGTGACTCAAGGCGCTTAGGACCGGACCGGACCGGACCGGGCTTATGTCATCAGCTTCCTAAAGGGGAAATCCGAAATCGGAGTTTGAATTTCGCTCTCCGACGGTCACGTGATGTGTCACGTGATTACTCTGTCTTTCCAAGTCACATGTGTACATGCACGTGTATCAATCAACGATTGATCGTTTATCGATCAACGAAGATAATCAACCAAGTCACAAGGAACACGTGTTCTAATCACGGGTTCTGCAGCTGCTGCGGAATCACGCCACTATGGCGCAATATGGCGCCATCGACTGCGGCGCAGTCGTACCATGCTTATCCTGTATTCTGATTGGACAGTATTAATATCTCGTCTCTGGAATGTTCCAACCCGCAGTATTGCGCAGCACTCGTGGACAGGCCCTAAGCCTGCCCTAAAGTTACGCACAGACCATTCCCTGTAGTATATAAGCTAGCTCAATCTATCGGACAGTCCCTCAGACTGTCCACTTGTGACATCTTCCCTCTTGCCTCTCAGCTCCTTCGAGTGCCCCACCTTGTGTGCGCCACTATCTTCTTTGAGCCAAGAACGCCTCCTCTTCGCCCACGTCGACACCCTCTCCGTCTCTACCTCGCCCGCCGTCGTCTTCAAACGTACCCCTCGCTGTCGAGTGACAGTGAGTTCACCACACAAAGTAGATGGATGCCACCCCATCAGCCGTAATCTGAGAAGTCACGGGGAACAGATGAATCTGTTTGGTGTAATGATCTACAATATTTAAGATCATATCTTTCCCACGTGACATAGGCAGTGGACCGATTAGATCGATCCCTACTATCTGCCATGGTCCCTCAGGTACTTCTTGCGGCTGAATGGTTGCTTTAGGGTGTAGATCTTTGCGGTAGCGTTGGCATCGATCACATCCTTCTACGTATGAGGCAATGAAGCCTGACATGTGTGGCCACCAATAGTAGCGACTGACTAGCTCTATAGTTCCGTTTTTTCCAGGGTGTCCGGTAGTGACCGAGTCGTGGCAAGACTTTACCACGTCCCTGCGAAGGGCACGATCGTTTGGGACATATAATTTACCTCGGTGGTAAACGAAACCATCTTCTTCTTCCCACATCAAGACACCATCTGTGAGAGCCTTGGGAGCGGTCTTAGATATGCTTTTAAGACCCTCTATAACTTCGGCTTCTCGAATAGATGCGAGCTTGATGCGACTCCCTAGAGAGTCTATTTCAGGGACAAAGTGCACTTTAGCGGCAGCTAGGAAATGCTCAGGTTTTAACACCTGAACCTGGCGATTATCTTCAGAGTCCCGGACTTGGTCTCGCGAGAAACGACTTAATGCATCGGCTTGCATGGATTCTCCTTTCTTATAAGTGATTTTGAAGGCGAACCGACTTAAGAATAAGGCCCATCGAGCTTGGCGCCTATTCAAGTCTTTCATGGTTGCCCACCATTCCATATTCTTATGGTCGGTGATCACTTCAAAAGAGATGCCTTCGAGGAAATGTCTCCAATCTTCTAAGGCACGGATTAAGCCGAGCATTTCCCTGTCGTAGATCTCATAGTTGCGTTCTTCTTTACTCATAGACTGTGAGCGATACGCAACGGGGTGCCAGAGACCGTCCGGGTATTTCTGAGTTAGAATACCGCCAGTCGCAAATCCTGAAGCATCCACCTCGACTCTAGTTGGAAGGTTCGGATCGTAAACCTTAAGAATAGGTTCTTGTACGAAACGTTCCTTTAATAGGTCAAAGGCTTTTTGCTGTTCAGACTGCCATGTCCAAGGAGTGTCTTTCTTAGTGAGGTCATGAAGGGGTCGAGCAATAGCCGCGAAGTCCTTGATGAACCTTCTATAGAAATTGGCGAACCCGATGAATGCTCTTACTTCTTTGAGCGTAGTCGGGGTTGGCCACTCCTTTACTGCAGAGACCTTGCCAGGGTCCATCTGCACTTCTCCGGGGCGGATAATCATCCCTAAATACTCCATTTCTTGCTTTTCAAAATCGCACTTCTCAGGCTTGAGATAGAGGTCGTATTGCTCTAACCTTGTCAACACCTCGCGTACGATTTTGCGATGGTGTTTTAGGTTATTGCTATAGATGAGGATATCATCCATATATACTGCGACCTCTCCTTGTGCGATAAGATCAGCAAAGACGGCGTTCATTAAGGCTTGGAAAGTGGCGGGGCTGTTAGTCATGCCAAAGTACATGACTTTTGGCTCATATAGACCCCTATTGGTGACAATAGCACCTTTCCATTCATCGCCTTCTTTGATGCGGATATTATGGTATCCCCATCGAACGTCGAATTTAGTGAAGTACTGAGCTCCCTTGAGTCGATTTATAATGTCGGCAGCGAGTGGAAGTGGATATCGGTTCTTAATGGTGATTTTGTTAAGACGCCGATAGTCTTGGACTAGACGGAGCTTGCTGTCCTTTTTCTTTATGAAAAACACAGGGGATGCCATTGGTGACTTAGATGGCACCAAGTATCCTTTCCCTATGTGTTCGTCTAAGAATTTATCCAATTCTACTTGCTCACTGGGTGACATGGGGTACGTCTTGACCTTCCAGTGCTTGACTGCATCTGGTTCGAGGTCTATGGCGTGGTCCCATGGTTGATGCTCAGGGAGTCTCTGGGATTCTTCCTCAGAGAAGACTTTTGCGAAGTCACGATAGTGTTCAGGGACCATCTCTTCGAAGGTTTTCTTAGGTTTGGAGGTTATCGCTTTTTCGGCAATCTGCTGAGAATACGTGAAACCAGCCAAACAGAAAACTTCGTCAGAGACTGTGTCCAACACTTTCTCCGCAAGGAGACGGCGGCGTTCCATACGGTTCGCCATAATGCGCGTCACCTCTATCTCCATCTCCGGTGCGGCTATTTCAGCGCTGGAGTTGAGACGCATAGTGCCTTCCTGCCAATCTATGTGCGGGTTCCGGTGTCTAAGCCAGGGTAGTCCCAATATTACTCGTTCTGGGCCTAGTGAAGTGACCATAAAGTCGAACTTTTCTGCACTAGGACCGACTTTGAGAACGAGTGTTACTTTGTGGGTGATACTACCAGCTTCGTTGAGCGTCCCATCGATATTGTATAGGGTAATGGGGTGCTCCAGCGGGACTTGCAACATTTTATGGTGGTCAGCGTACCTTTTGTCCAGGAACAACGAGGTTGCTCCGGAATCTACCATGGCTGCTACTTTTACAGTACGATGACGTCCTTGTAATTCGACAGAAATATGAAAATGAGATCTGCTATCTTTTGTTTCGGGAATAATACATGAAGAAAGCGCTGCATCAGAAATCATCACTTGCGGCGCTGCTACAAATTGTGGAGCAATCGGAACACTAATACTATTGTTCATCTCCGAGGCAGATGTAGATGTAGAATCAGAACAGGAAGCCGAGACATCACTACTATCAACTTTACAGGCAGAAACAGAGTGGTACGTAGGAATTACAGATTGGTCCGAGTCCGAAACGAGGCGAGATCGTAGGCATATCTTACAACTACATGAAGCCGAGTCAACCGTATCTGTTTTACAGGGGGAGTCCGCAGCTATGACTACCCCTGGATCTAAAAAGCTGCCTTAAGAGCGTTGATTTGCTCTTGTTGGGCTGTGAGCGCCGCCAATAACTTTGCCACATCTGCCTGGGACGTATTGGCTTTGGGCGGTGCGGGATTACTTGATTGGGCGGTGGAAGCCGCCAACTGACTGGAAGAAGGTTGAGAGGGGGTCTCCTCACTACTGGCCGCAGCTTTCGCCTTGGCGGGTTTCCCCATGAATTTGAGCATGCAGACGGGTGCCCTGTGTCCGACTTTTTGACAATGGTGGCACACGTCGCGTTCGTGGTTTCCATCCTTCTTTGAGTGGTCCTTAGAACCACACCCGTAACACTTGCCTTGCATGTGTTTCTGATAGTCTTGCCGGGTCTTTCCGCCGGATGCGGGCTTGCTCGTGCCGGATCCCTGCTGACGTGATGCGTCAACTTGCATCGCATCTGGATCGGCCGATTTGCCTGCAGGCAGGATCGACTGGCTAGACGAACCGCCCTTCTTCTCCGAGTCCCTCTGTCTCAGTCGCTGATCTAGCGACTGTGAGACCTGCTTGAGGTCGTCGAAGTCGACGTGGGCCTTGTCCGTCAAGGCTAAGGCGTCTTTTACGCGGTCCGAGAGACCGTCGTAGAAGCGGGTGCGGAGGTCTGCTTTTGACCATCCAGTTTGTCCAGAGTATTGTTCGAACACGGATCGGTACTCTGCAACCGATCCGCGGCCCTGTTTTGTCTTCTTCAGCTGCTCCCTTGCTGTCTCTGTAGTGTCAAGGGGCGAGAACCGTCGGTTGAACTCTTTGACGAATTCGTCCCAAGAGCTGCCGAACGGAATATTGTTTAACTGAAGTTGTTCAAGGTAAGGGAGAGCCCATGACTTGGCTTCCCCTTCCATAAGGTTAAGAACCGCCATTATCCAGCGGTCTTCTGCCCGGAAGTACATGCCCTGGGCCGGGTCCCAGGTGTTCATAGCGTCCTGCTGTGAGCCTGCCCAATTATGGAAGGCTGCAAGGAAGTGACGGGCATCTGTGGAGTTGCCTTTCCCATCCCATGCTTTGGGACGGGCCACTACTTCCTTGTGTTTAGGGCTGGGCTTGGCCGCGGTTGCTGAAATCTGTGCGGCCAAGTCCGTGACCTTTTGCGTAAGTATGCCGACTACTTGGCCCAAATCGCTTATGAGGCGCAAGCAGTCGTTGAGAGTTGGGGGCGGAGCAGGAGCTGTAGGTGTAGAAGGAGCGGCGGCGGCAGCGGACATCTTATCTAACTCGTCTTGTCTCTTTCTTTCCTCGTACTTTTTGATCGACTCCCGTCTGTCTTCGATGAGGCGAAGCTGTTCGTCTTCGTCGAAGTCGTCCCAGTTGTCGAAGTTCTTGATCCACTCTTTTTCTTCTTTAGAGAGGATCGTTCTGTACTTGGACGTTACTCCTGTGGGATACTGAGCTTGAGCTTGTGCTGCTCTCTGTTTCCCTTTGGGAGCTATCGTGGGAGTGGACGGATGGGGGAGGAGAAAGTTCGGGGACTAAAGCTGCCGCGAAGGCGATCAGCTGAGGGATGGTGAAAGGGGTGCCGGCAACGAGGCCAAATGCTCCGTGAAGTTCTAGAAGGGCGAAGCGAAAATCTCTGTCGTAATAGATGGCGCGGACGTATGCTTCCGCGTCGTTCTGGGGTTCGCCTTCTAGAGAGAACCTGTAGTGAACTTCTTCACCAGCAAAGACTTCTTGCTGATAAACTACAGGGGGTGCGTGGGGGTCGTCAACGAGTGTCTCGTTGGAGGAGGAGTGCGCCGAATGGTAGGAATGCTCCGAAGCTACTGTCGGAGTTGGAGATGCGAAGCGGGGTGAAGGGATTGGGTCAGAGGACGATTGACCTGCTCCCTGAACGTGTAGCGATGCCGAAGCAGAGGCTAAATTTGGAGTGAAATAAGAACGTGGGGGTGACGGGGGCGCTGGAACAGGAAGGACTGTTTCCTGTCTTCTCCTGAAGAGACGTCGAAGACGTTGACGAACGTTCGCAAATATGCGAGGCAGTTTGGAAATGGGAGGTGGTATAATATGACGACGTGTTACGACGACCGCGAAACGCTAAGTCGAAGGTGGTTGGAGAGTCCGATCAAGCAAGACCGATACACAGTGGTGTTTCACACTGCGCGAGGCTGCGGCGATAACGGAACACTCAGGAATGGGGTAAGGATATGTGTAGAGCCA
Source organism: Lactarius indigo (assembly GCA_025766275.1). NCBI lineage: Eukaryota > Fungi > Basidiomycota > Agaricomycetes > Russulales > Russulaceae > Lactarius > Lactarius indigo. The sequence continues at coordinate 1,188,257 of JAFKAC010000008.1, forward strand.
CAAGGCTGTCTGCCTCAGTCTTCTCGACCTGTTGGCTGCCTCTCACGCCGAAGCGCTCTCAAACTTTTCTGTTTACTTCGCGTACAGCTGTCGCAGGCTAGGCCTGGCAGGCTTCTCTTCCACTTGCAGCTTATCTGGCGTGGTGACCAGTTCTGCAAGCAGTACCCAGGAACTTTACTGATGACCAGATAAAGTCCTATAGGCAAGCACAATCTATGCCGACTTTACGGACACTAGAGTTGTACCAAGATAGCGCAGATTCTGCGTACGAAGGTCCACAGGCAAAGAGTGAGGTGGATAACACAAGGGACTTGTGGTCGTCAACCACCTAGAAAGGAAATAGGAAAACGCCGGTAAGAATAAAGGGGCGTGTGAAGGAAGAACTTGTCCTAATGTAGCGGTATGACTTATCGCGATAACTAGACCAAGTGAAGGTAAGCGAACTGAACTAGTAGCACACCCAAGCCTAGCGCGGAGACAAGTCACGCGCCGAACGTACAGTCACTGCGGAGAGTATGCACACGTGAGACCTTTATTCAAGGTCAAAGGCAAGGTGATCACGCAGTGGCACGCTGAGTGGAGAACCAAGAGGACAAGTTAACATTGGAGAAGTAAGGGAGATACAAAGGAAATGCGCACCTGAGTGGAGAACCAAGAGGACAAGTTGGTTCCACTCAGGACGCTACATGAGGGTTTATATACATTGCTGCGGCTGAGTTCGAATTACTATAGAACCTTATTACTAAAGGTGCGTGTAATAGTAATGAGTCAGACGCTGACGCGTCGTGTCTAATAATAGCGTTATCTATTGTGCTGACTGATGCACAGTCATTAACGCTGACAGATCAATGACGTGTCCTTATCTATGAGTCACAACCCTATGACAATGTAGTCTAGAACTATCTAGAATGTTCCCTTCTTATCGTCCAATGAGAAACTACTGTACTAATGAGGAAGTGCCCTTAAAGAGGTAACATCCAGTAAGGAAGTTACTATCTCAGGGTCACGTGCTTGTGGGTGCACATGTTGGCATCACGTGACTAACCATCTTATCATATCTAATGATAAGGACTTGGATGTTTGACCCAACGTTGGAGTCCTATATCTCTACCGAATAAATCCATAAAAATATGGAAAAATAAGGCAAAAATAGAGCGTCCGTGACAGTTATCTATTGTGCTGACTGATGCACAGTCATTAACGCTGACAGAATAATGACGTGTCCTTATCTATGAGTCACAACCCTATGACAACGTAGTCTAGAACTATCTAGAATGTTCCCTGCTTATCGTCCAATGAGAAACTACTGTACTAATGAGGAAGGTGACCTAAAGAGGTAACTCCTAGTAAGGAAGTTACTATCCCAGGGTCACGTGCTTGTGGGTGCACATGTTGGCATCACGTGACTAACCATCTTATCATATCTAATGATAAGGATTTGGACGTTTGAGCACAATGTTGGAGACTCGTATCCTCACCAAATAAATCCGTAAAAATACGGAAAAATAGGGCTGAAATAGAGCGTCCGTGACAGTGCGATGGCTGGACAGGCGAAAATTTCCATCATTACATCGCGTTTATGATCATGGTTGATAAGAAGGTATGGCACTTTTATTACAACGAGCACACTGTATCTGACTAGAACTAGGTCCATACAGTGAATGTTCATGACGTGTCTAACGAAAAAAAGACGGCCAACAATCTATATAATCTAATGGTGGAAGTACTCGAGCGTCTTCAGTCAGAATGGAAGGTCACTGTTGTCGCGTTCACAACAGATGCATCTGGCGAATCTCGAAAAGCACGAAAGCTACTACTTGCACGTTTTCCACACCTTGTATGCCCTGACTGTTTTGCGCACCAGGTTTGACTTTTTATTTATTTATATTCTTCGTTATACTGACACAATCGTTTCAAAGGTGAACCTCATTGTCGGGGACTACTTCAAGGCCAAGTCGATATATGTCAAGCATAGCAAGATGGCCTCAGATCTCATCAGCTGGCTACGCAGCAAGACATACGTCCTTGCCCGCCTTCGGGAGATTCAGACACAAAACGGACGGCCGCCGCTTACTGTGATTCGCGCGGTCTTAACAAGGTGGACAGCACACTACCTCGCCTTCAAGCGTCTGCTCGAGCTTGAGCTCCCTCTCCGAACCCTCATTACTCAAGACGCAATGGCTTCATCCGATCAACAGGTCTTCATCTCTCCGGGCTTGACAGCAGCAAATAAACGAAAGGCGCGTGAAATGAAAGCAGTCATTGAGGACAGCACTTTCTGGCACTCATTAGCTCGGTACGTCAATCCGAGATCAGTGGTATCGGTCTAATATTTTTTGATACAGCCTCAAGACGCATCTTGAACCCCTTGTGAGAGCCACAAATGTGGCCCAAGCGGCATTCTGTCGTTTGGATCAGATCTTGCTCACGTTTGGCTCCCTCAGCATATATTATCGCGAAATCATGGATCAAGACCCCGACAATGCCATCGGATGTACAGCTATTCTCGACAGCATCGAGAAGCGGTGGGCGAAAGCAGACCAGGACATCTTCATTGCAGCCGTTCTTTTAAATCCATTTGTCAAAACCGCCGCCTTTTCTCCTCGAGTTTCGTTCCTCACACGAGCTGGCGTGTTTACGCTGCTGAAGCGTTTGTATCAACGCTTCTTCTCCATCACCGAGTCCCCCGACCAGCTGTCCGCCAATATAAACACACTCTTCACAAACATCCAGGACTACTTCAGTGAGCATGGCGGCGACTTGGCAGCGTATGCTGGTCCCATCAAAGATAGGGTGCAGGCTAATGGCGTGTCCCCGGATCCGGTTGAGCTATATGAGGGAATGGTTCCCATCACTGCCGGCTCCCCCCCAACACCACTCTTTAAGCTCGCACTTCACATCTTGTCCATTTGTCCTAATTCTGCCTCATGCGAGCGGTTGTTCAGCGTCTTCGGCAACACTCTCACAAAGCTCAGGAATCGTCTAGGAAAGTCCACCCTCACCTCACTCGCGGAACTGAAAATGCACATACGCGATGAACACATGCGCAACGGCGATACCAAACAGCGGCTGAAGCGCTTCTATGGGACCACATCACGAGCAAGTCCCTCCTCAGGTCAACTGGAGTCCCTCCTCACCCCGCCGCTGCTGGACGATGAAGCAGGAGACATTGCAATGGATATTGATCCCGTGTTGCAGCAGTTGTCAGATGGTGAGACTGATGATTTTAATCGCATTACAGAGTCTTTCGGCAGGCAATCAGACTACGACAATGACGATGGGGACGGACAAATGCCGTCAACCATTTCAATTACGATTGTCGACCTTTTTAACCACGCAGAAAAAAATTGGATATCATTACATGAACGCAGCGCGTCTCGGAGCCTAAACGAGGAACTGGAGCTCTATGAGCTCCTCAACTCAGACCCAGCAGGAGTGGAAGGTGTTGACGTAGAGATTGATCACGCTCTGGATAGTATATTCGTTGTCTAGTATGCACGCGCGACACGACTTCGTTTTTTATGCATACAAATTAATTGTCGAATTGGGTGACACCGATTACCTCACTAACTGATGTAGGCGTGGGAACAGTCACGGTCATTTGTGGTCACTGACCCCATGGTCAGATGACTTTCCTGACTCTCACGACTAGTCACTGACTGGCACAACACTGAGTACTATCCCCTCACCTAACCTCGGCGGGGCGCTAATTGGGTTCCCAAGGTCGGCGGTCACATTAGGTCACATGTGACGTTCAAACACCGCTCTGGTGTCCCAAAGTCGTCACCACAGTCGTCATCCAAAGTCGTCGATGTGTTGACACCAATGGATGGGTATCTACCTTGAAGTGAAACCATTTGCATTATAATGACAGCTCCGGAGTTTTTTTGGAACTGGGAAACTGTTATAGATAGTAATATGGTTCTCGTCCTCTCTTTTGCCCTTGTTGCCACCCCAATAGACTTGTATATACCATCTGCAATATGCTTGACTGCTGCCCATGTGACTTACTCGAAATCACAGTCTGTGGGGGCAAGTAATTTCCAATGACTTGCCCAAGGACTTGCTATCCAGGACTCTGCCGAGCTTCGGTGTGTCAATGCCACCTTGAATGCCTGTTGGAACTCCGACATGGCATCCCCCCGGCAGATGACAGATAGGGTGACAATACCAAATTTGGTAGTCGAACACTGATAACAGTCGATATCCAGCATCCCAAGTGTTTCCGCTATTTTTTTTATCAGTTCGTCTGTTATATGTCTTCGCAGAGTAGAGATCCTCTTTTATTTGACAATACATGTGAAAATGCAGGCTACAGAAACATCTGCCGAAGTTGAGGTGCATTGGTCAGCCAAATTAGCGCCCCGCCGAGGTTAGGTGAGGGGATAGTAAAGGGGAAGCAAAAAAAATGCACTGGCATCCCACGGTGACGCCCACTCTTTTCTCCGGTTATCTGGAAGTCTCCGGCCGGAGTGTTTTGATAGGTTGGTCTACATTTAGTTTTTTAACCCCCGAGGGTGTAAGGAGGTGCCCTCTTGCATGCGCAAGGGTCTAACGTCTAATCTCGGATTGTCCTTCCCGGACTGATTTTCCTGCATCCTGCATGACGCAATGATGCTAATTAGAAGTCAAACGTTAGACGCTAAACCGTAAACGCCAAACTTCTAGCCCCTGCTTCAAAGAGCAAGCAAAAAGGTCGACGCAGTGGACACCTATTTACGATTACTCTTTCCCGTGACCCGGCCTCCTCTACGTTTGAGGTGACCTTGTGTACACGCTTCGGCGTTTACTTATATCATTCTCGGCATCACTGGCCAACATGTGAGCTCAGCTTACGTTTACTTGTACCTATTTCCACGTCTCGTGTCGAAGACCGGCTTTGTATTATTTTACTGCTCCGGAATATAAATTCATTCAAAAAAAAAAAAAAGTGGACACCTATTAACTGAGTGCCCAATAAGTGCGGGTAGACCCTCAGTATAGTATCCATTTAAAATGAAATTGTTTCCCGTCGAGGCCAATGCCCTCCAGGTTTGTGTCCTTCATTAGGCATACGTGAGGGCACCCTCTAGTAGGCCCGGTATGTGACTTCTATTAGGTATGAATGAGGGGGGTGCCCTTGGGGTGCCAGTATGTGCCCTCTATTACTAGGTAGAGGAGTGCCCTTGGGCACTAGTACGCGCAGGAGTGGCGTCTTCTAGATATGCGTGAGGTGGTGCTCTCTAGTGCGTGAGGGGGGTGCCCTCTTGTTACCGGAGGGGGGGGGGCTTGGACCAACACCACCACCATGCGGTCTTTTTCCTACGCCAGGGCACCCTCCACTGTGCTTATAAGTTCGGCGTTTTCTACACAGGATATGCTAGAAAAAGCTGCCCCGTTAATTCCCAACTCATGCACTCTCCAAGGTAAGTGATCTACTAGCATTCAATATTCCACCACAGGAGGTGACGGTGTATCTCGTGGTTCTCCCAATAGACTTACCCGCGTCCGATATATGTCGTGCCCCCAAGCCGTCACCACACCAAGCGAATGCCCTGGAAAAGGTACATATCCCATGCAGGGCTAGTTGCCGCTCGCTGACGCTGACGTGTTCCCTTTACCGTACCGACAAGTGATGATCGGGAAACTTTCCGACGATGTGCTTCTGACCATATTTCGTTATTATCTTGATGCGTCTCCACGATTTTGGTCCAGACTTGTGCGTATATGTCGCAAGTGGAGACAGATCATATTTGTCTCTCAACGGGCACTACATCTCCGATTGTTCTGTACGCACGGAACGCCTGTACTGAAGGCTCTATATTACTGGCCCGCTCTGCCTATCGTCGTTCACTACGGGGGATTTTTGGCGCTCGACCCCGCGGCTCCTGAGAATATCATGGCCGCACTCAGGCAGTCTGGTCGTGTTTGCTCCATCAGCCTCGCTGCCACAAACTCGCTCCTGGAGAATCTTTCTACCATCTCTGAACCTTTCTTGGAACTAGAAGAACAAGTTCTTCTGTCTCGAGATGGCGTGCAGCTGACCCTGCCCAGCGCCTTTCGGTGGGGCCCACGCCTTCGTTATCTCCACTTGACTAGTATCACTTTTCCTGAACTCTTTCAACTTCTTTATTCCTCCAGGAATATTGTAGACCTTCAGCTTCACGAAGTTTTCGATCCTCGGCAAGTCTCATCAGAAACTCTCGTGAACACCTTATCCAGGATGGCCCAGCTTCGATCACTTTCCCTCCATTTCCTCCCCACAGTCTATTACCCTGCCCAACTCCCACGATCCGAGGAACACGTTGTTCTCCCTGTTCTTATCCGCCTTAAGTTTCGAGGAATTGTCCAGTATTTGAAGGGCCTTGTAGCCAGAATCGATGCTCCGCGTCTAGGAGATATCGAAGTCACATTCTTCAATAAAATCGACATAAATTTATCAAAACTTACCGAATTCGTCAATCGGATAGAAATGCACAAATCACACTGTCGAATTGATATTTTATCTTCTGGGCGTAATATCTCTGTCTCCTTAGTGCAGCCAGGACCCCCCACTTGCCTTCAACTGCGATTATTCTGCGGGTCAGTAACCCGGCAGCAATTCTCCGTGGCTCGAATCTGCCTCCATTTTTTTGCCAACTTTTTCAACGTGGAGGATCTATGCGTCAGTGCGGCGCGCCCACCAAGATGGGACAACATTGGACGTTGGCTAGGATTCATCCGCTTGTTCACAGGTGTAAAGTGGTTTCATGTCGCTGGAAACTTCTCAGAAAATATCATGCATACTTTACGACTATCAGAGAGGCGGTGCGAAACTGTACTACCTGCCTTGCGCAAGCTCTACATACCGCGGCTCGAGTCACGTCATCTGCCCTTGATGGAGGCCATAGTGTCATTCATGCCCTCACGCCAGTTCTCTGGCCATCCTATAGGGATGGAATATGAACGACTATGTCACATCAGTGAACTACGTGGAACAGGTACGATGTTCGCCTAGTGACATCGCCACTACTCGCCAACTCGTTTTGAAATAGGACCTTTTTCTCAGCGGGTGACGATTAAGACGCTCTCCAAGGACAATCTTCTGGATATATTTCGTCATTGTCTGGAAGCTACTCCGCGATGTTGGCCGATGCTCACGTCCGTGTGCCGAATATGGCGACAGATCGTATTGGCATCACCTCTGGGTCCAAATCTTCGAGTTCACTGTACGCATGGAATGCCTGTCTTGAGGACCCAAGATTTTTGGCCAGCCACGCCTATCGTCGTACAGTACGGGGGATCTCCAACTCTCGATCCCCCTGCTCCCGAGGACGAGGGTAATATCGTTGCCGCACTGAAGCAATCTGATCGCGTTAGCTCCACCGGCCTCACCATCACAGCTTCTCTCTTGAGAAAGCTATCCGCCATCGAAGAGCCTTTTTCGAGATTAGAAGAACTTGTCCTTCGATCCCTGGATAGCACGCAGCTGATCCTCCCCAGCACTTTGCGGTGGGGTACACGCCTACGGAAGCTCCACTCAACCAGAATTGCCTTTCCCGCACTCCCGCAGCTACTTTCTTCCTCCGAGAACCTTGTCGATCTTAAGCTTCACGAAATTGGTTATTTTTCACCTGAAGCGCTGGTGGATGGATTGACCGGGATGACCCAGCTTCAGTCTCTTTCACTCCATTTTCATTCTCCCGCCTCCCGCCCTCGTCACATTGATATATCCCCTTTGCATGGGGGACGCGTTATTCTTCCCGCTCTTTCCTACCTCAAATTTCGTGGAACAAGCGAGTACTTAAACGATCTTGTGACTAGAATCGATGCACCTCGTCTCGTGGATATCCAAGTCAGGTTCTTCAACCAACTCATCTTCCACATTCCACAACTTGTCCAATTCATCGACCGAATCGAAACGCAGAAGTCACATCGTCGAGTGGACATTTTATCCTTCAAGCGTTTCATTTCCATCTGCTTTACCCGACCAGGAGCCCCCGCACGGCTTAGATTACGGGTATCGTGCGAGCAATTAGACTGGCAGTTGTCCGTCATCACTCAAATCTGGGACCAGCTTTCTCCTCTCTCATCCCATATTGAAAGTCTAGGTATCTATACGACCCAATGCTCAAACGGTCAGGATGACATGAACAAGGAGCAATGGCTAGAGCTTATCCGCGGATTCGGTAACGTAAAAGACCTTCGTGTAACTGGTGGACTTGCGACAGAAATCTTGTGTACTTTACATCCAGCAGACCGGGAGCATACAACTATACTCCCTTCCCTGTGCACTCTTGGTGTACTTGGGCCAATGCGCGGGCCATTGTGGGAAGCTGTAGAGTCATTCACCTCACGACGGCTCCGAGTCTCCGGCCGTCTAGTTGAGGTGTATCAACTGTCCTCCCCGGACTTCCTAGACCTCGACACGGATAAAGGAAAACTAGGTACTACACTACAGCAATATTCCTGCGCCGTTTGTAATGTTTGGATTCACAAACCGGCAAGCCCACGACACATACATCGGCATGCCTTGAAGGCGTGCCCCTATTGCGGCGTCTTCAACTAGTCGCAGGCATGCAATTATCTATTACAAAACGCCTCGAGGGAAACACATTGAGGTCTCACACACCAGTGTGCTCATCTCGAATCCTGCTTTGCAATCTTTCCTCTCTTCTATCATTCTTCCATCCTGACAGTCTCGGTACCACGAACAATGATCTGCGCGCCACAAACACCTCCATCTCTCTACCATGGTCATGGATTCGCACTTCCCATAGCCTATATTTCGATGGCCGATGATTTCCTACCCTAGTTTGACGATACCTCACCTCCCTTGTCCCCGGCAGACGTGTGATAGTATAGTCTTTTCTCAGTAGGCCATTATTTATTTATCTACTTTCTCTATCTGTCTGATTACTTGTGTATTTGCCTTTTTTGTCCTCCTATTTTTCCTGTAGGGGGAAGGGAGGGAGGACGCACTGGCAGAGCGAGCAGGTGATCGTCTTGGCGCGGCGTTACATTAAATGTACGAGATAACGAGATAACAATATTGGTGATTGCCAATCACGCAGCGTCTGAGCCGTAAATTTTGTCGTACACGACGGGGGCCGACCCGGATACCCGCATCGAAGAGAGGGCCCGATGGTGATGATGTTGCTTTTGGACCAACAACCAACAAAACATGTTTTTCGTATTTCGAGATCTCCCCCAAGGCGCTATCATGCCGTGCCGACGGAGTTGGCCGCAATTATTTGCGCTCACCCGGAACGCTCTAATTTTGCCTTCTGCAACAATGAGTTCAAGATATTGCTTTGGTCATACGTATATATGTCGTCGTCACGTCATGAAACGTAGCGTGCCCAGAGGACAAGTGGTGAAATGAATGAGGGTTTTTCCACATCACGAGGGGGGTGAACGGGGTGTGAAAAAGAAAGGCAGAATAAAGAGAGAAGAAAAAAAAGGGTGTGTATATATGTATGTGGAAGCAAAAGGCCCATCTTTATTTAACCCGTCAGACCCGGCGGAAACCCGGAAAAATCTACTTGGTCTTGAACGGACCGCCCACCGACCGAATAAGATATTCGTAGACGCAGCCGGATGTTACTCTGCGTGCCCCCAAAAAAGGATGGTGTGAAGTCAGCTCGCACACATTCATTAGGGTAGGATATTGAAGGAGGAAGGAGGAAGGAGGAAGGGAGAAGACTTGATGTGACAATGAAGCACTCACACCGGCCGGCGCAGTGATGCGCATCTGCTGCGTCTCGGTCGCCCCCGGATTGACGTCCGGACGCGACATGGGTTGCATCTGCAGCTGTTGAGTCTGGCGGAGCGGGGACAACATCATTAATAAAGACACCTCCACGGTTTGCACGGGTGGACTGCTCACCTTGGGGACGGCAACTTGGAAGTTGATGCCGGTCACGGTACTGCTCCCCGTTACCTGGAACCGCGCGAGGATGTCCACCACTCCCTTCTGCGCCGCCGACCGTTGCGGCGTCAGAGAAATCACGAGGTCATTCTTGTTATACGCGCTGTAAGACTGTAACTTCGGTGCGGCAGGCTTAGGCGGGGATGCTGCCGCAGCAAGTGCGGGCGCGGGTGCAGGTGTGGGTGTGACGTTCGAAGTCAAGTCGAAGAGGCTTGAGGGGAGTGACGACGTGGCTTGTGCAGGAGCGGAGGGAGCGGGCGAGTCGAAGAGGCTGAGGATGTCGCTAGCGGTCGTCCTTTGTGGTTGGGAGGTGGACGTCGGGGCGGTGGGGGACGTCATACTTGAGCCGCCAAAGATCTCCGCGAGAAGATCTTCGTTGGTCTTTTGGCCACCAGGTACGGATACCGCGTGCTCGGAGGGTGCGGGAACATCGTCACCAAGTAAATCGGCCTTTTTAGAAGGGGTTGCTGGTGAAGTACTGGGTCAATCAAGAAATGTTCACGTACACTAATCCCGGTCCTAGTAGACCCGACGGGCTTATTCTCGCTCACTAGTAGTCAAGTGCTTGGTCATGGTGTAGACGAGACATGGCCAAATAACATACCGACTCCGGTAACAGTAGCCTTCAATTCTGGCGGAGGCATGCGCTCCAATACGCCCACTCGCAGTTCGCCTAGTGAGAAGAGGCTTGCAAACTCGACCGCACGCTGCTGGAGCTCCAGTTCAGGATTCGTTGTGTACCCAGCAAGGACTGCGGCGATGCGCTCTTGTTGATTAGGGCTCGTCGTTGGTCGCGACGATATCTTGGTGATTGACGCAAAGACAAATTGGCGCGCTAGGTGGTTAGCATATGGTGAGTCGAGGATGGAGAGGATGAGGTCGATGATTTCTACGTCGGTTACCTACACTCTGACTATTAGAAGTAGTAAGCAATAAGGCCGTCCTCCATACCGCTGTGGCTTGCTCCTCGTCTACGAGTCCGCCCTCGATCAGAATCTCGCTGTATTCCCCTAGAATCCATGTGGCAGACAGAGTCAGCGCCTCTTGGGAGATGTCTGCACGAAGAGCGGCGTAGAGTTTCGAGGCTATGTATGCTTGCAATTCAGGGGTATGGACAACGAGTCGGATGAAAGCTGAGAGGATTTCTTCTCGAACGTAGTTTCCAGCCTGTTGGGAAAGCGGTCATCGCCTAGAACTAAGAACAAATGCAGAGATTAAGGACCAACCAGCTTCAAAACCCGAAGGAAGGTATCAATGTGCCACCGCTTGTTGGGTGCAAACCGTTCGGCAGCTAGGCTAATTTGGGTAGTCATGCCAAGCTTGAACTCATTGTCCGCAACCTCCAGGAATGCTAGTAATTCCCTGGTCATGACGCGAATGTTCTGCTCGTTGATGAGCGCATATGAGAGTTCTAAGGCCCGCCGTCGGATAGAAATATCACCATCTCTCAAACAATCAAGAATGGTGTTGCGATGTCGTTGCACGGCATCAGTATTTGTGAGGACGACCTTATTCAATGTATTAAGTGCCACATAGCTATCCAAAGTGGTTCAAAAAAGTCGGACGGGGAAGCAGTGAGAGGAAGTACGGACCGAATGTTATTATCGCGGTTGCTGAGGAACTTCCCGAGTATGTTGATGGCCATAACCCGAAGACCGCTGTCTGCCTCCGCTTCAATCTCCAGGACGGTAAGCACTGTTTCATAAAGAATGGCGTTTCCGACATTTTTCGTCGAATCAGTGTTTGTTGCTACCTGTCACGGCCGTGTGTATGTCAGCCCCGCGAATGTGGACGTCAGCGATGATTTACTTGGGCCAGGATGTCATTCATAGCTTCGCTGGAAGTGGCGTGGCCT